>OZ038371.1:6586938-7309816 GCA_964036015.1 Leptarthrus brevirostris | reverse complement strand
ACCCCCCCCCCCCCCCCTTCCTTCCTAAAGCTCGATACATAAGTTGCTGAAATAAGAAGCTGTTACAGGCAGACAGGCAGACGAAGTAGCACAATAAGGGTCCCTTTTTTACCTTTGCCGCACGGACCCTAAAAAGTGCGCTTAGGAGAGGGGGGGGGGGGAGGTAGGGTTAATTCTCTACATTTTAAGCATATTTTTGATAATTTTTTTTGACCATATGGTAAATTGAATTGATTTTTTTTATATATATGATGTTGCCAAAGCTCAGGGGATGCCCTATGAAAGCTTTCCTATTAACCAATTCATATTTTGAATAATAGTAGTAACAGTTATTTTACTAACATGAATTGGAGCTCGTCCTGTAGTCCTGTAGAAGATCCTTATATTATTATTGGTCAAATCCTAACAATCATATATTTTTTATATTATTTAACCAACCCGCTAATAATGGGGCAACGGACTCTAAGCAACAGAAAAAAAAATCATACAAAAGTTTATCCACCCCTCACACCAACCAACCCAGGTCCTGAGTCATAGTAACAAGGGACTGAATCATCCAAGGGACTGAATCCAATCCAAACGCATTACGAAATAAGGATCGGCTTCCCTATAACATGTTCAAGGCCGATATTGCTTAAGCCTATCTTGATGATATGACAATTGTATTAACATCACCTTTGGGAGCCTTATCGAAGGAGTTGATAGTAGATGTTTTTTATTTTTACATCCGCTAGTGCGGTTGGCGTATAGCACTGAATTATTGAGATGTTGTTGGGTAGAGTATGTACCCTGGTTGATACCACGAGAAAAAAATTTTGGTGGGGGGGGGGGGGGGGGGGGGTTGGGGTGAAACCGACCGTGGGACCGTGGACCGATTGGATGGTTCTTCTGCGGTTGTATAGAGTGTAATCTAACTTCGTAACGCGTGGACCGATTTTGTTGATTCTTTTTCTGTTGGGTAGAGTATGTTCCTTGAATTATACCACGTTAAAATAAATTTTAGTTGGATGGAGGTGGGTTAGGGGGTTGAACCTAACTTTTTAATGCGTGGACCGATTTGGATGGTTATTTTTTCGTTGTATAGAGTAGAAGACACTAGAAAGTGAAAAACAAATAGTTCTTAATAAAAAAGTGGAACGGACTTCACAAAAAGCGCTAAAAGGGTGAATGTAGCATAAACAACTTGATCCTTAATGCTCTGGTGTTATTTATGTTTATTTTAATGAATTTATTCGAATATTAGGAAGTATAGTTCTGATATATCCCTGTTAGAAAAGTAAATGGGTTAATAGCGTTTTCAGATTTCTATAAAGGAGTTCTTACTTTATTTCTCTCCCTGTAGCAAGATTAAAATCTACAAAACCACCAGACCAAACTCAACAATCAAAAATACTAGTATGCCAAGTTTTCACAAAATTTACTCAACGAGTTTTCATAAAACATTGCACACTTTTAGTGCTTAGCATTATGTGTTTCCTACACTCAGTGGCAGTTTTGTAAAAGCAATTTAAAACAAAGTTTTCTGAGTCAAAGACTTATTACTCATATGAAATTTTAAACGAGACGAGGCTCTAAAAGGTCAAAGCTTACAAAATTGCGTCATGACGTTGTTATATATTTTGGAGGGTATTCAAGTTTACGTATCAAAGAGGAATTCAACTACCGGAGATATACTCGTACAGAAGTTATCAGATGTTTGTTCTTTGTTGAAATCAAACCCAAGCTTCTTATCGTTTTTCCAAGAATATCAAGTATTTAGAGCGCTACAGCATTCAAGACAGAAATTTATAGAGAGGTATCTTAAAACTTGGAAAGCTGAGGATTAGAATCAAGGAAGCCGTCTCATATAAAAGCCTCTTAAAATGCTTTAAGAAAGTCTCTTTGAATATTTCAAGGCTCATTGCTAAAGAAAGCATTTTGAAAAAGGGGATCCGCTTTGATAGTTCTCAAAAGGATTCCAGTTTCTCTCACTGATTATTCGAAATTTCCAGAAATTTATGAAGTTAAAGTCGATAACTCGTTTAAATTATTACAAGGTCGGAAAATATTGAATCCGTTTCACATGTAGTAATATGATGTATTTTCTTCTTTTGTAAATATGCTTTTAGCATTGAAGTACTTTATAAAAGGAGTTTTTATCGACATGTTGGGGAATTTGTTATACAAAGGATATGCCGATATGTAAATTGTCTTTATTGTTTTATTATGAGTTATCTATTTGTTCTTTTAGGATGTGTGCTTAGGATAGGGAGCAAGTCAATAACCGCTCTCGTAAGCGAAGGTCTTTCTTCTTTAACTAAGAAAAACCTTAATAGAAGCTTGAATTTATTTTCATATAAAGACATTGATTTAATTTCTTTTTGTTTATAAAAATAGTCCTTTAAGAAAAATGAACAAAAAACTGTAAAACTAATAAAAAAATTTAATTTCTAAAGTGCCGGTAGATGGAGCTGGCGTAGACAGGATTGACAATTCTAAACGCATTTACCCCGTAAGACAGTGGTCGTCGTAGATCCCAACCAAAGTTCTACATTGAATCCGAGATAGGTTAAGTTGGTAATTAGTCTTCTTTTGATCAAAAGTTCTTCACAGGGTCTTCGCAATTCGATACGTTGTGGTGTATTGCCATCTTCTTTTCGAAAAACCCAACAGCCCATCATTGAAATGTTTGACACCATTATGTATTACAGAAAGTATTTGTTCCGCTTCCTGAGCTTATATTCCAACTCCACAGTTAGCGAGAATATCTGCTGCTTTATTTCCGGTGATGTCGCTGTGTCCGGTTCCTAAGCATAGTTGTATCCTCCTATCCATCTTTACAGATTGTAAAGCTCTGTGGCAATCAAAGAGGGGTTTTGATTTCAATTCGTTGGACATAAGAGATTTTAGCGCCGCTTGGCTGTCTACATAGATACTGATTGAACTCCATATTGTCAGTTGACTGTGAGCCTATTCTGCCGCCTTGTGTATAGCCACAACCTCGACTTGAAATACGTTGCAGTCATTGGAGAGTCTGTAGATATTGACCTCCTGGCAGAACACTGATGCTCCTGTTCCGGAGCTCATTTTGAAGCCATCTGTATAGATGTTTGCGGTATCTGCAAGTTCTTCTTTTCTTGTTTTCCAGATCTGCTTGTCCGGAATTGCTACCTTGAATATCCTGTTAAAGTCCATAATCGGTAGCATGCAATCACTGCTGATCGGTATGTAGTCCTGGACTTGGCGTGCTCGCACTGGCTTCGAGAGGAAAACTACGCGTGAGAGATGCCAGGATTCGGGTACATTGTTTAACATCAAACAACCTCTGAAAATCATCGTCAACCAGAGGGTCAGCAATCCACATATTTTTTAAAAGGTCCATCTGCTGTAAATATCTTCATCTTCTTGTTCATCTTCTTGGTGAGTTTGGGATCCAGGACGAAGTCCAAATACATAGCGCAGGAGGACATTGTTTAATTACGGTAGAGCAAAGTACGGTACTTTGGTTTTTCTTGTGAAGAGAATATGCTTAGTTTTACCTGGATTCGCAGCCAGTCCACTGTTATTGGAACAACGACTTAGCTTCTATAGGACATCCTCCATAATCCGATAGCACCGATACCAGGATTATCACATAGGAGGGTGTCTGTCGTAGAACGCCTAAACTCATGACTAACGGCACGACTGATTACGAATTCGGACTAGATTATCCTTGCCCCTATCATTAATACTATCCAAGGACTTTGCTCCCTGCACAGCTCGGCGAAAGATTCCTAGATGACTTCAATGCAATCATTATTGAACGCCTCTTCTATGTTTGGAAATCCAGCCAGGGTGTGTTGTTTTCACTGTATTCAATTACGCGTACCACTACGTACCCATGTTGGGATTTCAACATAGGATCTCTAAGTGAATTTCCTCTCAGATGTATATCAAGGACGCGCTTCAGTGTTTTTAATACAAGGGAGGTCAGACTAATCGATCTAAAAGACTTGGCTAGCTCGTAGCCTCGATTGTTAGCCTTGAGTATAAAATGCACCTTATTACGTCTCAAGGTTTCGACAACGTGATTATGGAGAATTCAACCACTGACAATCGCTGATGGCCTTCATTACTGTAGGTCATTTCATTACTACAGCGTGTATTAATTGGTATCCCCAAGATTTCTACAAAAAAAAGGAGTCGGAGCCTCCCGAATAAAAACAATTGAGTAAGTATATTCACGCCTTAAGAAATTACAGAGGTTAATATTTTTAAAAGTATATATACGCCCGTAGTGAGCACGCATAGCAAATGAATGCGCCCGGTTGTATTATGCACGCTTCCGCTTCGGCACAAAAATCTAAAAAATACGCCCGCCGTAAATGCACGCTGCGTTCTGGCTTTAACCCATTCGATAGTGGTGATTCACCGCGTGGGTTATGTAAAACCTAACCCTTATAGACGCGTGTTAACCATGTGGGTCATCAGCTACCTGCTATTAAAATTGTTACCAATTGCGGATGACTCACAAGGTGAGTCATGACAATAATAATGATAACAATTCGTACTTTCTATTATAGTTTAGGTATAATCTTTATTAATATGAGTTAAAATAAGGCTCGCTTGTACAAACGTTGCGGAGGTAGTTTTATTATTTCATAACTCGGGCTCGAATAAATTAATCTACGAAAATAATTTTATTGTTTTCATTTTAAATGTTAGTCTAGAAAAAGTGTGAGCATATCGTGCTTGGTTTGGAGTATTTCGTGCGTCTTTTATTGATACATGTCTGCAGCGGGCTAGCATTTCGAAATATATGATTCTTACTCAGTCGTACATTGCCTCATTTGGGTCCCATTCAGACGTTTGGACGCCGTGCGTCAAAACTTCACTCGGGTATCTGTTCATTTTAGAGGAGCATGTTTGCTTTGCTTTTAGGACAATATTCTGCCAAGTCTGGCTGATTTTTTGGTGCTTTCGATCGAGTAGCAATTTTTTTCCCAGCAGTGTGGGTATGCTTTCTTCATGAATTATTTGATAGATTTTTAGACAGTTCTTATACTGCTTTCAATATTTTTGCAGATTTTGAACATAACTCCAGTCATCTTTCTCAGATTGAAAAAGCCTTTCTTCCACGAGGGAAGAAGAGTTTTTTATTTGAGAAATAACAGTTTTCCTCTCAAAAGTACCAGTTTTCGAGAGGTAAAATTTTCTTTGCGAGCTAACGAAATCCTACGTAACCAACAAATTAGAAATACGAATTATTATTCATAACTAACAGATTCCTTAAGAAGTAAGTTTAAAAATTTTTGCTGAAAGGTCTCAATTAACGTTAATGAATTCTTAGTAGCCTTAATCGAGTTTAATACGTAATTCGAAATTCTAATTTAATCCACTAAAATTTTCTCCACGAGCGTAATTACAAAAACACACCTGCCTCTTACCAATGCAATTCCCTTCTTTTGGTGTTATATTTTCGCAGAAGTCTATGCCAAATTTAATTTAGAATCAAGAAGCTTACTCATTAGAATTATCAAGCAGCCAAAGTTTTCCATTTATCGCTAAGTAAGCATTTATTGAGTTACGAAGTAAATGTTATTAAAGTACCTTTTGCCGCAGGAGCAATAAACTCCTAATGATGTCTAGATTGTGCGAACAAGAAGGCAATCAATAATTTTATTGGTCTATGTTTCCAATTTACTTGAACAATAATTTGCAGACGTGTGCCGAATAACTTTTATAAGAAGATGTCAATAATGTAAGAAAGAAGGTCTCGCTGCCTTTGACATATTCATTTCAATGGAGAGTGAGTTCAATCAAGCAATTTTCGCTAATTATAGTATATCTATTACTGTGGCACACACTAACTTATATAGGAACACTAAAAACAAATATCACTTTTCATGTAACCTCATATGATAATAAATTGATTCGCTTCAAAATTTGTCCTTGGATTGCCTTATCGAGGTTTTGTTCTTGGAAAACTATGTAAAACCCTCGGTATGGTTCCGGAAGGCTGTCGCGGCTCGTGGCTTTTTCTTTAGGGGACTCTAAATACGACTATTATTAAACTTTTAATAACCCTAATTATTTAATAACTGAAGCACAACATGTATGATGTGCTTATGTTTACATTTCCTTTTTTAATGTGTTCAAGGGTAGAGGGCGTTCCAGCTTCCTGATTTCGGTTTTTCAAGCGACGCTAGTACCACTAGCAGTAAACGTGCATTACTTATGCTGAAAAAATTGAGTCGTTGCGCCGGATCCTTTGGAAAGAGTTTAGATGCCAGGACACTGATGTGGGCTAATAGCATTTAGTAATAATAAACTGATAGGGCAATCAAGGATGACATATTCTCCTTTGGATCTATCCTGCACTCTTAGAAGAGGGTCATGTCCTGCTCGCCCCTGTGCTCTGTGGAAGAGGATTATGGAAGTGCTAGTCGACCCATGCTTGCTAGGTACAACACTAACACTACTGGATTCCAAACTATACTGGAACGTAAATCTAGATAACATCACCGATAAGGCGAGAAAATCCTTCTGGGTTTATCATAGAGCTTGCAGTCCTATCTGGGGTTTGAGGTTAACAAAGTTTAAGCCTACGAATTTTAAACTTAAAACGAATAGCCTACCTAAATATCACTGTGGTCATGCTTACCTCACCAACTACAGAACTTAAGCTCCTACTAAACCTCTTACCTCTTTACATTGAGGTAGAAGATGTAGCCATCATCAAAAATAATCTGGAAACGAATCGAGTCAACTTGGTTTGGATACCAGGATATCAGGGTTTCCTAGGTAATGAAAGAGCAAATGAACTGGCTGGTCTCCCCGAGAGCTTTTATTAAGAAATGAAAAATAATCCACTCCATCTCTGGGGTGTTGTCTACCTCGCAGCAATCCAAAAAACAAGACTCAAGTTTCCTCACTTCCCTTACCAAAGGATTTGGCCACATCGTATAAAACAAAAAACAAAAACCAGAAGAGCCGTATACCCCACTGTATACCTGTAGATTGTATATGCAGAAAGATGATATACCACTTCACTTTTTGTGCGAGTGCTCGGCCATTGCCAATCACGGAATATCAATCCTTGAAAAGCCGTTGTTCGATCCCATAAGCCGCATCCCACGAGCTGTTTTCAAAGTGACCAACTTGACCTAAGAAGTAAGGACCATTATCACAATAGGTCTTTCTGGCCCCGGTGCCCTCACTTCTCTATTTTAAACATAACAGAACTCCCCATGGCCTTTTGGATGCTGTCGTTCACGAACGAAGAGTATGTGACAAAACTAAAGCAACTTGCTTTATATTTCACTCGCTAACTATTACGATGCTAAAATTATTTCTAAAACAATTCAGAAATGAGCAGTTTTGCTTTTATTTGAAATAAATTTTACGGATTTTTACGGAATACGGAATAATTCATATTATAAAATAAATAAATAAGAATAAAAATAATTGAGTTGGTATATTCACGTCCAAAGCAAGTACAGACGTTAATATTTTTAAAAGTATATACGCACACGTTGCGAGCACGCATAGCGTACATCCGATAGAATTAGGCACGCTCCCCCTACATTCCGAAAAATTGAAAAATACACCCACCACACGGGTATGCACGCTCCCGCTACAGGCACAAAAATCCACAAATACCACCGCCATAAATTTACGCTTACGTTACTGCGTTCTGGCTTTAACAAATTCGAGAGTGGTGACTCACCGCATTAGTTATGTACAATCTATATAGACGTATAGGTGAACCATGACAATAATAATGATAACAATTACGTGAAATTAGTTATTTTCATTTCTATATATTTTCCAGTTTCAGATTTTATTTTTAATAACACGAGTGAAAATAAGTCCGACTATTGCGGAATTAGTTTTGTTATTTCAGATGTCTGTCTCGAATGAATTAATCTACAAAAATAATGTAATTGTTTTCGTTTTAAATTTTAATCTAGAAAAAGTGTGATCATACCGTACTTGGTTTGGACTATTTGGTGCGTCTTATACTGATTGATATTGGGCTGGAATTCGGAAAAGTATAATTTTTACTCTGTTGTACCGTGCCTCATTTGAGTGCCATTCAGGCGCCTTTTTCTTACGCGACAATGTTCAACATTGCTAGGTTTGAATGACTGTCAGAAGTTATTTTTGAATATCGTGCTACATATGTATATTGCTATTAAAGACTTTCAGTTTGTTTATTTATTTATTGTAAATGAACTTCCTACTCAAATCAGTTTACATCCAAATTTCATTTTATTTTTATTTAAAAAATATTAATTCAAATAACCATTTTATTTCAATTAATTATTTCAAATTCAGTTAATTGAGATTTTATTTGAAGTAATTATTTCAGGTTTAATTTCAAATAACAAATGCATCATAACATTTAATTGAAATAATCTTCTAGTTTTGAATAGTATTTCAAATATCATGCATACATATTTTATTTCAAATAATTATTATTTATTTCATTTCAAATAAAAAATGTCCAGATCTGAAAAACTCAATTACGATTCGTTTTGTCGTTACTCTTTTGACTAACCATACAATCTACTATTTCTATTTCGGGCTGGTTTATATAGTATTTGGGTTGTTCTAAATTTCACGCTTTCGAAACGGTGACCACGATATCTGGAGTTCTACTGAACCGATTTACCTGAAACTTTTACAGCACCATGAAGCTATGGTCGGTAGCGTAATATTTTTGTTTTTTCTTTACAAGCGTGTTAATGGAAGAAAAGCAAAATATTGCACTTTTTTCTTCGTAATTTTATAACTTTTGTAAATTTCTATATTTTAACCTCTGAGCGCCACGGATGATAGCTAATAGAGTAACAATTCACAATTTTGAAATTTGCGTTTCAGACCCCGCAGAAGGCTACAAATCGTGATCACCGTTTATACCTGCGCTTCGGATGCCGTGACTTTCAAGGGCTCTCGGGCCCTTTCTTCTTTTTCTTTCTTTCAAAAAATTAAATGTATTCTTATATAAAAAGGTTGAACAAATACTACATGAGCTGAAAAGTCTTTGGCCTAACTTAGAAATGGCGCCACAAATCAAAAGTATGCTTACCATAGAGTACCAAATTAAGTAGAATACTGCCAAAATTTCATGACATTTCATTCAAGTTATTGCGCTCGAAGTGACGCTACCTCTGTTATTTTTGTTAACCATGGAAAAAAGTGAATTTCGTATATTGATAAAACATTGTTTCCTGATGGGAAAAAACACTGTTCAAGCAAAGCAATGGCTTGATAAGTGTTACGGAACATCTGCTCCAGCTAATTCGACCGTAAAATATTGGTATGCTGAATTTCGTGGTGACGTACGAGCATAAGTTCAGGAAGACCAAATGAGACAATAACAGTCTGAAAATGTAAAAAAATTAGAGTTAGATTGAGTGAGCTAGCTAAGGCCCTAGGCATCTCAAAGCAACGTGTAGGTCATATCATTCATGAATGTTTACACATGCAAAAGCTCTGCGCGCGTTGGGTGCCGCGTTTCTTAACAATTGATCAAAAGACCAACGTGTCTAACTTTCAAAGTTGAATCTGGCACTGATTACTAGAGATGGGCGAATCGATCTTTTAGCCTTCGATCTGCCGATCTTTGAATCGATTTTTCGCGGAACCGATTTGGCTCGAATCGATTTATTTACTTCCGATTTCCATCCATTCAAGGTAAGACGCGACGCGCCAATAAAACTGAGCAAGCTCACGTGGAAATTTTTTCGTATCAACATTAATCTGTGTAATAATCCTGTAAATTGAAAATTTCGTTCCTAAACTATTGTTATTGTTAGATAAATGCGTTTCATGATTACATTACTGCCAAACAGTGTAGTTGGCAGCATTAAATTTTAGTGCATCCCTGATTAAATCTAAGGCCCTTGAAAATTTCTCGCTGCTAACTAAGATAGATTTTACGTCCGCCCACTTCCTCCTTCCGCTATATAGTATCCAGTCTGGAGCAAGGTCTTCTTCTGAACTATCATCACTCATTTTTATCACTTGGTGAAGAAAATATAATTTATTGTCATGTGAGGGAATCGATCTACTAACATCGATCTTTTTAGAGCGATTAATCGAATTTCGAAATCGGAAAAATATTGCAGATCGATCAGTACCGAATCGATTTACTCAGTTCGATCCCCCATCCCTACTGATTACGCGCAATAAGAAGGATTTTTTGAGGCGATTTGTGGTAACGGGTGAAACATGGATCCTGAGTCCAATCGGCAGTCGGCAGGGTGATGAAAGTGGTCCGAAGTGCCAAAAGGCCAACAATCAGTCAGCAGGGTTTAAGCCAGTATTTTTTGGGATTCATACGGTATAATATTCATTGACTACCTTTAACATGGTAAAAGAATAAACAAACAATATTAATATGCATTACTGGATCGATTAGACATCGAGTACAAGGCAAAATTGCCGCACATGTCAAAGAAAAAATGCTATTTCATCACGACAGCGCTCCAGCTCATTCTGCTCGCGATAAGACCTATAAATTGAAGGAATTGTGCTACGAATTCGTTCCCCACCCACCGTATTCTCTACACCTAGCCCCCAGCGACTATTTTCTCTTTTCCAAATTGAAAACGCTGCTTGCTGGCAAGAGATTTTACTCAAATGAGGAGGTGTAACTGGAAACAAATGCCTATTTTGAAGGATTTGAGAGGAGCAGCACTATAAAAACAGCATTGAAATGTTAGAGGACCGTTACAATAAGTGCATTGCTCTAGATGGAATTCAACAGTTTTTTTCACTACAAATATCGGGTTTTCATTAGTAGGCCAACGGCTTTTTAGCCCATTTAGTATACGAAAAAATCTCAAATATGTCTAACTGATCCCGAGAAATAGTTTGCTGTATTTACACCCAAAAAACGGCTCTCACTACAGAAGAACCCTTTAATACGTCAAAGTTAGTTTTGTCCAGTTCGTGTAGAAGTTGCAAGCGCGCTTTAAATTGACTAAACGCTAAAAGTTCTTGATAGACGTTATTATCATGTTATGGAAGAGAAGAACTTCAGATGGTACTCATTAAGATTATAAGATTGAAGTATTGAATCATTCAGGTTTCAACCTGTTGTTGCGTAAGTACTGACACGAGTTTTCTTGTTTATTTAAGCACAATAATAAAAAAAAGTTCTTAAGTTTATTTATGACAGTACCAACTACAATACTGCTCTTACCTTTAAATGAGTTTTTCCAACTGGAGGAACAGCTTCAACCGAACATATTTACCCTAGCAGAGAACTTCAATATTAACCTTATATAGAATTAGAAAATATTTTATCTTACGCGGTCAGATAATTATCTTATTAGCATTTATTAACACACCAAAAGTATTGTCACTAATTTTATTTTTACTACTTCACTTTTCGAACGCTTTCCAAAAATTACGATGTTACAATTCCATAAATCTTTAATAACATTTATTTTTATTACATCCGATTTCCACCGCGGTTCGTTTAGGAGAAATTTATGTCCACATTAAATAAGCTATCACACTCTGAAATGTAACTATGATCGTTAACGCATCCTATCTTTAAAAGTGTATAGCCTTCCTCTTCACAATTCAGGTGATTATATCTTTCACCGCTCTATAGTAACAAGCGATTGAAACCTTTCCTACTTTGGTGTCAATTTATAGGTCTCTTAATGGGGAAGGACTCAAAAGGTAATGTACCCACAATAACTTCAATTTAAACTATTTAATGTAGAATTACATATCAGAGCTGCTTGAACTGCTATCCTGAAATATGGGTCATGTATTGTTGTTTCTAGTCATTATTTTCCCGTACTAAGGAGGGATATGTTTGTCGCTCCTAAGATGTGGTAGATGGGTCTGTGATCGAACCCTAATACCCTTTGCAACCATAATAGTAAGATAATATCATAAATATGTAACTAAAAGGACATATATTTTAATGACTTCTCTTTGGTACAATACCGTATAATTTGGAAATTTTATTGAGATTAAGTATTTTAACGAACCCTTTATAAGATGAATCGTTTGATTTCACCTTAATAACAGCAAACGATCCATTTTCAGAACTTATATTGGAGGTATTATAACATATGTAGAATTACCTAAATTATTGAAGTGACTGTTAACGATCTAATGAATCAAGGATGAATATAATCAGATTTTGCGGTTGCTCTTTACTTTCTTGCGCACTCGATCATATATTCCAACAAAAAGAAATATGTTTATCACTCAAAAGTCAATCCTAAAGGAGGTAATTGTAATTGTACACATTGAGTCAAATATTAATAAATATTGTAATGATTTAGGATTTAAAGGGTAGTTATTAAATTTCAGTATTTAAAGGGTAGTGAACGTGCTTATTTTTATTATTTATTTTACTTATTAAAGTGAAAGTGACATAAAATATAAGGTGACAAAATAGCCCTTTTAAAAGAAGTTATTAGACTTAAGAAGAAATGCGTCAGAAACTTCATGATATATGTAACTAATAAGATGAGAGCAGTTGGGGAAGCTGCTTTCATCTTATTACTTACATACATCACAAAGTTTCTGACCCACTCCTTCTGAATCCTTCGTGCTAGAATAATAAATTATACCTCTTTGGGAAGCGAACAAAGTAGAGATTGTTGGGTGGCATGAAAAAGGGTGTGAAAAACCATTTGGGTTATTTATTTTGTAGTATTGTCCTTTTAAATGGCACTGGACCAACATAAAATCAGAAAGAGAACCTTGTTTCTGGAGGGAATCAATGGTAATTCGACTAGAGAAAATTAAAGGATTCTTAAAATGCGAGAATTTTTAATCAATTAATTCATTGGCAACTTACGAAAAATTAATGGAGGGGGTTTTCCGTGGTCAACTAGAAAAATGACTTGATATCTTTTTTCCAGAGATATCATGTCCTGGTCCGCTCTGTTAATGCTGCAATTGCGAAGAAAAAATAAGGTAGGGGGAGTCCGGGAGATTAGCACAGATGGGAGAGATACTCCACATGCATAATATTATTTTGAATTTGGCGCTATCGGGTGAATTCTGGAGCTTCTCTTCAAAAAACAGCGGTCAAATATGCGATCGACAGGGCCACTTTACGTCGATACGTAAAAAATGAAGAAAAACTGCAAGTGTTCAATGAAAAGGGTAGTTCATATAAAGCTGCTAGATTTTTACAATTTCAGAAGAGAAAATTTTAGGAGAATATTTACTAAATTGCAGTAAAATTAACTATGGTCTGACTCGAACAGAAGCGAGGAAATTAGCTTTCGAGTTTGCTTTATCAAACTCTATAAAAATTCCAAATAGTTGGTCAAAAAACAGTTCAGCTGGAAAGGACTGGTTCCGCGGATTTCTTAGGGCTGCAATTAAAGTCTCTCTCTAGTCTCCGTAACTGCATGAGGAATGGAGCAGGAGAAAACTTCACTCGATTCGAGGCAACGCTTGCAAGTGGACCTAAAATTTTAAGTGCATTTCGAACCATCCACATCAACCTGAAACACCCGCAGTGGTCTTTTTATTGAAGACAGTTGTCAACAGAAAGCAACTGGGAACTCCGCTTTGGAAAGTCGACACGTTACCACTTACTTCTACGGCGACTTTCGAATATTAATGAACCGGTTGTACCCATTTTTTTTTAATTAACAGTAGCTATCATTAAGCGTAGCTGTGTTTTTTTTTTTTTTCAAAATGGACATGCAATGTTAAAACGAAATGAACCATCATACGGATGTTAAGCGCATCGAGCTTCTCAATAAGCGTTCGCCATATCTTATAGAGCACTTCGTTTCCCGCTTATTATAGTGTATAGTGCTTCTAAATAAGCGCTTTTTCAGCTCTTTTGGGGCCCTTCAGATAATTGTTTCCTATCGAGATAAAAAGCAGAACTGCCAGAACTTGCACGAACTTTACAACTTCACTTGCAAAATAAAACAAAAAATTTTCTTTCAAAGCGAGGAAAGTAAGACGACACTAACACGAAAAACTTCTCAATACAAAATTTCGCTTCAAGTCTGCTTCTCAAAGCTGGGAGAGCGAAACGCTTCTTCTACGCTTCAATTGGAAGCGCTTGTTATATTTCCCACTGGGAAGCATAAGACGAGTATTAGTATTTTTAGGCATATAAGCTGCAGATGAAGATAGTTTTCGTAGTTTTTCCAACGGCACTGCTAATATGATTTAGCCAGCTTAGGGACCTATTAAATATAATTTCGAGATTTTTAACTGAGTCACTATATTTAATAATTATATTATCCAGAATAACACTAGGAGATGTCGAAATTATTTTTGTAGATGATAATAGCACTAGATTTGGAGGCATTCAGATTGAGATAATTTTGTAAGTGGAAGATCATTAATAAAAACAGAAAATAAAAGTAGGACGAGAATAGATCCCTGTGGTACTCCGCTTAAAACAGGAAGAAAATCCGATGGATTATGGTTACAGACAACCTTCTGTTTACGTCTACTCAAATATGACCATATTATGGTGCATGCAGAATTACAAAAATTAAATATCAACAACTCTACCAAAGGCCTTCGAAAAGTCAAATAGAACTAAAACTGTTAATTCATCACTGTCAAAGCATATTCTTATGTCGTCGGAAATTTTGAGCAAAGCCGTGGTACAGCTATGCTTAGCATTAAGACTTGATTGAACATTTGATAGGAGGTTGCTGTTTTCGAGGTAGTGCGCTATTTGCGTATTTAGTACTTTTTCGAAAGCCTTTGAAAAAAAGGCAATTCGATGTGAATTGTAAATCTCTTAGAAATAGGTACAATTTTTAAAGAAATGCTGATAGTACTATAATATTATTAAAGAATCGTGTGAGACTAGGAAGAATAATTGACGGGCTGAGAGTAAAAGTGACCTATTTATAAGGTTCGGGCAAAAGTGGCTTAGATAATGTTCCGTGCAAAAACGAATCGCATGAGATTCCGGGCAAAAATGATTTAACTCCAAAAAGTAATGCAAAGTTAATGCGGTTAAGTAGTTAAGTCATTTTTGCCCGGAAAATTTCTACGATTCGTTTTTGTCCGGAATCTCACTCGATTCGTTTTTGCGCGGAACATTTTCTAAGCCACTTTTGCCCGAACCTTATAAATAGGTGACTTTTGCTCTTAGCCCGTCAATTGGAAGTAGGATTTTATCAAACCTGGGATGTAAGGAATCAAGCCCGATTGTATGAGATTTTATAGACATTGCTGCAGAGAAAACAACAATTTGAGAAACAGGAATGAAATAAATCCCGTCAAAAAATTGTGACCATCAAAATTATTATCAAGAGTTGCATACGAACGCGTATCAAGAGATTCATTAGACGAAAAAACCTCATTCAGGTAATTTGGATCTTCATCTATGATATTACTTCTCTACCTTTCTACACCGATAGTTGACAACTTATTTCACAATTTTTTGGTGGGCAATCGGGCATTAACTTTAGAATTATGAGATTAAACTTATTTCAGTTGCGACCGATCTGTAATTGGGCAGCCAAAATACAAAATCTCAAATGTCAAAGTAAGAATTATGGTATAGAACTTTGGAGCGAAGTATTTCCCTATTTACAGAATTTTGTAGCATTCGGAAATTTTCTCAACTCTGAGATATTCGAAAATGCTTCCACCTGCGATACGCCAAATTACGTTTCATAATGATCTGTCTGATCCTTTGCGTAAACCGTGGGCACTGTGGATTGAGAATACGACTTAGTTTTATTGGAATATATTGATCATAAAGGTAAGATATTGAATCCATAAGATTTTTAATCTGATCATCGGTTGTTGTCATTGACTGAACTAAATCCCAATTCATTAACTCGGCCGCAGCAAGCAGATTCTCGTAATTAATGTTTTTAAAAGCATGATATGTGAAGACTTGTCCAGTTTCTGACAGTAGAACTACATCGCACATTCTAAAGATCAAATCATGCTTAGAGAAAAGATTAGAGATATCTGAATGGAAAAAAGTAATTTATCAAGGTCATCGACAATTAGCAGATCTAGTAATGTAGAAGATGTCGTAGTAAAACGTGTTGGATCCGAATTAATCACTGTCAAGCCATTGAAATCGCTCATAATAATTATGTTTGGATAATTATGACTCAACTCAGAAAGAATTGATTCAAGTGGACCAGCCTCTTAGATATTGGTTGTTTTATAAACAGTGCCCAACAGATATTTCTCCGAATTAATCGATAAATAAAAAATACTTGAGACAAAAAATTTCAATTTTTTTAATATAAAAAATAAAAAACAAAATAAATGTTATTATTTTCATTTATTTTAGCAACCCAGTTTGGAACCCCCAGTTGGGGCTTTCTGAAGTCCTTTTTCGACCAAAATTGTGTCGAAAAGAAGAATACTTCTTCAGGAAAGGACTTCGATTTGAATCAAATTTTGTTTCGAATAAAGTAAAGATATATGGCTTCTTGAGCGGGGTTAACTTTTCAAAATATTGTCCTAGTTATTTTATGGTAATTTTTACAATTATTTTAATTTGCAAAAGATCCTAGAGACATTCATAAAGACTTGTGGCACATATTTCAAAAAAGGTTAATTTATGATTTTCACCTGAAGTTGGCAGGTGTTGTAACGTTTCCTCGCATATAAAATTGTACAATTTAAAATTCACAATAATCAGGAATGGTGTTTTTTACTGATCGATACACCGAACACTTACTGTCGTCTCAACACCTCTAATTTTTGGTTGAAATCGATTTAAAGCGACAACCATAAATAATACCTCCTTCTGAATACCAAATAAGATCAAATTACAAAACCATCGCCACCAATTGGCACATAATAGGGCAACAATAAAACGCGCTTCCAATTTAATTTATCATGTAAAATGACCCAGAGTAATAGTGGGGTAACCGTAACCCAATGACCTAGTTGAGATACCCACTAGTCCACCTTCACTGACATTCACCTACCTTTAAAATAGATGAGAAGTTTGAAAGGACTTTCTACGGGTTCTTGCGGTTAGATACTTCTTGTCGAAATAGTCTTCGTCTGCTTTTGTTTGAAATGAACTTGTTAACGCCTCACTTACAAACACTGGGAATAACGGAAAAAGGCGCGAAAAACCACTGTACACTTTTAATCAAAACTATATATATGTTTTCTTAATTATTTGATGATATGAATACGACACTTTGTTTTACTTTTTAACACTTTATTACAAGTAAATTACAATTCGCGTCTTGTAAGCCCAGGATAACTAGGGCTCGTTCGGAAAATATACGACGTCACGAACGCTTCAACTTGACACAGACTACTGAGCTTATTCCTCCAGCAGCGCCGCTTTATATGCATAAATTGAAATCGAAAAACTTTCCCGGTTGTGCTGCCTGGATGGGACCGTTGAACCGCCAAGCACAGCATAATAAATCCCAAATACTGAAAATGAGAGAAAAATTTCCCAGGAGTAGTGCCACAACAGAGAGAAACAAACGAAAAGCTTTTCTTGGTAATACAACGGGTACCATCCTGCCGAAAACGGTCTCAGTGGAAGGAACTACATAGATTTCCTTTCAAGCTTTCGTCTCACCAAAAGAAATGAGGACGTCATCAAGCTTAAAGGGCACATGCTCCTCTCCACAGTTGTATAGGGTTCTGACAAAACTCAGCAATTTCCAGGAATTTCCTTGGACGTTTAAAGTCATTAAAGACGTCTACGGGAAATAGGTTACGCTAAATTTCACTTAACAATGACGACGTTATTGAAAGTCATAGGCGTAGTGCTTTCTAAATTGGGTAGTTTGTCAATGTATTTGTAACTCTAATTTGTTGCGAATCTCACCTAGGTAAAGACTCTTCATGAAAAATTTCAACAAAAATTTCATTTCAGTTCATTGAATATTTCATAGATGCTACAAAAAATGCTATGCACTGCATCAGAGTGCATAGTACAATAATTGCTTTACATGACTTCTGCATTCAAGCAATTGAATTTCTGTCGATTTCACAGTTGGAATAGCATGTCAAATAAACGTTAGAATTAATTGCATTTTGGTACAATTTCATATGTTGTCAGAAATCTGACAGTGCAATTAAAACTAAAATGTTTATCAAAGGAGATGTCAAGAACAAATAAGCTCCCAAAGGTGAGCACTTTTTATATAAAAATCCTATTTTTAATCGTTGACTTTATGAATTTTATGCAAAACATACAGTGCGACATAAAAATGTATAGATAAGACATAAAGTATTTTTGTTTTTATATTTAGAAATCCCCAAACACCAGAAAGAGTTGCAGAACTCAGCCTTACAGCGCGCCCGACATAGCTGACAAATTCGCATTATTTTTTTAGGGCGCCTTTTCATCTGGCAATTTTGTGCCTTCTCTGAATGAGTTTGGTCATATCCAAGACCGTCCCGCTGTATCCAATGCTTTGCCCTTATATCTTGTGATATTATCATGGATGGTATCAAGGAGCTTAAAATGGACTTTTCTTTTGGTCCTGATGGTGTTCCACCGGCGTTCTTGAAATCCTGTTCTGACGCCTTACTGACTCCGCTAGAACTGATCTTCAACAAATCTCTTCAGGCCGGTAGATTTCCTACGTTATGGAAAATCTCCTTTATAATTCCTGTTTATAAAAAGGGGCATAAAAACTTAATAACCAATTATAGGCTAATCCAATCTGTCATATATTCACAGCTTGTTGGGCAGTGTAAAGGGCTAATCTCACGTAATCAACATGGCTTTCTGCCTGGTAGATCGACGACAACTAACCTGCTTGAATTTACATCCCACATAATCTCTTCCTTCCGTCGAGGTCACCAGACCAACTGTGTCTACACCGACTTTAGCAAGGCATTTAATAAACTCCTTCACTCTGTTATTATGCTTAAACTTGAAAAGCTAGGTTTTCCGCCGCTATTGCTCGCCTGGACCGGCTCTTATTTAAAAGATAGGTCATACCGGGTATCTTTCCGTAACACTTTATCTAGAGTTGTTAGGGCTTCTTCTGGTGTACCGCAGGGTAGCCATTTGGGGCCGCTGATGTTTATTCTTGCCATTGATGACATTGTCCCTCTGATTAGGCACTCCATAGTCTTAATCTACGCAGACGATATGAAGATCTTCTCATGTGTTAGAAACAGTTATGATTCTTCTTGCATTCAGGCTGATTTGAATACCTTCAAGGTTTGGTGTGCCTCAAATGGACTGCAACTTAACCTGGATAAATGTGAAGTTATGTCATTTTCTAGGAACATCAATCAGCTCGTCTTTGATTATACCTTTGCGAAAACTACTATCTGTCGTGTTGAGTTCGTTACTGACCTTGGTGTAAAGCTAGATAAAAAAAAACTCAATTTCACTCTGCACATAAACTATATCGTATCTCGGGGTAATTCAGTTTTGGGTTTTGTTAAGCGGTGGTCAAGGAAGTTCTCTGATCGACAGACCCTAATTTACTTATTGTTTTTTTCTTTGGTTAGACCAATTCTCGAGTATGCATCTCAGGTTTGGACTCCCTGCTATAACTTATTTTTGTTTTGTTCTAGCAATACTGGGAAGGTTATCGCTGAGATCTCCCGATGCCTTTTTTTAACTTTAAGTATTGGGATGTTTCGATCTCTATTTTGTAAAAGCGCGGTTAACTTCAATGTTTTAAATTTTTTGTTTGTTTTTATAATTTAGCGAGATTCTTTTTGTTTTGTATGTATGAGATCCAGGAAATTTATTTAAATAAAATAGAAATTTGATTGCCCATATAATGTGTCTATATATTTATGAATTTTAGTTTTCCCTAAGCAGCTAACCCCTATCTCCGGAGAACTAATGAAAAATCTTTCTTTTACGCTAGCTATAAACTCTTATATACCTAAATTTTCTTTTATAACAATCTAGAAGTCTTGAAATTTCTTTTCTGTTCTGTCTTGCCTGCAGTGTCCGTCTTGAGTATTCCACGTGGGCCGAAGTCTTCGCTAAACTTTTTCCTGCTGTGATGTATGTTTTTCTTTATTCTATAAGTAGCCTCCGTTCGTTTCGTTGGTTACTGTCTTGTGAAGCGTCTTTCCTATTTATTGGACTCGGTATCTTAGAAATGTCCTGTCGTATTTGCGCCGTCACAAAAAACCCTGCTTGAAACAAACCCTTAATTCTAGATATACATACGAACATAACTAACCTAAATTTTCTTTTCCGTAGGGTACTGTTTAAATTTTATTTTCTACTTCTTAATGTCTTCGTATAATTTGCACTTTTAAACATCTGTTTTCGGCTATTAATTGTTGTTTTAATTCTATGTTTTCTGTAAGCACTTTACTAATCACAGCTTCTTTTCTTTCTTTTAAATTGCATTTGTAAAAACTCCCTTACTTTTCAAATTCACACAAATGTACAAATTCAATAAAATTAATTTATGACCTTTTTGTATTTTTAGTATAAAGATCGGAGCACTTAGCTTTACGGAACCAGAAACTCAAAAAATAAAAAAGCTAGAATTCCCGCGCAAAACTTCCTGGATTTCTTATCAAAACGTGTTCAAACTTGGAAGCCATTTTTGAAAGTGGCCATTACTTGTTATGCTAGTCGATAAAGTAGTTTTAATTTAAATTCAAATGAATGACGTTGAATATTTATTTATTGAAAACAGATACGTTACAGGTGCAGCGGAACTTTGTTGTCCAGATTCGTCAAGGGAAGGAGGCTGGGTTCAACAAAAGTGAGAGAACACCAAATCGAGTTGTCTTCCCATATTGTTACTAACACTGCTCAATTGGCAAAGTCCTAAGCTAGCCAAGGTGTCGAAGAGCAGTGATTGTCCCCCAGTCAAGTAATGGGGAAGATAGCTATCGTCATCATCATTCTCTCCCCATCGTACGTTGGGCAAGTTGAAGTCCCCCACGAGGATAATTTCGTCCTTAGAACCCAACTGATTATAGTTGATATGCTGAATAAGAATTTCATACCGACTCAAAGCATTATTATCAGCGACATTACACAAATCTGGAGGTATGTAACAACAGATTATAAAGAGTTTGCCTGAATCAAGTGAAATTTTTACTGCGACTTGTTCCGGATCAAGTTCATCAGAAATTATAACCTCAATACTTCAACAAAACGAACACAAGAGAGAGTCTTCCCATTAAAACACATGAAAATTGTAAACGAGAAATTTTTTTATCGTGACCACATGTTTAGAACATTTGTAGGTTTAGGCAAGTTTCGGTTTGTTTACACCACCAATGCTCAGCTGTTCGTATCAGACAATGAGGAAATGAGCGACGCAAAATGTTGTTACTGCTAGGTAAAGATCAAAATTCTGCCTTAATTTGGAACAAACCCTAAGAGTACATATATTCAATAATATTTCAAAATACGTCCCCAAATAATACCTATATTTTTCTGTCTGTTAGGCTGAACAGAGAGAATGCGTTTGGTGTTTTCTTACGAAATTTTTGAGTTTGCAAATGCTCCGTTTGCGCCGTTTTTTCGCCTGTTTTTGAGCGTTTCATAGCAACCTGGGGAAAAAACGTATCTGGTGGGTTGAAAATCCCCCTTAAGCAAAAATTCTAAAAAAAATATAGTTTAAAGGTATGATTGTTTCTTGTCAGTTTTGATGGAAAAGTCCCGCCAAGAAGGGTAAATCCACCCCCAAACGTGAGAAGATGAAAAAAATCATAAAAATTTGAGAAAGAGTTTTATTTATTTTTATTAAAATTTCCAGATATAAATTTTCAAAATAGCAAATCTGCTTCTGTTGAATTAAAAAAAAGTCTAGCTATGAGGCAAACAGATTTCTCACTAACCCAAGTACCTTGGGTTTTTAAGAACCATGTTAAAGGATTAGGTCAAACTAAAGGAAGAGTAATGACTAGTACAACTTCTGAAAAGCCTAAAGCTTGTATTTGGGTCTCTAGAAATATAAGAGCCATGCTCACCCTAAGTGAGTTTTTAAAAAATGGAAAGTGACGACTAAAATTTTAACATCTGACCACAGAGGAATATTGTTGGGATTCCCTGGGGATGTGGAGCCAGCTGCTGTGTTCCGGAATATAAGAAAAACGAACTGGAACAGTTTTAGAACAGCTTTGGATTTGGAGCTGGTTGATTGGGATTCGACTCTGGGGAAGACAAATAGTGTAAATACTACAGTTGAAAAACTAGAAAAAATTCTCAGGAAAAGTTTATACCCTAATAGATCTCATAACACAAAACATTAAAGGTCGCTGGTGGAGCAAAAACTCAGGAAAAAAGTACGGCAGCAATTCAATAGAGCAAGGAATTTTGGTACTGAATCTGAGTGGGCTTTTCACACATCACTTCAGAAACAGTACAAAAAAGAAAAAAAATTGCTAAATTACTGGTCTGGAAAAATTTCTCTGCAAACATTGAACCAATAAGCGAATCAGCAAGAATTCACAAGAATTCTTGCGGAAGAAAAATTTATTCAATTCGAATCTTTGCAACTCCCAAGTGGTGAGTACTTTTTAGACTATTAGGCGAATGCAGAACATAGGTATGTTGGAAACCCTTTACAGGATGCAGCTAACCGAGATAGTAAATAATTCCGTCCAACAATATCTGCTGTATGAAAAGAAGTTTGTTCTAAGTGTTTTTATAGACATTGAAGGAGCCTACGAATGCATAAAATTCGCAATGCAGAAGTATGACACTAATGCAACCGTGGAGTGATGGGAAGACAACATGCTCCGCAATCGTACAATGTCAGCTCTGGTCGGTGGCTATGGGGCTAAAATAAAGGTGGACAGAGGATGCCCTCAAGTTGAAATCATCTCCCCGCTTGTGTGGAACCTGTTTATAGGCGACATAGTTGCAGAGCCGACTAAGCTGGGTTTGGATAAAACAAATCAGCAGTATTTATGGCAGTGCAGACTGGTCGTTGGGAAGACGTGGAGACTAAGTCCCAGCGTCATTCATTTGATATACACCGCCATACTTATACTTAGTCTCTTTTATGGTGCAATTGTCTGGCGGAAAAGAACTCTACTAAGCACAGCACAGAATAACCTATGGAAAATTCAGAGAATAGCGTACTTAGGGATTACAAGAGCCATGCGAACGACTCCAACTTTAGAAATGGAGGCGGCTCTTTGACTTTCTCTTCTGGATTTATGCATTTAGCAAGGTGCTCGAAAGTCTGCATACAGACTTGTTTTAACAAGCCGGAGGCGGATTTGGATCAATTGGTTGGGCGGCACGACCACCATGATATGGTTCCCGGATTCGAGACCAGGTCTCCCCTTAGGTTTAAAAAAAATTAATTAAAAAATCAACCGCCTCTGGGCTGTTGTATAGCTTCCTCACTCCCCTTACCCTAATTCTCTTTCGACCTAAGCCATGCTAACGCATCACAGGGTTGTCCCCTAGGCTTTGGCCACATCGAGAAAAAAACCAGTGGTCTGTTACACAATCAAACTTTGGGAAAAGATACATCTGGAAAAATCTAGTAGACTTAGAGCGAACAGTTCAGATGATTTATTATAAAATTATTCCTAAAGTAGTCTCTACAAAACATTTGAGAGTCATGCTTCCCATTAGAGGAAGAAACTATGAAGAACGTCTCCACTCCAAAGAGCTCTTTTTGGTATACTGAAGGCTCTCAAACCCACAACGCCAACAACGTTACCCAAAATAGTAAGTTTCGCTAGGTAAACTAGACGACTTGCGAGCCACTCTGCGGGATGAGGTTAAGATAGATGACAGACTTTGTGTCTGAGGTAAGTACGATAGGCCCTTGAGGTCTACGTTCAGAGGAAGTTAGTTAAAATCTGCACCTAAACCGAGTAACCGAGTGTTATTTATCCCCCTCCCCCCTCCTAACGCAACCTATGGATCAGTATGTAATTGCAACTTTCAAGGCGTATTATTTAAGAAGAACTGTTTTACAATTGACTTTGAAGAGGGAAGTGGAGAGGCTTCGAAATTGTCGATGGTATTAAGACTATTATAGATGCTATGAATGCTGCCTAGACTAAAATACTTCAAGGTTCCTGGAAAAAACTGTCCTCAGTTGATTGACGAAGGCATCGACGCTCCTACAATACCTGTTGGTACAGAAAATATTGTAGATATTGCAAGGCAGCTAGATCTAGAAGTGGAACCAGAATATGTAGCAGTACTTCTGGAGTCACATTCTCAACCCATCAGTAATTAAGGTCTTTTGTAATTCGAAGAAGGCTACAAGAAGAAGGTCTGTAAAATGAGCCCACTGCCGGCGGACCATTACGTCTACCAAAAAAGTTTTTTTCTGAAATTTTCCAACACGTTGATGCTATCATGACGCTTTCAAGTAAAAAAAATCTACATTTTGAAAAAAGTTCAAAATTCAATGATAACCTTCAGATAAATCATGTTCTTATTATAAAATTTACAGAGAAAAGATAGCTAGTATCCAATGACAATAACACTTTGAGACTAGTACCCAATGAATTTGAGAATCCGTCAGCAAGTTCTACTCGACCCTTAACTTTTGCACGAAGGCCTACCCTAACTTCAAGGCCAACTAAAACTTCACTAGGTAAATGTTTCGCTTGTGGTAAATCTGATTATGACATAGAAGATTTCCTTACATAGTTATGTAGCACAAGTGAGAAAAATAAAGTTAAGCCTGACGCTCTATGTTAACGGTTCCCAAAAGCTACATTTTGGATAGGATATGAAAGAACTTTATTATAGGTTGTTTTGTTAAAACTTTTTGCAAGGCTGAGAGTAAAAATGAACTATATGCAAGGTCCGAGTAAAAGTGGCTGAGAAAATGTTCCGCGCAAAAACGAATCGCGTGAGTTTCTGGGCAAAAACGACTTAACTACAAAAAGTAATGCAGAGTTAATGACGTTAAGTAGTTAAGTCGTTTTTGTACGGAAACTCACGCGGTTCGTTTTTGAGCGGAACATTTTCTAAGCCACTTTTGCTCGGACCTTGTAGATAAGTCATTTTTACTCTCAACCTGTCATTTACTTTACACTTACACTTATTACTTTACTTTACATCATTTGGTTATAACTGTATTCAGTGTCTGCACTAGGATTTCACCAATAGTTTTTGCCTGTACGTCCGTATGTCAGTAAGTCATAGCCCTCCCACCCTTTCATTTATAAATCTATGAAATGAAATTTGCTATACGGATGTTACCAAAAAAATATTTGATGAGACTTTTGAAAAAATAAGACTGAACCAGCGAGAAGTCCAAATGTTGTTATTGATATGGTCAGCGCGAGGCTTTTTCGCCACCACTGTAACCTAACCATCTGCAGGACAACCCCTGGAGCTTTACATTAAGTAAATTAGTGTTTCTTCTAAAATATACTTACGAATGAAATATTAACGAACAAGTAAAATCAAAATGATTAAAGCCTTAGTGACATAGCAAATAGGGCGTAATGTAATTGTTCCCTGGGATTTCCCTTTTTTTTCTTATAAAATATTTTTATCCTTACAGATTTGTTATTTTTCTTTCTCGAACGCAACTCATAAAATATTTTTAAAATATATTTCCCCCAGGAGCACCTACATCTTTTATTTATAAATAAATTTCCACAAAATACGTAATTTACTTAATTTTCTGAAGAAAGTAAATTTTAAAAGAAATTGTATTTTTCCTAATTAAAATTGAATTGACACGCAAAAGTTTTATAATAGGAAAGTAATCCTAACAAATTCTTAAGAATCACCGATTCTACGCAATTAAATAAACCAATTTAATGCGACTACTTTAAAGACTCGAAGAATTTTAAGTAATTTAAAAAATGTGAATTTACGTCGTCGTTGATATGAGTGATAACGTATTGGCCTTACATCATAAGGGTTCCAGGTTCGAACCACACCGGCGTCAATTAATGGTTGTTTTCTGCTAGTGACAGTTAATGCTAAAATTGGGGGTGGCAGAGTAATGTCGGTGGTCAGGAATGCACCTTACTCTGCTGATTACTTTCTCTCCCAGAGCCGGTAGGTTTCGAACCTGGGACCTTTGTAAGGCAATTGAAATGAAATGAAATGTTTATGATGGATATTTTACACAAGCTGTTGCAATCTTATGTAGCACATTTAACATATGGAACAAGTGAATACAATAGTAATGTATACAGAGCAATTAATTCATGTTAAAAAAATGAAGAAATAAAAATTATACATAAATACTAGCAATTTCATCAGTCCATGGTTATCTAAAGTGTCAAACTGCGGAATAAAAGAGGAAACGCAATCAAAGCATCAAAGCCCATCTCAAATTTGGGGAATACTATGCTAACAAACACCAAGTGAGGAAGAAGCAAGGCTTTGACGAGAAGTCTACCGTAAATCTTTCCAAGAGTATGATTGATTGATGTTCAATATTCCAGTTCAGCCGATCGACGCGACTTCTACTGTATACTTGCACATCGTCCGCATACATACATTCATACAATTATAAAAATTCTGAGCAGAAGAGGACCTAGGATGGAGCCCTGAGAAACTTCACATGCAACCAGGAGAGACCTCGACACTTTATCCCCCAATTTAACCTGCCCCCACATTTCAGACAAAAAGCCCCATATCATACAGATTGCTGATGAGGAGAAACCGAAGAGGGACTATCAAATACCTTCGAAAAGTCAAGCAATACCAAAATACATGTATGACATGTATGTGGAATCGAGGCTTCTCCATGAAAAGAACTTTGGAACGGAGAATCGAAAACGGCGCCGGTGGCCCAGTGGTTAGGGTAATGGAATATCATGCGCGTGGTCTCGGTTCAAGACAAGCTCGCCCAATGGTTCTTTTTAACGTTAATTCTCCGATTCCTACAAAGTGGTGTCGGAAGTGAGATGGAGAAGACCTCATACGACGTAACCTCACATCGGTAAATATAAGACGTAAAAGACGGACATCTAGGGCCAGATATTATTTCAGGACGGCCGAGTTGATCGAGGCTTCTAAATGAAAAGAACTTTGGAATATGAACGTCGTATGTGACTTTGAGCAAAGCAGCTGTGTTGGGTTCGGAACCACTATTCTGAAAGTGTGAAAATTCAATCTGTAGAAATAGGCATTGAACAACAAACAGATATTAAGTAGTGTTCCGGAATCGCAACGGTTGCACACTTCAGCTTTTTTATTTAATAAGAATGATGTCATCAAAACGCTAGGAATGTTTTGGTGTCCCAATCAAGATAAGCTTTTCTACCGAATTCTATCATCTCTGAAATTGATTTATGGTTCCCTCGCATCAGTGACCATCACTGTAAAAATGCTGTTTCAAATTCTGTGGCAAAGGGGTCGAAGAAATCCCATCAGATATATTCGATAGGTAGTCACAACATTTATAACTTCTGCCTACTTTAGAAAACATTTCTATACCATGTTTTCTTAATACAGAACGTCAGATCGTCATATAGTTGCATGAATTCTGTGATGTTTCTGAGCGTACTTACACGGCCGCTTTATACCTTCGTTCGGAATCCCAAAATAAAGTCACCCTTTGCTTTTTTCACTCACAGCGAAAACCAAGATAACTACGATTAAATCCATGATAGATAGTTCCATGATTAGAGCTCTGCGGGGCCTTCCTTTTTTCAAGACTTTTAAAACGATTTCAAAAATAAGTTACAAATATTTGTTTGGTCGGACTCTAGAAGAGTTCTTTATTGGAAAAAAATACGACTCGCCCGTTCTTAGCCTGAAACAGGTACGCCTAAAAGTCAACGTCAAAACGCCTGAATGGCACTCAAATGAGGCATGAGTAAAAAAGTAAAAACGAATAAAAAAGTTGACTTATTCAAAATGCCAGATCGCTGCAGGCACGTGTCAATAAAAGACGCACGAAATAGTCCAACCCAAGCACGGTACGCTCAAAGTTTTTCCAGAATAAAATATAAAATAAAAAAAACTATTTCACCGGAACATTAAAGATCTTAGAACTCAGGACTATCTATAGAGCTCTATAATGAGTCGAATGCAAAGTCAGTTCGGAAAATAGTGCGTCTATCCTCAAGAGTATCCTGAGCAACGGGGCTGACCCTATTATTAGGTTTGATGTAAAAAAAAAACTTTCTGTGTGGTAATGACATTATATGGTTTCCAAAAGCTGAAATAATATCAAGTGAAAGTTAAGTATCAAACTTTATTAGACAATATGTATTAATGACATACATTACGTATAGTGAATAAAATTGTAATGAATGTAACAGGCAAGACTCAGGGTAAACATTTAATTAGATTCTTTCCAGTCCAATATAGCCAAAATCAATATTTTCCACATTTAATTACAAATCGGAACATAACACGTGCAAAACGACCAAATAAAAGTCAAAAAGGGAGGCTATCAAGACTAATAAAAACTCTTGTTTAGCTTCAAGTTCACACAAATAAAACATTATTCGACTGCCAGAAAATTGTATTTTCGTTGCACTAATTTCGAAAATTGTTTACCATTTCGAGTTGATTAGCTTTAAGGTGCAAGAACGTTCCAGGGTAAATCATTTAACACACCTAATAATGGATTCCGACCTGTTCCAAAATTAGAGCTGCAATTTATTTACTATAGCTCCCATGCTTGCCAGGAAGATTCATAAACAATCCAATTAAACTTGAATACTTCTCACGGTATGAATATTGAATAAACAACTACCGAGATGAGATTTTGAGATAAGTATATATGTACGCAGAGGTAGGCTATTACGCGGCAGGTGTAAAAATGGTTGCGTTGTAGTCACTCGAAACGGGGTCCCGATTTAAGTAAGCTTTACATTTATAAATAATTCAGTTAAAAGCACATGTCACGAGTTGACGTTTGAAATAATAATTTTCCCCGAAATTGAAGGAGAAAACACCTGAGACCTGAGCTCTGTGATTGCGTCTTTGCCTAACAACTGAATTTAGAAAACTTTTTCGCTTAGAAAATGCTTGACAAGAGACAACATTTCAAGCCTTATTTACACAAATTTGGGA
Organism: Leptarthrus brevirostris; assembly: GCA_964036015.1. Lineage (NCBI taxonomy): Eukaryota > Metazoa > Arthropoda > Insecta > Diptera > Asilidae > Leptarthrus > Leptarthrus brevirostris. The sequence goes on along the minus strand of OZ038371.1, from coordinate 7,280,949 downwards.
GAAAAAAATACCTATAATTTACGAGGAACAGGATATTTGTTTTGCCACTTCCGCTAAAAGTAATAAATTTTCTGCTGACGGAAAGTCCTTGGCCTAGTTTTTGTATAGGAAGTTTTACTATGTGTTCAGATATAGGCCGCAGAGGACACAGACCCACTTTTCAAGAGATAGCCACATACCTAACTTGACGTAAATGTAAAGGGTAAAAGGCATATTGAATTTTTCTTGAAGTAATTGATTTCAGGAGAAATGAATATATGTATATTTGTATAGTTTACCTTAAGTTAATTTAAAGTATGTAAGTAAAGTTACAAAGGTCGGCAGTCAGCCTTTGGAACAAGACTTGCGTTAATATAAGCCACTCAGCAGTCACAAAAGGTCTCTTATACATATACTCAGTATAAAAGCCACCACAACTCTCCGAAGTCTTCTACCTAGCATAAAATGGTCAAATTGATTTAATTTTATTAAAGGGGATGTCATGTTGGCTTTCTTTGCAATTTCCAGACTTCTAGTCCTTATTTACTTTCCCATCCCCTCGAAGAAATTCGTATTATACATACATACCTACGTCAGATTTCAAAACTGGGCAACTCCATCCAATGGTAGGTAACTTAAGTAAAATGGAAAAATGTATAACTTCATTGAATTTTATGATATATAATAGCTTCGTAATGACCCCAGACAGCAATTTATATATTTAAGACTTTTAAGATAATCAAATCTCAACCACACTGGCGAAACAGTCGAATGGCAGAATAACATATATGGCAGTCCTCAAAGGATTTTAAGAAGATCAAAACAGCTAAACGGAAGAACTGAATCTCCTTCTGTGAACAAATCCAAAAAACATCTCATACAGCAAGGATGAGAAAGCCATCTGTAAAAGTTCTTCTCAATCCACGGAGGAAGTAGAATTGGATGATCGCGCAACACATGGAAAAGACTCGTAAAGGTGAAAGGTACCCAAATCGTGGTCTCAGCTGAAGGCGTTGGTGCAGAACCGGACCCGGTGGAAAGTCGGTGCAGAAGTCGCCCGGACCAGACGGAAGAATGCCAGTCATGCAAAAGTTAGATACTTGATCTGCAGGTTTTCCCAAAGGAATAGCCTGACGTTGTTTCTACTTTAAAAAAAGGTAAACAGGATTATCTGCGTTGCTAAGCAATATAGCAATAACCTCCAAGTGCGTAGTCATCACAATCAACAAAACCGAATATCGAGGCACACCAAAAAAAAGAGGCCTTCCGCTCCTAGTCCTAAACGAGATACTGGTGACGCTCAAAAAAGAGGGTGTACAAGTTGTTGCGTAATCCGATTATATTAGTGTTAGGTAAGTACCTGAACACGTAATCGTCTGGGCAGGAACTACGTAATATTAACCCGAGTAAAACGACAAGCGCACTCTTTACAAGGAAATACATATTACCCACTGTAAAAACACCAAGCCTCTACGTAACGCAGATGGAACTCAGATCCTATGCAAAAATACCTGGAGCTTCTTCTTGATTGTAAACTTTTCTGACAAATTAAATGTTGAAAAAAGGATTAATAAAGCAAACAAAGTGGGGGGATTAAGGCTGCACATAACGCACTCGGTGTATACGGCGACAGTACGACCAATCCTGCTTAATGGCTTAATGGTAGACAAGATAACCTACTATATACTATCCTACACTTAGGTACCTCTAGGTAACCTATACGTCAAGAATGCCTCGAAAAGGGCGATGCAGCGTCTTATGGAACCAGAATTCCTCAAGACGCGATGGTACCACAACAGCAGCCTGGGAGAAAGTCTTGACTACATACTACCCACTAGGGACTTTAATAGGAACTTCAGGGTGGTGATAACTGACAAGTTGTCTGAAAATCTAGAACAGAAGTACATGGGAACATCTGTACAGATGACTCGAAAACGGCGTCTGGAATAGGGCTACAATGTACAACCAGGAGCTGAATGTTCACTTATCATACATACTTCCCAGCGAGTGTAGTATATTTCAAGCTGAAGCTTTGACTACACATAAGGTGGTCTGAAACTCACCAAAAAAGGGACCGAAATAGAGGCCTAAGCGACAGAGCAAATACTACCCCTAATACAGTGTTATCAAGCAGACGACTTGCTGGACAATGCGAAAAATAATATAGGAAGGGACCACAAAGTGTGGAATCACGAAAGTCATGTATGATCAAAAGAGAACAGACTGCTTATTCAGCCTAACTAGAATGCAATGCAGAACTCTGGTAGGACTCTTCACCGGTCACTGACTCACAAGTTGCATGCGCATGGAATCGGTCTCCTGAACATCGATCTGTTAGGTACTGCTAAAAACGCGACGACAAGATGGAAATGACAGAACATCTACTGTACCATTATCCTGCGCTTGTAAAAGCAAAGCACAAATTGCTAGACAGATACTTCCTCTAGAATCTAGAGAGGTTTCTAGGTCCTACATGAGAAGTATTCTGAAATTCGCAGCAGAGACTGGAACCTTACATTCAAGCAAAGACAGCACCCCGACAATCGCTGTACAACATTGCTAGGATACAGGACACCGAAATATGGTAATGCTACGGACCCGGCACAGTCTACGCAACGCTTTCAATACGGCCACTATAACGAAACCTAACTTAAACTATGTTTTAATAAAAAAAAATTAATAACAATAGTTCAGACGGATAATCGGACGTACCCTTTTGAAAATAATAAAGGTGCCTCCGTCACTGTCACTTGCGATCACTACTATGTCATCTTAAAAAACTTTGCGGGGATTGATGCAATGGCTATAAATGACATACGGTTTCTAAAGATTGGTGCGAGCGGTTTCTAAAGATTGGTGGTGTGATGTCATTGCAAACCAAGATCGCAGATTGTGCCATCTCTAAGTTATGACTTAACCTATTTGGACTTCTTCCTGTGCGGTCTATATAAGCTACCCCGAGAAGATTTAATAAATTCGAGAGCCGCCTGTACTCTAAAAGTCTTCTAAAACTTCTTCCACACATGGAGCCTCAATGGCCTCCTGCTTCACCCAATTCGAGACAACGATTGCAAGTGAACCTACAATTTACACCGACATTTTCTCTGCAACCTCAAAGGCCCTTTTATCGTAATATGTAGTCAGCAGATGTTGTCAGCAGAAAACAGCCATGATTCTGGGACCTCCAGGTTAGAAGGCCGACAAGTTATCATTTACTCCATTAGCTTCTATGATCACCTTTAATTGAATTCTTTTAGAATACTTTCATAGCTAAATTGTCTAATTTCAGAAGACCCGTTCAGTGTTTTTTTACGGTGTGACCAAAGCCTAGGGGACAACCCTTTGATGCATTAGCATGGCTTAGGCCGAAAGGAAATTAGGGTAAGGGTAGTGAGGAAACTTGAAAGTCTTGTTTTTGCATTCCTGCGAGCTGGACAGCACCCCAGAGACGGAGTGGATTTATTAATTCAATTTTCAAAAACCCACTGGGAGACCTGGTCCCGAACCCGGGAAGGTTTATAATGGCTTCTACGGCTGCTATTGGGCAGAAGCGCATGGCACCGATTGATCCTAGACGTTGGTGGTCCCACAGAATCATTTAAGGCCGCTGTTGTTTTCTTCAGAACGACTCCCAGCAAAGCCGGCAGCCGGCACCTTAGCTAGGAGTTCGTCAACGACCAGTGATCATATAAGAAATGACAACCCCCCTCCCCCCCCCCCCTCCAACCCGGACTGCGCTGTTGTCAGCCCTTCGAGGCCTTAATAGTTTGCTGACTCCTCTCCTAGGGTAGCTGTATTTTCCGGCAGCTGAGCATTGCTTTGTTCAACATCACCGTCAAGGTTCTATGCCATTTTTATGGCTGCCTCTTAAACAGATTTTTAGGAGGCGTTATCAAAGGCGCCTTCAATTTCCATGAAGGCACAGTGGGATGTTTCCTTCTCCACAAGCGTCCATTTCAGACTGTTAGCTATATCGTTTAGGACTGTAATAGCAGATTGGTATGTATAATTAGTTTGGTTACTTTTCAATATCCCATATTTGAGGTGTTTGTCAATTACCTTTTCCATTGTTTTAAGCAAGACTTCCTTTGATACAGGCCAGTTCTAGTACTTGTTGTGACTATATCATAATTAAGAATAATTCAATTGTTCGGCAACAAATTATTTATAAAAAGTACCTTCGAAATTCTGTCACGATTTTGAGCATTATGTACATCAGTGTTAATTAAGTTTAAATTTGTTTTCGTTTAAAATAAAATCGATTCGGACCCCCATAAGCACGGGAAACTCTCATATAAAGTATTGCATAATATTAATATGAAAAGTTGTTTTCGTTTTATATAAAAGCCTGTTATAACATAATTCCTGGTCGTGACGTTTTTAATATATTTTCTGCACGGGACACGTGAATAAAAACTCACAAGATCCATTTCCTTACTCGATATATCCATGTAGAGAATTCCGACTGATTCATGAAACAAAAAGTTAGCGACTAATAGTGATATAAGTTTCGATTCTGGAAAAGTTAAAGGCACAACTTTCACTGAAGTACTCAAAGGAAAATTAAAGTTGCTTCGATATAAGAAAAAGTTGTTGACTTGTTTGCAGTTTCTAACGAGTTTTTCTGCTTTTTTATTTTTTTAGACAATTTTTACCATTGACTTCATAAAAAGAAAATAAAACGGAAAAAGTTTTAAGAATAAACTAAGCTGCACGAAAATTGAAGTATTTATTTGGCTCCGACTTGTCTAATTAATTTCCCGCAAAATAAATTTGGGCTGCTAATGTAATAGCGAAACTTTAGTTCACCATCAATTTGTAAGAATAAAGAAAATCCCTTCTTCACAAAGGAAAAGTTTGTTCGTCTTTCACACATGTGACCTCATAACTATCATGAGTACCTTTGCGGTGTAATCTGTTCGGAACACATTGGTAAGCTGCGGCTTTCCTTTTGCGTCTTTTGAGATATTTCTGGCTTTGACGGCAAAAGGACGTATGTCCTGTCAGAATAGAAAATTCAGTTTTTAAAGCCATACATGCAAATTTTGACAACGGTAAGAATCACCTATATTTGGGCTGTAATTGTATAAGCTGAAGGACGTAAAAATTCAAAAGGGGCAAAAGATTCAGATTTAATCTTTTGTTTTCTATTTATGTTTTAATTTTTAGATTCTAAAAAATTAAAATGTCATTTAAGATTAAAAAATAATAAACAAAAGTTTAATTAAAAAAACGTCTTCCGCGAATTTTCCAGAAATATCATTCTTAAATTTTTGTTTGGTTTCAAGGACCTATTGTCTATGTAGAGATAATAGATGTATACAGATTAACCTTAACCACTGCAAAGAAGCTTCAGCTGCATTATTTTTTCGATTATCACAAAAATCAAAGGTTTTTGAGTACAAAATACTAATGACTGCACTTCATGTAGAGAAGTCCTCAGAAATTGAAAAAGATTGGATTGGAAAGTCAAAAGATCTTCGTGGGAATATTGTGTTGTAAGGTCGAAAGAACCTCCAAAAAGGGTCGTTTGCGTCAGATTCTCTCAAGCAAGGCAGAAGCTTGACCTCATCTACGCTGAAAACCCTGAAGCAACTGGTTGATACTCACTTTCCGAATGGTTCAACAGCGACTGTGTCTGCAGTAGCTATACCTAGTCTGTAAGATCCTTAGAAGAAGAAAACTGAAATGGGGTATGCAGTTTCAAGGTTTTCCAATCACCGGACTTGAACGGCATAATCACTGCTGAACTTCAAGCAGCTTTCGAGGTTTTAATTCCGCGGCTTAAAGGCATCTATAAAGTCTGCTTCAACCTGACATAAATTCCGGATTCTTGGACAGCGGACAGGTGGACTTCTTTCCTTCTCTAAAAACCGTCTAATTTCCATTTTCCGAATGTCAGGTCATATCAGGCATAGTCCGGACATACGACAACTACCCGTTACATACCCCGTAGTTTAGAGTTTAACTATAAGCAGATTAAGGGCAGTTCACTGCTCAGGGGGGAGGGGGGGGGGGTCCCCGAATTGAGCGGAAAAGTCAAAGGGCCATAGCTTTTACTCGTAAGTAGGTTAGGGGCAATTCAAGGCTCGGGCGATGGATGCACGCGAGTTGAATGGAAAAATCAGAGGGACTTACCTAATAGTTTTAAGCCGGTAGCTAGTGATAGCTGCTCAAGCCAAGTACGGCCAGTCAGATTATTAGGAACGACTCAGTGTTGGAGTAGTTCATAGCATTGGGGTAGCTAGGGCTAGATTTTCGAGCCAAGTAGGAGCAATTAGATGTATAGGAACGACTCAGGGTTAGATTAGCTCATAGCATTAAGTTAGTTCAAGTGGGTAACTATAGTGCCAGCTGTTCAAGCCAATTACAGGCATTCAGGTGCATAGGAACGGCTCAGAATTGGAATAGCTGATATCCATAAGCAGGTTAAGGGCAGTTCACTGTTTGGGCCGAGTATGCGCGTTAAACGGAAAAGTCAAAGGGACGTAATGCCTAGTGTTAAGTACTTAGAAGTAAGCGCCCAGAAGAATTGTTAGTCGTAAGCAGTTAAATTGACGGGGCTGAGAGTAAAAGTGACCTATTTATAAGGCTCGGGCAAAAGTGCCTTAGAAAATGTTCCGCGCAAAAACGAATCGCGTGAGATTCCGGGTAAAAACGAATCGTAGAAAATTTCCTGGCAAAAACGACTTAACTACTTAACTGCATTAACTTTGCATTACTTTTTGTAGTTAAATCGTTTTTCCCCGGAAATTTTATACGATTACCTTTTCCCCCATTTCAGCTTTCTCGAGCTTTTGGAAGAACCTCCCTAGAAGAAATTTTATATACAGACCTGCAGACCATTTATGGGGGGTTGGTGGGTGAAAGTGACAGATTTCTTAATTTGTTGTTGTGTGTGTGGAGATCCTAGTCTGCATACCAAATTTAAGCTTTCTAGGGATTTTGGAAGTTTGGAAATTATCTTATGAGAAATTGTTATATAATAAAGGACCAGACCCCTTTTTGAGGGGTTGGAGGATAAATGTTACAGATTTCTTAATATTTTCGTTGTTTGTTTTCTTATCCTAGCCAGCATAGCAAATTTCAGCTTTCTTAGACTTCAGGAAGTGCCCTATAGGTTTTAATGATCAGTGAGTGGTGAAATAGACGTACTTCAGATATTAACAAAATATACAGTATGAAATCTGGACAAATGAAACTTAGTATGTTTCATTAGTCTAGTAACTACATCTTATCCTAAGAATTTTGGCTCTCTGGTATTATCCAGACCGAAGCTATGAGTGTTCGAAAGTACGACGAAACGTTTTGAGAAAAGGTAGGTAGTAGCCCAGTCTACATCAGTAGATATCAGTGCCCAAAACTGTAAAAATATGTTTTCTGCTTTGAATGACAAAGATGAGCACCTTGACGTACACCTCACTGGGTATCGGGACATAGTGCCATTCCGGATAACTGCAAAGTATTCGGCATTAGTTTACTAGACTTGAATATGACTCATCAGTATGACAACATAAAAGCTGAAAATTAAACGCACTAATGTTATTCAAGATTTACTAATAAATTATGGCAAAAGGAATATACTTGCCCAATAACCCGCCAGATCCGTCGACCTAAAGCGGTTAAAAGAGCATATCTCGCTCAAGGTCTGGATTGCATTGTCGTAGCTGTCATTTCGAATCATTCCCTAATAAGGAGACACGCTAACAAACTCGGCGTGCACTCAAGTCACTCTTGTAGGTTATCCTAATTCCCTCTGCAATAGTCCAGATCAGATGTTCGCAGGAGTCGTCGTTTAGGCCCAATCTTTTTTTAAGAATGAACTAAAATCAGCTGATATCAGGCACCTTGTTCGGTTTATCAGGGGCTTCAAATGGTTTTATGTATCTTTTATAAGCACAGGAATGTAACTCGAAAGTGGTATCACAATGGGCAGTTATGGCATAAGCGTGCCTTCCCCTTGGGAGGCTGCCACTCTAACCTAACCTAACTTATATGCTGGGAAAGCTATGCATCAGTATTTTTTTCTGAGGCGCTAATACAAATTTTGGTTGTGCCTGAAATATTTTGTAAGAAAAATTGACAATAAAAGTCATTGAGGCAAGTTGGGTTATGACATAAAATTCCAAAATTATACAAAATTTAGGAGAAAAAGAGGGAATATTTTGCAGTCTTTATGCCTATAATTTGTGAAACGAATTTGAACACATTTGTTGCTCAAATTTTGGTTAGTGATAAAGCTACTATAAATTTTGAATAGACCTTACCTCATCATCGAATGGTCCTAAATTCTAGCAACAATAGTTGCAGTCATTACTTTATGGGATTAAACTTAATTTGTTCAAATTATTGGCAATTTTATCCTACGCCGCAGACAGCGCACATCTGGACTTCGTAAAGGATCCCAAAACTAATTTTGGTTCTATTTATAAAAAACAAAAGCTCATAAAAGTACCCGAAATAAAAGATAAATAATTTATTTTTATACTACGCGCTCATATAAAATTAGTCATCTATCAATTAATCTTTAAGTGTAGCTACATACATAAGAGGAGATGTATTTTCAGATACATGGCAAAGAATCCGTAGATAAAAGCAAACGAAAACGATACAAGAAATCAACTGCAAAATTATCGTCATAAAGCCGTCGTAAAAGCGCGAAATGTAAGCAATAGTCTCCTTTAGGGATCGATTCTGTGATAGCTCGTTCATTAGCTCATTTATCGCCAACACCTGTTATGGTGTAAACACTCTGTCTGTGACTAAAGATAGCTTTTGCGGCTTTTCTTGACTTTCTCTTCAAAGTTTCCTTACTTTTTTTTTTTTTTTCACGCTCGTTTACAGCTAATAATACACCTTTGCTCGCGCTGGAATGAGGTGGTGATAGTGGTGTTGTTAATATTTTCCTGCTTGCTAATTTTTGACGGTTTTTTGAAAATTTCGTAAAGACAGTGCCAAACTATAAAAATTTTTTATGCGCCGTATATACGTAAACAGGAAGAACTTCACAAGACAGCGATTAAATTTTTAATTGTTGGAACATAGACGATATTTAGCTTTTAACCTAGTTTTTATATTACTGCGTATTTTGTTAAATTAATTTATGAGTCAATACTTCTAGCCTTCCTGAACATAAGATCTGAAGTCATGTCTTGATTTTTACATGCTTTTAACTTTGGAGTTTAAGCTAAAAATTTTCGCAAGTCGTTATGACATCGTAGAGGTTAGAATTATTGTAATTAGATTAAAACGGATAATAAATCAGTCAGAGTGCTCGAATGGCATCAGTAGTTTGTCTTGTAGATACTAGATGAATCTCTCCAGAAGAGGAGTTCTTATATTTCACATAATGGTTTTCAAGAGAAAGAGGAATTATCGATTTAGGGTTGTCGATGTTAGGTTAAAAGTTAACGTGCAGGCTTTCCATGAGGTAAGTCGAATCCTATGCTTGTTTTCTGCACACAAAAATTAATTTACGGGCCGTCGCAAGATAATGACGGTGGTTCGAGATCCTCGAAATCCTCAGGAAAGTTCCTATAATGATATAGCAGAGCTTCGGCTGAAAAGGAATAAAGGACAAGTTAATGGGTAAATTGAAGGTTTGGTGAAAGAAGTAATGAGGTACGCTTAGTCTAAAAGTCTACGGTTCATAAGACCAGCATTCTCAGAATGTTATAATACCTACGCTAAATATTATCTGCCGGGTATTGGTGAGCGACTTATTGTGCTTATGTGTACGGGCTATTGAATTCATCAAATCATTGTGCGTAGAAATATCGACAGAAGAGTGAAAAAAATTATGTACGTGTATTAGGTTAAGACCCTTTGTTTTAACTTCGTCTATCATGAACAATGTGGAACGTCGGGACCTTTATATTATTATTACATGTCATCGCCTCGTAAGATTAAGTAAAATATTCTTAGATCACAATAGTGCAAGCCGTAATTCGGGTGATATACCACTCTAATGGAGGAAAATAGTGGTAGCATTTATTTCCAAACATATATAGACACATCAGTCTATCTTAACTTCTAGTTAAGACAATGGAGAGTTTCTAGAACCTTATATCAGGTGCAAATTAAATTAACTATATACACTTTACTTGTCTCAGCTTACCTACACAGAAGGTAAATCTATAAAGACTGCCTTATATAAACTTGTTAGCAAGGTTAAGAAAGCCCTTTACCATATGTTCTGTTTCGACATAAAAGATGCTTACGATAACACTAGGTATATGTTTATATGTAGAGCTCTCACATGGAGGAGTCTGGATTCACATACTGTATAGTGAGTGGATGCTATGCTGAAGGAGTGAGAAATTACATACATTCGCGGTAACACCTCTATGTGCATCAGGGCAGGGTTCCCTCAAGGGGATGTTCTGTCAGTGCTGCTTTGGTCACTGTTTTGTGTACTAGTGAGCTTGGTTATCGGTTCATCGAACCGCGGACGGCCTCGTAATTAATATATCAGGGAAGTTCTGATTTAATGAGATTAGCTCTAGGTACGGTTAGTGATTGGTATGCATATGAAGATCTTTCTATTTACCTTGCCAAGGCTACTCTTGTACCCTTCGCCAGATGTCACCATTTGAACCTGGTTCCAAATTCGATCCAAAGCACTGTCATTGAATACTCTAATGATGTCAAGGCATCACCACCGATGGAAAAACTAATTAGATCTCTCACCTTTACTTTACCCTAATGAAGGCTACACAACCCCTACGTGCCTGTCAAAGTCTCTCTGTCTCACCCCGAAGAGGATTCTCTGGCTATATAATAGGATTATCAAACCGATTGGTTTGTAACATCGGCTTGATCTGGTGGCGTGAAGTACAAAACCGGTTGGCAATCCCTAATTGCAACTTGCTACAGCGACTTGCTTGCTTATTCATAACAGGAGCTATCAGGACCTGTCCAACAGCTGTCTTAAAGGCGGTATTTGAACTCACTCCCCTGCACATCTCTACCATAAAATCATTCATGTCAACAATTGTTGAATGGAATGGAAATAAAGAGACAATAATAAACAAGCGAAACTGTTTCTTGTTAGTATACTAACGTAAAAAATTAACGGCCAAGTATAAATGGGACTTGCGCAATTAGTATTCCGTACCATGATTGCTTCTAAAATGAAGATTTTAATCAGGAGAGTCTATCAGTCGAGTCTAATCAGTCGATAGGGTGGGGACAGCGATTTTTAGTAATTTTTTTTAATTAGTAAGACGAAAAATTTGTGCGTGTATAACATATATATTTTTGAACTGGTACCTTTGCAAGCTTTTACTTACTTGACACCCCACTGACTGACATTGCAAAATGTGTTTTTCACTTCCGATTTAAACCCCCAAAATTAACGCAATTAAATAATAAAAAAAATTTCGTTCAATCTCCACCTTATTCTCAATATTCAAAATTTGTTTTTGTCAGATTTTTGTGATCGATCCTATTGCTGATAAGGGTGGTGAACTGCAATTTTGAAGCGTTTTTAACGCGTTGACCGATTTTGATGATTCTTTTTTTGTTGGGTAGATTATGTTCACCGATTGGTATTATGCCAAAAAATTATTAGTGGGGTGGGAGTAGGGGTGAAACCTAACTTTTGGGGCGTTGGTCTAACTTCGTAACGTGTGAACCGATTTCGATGATTCTTTTTCTGTTGGGTAGAGTATTTTCCCTGATTGATACCGCGAGAAAAAAATTTTTGTGGAACGATTTGGATGGTTCTTTTTTTGTTGCACAAAGTAGAAAACACTAAAAAGTGAAAAATAAAATGGTTTTAAAAAAAAAGTTGAACCGACTTCACAAAAAGCGCTTAAAATAATAAAATAATTTTTAATTTTCTATCTATTGCGTGATTTTTAAGTCGGTGCAAATCAAACAAACCAAACAACTACAACAAAAGTATTTAATCGTCCTTCCTTATGATTCCGTGAGCTGAAACGTTCAGGTAGTTTTATATAGTATCTTCAATTGTGGTTGGGTAGTTGTTTTGTTTCTTTAATTTGCACTGACTTCAAAATGTCGTAATAGATATAAAATGAAAAATTATTTGATGCTTTTTAACGCTTTTTGTGATGTCGGTTCAACTTTTTTTTTTAACTATTTTCCCTAGGAATCTTTAAAGAAACGTATAATTGCAAGTTATAAAAAAAATCAGTCAAAATCAGAGTTGATCTTATTAGTAAGAGCGGTCTTGTAACCACAAAAAAACATTTATTTATTCATCAATTATAACACTGGCGAAATATGCACTTTTCTGTTATCTATGAATCAATACCTCTCAAACCTGATAAAGGTTTAGAAATGTAAAATATAAGTGGTGGGGGGAGGAGGGAGATGATGTTTTTGGCATATTTTGAACTATATCTTTATAACTAATTCACTAAAAATTTTGAGAGAAATATTTTTATTTATTTATTAAAGCAGTGTTTTCAAACGAGAGACGGAGTTAGATCAATTCGTTGATCGGAACGACCACCATGCCATGGGTCCCGGGTTCGAGAGCCGATCTTCCGCGAGTTTTCATTAAGAAAAATAAAGAATAATCCACTCCGTCTCTGGCCAATGCAAAACAAGACATTTAAGTTTCCTCACTTCCCTTTCGGGCAAAACAATGCTAACGCCTCAAAGGGTTGTCCCCTAGGCTTTGGCCACATCGTATAAAAAAACGATACTACAAATGAAACAATAAAAAAGTTTCTTTAGTGTGGAGGTGGGTGACTTTTTCCATTAAAAATTAAAAAAATATATCTTTGGCTGTGGAAAAGTGTGCGCTTCCCAAGAGTGATATTATAAGAACGGAACTCTTACTTGTTTCTAGTACCGAGTAGTACCAATCCTCGCTAGTTCGTCGCATCTGCAGTTACCCGGAATTTCACTGTATCGAAGTACCCAGATGAGCCGTACTTTCAAATGCTCAGCCATGTCATTTCAAGCTGAGTGACATGCTAAAACCGTTTTGGAAGTTTCGACTTTCTCCCACTTTGAAAAAGAAGAATCAAATTTCGCGCCAATGAAAGGCGGTTTTCCCGTCCAGGATTTTGAAGTGACCGAAGTCAGTTCATTTCCAGATGTGAGTCTGAGTTAAGCCTAATGGCAGCCCCGGTTGCGGATTGCTTACCGGTAGAAGGTGGATAATAATATCTAGGGCTTTAGAAGATGTGGTTCTTAAGGGCAACTGTTATCAGTAGTATTGACATTCTTTGGTCCTTATCTAGTGCTTTGGATTGGTTTTCTATGTCCACTTTCAGCATTAACTCCTGCGCACCTTTTGCTAGGATCTACTTGGAAAGGTTCTATTTTTGATGTCAACTTTTACTAATATTAGTTCTTCTCAGATTCGAAAGCAGTGGAAATTTCTAAACAAGTTTTTGGAAGCGATGGAAGACCGAGTATTACAATTCCAAGGAAAGAGCTTTTCGGCGAGTATACAGACCGATGTCGTTGTCCTTGTACAAGATCAATCCTATCCTATAATATTTTAGAAGCAGTGGTTGAAGAAACGTTTCTGGATCGAGATTAACTAACGAGATCATGGCAAGTGCGATTATCCAAGGTCAACGGTCCACTTGAAGTAAATGGATATAAAATTAATTGTAAATTCTTCGGCTGGGAATGTTAAAAATCTGTAGCTCTATTTATCAAATATCTTTATGATTTTCATTGTATTGAGAATAAAGAAAGCCACTTGCTTATATGTCCCCATAAGCGAATAGAATATATTAAATAAAAGAACATATTCTCTGTTCAATGGTGAAGAAATGGGCTGGCAGTGCTGTAGAAAATCTGGACGGGAAAATACTTTCCAGCTGTCAAATAACACTTCCTCCTTGTCAAAATTCAATGAGCAAGAATCCATTTCTTAGCTCCCAGAAGAAATATTTCCCTTTCGTCGAGTAATTCATATAGGCGGAGTTATGTGTTGTTAAAATAATTCACAGTTTTTTTTCGTTTTGATGAAATTACATTTATGACTCCATACAAGTTTACTCAGAGTATTTTTGATTTGGGAAATTTTCTCTCAGCGATATTACCATTTAAATTAATAATGGAATTAAGTCACAAGAAATTTTTGCGTACTATTTATTTTTAGACTATGCTAAAGGTGTGTTTCTACTTCCGAAAAGATTTCGGGCAGAAATCAATCCAAAAACCTAAAGCCTTCTCTATGCGTTGCTTTTTGTTTTCTATGGGTTTTTTTTATATGATGTGGCCAAATCCTAGGGGACAACCCCTTGATGCTATAGCATGGTTTTGGCCGGAAGGGAATTAGAGTAAGGGAAGTGAGGAAACTTGAAAGTATTCTTTTTGCATTGCTGCGAGCTTGACAACAGCCCAGAGACGGAGTTGATTATTTTAATTTCTTAATAAAAGCTCACGGGGAGACCTGGTCTCGAACCCGGGACCCATGGCATGGTAGTCGTGCGGCTCAACGTATTGATCCAACTCCGTCTGGTAGTATACTTTTGAAAATTCTGAGTGTTTTCTTTTCGGCATATTGATTTTGGTTATCCTACATCATCCTTTAAAAAAGTTATAACAATTTTTGTAAGTATTAAATTAATTAAGATAACGACAAAAAATTTCACGAGTGTATGTATTATGTAACTCAAGCTGCAATAGTCCCGGGTTTCAATGAATCTTCCAAGAGCTCCTCTAAAGTTACGGGTTACATTTTATCGCTTTTTTTAAATCAGCAGTGAATTAATTGCTCGTTTGATGATGGATAATTAATCTAAATGAAGCTTCATTATTTCATTGAATTAAAAATTTCGCCAAAAGGATTCTATGGTGTTGAAACATTAAAGGAGAAGGAAGACGCTTTTTGCTGACTTACCAGATAATTAGCCACGAGGCAGTGGTAATAAAGTAAATTTTGAAATTAATCCTCTGTCCGCTGATTAATAAAGAAAGTGATTTGGAGTCCTAAATTTCAGTGTAAGATAGAAAGGCGTTGCTTCTTAGAGAAAAATATATTGTCAAAGGAAAATTTAAATTACTCGAGCAAACTTAGAACAGTAAGATTAAATGTAAAACCTAATCTTAATGATAGCACACATTTTACTAATGGTCTCTGCTTTTGTAAAATACAAAGACTTTAAGAACTTTTCCAAATCGTTCAATTTCTAGTTTTCTTTATTAAAATTTCATGAGTTGGAGAAGAAACTTTTAAATTCATTTCTACTAAAAAGTAGAAAATTATGTCAAATTAGAACTTTTAAAACACATAATTTATCACTTAACTAAGTTCTATCAAATTGCTAGATTATTTTAGTTCTTACTTTAATGGAAAAGTTCTAATGATTTAATATTTCTTTAAAGTGCAGACAAAGCTCATTAGAAAAAAGGAAAAAAGTAAATGTTGATGTTATCGTGTTATATAATCAGTCTGTTGATTATCCAATTGTTGGAAGAACTCATTGTGCGTAAACTCACCTTTTTTCTATTCCTTAAATTTCTGGTATTTGAAAAATCGCGCTAATTTTATTGGCCTGTAGGTATTATGAAATATCATCTTAAGCGGCTTCTTCTTGCTTTAATGAATTTTCACTGCACTTTCTTTGTTTTAAATAAATTTTCTCTTTCCACTCAAATAAGTTTTTACTCAAAAAGTCTTTTTACGAAAATTAGAGAAACATACCAAATATACGGGTAATATATTCAGCACTGCTTACAAGAGGCGCCAACACCGAAAATTCTGAATAAAAAATAGAAGAAAATAATCTCTAACGACAAAACATTTAATTTTTTCGATTTCCTCACTCCTATTCAAAAATGTCTCAAGGCTCTATTCTGTCTCCGATACTGTTTTAACTCCCTTTTTTAGACTAAGCCACTTGAATATATTTTAGATTAAGATTCACACTTCTGACTGCAGCGTAGTAACTAAATGAAAGTACATTATTGGTTCACTATATGTATCAGGATATTATTAGGTTACTTGTTGTTCTTAGAGTGAGCCACGCTCTGGAGGTTTTCAAGAATATTATAGTTATGTCACTCTCGAGGGCTGGCAAAAACATAGCTTTTAATGGAGTTTACTTATATGTAGTTCAATTCAACATAGCGAGAAGGTTTTGTTTTGAAGTCCTAACATTCAGTTAATTCTAGCACGGACAAACGATTATTATAACCATTATTTCGTACATATTTGCCGAGAAAGTCGATATCTACCTCCGGCAGCAAGTATCTTCTATTTCGGTATTCTCGACAATGTGAATGTTAATTCTAAAAACTTGCTTTGCTGTTTCATAAGCCAGAGTGAACGCCAAAACTCCTCAGTTATAGTCCTTTTTAGTCTGTCGGACTGCTTGCTTTAAATTACTATCTGCAAGTGAATTTGTAAAGGATGCTCTTGCAACATCCTTGCAATAATCTTGACTAAAATTGATATAAAAATAAATTTGTTAGCATCTCTACGTCCACACATAACTATTGTAAGGTATCTCAGTACTCGATTCCGTAGCTGACCACTGTATCTGTATTATTTATTAGGCTTACCCCAAATAATAACATCGTTTTCTTTTAACTCCACTTAGGCCATATCTTTTTTGATAGGTTGGCTGATCCATCTACCTATCTGTGTAAAGTTCAGATGAGAACCTGTTTCGACAGAATATCGCCCTCCTCATTACCCGATATATTACTATAACTGGTTACGCAGCAAAGACTCACTCTGTGTAAAGCCCCAAGCTTTGAAGATCTTTCGAATAACTACACACGAGCTGTGACTTAACTATGCACTATACAAACATATTTCATCCCTTATGCGACAACAATACTTTTGTCACATTTTCAATGGGCAGGACCTTTGCTTGAAACACACTGCAGTTATCCAGCAGCCGATGCGAGTTTCGTATTTTAAGGCTGTAGCCCTGACCTCTTTCAAAAAATATTTCAGTCATCGATGAATTAACCTCTTGGTGCACGCTTAAAAAAGCTCTCCATATGAATTTAAAAAAAGCTTAATGGCTAAAGCCATCATTAACGCCACAGAGTTAAGAAATAAACTGTTTACCCTCCAACATGCAGGTACCAGGTTCGAACCTCGTGGCGGCGGCTCATGATTGTTTTCCGCTAACAACAGATTACGTTAAAAATCCATTGATGGTTGCAATGTAATGTTCCTCGTTCGGAGTGGATCTTAAATTGTGAATAGTTTCATTTGCAATTGTTGCTATCGAATCGGTTGAAATTTTTCGCACTCCACATGCCCAACAAGGAATTAAGGAAACTACAGATGTTTTTAACTCATTCACAGACTCTTCCACCGATTTTGAAACGACTCCCCAAAAACACAGAGGTTCTAAGTTCGACACGAATTTTTTTTATGTATGACTGGGTATAATTTTGAAACGCGTGGATCGATTCTGAAGATTTTTCTGCTGTGTAGAGCGCGATCCTCCATTGCTAGTGATGAAAAAAAAATTCTCCTAGGGTGTGTTGGGGAGGGGAGGGATAGTCTAATTTCGTAACGCGTGGACCGATTTGGTTGATTCTTTTATTGTTGGGAAGAGTATGATCCACATTTGGTACCGTGTCAAAAATCTTACGGGTGGGATAGCGGTGAGGAAGGGGAACCTAGCTTCGAAACGCGTAGACCGATTTATTTGATTATTTTTCTGTTAATATAGAGTATGTTACTCCATTGGTACCGCGGCAAAATTTTAAACGGTACAGTTGGGGTGTGGAAGAAGGTGGATGCCAACTTCTTAACGCGTAGACCGATTTGAATGAGTCTTCTTGTGATGTGTAGAATATGTTGCACCATTGATACCACGATAAAAATCTATTTGATGGGGTAGGGTGGAAAGAGGTCGTTACTCAACATCTTAACGCATAGATCTATTTGGATGATTCCTTTTTGTTGTATACATTGCTACTATAACGAAAAATGTTGCCCAAGGGTTGTGGTGGGGGTAGTCTAATTTTGTAACGCGTGGACTGATTAAATTGATTCTGAATGCATAGAGTATCTATTTTTTGTCATGAGAAAAAATGTTGCTTATAATGAGAGTTGAAGGAGGGGCTCCGCATAGCTTCCGAAGGTGTAGACCGATTTCGCTGATTTTGATTCTGTTGTACAGAATACGCTTCCTGATTTGTAAATTATAAAAAAAATTTTACCTAGAGTGACTACGATGATTCTTTGACTGTGATAATTCTCTCTTGCTGTATCGAGTACGGCGGCGCAATAGCGCGTTGGTAAATATTTTGAATCTAAGGAATGATTATGAAAGAGCGACCACTAATTTCTTAATATGTTGCCGGATTTCGACTTCAGATGCCGGATTTCCTTTCTATAGAATGCACACTATCTCTGCACTTGTTCAAATTTATTTTATACCTATTACCACATTTTGAAGTCGATGCACATTTTACAAAAAACAACTACGCAATCACAATCGTCGATACTATATAAAACTACCTAAACATTTCAGCTCACGGGATAGTGAGGAAGGAGCATTATATACTTTTCTTTAAAAACTATTTTTAACCGACTTCCCAAAAACAAAGAGGTTCTAAGTTCGACGCGTTTTTTTTTTTTTGATCTGACCGGGCATAACTTCGTAACGCGTCGACCGATTTTGATGATTCTTTTTTTGTTGGGTAGAGTATGTTCACCGATTGGTACCTTGTCAAAAAAAATTTTTGGTAGGGTGGGGTGGGGGGTGGGGGTGAAACCTAACTTTGTAACACGTGGTCCGATTTGGATGGTTCTTTTTTTGTTGTACAGAGTATAATCCCCCATTGCTAATTGGAGAAACAAAATTTGGCCAATGGTGGGCGGAGGGAGGAGGGGTAGCCTAACTTTGTAACGCGTGGACCGATTTGGATAATTCTTTTTCTGTTGGGTCGAGTATGTTCCGTGGTTGATACCAGGTGAAACAAATTTTGGGGGCATGGGGGTGGGGGGTGGGGTGGAACCTAACTTTGTAACGCGTAGTCCGATTCCGATGGTTCTTTTTCTGTTGTATAGAGTATGTTCCCCCATTGCTAATAGGAGATTAATTTGGTCCTATAGTGAAAGGTGTGGGTGGGGGGAGGGGTAGTCTAACTTCGTAACGCGTGGACCGATTTGGATAATTCTTTTTCTATTAGGTTGAATATTATCCTTGGTTGATACTACGAGAAAAGAAAGGTTGCTGGGGTGGGGGGGGGGGGGGGGGGGGTGGAACCTAACTTTGTAACGCGTGAATCGATTTGGATGCTTCTTTTGCTGTTGTATAGAGTGTGATCTTCCATTTCTAATTGGATAATAATTTGGTCATATGGTCATATGGTCGATGATTCCTTTTTTTTTCGGTAGAGTATGTTCCTCGATTGATACCATGAGAAAAAAAGTTTAGTTAGGGGGTCAGGTAGGGGGTTAAAACTAACTTTTAACGCGTCGACCGATTTGGATGGTTCTTTGTTCGTTTTATAGAGTAGAAGACACTAAAACGTGTAAAATAAAATAGTTTTTAAAAAAAAGTTGAGCCGACTTCACAAAAAGCGCTAAAAAGCATAAAATAATTTTTAATTTTATATCTATTATGACATTTTGAAATCAGTGCAAATTAAACAAATAAAACAACTACAGAACCACAATTGAAAATAATACATAATACCACCTAAACGTTTCAGCTTACAGGATCATAAGAAATGACGATGCTTTTTAGCGCTTTTTGTGAAGTCGGTTCAACTTTTTTTTTTAAACTATTTTTATTCTATCGCTACCTTCAATTCGGTTGACGACAATTTCTGTTCTTTCAGTGATTACGTTTTTTTACGGATTTTAAAAAAAACACAAAATAGAAGTTTCTTGATCTTTTACTTTTCTTGATCTTGACTTCCTCTTCATAAATTCTTTATTTAAATTGATTACACTATTTTGTCATGTCTCTACGGCTTCTGAAAATCTTCTGATTTCCGAAATTTGTACTGTTCTCTACAGTGCTTATTCACCAGGTCCGTGTGTCAGTGTACGATCCGTGTCCGACTTTTACACGGACGCGCAAGCATAGCTCGTGGTCCCGGATGCGCCCGGATAAATAAGCACTTCCACTATTCTCATTATGAAGTCTATGCATATTACAATAGTTTTACCTGGAATAATAGAAAAGTTTTCAAAATTATAGTATTTTAAAAATTATTTATTTTCCCATCATTTTCTGTTGTATTCTTTCCATAAAAACCTGAATCGCCAGAAGGTTGCGTCCTCAGAACCCTTTCACTCCGATTTAAGAAATACAGTTCCAACTTAAGTTTTTTTTAAAATTAGAATAGAAGTACCGACTTATTATTTTATGGTAGGTATTACCTCATTTGGCATATATAAAATATATGGAACCAAAGGATTAAGGCGACAATGTTTTCAGTAAATCTGTTTTTTCTTTTATATAAATTTACAAAGGTTTCCAAATTGAAATTGAGAATCAAACTATGTCCGCACAAATGTAATTTTCACTTCAGCAATTATCAGAGCAATACAATTTTACACGCAAGTCGTCCTTTGCCTAAAAGGGTGGGCTTTTACGACGTAAACCAATCCTTTTCTAAATTTTTCTCAACTTCCTATTTAACTTTTCAAATGCGTAGCCGGATGCCCTTTTAGAAGTAAAAAATTTTTGTAACTTTTGGCTCATTAATTTTTAGCTTTAGGGTAGTAATGCAATTTACTAATGTTAAAAGGCGCTTCATAAAAGTTTTAATTAAATTTTGTAATGACGCGAACGCTTCTAACAGTAATTTCAAGAAGTAGGAGCATGTAAATCTCGTTACGAAAGTTTTAATATTTGTTCGATTATTTAGTGCTAAGATGGTAGGCTGATAAATTAAGGTAGCTTCATTCAGAGTGTACACGAAGTCACTTTTCTCTGACGTCAATTCACGGAGCCATTAACAAAACCAGTTAAAACATTGTAAGTCTTAAAATTAAGGGGATTTCTTCTGGTTATTAGGTTTAATGAAGTGAAACGGTTTAGCGTCATTTTCACTTTTCGAAGGAAGGCATAGACGTTGGGGCTCACAAATATTTACGTTTCAGTTGAGAAAACAAAAACTGTGGCAGAAGTTTTGCTTCTTTCGTCAGCTATAAATTATTTGACCAGTCTTGATCTTTTGACAGCCAGAAAAGAAGTTTATGATTGATAAACATGTTATTCATTGAGCTCTCTAAGTGTACTGTGGAAACAGCAGGATATTTGTCAAAAGAAAATTTTTGGCGATAAAATGTTTTCTTGCATGACATCTTAACACAATATTCATGCGATGATAGATATTTTACTATATGAAAGGCAATTTAATGGAAATTAAATTTTTCGAATACTGACGAATCAATTAATGACAATAATTTGTACACATTACTTACCAATTACATCATCGTGGGAAATGTAATTGATGAAATGTAATAATGACCTCTTGCATTACAATGCTTAAATATATAACCCTTCATTAGTATAAAAGGTAGCAAATTGTTTAAGACTATCTTTAAGAAGAATTTACAGCTATAATAAATAGGTAAATAAAAGGAAAGAAACACTAAGAACAAGTTTTGTTTACATCGTTTGGGTTTCCTCAAAAATGTCTGTCTTTAAATGTGAATTGAGCTCTATATGTTCAATTAAATAAATAAATACTGTAATTAAATAATGGGATGGGGGATCGATCTGAGAAAATCGATTCAGAACGTATCGATCTGTAATTTTTTTCCGATTTCGAAGATCGATTAATCGCCCTAGAAAGATCGATATTCATAGATCGATTTCATTTATTTAGACTTTTCATTTGGAGGAGCACAAATCTTGTACAGCTTGATTAGGCTCAATTTGTCATAACTAGCAAAATCCGGTGGACTTCATACATTTTCAAGGGCCTTAGATTTAACCAGGGATGTACTAAAATTGAATGCTGCAAACTACATTGTTTGGCAGTATAGGTACTAGGGGGACAAAACGATATCACTCTAATATACGTGCCGGGGCACTGTGTTATCCCAGGAAATGGAAAAACAAATGGGCTGGCGCGGAGGGGCGCAAATGAGGACACTCCAATAATGCTCAACCTGAGCATACCCAGAAATCAAATCAGAAAAGAAATCACAGAATGGGTAACGAGGAGGCCCAAAGAAAACTGCGGGGGGGGGGGGGAGATTCGACTTCGCCAGACATAGAAAGGCGTTTTGGGGAACTCTCAATGCACATGAATCTGAAAAGATCATTAAGCTTAACAAAGCCAAACTGAAACTTCTTGTTGGCCTTGTAACAGGACATGCAAGACTAAGGGCTCATGCCATAAAAATGGGAAGGGCAAACACTAGTCTATGCAGAGGATGTGGGGAAGAAGACCAGACTGTATTACACGTTCTCGGCCAATGCTCACCCGTAACGCAAAAAAGATCTAGAATCTTAGGAACATACTACTGCGAAGATTTAGGAAAAGTTAAGAAAGCAGGGTATAATCGAATTATAAAATTCGTTACGGCGATAAGCGGACTTTAAGGTACGCTGCCGAGCAGGAGGCGTACAACGGGCCACTAAGGGTCTCAAAGCAAGGAAGACACGCATCTTTCCCCCCTCGAAAACCAACCAACCATAGGTACTCATGGTACTCACTCATACAGATAACACTACCATATTTTAGAGATCCGAAACGCATTTATCTAACATTAATAATAATTTAGGTACGAAATTTAAAATTTGCTTGATTATTACACAAATTAATGTTGATGCGAAAAAATTTCCACGTGAGCGTGCTCAGTTTTAGTAGCGCGCCTTATCTTAAAAGGATGGGAATCGGAAATAAATAAATCGATTCAAGCCGAATCGGTCTCGGTCTCCTCGATTGGCAGATCGAAAAAAATCGATCCGCCAAGATCGAATCGAAGAATGCCCATCCCTAGAATTAATGAGTCACTCAGGTTCAAAAAGTGAAGTATTTATTTATTGAAGTTCGTCAAAGTTTGATTCTAAAAAGTAAATACAATAGCAGATGAAATAAAATAAAACAATATAATCAAAAGAATACTGAAGCTGATTCTTCAACTTATTTCTTGAAAGATTAAAAGATTAAATTAATGTCAAAATTCTTATTAAATAAACATAACAATTATGATGAATCAAGAAGAGTATCAGAAGGCACTCAGAAGCTTCGAAGAATTCACAATGCACATCAAGCAGCCGAAAGCAAAAATAAATCTGGAGTTGTCACGCCTCACTTGAATAGTCTCCAGTGATAAAAGTTTAAGTGTCTCAGGGTAACGATATGGTGTAAAGTATCATTCCAAAGAAGGCCATGCAGGGAAAATCGACCGAATCTACATTGAATAGCGCCAATGTGGAAAATACAAATGGAGTAGTAAGATGACCAGACCGGGAAAGCGTACTTAAGAATTAGTTCCATTATATCTAAAAGTACAATAGAGCAGTTCAGTGAAGCATCGATTGTTTAACTCATTGGAAAATCTCTCGGTAAATCGATAGATCGATAGAATAGATAAGGTCAGCAAATGTAAAGTAAAAATTAAGGACAACACCTTATTCTTTGGTTTTATCAAGTCTAGATAATAAGAATCAATAGTGTAACTGCAATTGAGCGACGATTTCTTGCGCGAAACCCAAATAGCAGAGCGCCAATAAACAGTCAAAAACGTGGCGATTCTTTGAACACCATTTGTGAATCTCGTTCACGTAAGAGCGTATCCGTCATCAACAGAGATATTACGTCAGCATAACAAAAATTTACGAATTTGTCAAAACAGAATATTTATCATTGATGTAAATAATAAAAAGCAGCGGTCCCAAATGGCTCGGCTGAGGAACCCCAGACGAATTACGAATTTCACGCTTAATGAAATATAAAGATATTCACTTCACAAAAACAGCAGAAAATCCGAGCAGATATAACTTTTCAATAACAATTTTGTCGTTGATATGAACAAAAGCTTTGCTATGAATATGTAATCGAACTGCCAGCGAGACTCGATTACAGGAATATATTAATCTGAAAATTTTAACAAATTAGTCCCCGTAGATTTACCTTTTTCAAAATCATGCCGAAAAGGACCAGGAAAAAATTTGCAATGCAGATATAGAACATAACATAGAAGTGCTTCAAATATTTTAGCAATGCAGCTAAAATTAGGGATAGACCTGCATATTAAAAATATAAATAAATCGTGCTTAGTGTTGCTAATTTAGTCGCTAAATTGTATTAGATTGTTGTTATGTACAGTCTTATTCCTATTTTTTATTTTAATGATAGTATTCCAGTTTGAATTAATTTTAATTACTTCATACACATCTGACAAAAGGGAGCGAGTTTATTTTTCCGCGCATAGTTTTAAGGGAGACCCTTTTAACCAATACTGAACGTTGTAGGTTGAATGTTTTTGTCATAATACATTTTTGCTGAGGAGTGTCTCTTTGACAATCCTATATTCATGTTGTAATCGTGCTTTTAGTTTGTTAGTATATTCATTCATAATTATACTATACCTGGGATACGGCTCTAAGGAGTGACGGACTATTCGATTGAAATCCGTATAGGAGATCGTGGGGATTATAGTTAGTACTCGAATGAGATTTAGTATTGGATTGTATACAAATAGGGAGTAAGGCATCCAAGAGTAGGTACAAGTTTTAGAGCGCTTCTTGACCTTTAGTAATTTGCAGGCTTCTGAAAACATCTGACTCAAAAAGTTAGATCCTTATCTGTTCAAATGGTTTCCGGAATTCCGTGTCGACAAACTATTTGTATTACGTATGCCTCGGCAATGACCCATTCTCCTGTACTTACTAGAGGACTCAGAGTACTATTGGGGTCGTATCTAATAATGCTCTTGATTTCTGCTAGATTTTGCGGATTTGTGTTTGGAAGTGGTGGGTGTAATTAATTCTCTAGTGCCATGTTGTTCATAATATTCAAAAAAGTTTTGACATGCTTTCAACACAATCGAAAAATCTTCTTTTCCACGTAATGGCAATTTTATCGGTGCACTTTTTACTGGTTTTATTAAGCGCTGGTTGATCCTTTAATCTATCTCTCAAATTCGGAATTTCTTCATTCAAGATGTTTTCTTCCGAGTGGTTTTTTTCTGAGAAGAGAAAGCACTTGTATGGTATATTTTTTTTTTGCTTTAGTTAAGGGAGTCTTGCTTATAAGAAAAGAATTAGTACCTGTTGAAGCTGAGGAGAGATCGTCTTTGTATAACGCTTCTAGTTTGCTATCATATGTGTGGGGTCTTGTCAACTTAGCTTGATTTCGAGTTAATACATTGACTATTTTTTCCTAAATAGCTCTCGGAGTTTTTTAGAATGATTCGACTTAATGTATAGACATTGGAGATTTTTAAACAACGGATTCCAGAATTTTAATGTGTTTCCGTGCTTTATGATAGGATTTTCGATCTATTTAATTCCTGTGTACCACTCAAATTGTCGAGATCATCCTGTCGTTCTTCCCTGTTGTATACTTAAGAGCCTTAAGGAAAAACTAGGCTTCGCTTGTTATGACAGCTTTTTAGCGTTGTCTTTATCGTTCATCGTTATGGAAGGATTACCTTGGTAGTGTTCGGGATAACTTGCATAATGATTCTCGTATCTTTTTCAAATTCGTAAATATGAAGAAGAAAACTGATAATTATCTGTCTGCAATGTAGTACAAGGGCTCCTCCAGTTGCAGCGCAACTTTGTGCCTTGCCCGGACGACTTTGATAATATACTGGATCTCCCCCCACACGATGTTATCATGGATAATATCAAGGAACTTAAGCTGGACTTTTACTTTGCTTCTGATTGTGTTCCACCTGCGTTCGTAATATCCTGCTCTGACGCCCTACTTACTCACCTTCAACAAGTCTCTTCAGGCCGGTATATTTCCTACGCTATAGAAGATCTCCTTTATAATTTTTGTTTATAAAAAGGTTAATAAAATCTTTATAACAAATTATGGGCCAATCGCAAAGCTTTCCTGCATACCCAAAGTGTTCGAATCTGTTATATATTCATAGCTTGTGGGGCAGTGTTAGGGGTTAATCTCGTCTAATCATCATGGCTTTCTGCCTGATAGATCCATGACAACTAAACTGCTTGAATTTACCTCCAACATAATCTCTGCCTTCCAACTATGCATCCAGCCGACAACATCTACACCGACTTCAGCGAGGCATTTGATAAATTTTCTAACTCCGTGATTATGCTCAAACTTAGAAAGTTTGGTTTCCCGCCTTTATTGCTCGACTGGATCTGCTTTTACTTAAAAGATAGGATATATCGGGTATCTTTCTATAACACTTTAGCTAGAGACTTTAGGGCTTCATTAGGTGTACCTCAGGTGTACCACAGGGTAACCATCTGAGTCCGCTGCTGTTTATTTCTTACCACTGAAATTTATGAGGCATTCCAAAGTCTTAATCTATGCGGACGATATGAAAATTTTCTCTTGCGTTAGAAACAGTTATGATTCTTTCCGCATTCAGGATAATTTAAATACCTTCAAGGACTGAGGTAGATCTAATGGCCTGCAGCTTAGCTGGGAAAAATGTGAAATGTCATTTTCTAGGTACTTCAATCAGCATGTCTTTGATTATATCTTTGCGGAAACTAATATCTATCGCTTGCAGTCCGTTCATTGATCTGAAGTTTGACAAAAAAGTCGATTTCACTCTGCACATAAACGAAATTATTTCCAGAAGTAATGCCAGTTCTGGTTATGTAAAAGCGGTGGTCAAGGAAGATTTCTGATCGGCAGACCTTGATTGACTTATTCCGTTTTTTGGTTAGACCAATTCTCGATTATGCATCAGGTTTGGTTGCCTTGCTATGCTGTTAATTCTGGACGCATTGAGTCGGTATATCGGATCTTTTTCAGGTGCGCACTAAGAGACCTCACGTTGAATGATCCACTCATTCCTCCTTATGTGGATTGCGTCCGGTTGGTAATATGCACTCTTCGGATGAACGAGATAGGCCCGTGGTTAAACAGCTTTTGAACTCGAACATAGATTCTCATGCTCTCGCAAGTAAGGTTTCTTATAGGCATACCCCGTATAGCTTTACGAGGATGCCATTACTATATGTCGTTCGCTCTCGGTGTAACTATGGTATACATGAACCTATAAATTCGACCGTGCTCTATTTTCGACCCAACTCTTACTATGGATTCACTGAAACGATCTCTGCTCTCTATGCACCCCTAATTATTGAATATGTAAGTATTCTAGTTTTGGCTATTGATGTTTTTTACATGCTGGTTTGGGAGCCTCATTCACCTCATTCAACTATTCTGGTAAATAGGTTGACTGTTTCTTGGCTCTTATCGAGAAGTTCGCCTTCTGAGTTAAAAGGGAAATTCTGTGAAATTTTAGAAGCATGGTTCGGGGGTTCGAAGCCGTGACTCTCATGATGGGAGGCCAATACGTTATTCCTGACTCCACAGATGACTTAATATTTTCTGAGGATTGTCATGCCGAAGAATAACTTCTACGGTAATAATATAAAAACTTAACAAGAAATCAATATTTCAAATTGCGTTTCGAATTTCTAAACTTTTGAATGTTTCTGCAGTTCCCTATCTTTGTTTTGCAAACTCGTTGAAAATTGTATTTACTAACTTTTAATTTGGCAGTAATTTCGTTTTACTTGGTTGCTCCAATAAGATGATTTTAAAAGTAAACTGGTTCTTGACCTTCATATATTAAAACTCAGTAATCACCCTGGAAATCCTAAACCATTTAGATTACTCTCCCCACTGCCAGACATTTTTTTTATATTCTTCAGTAATGACTTCGCGAGCGGGAAGAGTCTGTATCCTTCAAAGGCGAGTACTACATTTATAAATCATATAATATCGATTGTATTATATAAAAAATACCTAAACAAACTTACCCTAACGGCTGTCTTCGGTTTATTTAACATAACGCTGAGATACCTGAACTGTTTTGTGCTGCTTAATAGCACAATTAATTAAGAGCTTCGGTATTATCTCAATGAAACAAGGTTTTTTAAAATTTCAAAAGAAACCTATAGAAGTACATATTTTTTTAAAGTCCATTGCTATATTAAATTACTTCTATTGAAATCTTTCTTCAGCTTTATATATATTTATTTTTTTTTAAAACAAATTGGGAAGAGTACATCCACGTGCTTCTAATAAGGGAATCAATTTCATATCAAGCAATTAATCGAAAAGGTCAGAAAATTTCGCCAATGTTGCGGAAAATCTCTTTCCACTTTTCTTTCCCCTTCTGAAGAACTTCATCAATTAAATTTGAAATGTAAGCAAACGGAGGAAACAAATAATTATTATTTTATACAAGAATATGATTTACCTACCTTTGGATCCTTTGCGTAGTATAACTTTGTTCTCTTTAGTCGGAAATAACGTCGTCTCCATCTTTGAAATGACCAGGTTTGCTTCAACAAAAAGCCTTCCTTGATAGCAGCCTGTAAGTAAAAAAAAGGGCGGAAATTAATATGATTGCGCGTAATTTTTAATTCACGATGGGAGAAGTAATTGCAGAGGGGTTTCAAATACCTGCCAGCAAGGTGTAATTTTCATTGCTGTATTAGAGGATATTTAAGAAAGTTTAACATATGAGTTTTCTTTTTATCAATTTTTTTTTAGGATATAGCCAAAGCGTAGGGGACAACCCTTTGATGTGTTAGCGTGTATGTGGCCGGAAAGGAATTCGGGTAAGGGGAGTGAGGAAACTTGAATGCCTTGTTTTTGCATTATTTTTTTTTATGATGGGACAACCCTTTGATGCATTAGCATGGCTTTGACCGGAAGGAAATTATGGTAAGGGGAGTGAGGAAACTAGAATGCCTTGTTTTTGCATTTTTTGCTTTTTTCCGATCTGGCCAAAGCCTAGGGGTAACCCTTTGATGCGTTAGCATGGGTTTAGCTGGAAAGAAATTAGGGTAAGGGGAATGAGGAAAATTGAATATCTTATTTTTTGCATTGCTGCAAACTAGACAGCAACTCAGAGACGGAGTGGATTTTTTTAAAATTTTATTTAGAAAACACATGGGGAGACCAAGTCTCAAACACGGGAACCATGGCGTGGGGTTGGTGCCTCTCAAATAATTAATCAAACTTCGTCTCCGTTTTACTAGTAAGTAGGTATTTTGACTTCTGTGTAATTCCCATTTAATTTAGTTGCATCAGATGCCATGCTTTTATAATTTGCAAGCGAATCATTGTTGTGGCAACAGAAAATATGTTAATAGCACCAAATATGCTATCTAGTTCTTCCATGTCGTTCTCCACATTTTGGGGCTGCAGTGTACCGAATGCACAATTGTTAGCCTTGACAAGAAAGGGGGGAAGAGTGTGTTATTTATCTTGCTGATAAGTATGAGTCGACACATTGCTTTTTTTTTATAAAAATTAATCTAATGGTGGCGTAAACATTTCTTTTGGGGTTTAAAAATATGGGTCCATAAAGTTATATACACTACCGCTCAAAAGTATTTGTCCACTCATATTTTTTAATTTTATTTATCGTATCTATCGATTTATCGTGTAAAATTATTTCAATATTTGTTTAATTGATACTCCAAGTATGTCTATACAAAAATATGAATCTTTGTAGCTGTGGCCATAAAAGTTAAGAAATTTCTCGGAATAAATGTACACATGTACACATAATGCAATAATTATGTACGGCTTTCGGGTGGAATTTCCTGAAGTAGGTAAGCTAGTCCCTAACTGTTTTTTATTATTATTAGATAACGGTACTGCACTTTAATTACGAATGCGTAAAATTTTTAATTTATCTTTAACTTTTGCTTAATGATGAATCTAAGAAATAATGATGAAATAGCTACTGGAATATCCTGCTTTCCGTACTTTTCGACACGGATTTATATTTCAACACGACAATGACGCAAAGCACTCTTCAAAGCTCTGTAAACAAAACTTGGACGAATTATCAATCAATCAAAAAATCGATAAATATAAAAAATACATAAATCAAAACATTGACTGATTATTTTAAGAAAATTTATTGATATCGAAATTAAGTTGTTGACACTAGTATCTAATTAGAACTAATTGGCTTGCAAAGTTTTCGATAATACGTCTCAATTACAACGGATAAAAAATCAGCGTCAAAATATCCGTGATATTAGGTGATAAATGCTTCTTATATAAAAATATTTAGTATAAAAAATCTCCCATGATAATTAAAAGTTCCCGAGTCTATAGAAATGGACGATCTTTGATTCGATCTTGGTAGATCGATCTTTGACTATTCGATCTTTGATACGAATACGACGATACGATACGATACGACGCGAATCGATCTTTTTGCTTCCGATTCCCCATTATTAAAAACTGCTTATTTTAAAAAATTAAAAGGATTTTACACTCTGCCGACCTATTTTAGACTGCTTTACAAACACATTGAACTAACACATGTGTATTTCGTGTATTTTTTAAATTTTATAGTGGGAAGTGTATTGCGGAGTGATTTTTGATTCCATTGAAAACCGTGCTGTTTGAGAATCTGCCCTAACATACGCACACATTCATAAAAGAAAGAGAGCATACACGTGAACGTTATCTTCTTTGCAGCACGCTCGCGTAGAATTATAAGGCTGTGGCTATTCGCACTAACGAGTGAATATAACTGCACGTAAGCCTAGGTACATTGGTGCTATGTGTACATAATTACTATGAGTAATATTCCTCTAATAGCAAAGGCCGTTCATGGTGGGAGACTTTTTTTAAAACAGGATACAGCGATATTTTATTATTTTTTTTATTAATAGTATTTTAATGTGTATATTTATTTTTTATACTTTTAATAAATTAATTTAATTTAAAAGTTTTTTTCAAAAAACCAAGTTTTGAAGACCATTTCGGGAAACTTTTCTAACCAGAACAACACGCATGTGGAACATTTTACCATCTTCTGTTTTTCCATCGGCTTATGAGCCTGAAACATTCAAACGGGGCGTACATCGACACCTCGTTCACTCAACCTTCTAACCCATTTCCCTCATCCTTAATTCCTGTCAAAGCTGTACTTTAGCATCATAGGGCATCCCCTGAGCTTTCGCAACATCACATAAAAAAAAATTATAACGTTACACAATTAAGCTTAAACTTCAATGTATGTGCAGGAAATAAGAAAGAAAGAGAAAAAAGAAAGAAAGAAAAGAAGAAAGCAAATGAAAATCAAAAATCAAAAGATGAAAGGCAACTACGTATTAGAAATGCAAATTAGCGAAAAAGCCAACATAATTAATAAAAAATATACTGAAAGTAATGGATAATCATATATGCATAACAAATTGGCGCTCAGTTATTCTACAGCGAAATTGTGGTATTATTAAGGAATTAGTTCTTTGTGATTGAGTAAAGCTAATTCTTTCAAAAAGATACTTTCCACAGAAACAGAGTAGTACGAAACTCAATATATTTTAATATAGGGCACCCAATGATTGATCAAAGCGCCTAATATTATATATATATAACGCGCTGCAGAATTGAAAGCCATATTAAATTTTCTGTGTAAAGTCAGAGTCCAGCCGACAAAAAATTTCACATCCATAAACAAACAAGGGTAACAGCAGTGCTTTGACCAACATCATCCTGGTCTCAAGTGGAGTAAAAGGCGCAAATAACCAGAGTCATCGAAGAGCTCCATATATTTTAGATACAATG
Source organism: Leptarthrus brevirostris (assembly GCA_964036015.1). NCBI lineage: Eukaryota > Metazoa > Arthropoda > Insecta > Diptera > Asilidae > Leptarthrus > Leptarthrus brevirostris. The sequence goes on along the minus strand of OZ038371.1, from coordinate 7,249,314 downwards.
CCCTTCACGTGATGAGACCAAGATAGCGTTTTGTTAAAGATAATTCCTAAGTTCCTTACCGTATCCCTGTAGGGTATTACAATGCCATTCAAAAAGATTTTAGAAAAATCTGTTGTATCAATGCACTCTCGATAGATAAGAATTGATTCGGACTGGGAAGCGTTGAGAAGTAGTTCGTTATCAAGAGCCCAGTCATTGATAGATGAGATATCCTCAATCAACCTGTAGACGGCATCCTCCATCAGAGGCCTGGAAATATACAACTGAACGTCATCGTCATACATGTGAAAGCTACAATTCTTTGTGCATATTAGGAGGTCATTTATGTAAAGGGAGAATAGAAGCGGACCCAAGATAGATCCCTGAGGAACACCACTATGTATCCCAAGAAAACTCGAATACAATCAGTTACAAAAGTCTTTCTGCGTGCGACCCCAAGATAATCCAGATCAATTTACCGGCAGCGTCAGTAAAGAAAAAACTGGCTAGACAACTTCTGAATCATAGTAATATGATGAACTCTGTCAAAAGCCTTAGAGAAGTCAAGCAGAATAAGAAATGACAACAAGTCACGATCAATTGCGCAGCGAATATCATCGGTCACCTTAATTAATGCTGTCACGCAGCTATGTTTAGATCTAAATCCTGACTGAAGTGGACACAAGAGATCTTGCTTATTAATGTAGGATAGCATCTGCGTGTGTAAAAGCCTAGGGTGATAGTCTTCAACATTAGTAGCAGTTTTTTTGGTATGGGCATTACCTTGGATCTCTTCCATTTCTCAGTGAAAATTGAAGTAACAATTATTGTATTAAATAAGAGATGGTAACACAATCGGCAGGAGCATTTTAATGAAAGTAGGATGCACATTATCAAGACCCACCGACTTAGACTTGATAGAGGAAAACGCGTTATTAACATCGCGAGTAGTTACTGAAGCAAAAGAGAAACCTTCTTAAGGATTACCCAATGAAGGAAAGCCGACCTGGATAATGTCGTTGTTACAATTGCCGCTCGAAAATTGACCAGTGAACATTCGATTAAGTTGATTAGCATCTTTGGAGACGTGAGCATCCTTTGATCTACCTATACCCACATTTCTCAAGTTATTCTGCAATTTATTTGTGGTAAGTTTGATGTCTAGTTGAGAGTTATAAAAATTTATTTTAGCACGTCTAATCTCGCTGTGCGCTTTACTTCGTAAGCAGCAGAAACGTGCACGCATCTCAGATGTACGAAACCGTCTACAGCGCGCAAAAGCACTATTGCGCTGAGAGTTCAAAGATCTAATTCTCCCATTAAACCAAGGACAGCTATCATTAATAACTCTTCGCGTTCCTATTGGTACATGGCTTATGAAGGACTCCACTTAGAAGATGTTCGAAATAGCACAGTTGCTCATTTGTAGATGTGAGATAATAGACCTGCTCCCAATTGAGAGAACATGCCTCATTTAGCAGAGAGTTTAGATCAACGGATTTAAAATCATGATAAGAAAAATTCTCCTCAGGACGATTCGCATTCCCTGCATCATAAGTTAAAAAGATCAGACGTGGCTAGAAAAAGCCTGAAAATGATATTGATTATGAAAAATCACAGATTTAAAGTTAGTAACTAAAAATAGATAGAGTAAGGAAGAAGATGAAGTACACGGAAATACAAGGAAAGTACACAGAAATACATTTACAGAAAGTAAACGGAAAGTAGACGGAAGGTACACGGAAAGTACACGGAAATTACATGGAAGTTACACGTAAGTACACGGTAGTACACGGAAAGTACACGGAAGCACACGGAAAGTACACGGAAACTACACGGAATATACACGGAAGTACACGGAAAGTGCATGGAAGTATACGGAAATTACACATCAATTTGAGGGTGGTAAATAGACACTGCCAGGAAGAGTTGTCCCCGGATACTATTTCGCCGATGTTTTGACGCGGATATTTCATCCGTTGGCACGCAGCCATATTTTCCCACCTCTATATGTTATCGAGAGATTACGTTTGCAGTTTTGCCTTGATGTAACAATTTAATGATACGCTTGGCATCTAACTATAATATATAACTGTAACTATAATATAACATATATGGGGTGCTTTTTTAAAACTTCGTACCACTGTAACCTATGAGTAACGCGACGTAGAGAAAAAATTTGAATGGTTCCAAGGGGGAAATAAGAATTCGATTTGTTTTTTAAAGTGGGGGCGTTCAAGGTCAACGTAAAACGTTTCCACTTTTTGAAAACATACTAAGTGCATATTGCTACCCTTTTGAACCATACAACTTTTGTCCGAAACTGTTTTCTCTAGGTAGCGTTATTCAAAGGTGGTTCGGAATTCTGTTCTCCCGCCCAATGCGGTTACGTGAACTAAATAGAGATGGATAGGGATGGGCGATCTTCGATTCGATCTCGAGAGATCGCTCTTTAAGCCTTCGATCTACCAATTTTTGAATCGATTTTACACGGGACCGATTCAGCTCGAATCGATTTATTTATTTCCGATTTCGATATATTTAAGACGTGCCAAAAATTAAACAAGCTCACTCGTGAAATTTGTGCTTCCCTTTTACTGTTGGGTGTAAATTTTTAGTTGTGTTCCTTTAATGAAGACGAGTCAGAATTAGTATATACTTTAAAAAAAGACAAAAAAGATTCTGTTCCGTCGCAATTTGTTTTTCGATTAAATAAGCAATATTTGTGAAATACCCTTTTTTGCTTAATCAAGATTCGTAAGCTACAAAGGCTGTTTTCTATTATTTAATATATTGGTTTACTTCTGACCCTATATTTTTATATAGAGACACAGTTGTAATTAATTGAATCGATCTGTTCGATCTATAGATATCGATCTTTTTAAGGCGATTAATCGATCTACGAAATCGGAAATAAATTACAGATGGATCCGTACTGAATCGATTTTCTCAGTTCGATCCCCCATCCCTAGAGATGGGTAACTCCAGAAAAATAACTCAGCAGCTGATTACCATATATACGAAAGTGGGAAAGATTTTGAATCAGTGGAAAGTGGACCTATTTCCGGCTTTTGCTTTTTGCCAACTCAGCCTACTTGTATCTTAACCAATTTTCTTTTTATACGAATTGTTAAATGTCGGCCAAGTTGAGAAAATATGTATTGTTTTTTCCGCTTAATCTTTAAAGTCAACATTCGCCAGTGGTCTCCGTAATTATATCTTTCTCACAATAGTGCTTCTCTGGCTTTCAATATCAAAAACCTTGATTTCTGACAATGTCAACTATTTATCTCTTCTATAGATTTGAAAACTACTGCAAAATTGTTTTCTACCTTTAAATTCTTAAAGTGAATTGTTTTTTTTTTTTTGGAACGTTGGAAAAATTTCACTTGACTAAATGCTTTATGATCTTGTTAGTGTGTCGTTCAGACACGAGTTGTCTCTTAAGATTACAATTGCACAACATCTAAAGAAAAACGAGATTACGAAATGTTCGCAGAATTCTAAGAAATTGCTACTTTGATAGGTTGAACTAAACTAAAAAACATAAAAGCTCTTTTCTTGCCGTTCTCCTACATCCTTTGTTAAATGTTTTTCAGAAGAGAAATATGGAGGTCGTTACAAAGGTACACGCAAACAAAGCTCTTTTATAAAATTGTTCCACTTTTAGCTATCTTTAAAATCTTAACACGTCGTCGATGCAAAAAGCACGACTTTCAACTCTTGTTTAGTTCTCTAGGCAGCCGCATTTATAAACGCTTAGTGTGAACAAAGATTTAGTATTTGTTTGACACTAAGTTGGAATATTTGTATAGCTTTTAAGAAATAAAGATCCTTGGAAATGTACACCTTGATAATTTTTTCTCTTAAAGAGTTATGGCTTGGATGTGGGGCTCCACTCCAAGACGGTTCAAAAATTGATTTTAAGAATTTTTCTTACTTGAAAGCCTTATACAATTTAATATTAAAGAGGAACAGTCCAGTTTTTAGGAAAGAGTAATTTTTTTAAAAGTTCAAATCAACTAATATTTGTATACGAAAATTACGGTTCGTGATTATGACCATGTTGCAACTGTCAGTTACCTTAATTTTTATGGAAGAGCATTTTAAAATTTTTTTAACGATAAACCCCAAAAATCTGTCAGTTTTTCCTGAACCGCACGAGTCCCGTAAATTTTACTGTGCTATTTCGTAAAAAAATTCTTAAGAACACGTCAAAAATTGCTGGAAGGATTGCAAATTTTATAGTGCGGCTGCTTAAATTTTGACCGAATGTCATACTTGTAATACGATTACGGTGAGACGAACTGTAATGCTTCCTGACAATTGGTTTACATATAGTATAACTATACAGATTTTCTGAAGTCCGGGCAGTATATTTAGCAAAAGGTATGCTACAGAATTCCTTGCTTGGACACACTTAAGCTACTCGTGAAAATTTTACTTAATATCAGCAGTAATAAATTATTTATCGTTTTACTGAATTACAACTGTTATTACATATTATTATTGTAATTAATATTATGAATTCATTTTGAAAGCTACACCTTCCTTAAATAAATTCGTATGTCAACTTTCATTGGATTTGATTTGAAAATTATTTTATATAAGAATTTGCATTATTTATCGTATAACAAAAATTAAAACATTATATTTATTGCAAAACGTTTTAGATAGAGGCCTGCGTCAATACTGGACAATCTGGGTACACGTTTACCCACGTGTAAGGGCAATACCCTTTAGATTTCCCGGATATTTGGGAATATTTTCACAGCTATCTCACCCCTCGAGTACATTACACAGGTAGAAACATAAGCCCTAATTATAAATCAATGGAAAACTGGGGCCTGGTAAACTGTGAAACATTTTTGTACTTCGATTAAGAAAGATTTCTGAAATTTGATGGTATATCCAAATTTGACCAGGCTATAGGAGTTGGAGCGACTTGAGGCTCTTGTATCGCACACTGTGGTGTTTCTGGAAGAAATTAGGGTAGAACATTTCGTTAGAATAATTGCCGTAGATATAGCGATAGAATATTGAAACACAAGCTGGAAATCACATATAGACTTATTACCCGCACTTTAACAGTATGGATAAGAAAACATATAAACCGTAAATTTAACGATCTGCACAGTAAAATTTACTTGATTAACGAATAAAAATTTCTTAGTTATTTTTCAAAAATTAAAAATTCCTGTTATAAAAAATATAGTTTTTTGCGTTAATTCAGATGGAGTAAGTGATAACGATAAAAAAGGCCATTCTGGTTGCAGATAAAATGTCTGTCTGTTCATTCTAAAATTTAGGTCCCCTCACAAGTGTTGTTTCGAATCTAGTGAAGTTGCTTCCCCTCTCCATGGGACATGTCCCACAGAGGGTTATGGGAATTAGAGAGAGAGATTGTCAGAAAAAAAACCAAAATTCAGCCAGAAACCAAATCTATGGTTGTTTTAAACGACATTAAGAAATGTTTAAAGGAAGACGGTTGATAGAATACCAGCTTTGGAAGGCGCCCAAGTCACAATTTAAAAGAATACAGTCGGAAAGGTGCCATATAATACGAAAGATCGTCGTAATCATAAAAAAAATTTTATTGTTACCAAGGTCAAAATTTTTTTGTTACCAAGGTCAAAATATACACAAAGGTTAGTACTGTTGATCTGGTCGAAACCCAAATCAAATTTAGGCTGCGAACGAAATGAATAAAAAGCTGTATAAAATGTAAAAATTTTAATTTTACTTAACCCATTAACGCCTGAATGACCAATAAACTTTGATAACTTTCAACGCTTTAACTTTTGATTAAAAAGTAATAGAAAAATTTTTTGAACCATGAGTTTTTGTAGTTTGAAACCTCCTCTTTCAGATGCCGCGGTTAGAATTTTTCCACAGAATGATCCAAAATAAATATGGACCATTTATTGAAAAAAATGCTCAATGAGCATTGATTTGGTCATCGATAACTGCACTTCATAATGCCGTTTGAAATTTTTTTCCTGAAGTTCACCATTTCTTCAGTCAAGTTGGCTTATACATGTCCTTTGCCGTTGTAGAATACAACATTGCCCGGTTTCACCACGTGGAGATGGACGTTTATCGAAAACCTTGTTTTGTTTTTCTCATTTATTTATTTCAAAATTTTTTTTTGTTTTCTTTATTTTTAAACTTTTTTGTTTTTTTTTTGTTTTTAAACTTTTTTTATTTTTTTTTATCTTTGTTTTTATTTTTTTTCAAACTTTTCTTTCTATGTGGTATTATCGCAGCTATTACATAGATTCGATGTTCTAACTCTACAAGTTGATACTGAGCAATATGATCGCTTGGTTCCTTTTTCATGTTTATGGTTCGCGAATGATTTTAACTGTAAATAATATTTGCTGATTTCTAAAGCAAACTCTTTCTTTTTTTATTCTCATGAGAATAATCCAAGTCCATTTTTTCAACCGGAAATTGGGCAAGACTCTATTGCAATACTGATCGTGTATATCGACTCCACCCATAAACTTGTTGTATACTGTGAAGGCGTTTGGAAATGGAAGTTCCTTCTTTTCATTTGCTACCTTTTCATATCTTTTAACAGGAATTAGAGGGGCGACAGCAGCAGCAGTAGATAACATCGACACTGGCTTCGAATCTTGCACAGTGATATAATTGATTCCGCTATTACTCTCGTGTTTCATAAGATGAGTTCCACTAGGTGCTTTTTTGTCAAAATATTCTTTTCTTTCACGCCCAATCTGTTCTCCCTCACAGTACCAGTTGCGCTCGGCCTAGCCTTTTATAGATGCAATAACAAATCTGAACAACAGAATACGAGGGTCATTCAATAATTAAAGAGACAAATTGGTCTGAGAAAAAACCTTTTATTTTTACAAAACCTTTCCTACTTTTCAACATAATCTCCACCAACATTTATGCACTTGTTCCAACGGGTTACTAACTTTTTTATACCGGCTGCAAAGATCTCTTTGGCTTGGTGTTTGAGCCAATTTCCCACAAATTTTTTGACATCTTCGTTATCCTGGAACTTCTTCCCACGTAATGCCTCCTTCAATGGACCAAACAAATGGAAATGACATGGTGCTAAATCGGGACTCTATGGAGGATAAGGCAGTAATTCCAAGCCTATTTTGTTGATGTTTTCACGGGTTAGTTGAGCAGTGTGAGGACGTGCGTTGTCTTGATGGAGAATCACATCTCTCCTCTGAGATCCACGACGTTTCTCTCTCATAGTTGGGTTCACTTTGTTCAAAAGCATATCTTAGTAGTATTGGCTTTCACCATACACTTTAGTGATTCTAGAGTATATATTAGCTAGTTTTTCACCTTCAGCAAGTAAAAAACGAATCACAGAACGTTGTTCAAACAATGTGGAATTTTCAAGTGGATTTGCCATCGTTAAACTTAATTTTGAGGTTATAAACACAGCAATGTTAATCCAACAGCTGATCAGGACTCATCTCAGTGATACCAACTTAAAGTCCTAAAAGTACCAAACTTGTCCTCAACCAGTTTTTCCCCAGACCAATTTGTCTCTTTAATTATTGAATGACATCGATGGATAAGGCCGTGGTAAAATACCAAATCTCATAATATTCCGTTTGAATATTTCTACTATAGGTCGAACGCGCCAAACTTTGTCTGTATCTTTTCTATCCTTCAATTTTGAACATTTGAGATGTTTTTGATTAGTTCAAGCTTACCGCGACTCATAGTTCCAGCAACTATATCAGATCTCAAGAATGAATCTGTTGACCAATAGTCTCATTAGAATAATCTTCTATTGAACGTTGAAAAAATAAAATAATACCTAAACGTGTTCTGAGATCTATTGGTGAAAGCTCGTATCCATTCTCTTTTGTAGCATCTATGAGGTATGTCTGCAACTCTTTTGAGAAGAAAAACTCAAATATTTCTGCGTGAGAACTATTTAGATATTTTTTCCCTAACAGTGTCTGAAAGTAAGATTTCTGAAGGAATTTTCATAAATTTGTTCTCTTTTCAGCCAAATATATTTATGGGTTTCCTGTAATTTTTGCTGGGATTGTAGCTCTCATAAGTTTTAGAATATGACTGAGTAGGAAAAGAACTTCCTACACACTCACTTTTATCATCTGAAAAATTTTCATCATTCGATGATGTAAGTTTTGTCAGGTATTCCCCAGTGCAGCAGTGCATCTCTCTCTCTTTGTTGCTAATTCCAGTAACTCCTTGCGGGACATGGAGTGGGAGAAGAACTTTACCCGATTCGAGACAAAGGTTGCAAGTGGGCCTACAATTTAAAGTGGATTCCGAACCACTGACATTACTCTGCCAGCTCCATAACCTTTTTATTGCCATTTTTTCAGCAGAAAACAATCATGGGTCGTCGTCGATGGAATATGAACCTGGGACCTCCGGATTGGTATGCCGACACGTTACCACTTACTCCACCAACGGCACTATCCTCTTTCATCTCGGTCCACTCGCATTCATTTTTTTTATGGATTGATATCATATTTGAGAATATGAAAGCGTTTCGGAGCAGATCGGTATCAGACTTGATAATAACAATCCACTCCTTGCCTGTTCGATATTATTTTTGCTAATTGCAACCAATTCAATTTTTTTTGTGTTATATTCATTTTTAAAATACAACTTAACTGCTTAGCTTATTGTAATCCTTTTACTTATGTTATCTGTAGTTAATAAATTTAAATAAAATTAATCTCTTAAAGTAAGGTAAGGGAAACCAACCCTGGTACCGAGCGGGCTGAAGGACTGCCAACTGCGGGAGCTGTTGAACTTCTTCGGAGGGACCGGCTTACTATAAGGAGTTGAGAGGGTTAGCACAATAGGCCTTAGTGGCCGCGGCGCTTGAGAACCTCGCACCTCCAAATTTAATCAATCAATCAATCAATCAAGGTATCTTATTCCACCTACGCCAGTAAAGCATTAAGTTCTTAAGAATGAAACAATTCCGATTCTATTTCTACACTGAACCTTAATTTTACAAAAAGCTTTACACCGTTTCATATTATCATTCTAAATTGATTTTCCTATGATATATAATACTCAGGCCTACATTCTGCTGTTTACTTTATCCTCGTTTGTATACGAATTTTAATACAAAACAAAAACAAAGCTGGGAAGTTAAAGAACATGCCCTTAGACGTGGAATTAGATATGTCAAGTCTAATAATACAAATACAACTCACATATGGGGTTGAACTTTAATCCTTTTAGTTTAATGGAAACATATTTTTAGAAAATTTTATTTTGGTCCTTAATAACCTCCGGCTTAGAAGAATATATAAGTCAGACGCACGTAAATATAAATACTTATTCAATTATTAGGAAGAGTGATTGAGAATTCCTGAAAACTCGACATCCGACATTTTTGGGGGCGAGTTTATAATTAGTTCATGCGATATAAATAATACGTCAGTGAAAGGTCAGCATTGAAGGAAATCATTTAAATACAAATAATTACATAAATTATATTTCTGGTTGTGACACCTCCACATAAAAAGAACTATACTACACCGGCTCGTTGTACTACTTAGGGTCAATCGATATCAAATCAATCAATTTAATTTGTAAAGGTCGCTGACAAAATTTATTTATTTTGAATTAATTTTAACTAAGTTTTTACTATACTCAGAGAGCAGAAAAAGGTGTTCATTAATTTTTTAGATTTTTAGTATTGGTGCGTCAGCCTATTTTACATTTTACAGAGATTTGTGTTAAACGCTGTAACTTCTTGGTTTTTAAAGGTATTCAGTTCAAACTAAAACCAAGTTAAAGTTTCAGTGATGAAATTTTAAACACAATGAAGGAATGCTTTCTAAAAGTTTTGGATTTTTTAATTGTGTCCCCATTAAAAACAAGGATATATCCCTAAGGCCTGAAACTTTTTATGGAAAATCTTAGTTTTAATTTTAACATTTTTAATTTAGAAAAAGAAGGTTTTTAGTTTGAAAACTAAATATATACTGGACAAAAAATATTGTACATTTTATGCTCTGAGCACCAATACAAAATGGCGGCAAAAAAAACTAAACATCTAAAAAATGAATGAATAAATTGTTTCATATCTCTGTCAATAGCTTAAGCTTAGGTAAAAAAATAAAAAATAAATAAATTTTGTCAGCGACCATCATTGGTTGATTTGATATGGATTGACGCCTTATGTTTTTGCAAAATTTGTGTATTGAATCCGTTTTTGCCAATCAGCGCCTTCGGGGCATTCTAACCAAATGATATAGAAGGACGGAGGAAGTGTGGTCGAAGACAAATTGGGCAATAGAGAGATAAGCCATTAGTATAAAGCGAAGTAAAATCGCTAAATAGCCTTTGAATTGGAAGCCCCAAGACACAAAAAAGACAACCTCTCAATACACACATTAAAATAGAAAAGATAGTTGACCGGCAAATTATGAAAAAATTTGCAGCTGATAAATCCGAACTGAAACGAAAAAAATTGGAGGTGGCTGCCAATGAATAGTTGACTCCAAGCCGTAAAGTTAATGGAGAGGTTTGCAAAGCAATCAAATCCTAAACATAAAATATGCCGGATAACTAAAATATGCGTTTTAAATATTTGTGGAATCTCCATCTGCATATTTTACTCATACTGATTCTCAACATTTCAAGTTGGTAATCCATCTATGAACAAAGCCAGCCAAGTATGACCGCTGTTCATGCGCCGACAGTTCCACTCTAAGCACTATCTTTTTTTTTGCTTCAAGTGAATAAGCTATACGTCTTTCTCCCTCTAATTCTCGTAACCCCTTGTGGCGCATAAGGCGGGAGACAACGATTTTAAGTAGACCTATAATTGTAAAGTGGATTCCGAACCACTGACATTTTCATCTGTAACTCCGATGGCCTTCCTTTTATCGTAATCTCTTGTCAACAAAAAATAATCATGGGTCGCCGCCGGTGGAGTTCGAACCTGTGACCTCCGAATTGGTACGCCGACACGTTATCACTTACTCCACCGACGACGTAAGTTTTACGTCTGAGGGCTCAAAATCCTATGTTTTTTCATGTGGACATCCCTCAGCTCATTTTCCGCCATCTTGGATTTTGTGGTGATATCATCACATAAAAGATTGGCTCTGTCTGTACCTACGAGGAAGTAACTAAAGGAGGAGAAGGAAGCTCAAGAAATCGTGGCAATTTTAAGCTTGTGTGAGATTCCAATGCATACAATCTCATAAGCGATTAGAAAAGTATTTTATGTTCGGGGGTTTTGACGCGTATTTTAAAATATTGAACTAAGTAACAAATTGTGTGCCGACCGTGACATTAAATGACAGCTAAGACTCAGGGAACAGATAAAAAGCCCACTTCCTCGTAGCAAAAAGCGAACAAATTTGACAGCACAGACCCAGCCGCCGAACAAAAACTTGCCACGCTCACACACACGACATATACACGATAGGGCTTCTCCTACACACGACATATACACGATAGGGCTTCTCCTTTAGTTACTTCCTCGTAGGTCTGTACTTTGTTGCCATGTTGTATGTAATTTGGCTTATTAATTGTCGTGGGGCCAATATGAAAGAAACGCGCAAATTAAGTTTGAAGTGAGGAAACTTGGATGTCAGAGACGGAGTGGATTATTTTAATTTCCTAATAAAACTTCACACAGAGACCTGGTCTCGAACCCGGGACCCCTGGCATGGTGGTCGTGCGGCTCAACGAATTGATCCAACTCCGTCTCCTACTCCTACTCCTACTTGTAGTATGTAAATACAATTTCAAAGGCCGTATGTTTACATTGCACTACGTTAAAATTCCACAGGACAATGAGGCTGTAGAGTATTGTACTTATTAATTTCAACTTCTAGTCATTCCTGAGAAAAATAGTTTTACGGACAGACATACGGAAAAAATAGTGAACCTATAAATGATGTACGGAACCCTAAAAATGATTGTGGGTTAACAATAGGTTTTCTGAAGACATCCCATAAAACTAACGAGTATACACTGTAACGAAGTTCTATTGTATATTATATTATATATATTATTCTATTATAATATTGCGATGTTGCCTTCAGACTCCGTCGAGACTTTCAAAAACACCGCAGCGGCATCGTGCTTAGTAGGGATGGGGGATCGAATTTAATTAATTAATTTTTTCCGATTTCCAAGATCGATTAATCGCCCTAAAAAGATCGATTTTCATAGATCGATTCCATTTATTTTGACATTTCAATTTCGAGAAGCACACATTTTGTGCCGCTTCATTAGGCTCAATTTGTCATAACTAGCAAAAACCGGTGGACTTCACATGACAATAAACTATATTTTCTTCACCAAGTGATTAATGATGATGATGAGTGATGACAGTTCAGAAGAAGACCTTGCTCCAGGCTGGATACCATATAGTGGAAGGACGGAGTGGGCGGACGTAACACCTCTCCTAGTTAGCAGCTATAAATTCTTAAGGACCTTAGATTTAACCAGGGATGCACTAAAATTGATTGCTAGCAACTACACTGTTTGGCAGTATAGATACTCATGGTACTCACTCATACAGATAACACTACCATATTTTAGAAATCCGGAACGCATTTATCTAACATTAACAATATTTTAGGTACGAAATTTTAAATTTGCAGGTGTATTACACAAATTAATGTTGATGCGAAAAAATGTCCACCTGAGCTTCCTCAGTTTTATTAGGGCGTCGCGTCTTGCCTTAAATGGATGGGAATCGGAAAGAAATAAATCGATTCGGGCCGAATCGATCCCACGAAAAATCGATTCATAAACCGGCAGATCAAAGGCTAAAAGATCGATCAGCCGAGATCGAATCGAAGAACGCCCATCCCTAGTGCTTAGAAGAGTCGTAATCCAGCGAGAACAGAAAACACATCGACCAGCTCCAGCTGAATCAACAAACACCAGCCGCCTCTAGGATTGTAGTCCGATGGTTAGACAGATTAACGATCGGACAGGTTGGCTTTACTTTCCTTATATACATACTTTACACCAACCCACATCATATTTTTCAGATTGCCATAATCTTGATCAGATGAAAAAACACAGCTAATGTTGCATGAAACTTGAGCACCCTGATATGTGGGTTATCGCTTAACTCTGCTGCCTGGTTTTACGTACTTCTCTAGTCCCCGTGGTGACCCCTTGTGGGACATGGGGTGGTTCAAGAACCGATTCAAGACAACGACTGCAAGTGTACCTTCATTAAAGTGGATTGCGAACCGCTGGCATTTTCTATGCAAAACCCATGGCCATTTTATCGTAATCTGTTTCATAATAAACGAACAGTCGGAAGATATACTGCTTTTATCATCAATTAAAAATGAGAAATATTTTGGAATGGATACATAAATTTTAAAGGAAAATTGAAGAAATATTTTCACGAATAATGAAGCCTAATAAATATCAATAGTCTTCCGCATAAAAACAAAACAAAACAAACAGAGTTTCTGCACACTTTCAATACTAATCGAAGTAATGATGTAGTAGAAGAATGTTTAAATTGTAGAATGTGTCAGCGTCTATAACCCATTTTTTCAGCAAATCAATTAAAACAGCTTGTAAAATAAATAGCTCTTTGCTCTATGATACTATCTTTACCAATTAACGAAGTGTCATCTTGCTGTCGCCACACCCAAACAATTCTTAAGTTTTAGGTTCAGAAATGGAGAGCATTATCGCATTGTGTTTTGCATTATATTGGGCAGAAAATTTTCAGCTCTGTTGCTTATATAGGACAAAGTTTGTTATTTTGCAGTTCTAAGTACTTAAAATGTTTAAAATCACCCCAAGCGGGGACATCCCTGGAATCACGTATAGATGCTTCCCATGCTTTGTTATGTCTCCTGAGAGCTTTTATAGTAAAAGGTGTATAATTAGGGCATCCCAGATTTCAGTTTTAATGTTCACCTTGTTGAATAATGCTTAGCATTTATGTATGACATATACAAAACCTGAGATGAATATATCTCTTGTTACAACAAGCAGATTATTGTTATCACGAAATATGTTTTTTTTCGGTTTTATAAATGGCTTTGGTTATACTAAATTGGCATCAGTTTCTATTTCATTTACATATAATTATAAGTTTGTGGTATTGATATTGAGACGTTGGTATATGCCTCTTGTAAGTTAAACTTCTGTTGAACAATTCTATTACAAGAAAACCTTTCTAAAATCTGGAATGCAATATTACCTTCAAATTTGCTCTTGTCTGGAGTGGGTTAGGTCACAAAACCGAATCTTAGGGGAGGATATAGTACATATATAGAATGAAAAAGTTTACTTCTTCGATAGTTTAATTGAAAAACTTAGAGAAGCTTTTTATTGAACTGAAACGATTTTTTCATAAAGTCCCACAGGGTTCCGTTTGGGTTCCAGTTTCTTTTTGCTCTTATGTAACTACTTAAGTTAACAGACGACACACAATGGTCGAAAAAGTTAAAAAGCTGACCTAAATACGAATGTGTCTCAATTGCCTGATTTTTGGTATCCGTATGTTTTTTAGGTCGCTAATTAAGAAAATGTTTAATACAATTGTCATGAAACTCAGTACTCAGTAGTTTTTAGAGTCGGTAATTACGACATATATTTTACGATTCAAAATGGCAAATACATTTTTTTTTAATTTAATTGATTTTTATAAAATTCAGTATTTAGTGTCAATGTTTGACAAATTGCTATGTTGCGACTCAACATCGGCCTTTGCACCTTCTGTCAACTGCTGCGCTCATCTCAATTTTCTTATCGTTATCCCCTCTTTGCGCTTAGCTTTCATATTTACATATTCTTCTTCTAGTTGGCTGAATATCCCTGTAACACCACGATAGCCACTCCTGTTGGGAATGTACTCTTTCTTTGCATTCCGTTGCCTCCTTCAATTTCTATTGCAGGTGAACAATCTCCTTTTTATCAACATGAACCGTTAGAGTATTAATCGACTTGCTAATATCAAATTTTTGAAATTGCAGCTCCTTAGTCGCTTCAGGGTTTTCTTCCAGTAATGTTTTCACTACCTTCTCGAAATCTTCAAATTCTTGATTTTTTGCGTTGCTCGGCCCAATGTTGGCAAGACAGTCAGCCTTCGTACAGATTCAATCTTCTCGTCTGGTGACGCATTTCCATTATTCACATCTCCAAATTGTTCTTGTACCCGGCACTTCCAGCAGGTTTTTCAAACATTTCTCTCTTCATTCGTTCATCTTCATTAGTCCTCGGCCACCGACGTTCTTTAGAACCATCTCCATCTCTTCGAGCACCTTCAGTTAGGCTATACTCATGTCACAATTGGTAAAGGGTCTTTCTTCTACAATTACTTTGCAGATGAACTTCTTCACCGCAGGACTATTATCTATACTTGCGACGGGGCACTGTAGCTTGATTTATCCTGTCGGTACCTTTCTTCAATCTAAATTCTTTCTGTTCCCCTTTTCTGCACTATTCACAGCCGGTATTCCTAATGCCATAACGTGGAAGATTTGATCTTTTTTGCTTCCAGCAATCTCGTCGGAGGTGACCTTCCTGGCTTTATGGCCAACATAAAAAATGACTTCCAATGATTTCACCCGGAAGCAAGTATCTTCTAGAGAGTAAGCCAAAAGTTTAGCTTTTGTGTCTTCCCAGCCAGTCGAACTGCTTGTTGTAGGTCTCAATCTGAAAGTGCATTAATAAACGCTTCTCTTGCAACCTCGCTGACGTAAACTGAGCTAAATGTGGGATAAACCAAATAAGTCAGTGTTTCTAAATATGCGCACAGCTGCTGCAACGTCTCCAAGTTTCTGTGCAACTCCGTAGCTGAAGACTGTAAACCTCTTGCATGTGCTGATTGCCATATTGTAATTCTAAGGTTTATATTAGAGATAAATAATCATACATTTGCTCAGCCGGTATAGTCTATAACAGTTTTATGTTTGCCAGAGAGTTTGACCAACAAATGATGGAAGATGAATTATTTTATTTACCGTAACGTCTGTTCCTGAGTCCTCCTTCTTGACACTCTCCAGCTCATTCCTTATTTCTTTCATTTCACTTTTAACTTGTCTAATATTCATTTGTCCACTACTATACTACTCATGCCTTCTGCTCTACTATTGATTCATTGATATACGGATCCTTCCGATGATGACTTTAGCTCAACTCTCGACAGTATTTCTTCTGCCATTGATGCTATTAATTCGGCCGTCGACGACTTCTCCGACAATGGCTTCTTCCGTTGCTACCTTAAGCTTATTTACGGACCCTACGGGATCGCGCTATACGAACCCTAAGGCAAGCGGCTGCTTGTTCCCTAAAATATAATTATCTTTTCTGGTTACTGACCTGACCACCGGTCTGCTACTCTGATGGTTCATTCGGCTCTCGCTGTTTAGTTAGGTTTCGATGATTGCTTGTTATCGACTCCTCTCTGCTGACGGTCGGTCTATACCGGTTCGGGTGGTGTTTTTCGCACTGCTCTTGGTAACTACTGGGGTGCGACTACTGTCCTGTTGGATATAATCTGTCCAACCATCGGCTGCACAAAAGAAGGAACCCGTCCTCACTTCTGATATTGGCAGCAGTTCTTAAAATTTAAACGAACCGCTCTTTCGCGAACAGCCCGAAAGTGGCAAGTAAAAGATACATGGATAAAAGTATCATCATATACTGTTTGAATTTCCAACCCTCATAACCTCAACCTTCCAACTAGGTCTCGAGATTGACTGCATCTGCACCGACTTAAGCAAGGCAATTGATATGCTCTTAGTAGATATCGGGTGTCTTTCTGTAATACTTTATCTAGAGTCGTTCGGGCTTCATCGGATGTACCTTAGGGTAGCCATCTGGGTTCGCTGCTGTTTATTCTTGCCATTATCCCCTTGATTAGGCACTCTAAAGTCTTAATCTATGCAGATGATATGATTTTCCCATGCGTTAAAAACAGTTATCAGTTCTTCCCGAATTCAGGATGATATAAATACCCTTAAGAGGGAATGTAAGTTTGATGGCCTTCAGTTTAACTTGGATAATTGTAATTCTCTAGGAACGTAAATAAGCTCGTCTTTGATTATGCATAGTGATGATGATTAACGAGACGTCAATGAGGATACTGACCGGGCTGAAGGGCAGAACTCGACTGTATACAATGGGGAGCATAGATAGATAGAGAGAGGAAGGCCAAACCGATTGTTAAATATGCCGCTTTGATAAAGAAGCCTAAAGTTATACAATGGACGGCAATAGCCAAATGTAAGAAGCTTCAGCGGCTTGCTTGCCTCTCCATAACAGGAGCAATGAGGACTTGTCCAATAGGTGTAATGCAGGCGGTAACTGAACTCATTCCTCATTCATATCTCTAGCATAAAATCGACTGAAATAAGCGCCCTGAGACTGCAACTTACAGCAAATATACCGGCTGGTGGCAAGGGTCACATGGACATCCTTCAGCGCATTCCTGCCATAGCTGGGTGCATCTTATCGGACCACATGAACAAGGAACTGCGCTTTGGCAGAAAATTCAGGACTGTCTGTCTTTCCTGAACGAGCAGAAGTGGTGACTCAAGTCTGGATCGTAAAAGCCTTAAATCGTGATCCTGCTAATTCCTACTTAAGTTGGCATTGTATCACTGAACATCAAAGGATATCTAGGGAACGTATCAGAGAGTCAAAGGCATCGTGAGCTAAAAATATTTCTATACTATCAATATTAAACGGTTGAAATTTATCAAGAGTGTTAAAGTAGGCAAGCTTAGCATGATTAGAGCTTAATGGAACCTTTCAAGTTCTGTCTAATATCTGATAACAAGAAATATTTATTTATGCACAACATTTAAACCGAATCACAACCAGCGATTTTATAAATTTCAAATTTGAAAAAAAAATGAAATAGCTAAAAAGGGAACCCACGTAAGAGCTATCGAAAATTACAAATGATACATTAGCACAATTCCGAAGTGCTAGTACTTCATGTAAGCTTAAAACAATTCAGATTCATTTAATTTACGGGAATTCCGCCCCACTTACACATTTGCTCTACCGGAACTAATGCAATTTTGTCAGGAATCGTATTGAACTAATTGAAAATAACCAATTTAATTGCAAAATTCCTGCTCTTATCTGCTTTGCAAAGTTGCCGCTTAATTACTAATTAAACTGGATCGTAATGAATCTGCCAGCATGATTGTCCGTGTATAAATTTTGTATACTTGGAATCAGAAAATCTGCATCAATTCATTGTCAGTATCCTTGACCAACTTCCATTTCCAATTTTATTCAACCACCCAAAATCTAATTAGAGTTGAAAATAATGTTTCCGTTGATTTTGTTGAAGTATTGGTAGTTCTGAAATGTTTAAGGCTTTCAATATTTCGTTACGTGTACCGAACAAAAAGCAATGGTTATTTTTGGTAGATACTAACTCATATGGGACCAATTAAAAATATTTATCACAAATTAGGTATATATGGATAACACTATAACTAAGAATATTTGAATTTAATTCTAATATGACGGTCATCAATAAGTATTCACATTCTTGAAGTTTGACACGAAGGAAAGTATTCTAACCTTCCGTCAGGACATCTAGTAAGTTTTCACGTAAAAGGAAACATTCCTGTTGAGTTCGACATTTGAATATGTTCGCGCAGCAGTTTGGTCAAAGCAGAGGGTTATGCCACATTTACACGAATGACACAAAGTGTCAATAATTATGACTTCATGTCATTGGGTAGTGACTAACCATTGACACGACGCAAACTTATGACAAATAATTACTGATTGAGAGCTTTGTTACTACGTTTCAATCGGAGAATTTACACGAATGACAGATGGTGACGAGTCATATTGTTACGAAATTGTTTGGTTAATGACAAAACAGACAAAAGCCGCAATTTGTATTAACGCGTTGTTGGTAAAGTGTTCAGCTGTCCATATATATATATTGGTTAAGTAGCTGTTGCTTGTTTTGCTACTGTGCTGATCTTGGAAGAGAAGAAGGAGTATGCCACCCATGCTAAACGACCAAGAAAAAAAGGGTCTTAATGGGTCCGTCCATTCTTTTCAAAAGAAAGAGGCTTCTATACGACCTTACGTGTTAAGCTTCGAAAAAATTATCCAGAGCTACATATATAAACATTTTTTTAGAATGGCTTCTGGTGATTTTGATTTCTTGCTTGAAAGAATCGCGCCACTAATCTAAAAGCAAGACGTAAATATGCGGGAATCAATATGTGCAGGGGAGCGTCTTGCGATTGCTCTTCGATTTCTTGTGAGGTGATAGCTACAGCAGTTTGATGTATTTTTCAAGAGGTCAAAATCATCTATTTCCAACATTATGCCGGAAGTTTATGCAGCGATACACTGTGCATTGAAGAAGGAATATTTAAAGGTAAAGTCCAATTAAAATTCTGCAGGTAAAATTTAATTAAAAAATTTAAAACTAACCATTTACGGGTAATTTTATTTAAAACCAAATTTAAATGTAACGAGTTAATTAAACAAATCTTCTATTTAACAATTGCTGCGCTAAATTTGCCTCCTCTGTTTGCGGTTGTTCCATAATATGGAGTTCCTGTATGCTGGTTGGATTTCCATTGTTGTGTGCTGGTTGGAACTCCTTACAAACCTTTGTTGAACTTGCAGTGACAAAATTTGTCGTAACATAATAAGTTCATTTTTTCACGCCTGTATTGTTCACTTATCATGTGCGAAACGCGTTTACACGGCAAGGATGCGTTAAGTGACAGTAGCGGCTACAATGATGGTGTTTACCTAAGTTCTCAAATTTCAGAGGTCTCACGGCATCACTTGAAAGACACCAACCCACCCACCACCCTCCCCATCTCATCTAACAACTCAATGTCAACGGTCTCTTTGCTATTTCGATACGAAATAATTTATTTTTTTAATTATTGCCCCTCCTCCGCCCACCAAACAACCAACCGCCCACCATAACCAAAAAAGTCAGCGATGAAGTTGTTTTGATTAAAACAAAAACCGCCAATCGATTAGTGACCCCAAAAAATACACACATAAAATTTTATTTTTATTTTTTCCCAAAAGACATTAACAAACAAAATTTAATACAATTTGCCCCAACTCTATCGGATATTTCATTTTCGAGTACGAAGCATTCAAAAATCTACGGATTGTAATAGATCAAACAATTAGTACAATTTGAATTTTTTCTTATTTCTAAAATTGTCTCAATATCAAAAGAATAAATGACAGGCTGAGAGTAAAAGTTACTTATTTACAAGGTTCGAGCAAAATTGACTTAAAAAATGTTCCGCGCAAAAAACAACCGCATGAGATTCCGGGCAAAAACGAATCAGAGAAAAATTCTGGGCAGAAATGACTTAACTACAAAAAGTAATGCAAATTAATTGCAATTAAGTAGTTAAGGCGTTTTGCTTACAGTTTTTCTCTGTTTCGATTTTGCCCGGAATCTCATGCGGTTCGTTTTTGCGCCCAACATTTTCTAAGCGACTTTTGCTCGGACCTTGTAGATAAGTCATTTTTACTCTCAAGCTATCAAATTATGTGCCGGTCAAGATTAAACCTTATCCAGACATGTCAAAATTCTGAACTAGCAGAAACGAATTAAGGAATATAGTGAAGGGAACACTTTTGCTAATGTAAACTGAGCTTCTACTTATGATCCAAGAGCAGCGACACTAACCAAGAATACGATATCAGCATCAGAAACAACATTGGTTTCATTTAGCCCAAAAATAGAAGGCTTTTCCGAGAATAAGTGGTAGTAAATCCAAATATTGTTTCTCTGCAAGCCACGAATATTGCACAAATCCATGAAGCATTCCAGCGTCATTCTGTATTAGTTCAGTTTATCCTAAAAGACAAAAAAGTACACTGATTTGATGACTAAGAAAAAAAGCAACCCATAAATTCAAAGCTAAGCAGCTTTGATGCTAACAAAGCCAACAGAATTTTTATGCCTGTTGTGCTGCACTTTTACCGCAATGCAGTTCAATGCTGGAGTTACTTGGCATTTGAGGCAACACGAAAGTACTATCTCAAATAGGGTATAGATAAATAAGCAGGAAACGAATTAGCGGGCTGTGCCTTTTAAGATAGTATAAAAGCTCCTTCCCTTTGGCGAGATGATATCTAATATTCTATTATACTTTAATCTTAAATTGACTTATAATTTAAGAAGCTAAACCCCTTTATCCTCCTCAACATTTTCGGTGATTTTTTTAATTTAACATTTGCTTACTAAAATATTTTATAACGTTGTACATTACAATCAAATAGAAAATGAGAATGACAAATTATTTGTCCTTAAATTGCTATATTCTTACATGAGTTTAAAACGCTTTCAAGTATTCGTACCTTTAGTAGGGTAAACGACAGATAAAGGACGTAAGCATGGCTTATCCTTCTTATAGAAAATGTTTCTCCTAGCATAACTAAGTACGTATATATGTATATACCCTGTTTAATTTGATATCATATTTTTCTGATATGTGTTTTCTGCAAAAAATACATGCCTTTCAGTCTGACCTAGTTCACTCAACATTGGCTGAATACAGTTTTATGTTTTTTTTAACAAACAAAATATGAAAAGTTTTGGGTGAGTGAAATTTCCTTCGGAGAACAACCCTTGGGGATTTGGGTATTTCCAATATCAAGGCAATATGCTTTCGCAATGTCTCGGTAAAAACGAAATGAATAAAATGACGGACTGCAGAGGACTTTAATAAAATTTGAACCAAACTGAAAGCAATTTTGAAAATAGGCCAAAACGAGCAGTACACGCGAATTAGCTGTTAAATTTTAATAACGTAGGAGTATTCTTTCTAGTCTATGGCACGTCTTTCCGTAATAGTCCAATACACGTCGTTTATGCTATTTTACGGAAGGACACAACCCACCACATTCTACCAGCCACACTTTGTAGTGCTTTCATTCCCCAGGCGAGAAAAGCTCCCTAATCCTTTGTACTTCGTGTCTGTTGCATCAAGTACTTCCTGTTGCTGGTAAAGTCCGTCCTTCCTATACTGAAAAGTGGCACACCTGGGTGTAACAGCTTGTTATGCCGCATTTTGTCTGTAAACTCCCATTTATTTGCTAGGAATTATGCTATAGTCTGCATGGAGTCCACAATATGAATAACATCAGAGTTTTTTTCATTTGTTTTGGTAAACAAAAAAACCGGAACTATAAAAATTTTGATTAAATTCAAAAGGTAGAGAAAATTTTTGTTAATTGAGGTTATGTTCGTCGCACACAAGCAAAACTCACGGGCCCAGAAAACTGGCTAAACTAATACAGATGCGAAAATTTTTTTTTGTGTTCAATTATTCATTGTTTACATGGCAACAGTTCAGTTGCTAAGCAATCGAAGAAATGTGTGAAATACGAGTGCCGGTAGAGTTAATTCACATGGGGATCCCCCGAATTGCACGAACGTGAATACATAAATTTCTTAATTTATACTCGTAATGTAATTGCCTCATTAATAGCATTAGCCGCATTAAATAATTAAAAGTTGACAGTAGAGGAAAATTAATGAGTCACTTACCGAATTGTTGACGTCCCTTTTTGTTGAGACACGCCTGTGAAAAATCCTTGCCGGTTCAGTCTCATTTTCAGATTCAGATGATTCCTCAGTGATGCTTACAGGTTTTCCCTCTAAAGGGCTTGACATTTTTTCTATCAATTAATTGAAAAATAAACTATTTTCACTTTAAATTTTTTTTGTTCTTAGTTTGTATTTTTAACACTATAAACTTTCCCTCACAGAGGGATTATTCGTGTCACAAAATATATATAAATTTTAGAGGCACAGGATTTCCTAAAGTGATTTTACGATTTCTTAAAGCCGCTACAGTCTAAATTCAGCACGTTTGTGGTTGTGTTGTGGTTGGGATACAACGTGATGACAAGGGTACACACCCCTCTCAAGATTTATATCCCTTGTGTTCACAGGGAAGTTCTTATCATATCATATCATATCATTAATGCAGGGACTTTCCGGTAAAAGGGTTCATTTTCGATTGAAACACGTATTTCCAAAATTTATTATTATATTTATCTAAATATACCTTAGGTTTCAATACCTGTTTAAACATCACATATCACAACACCACACGCACAATTTCACACTTACGAGACACTTTTTAACAAGAAACACGGTAAATCGTTCACTCAATTCGCGAAGTTAAGCAATATCTTTAGAATATATCTATAAATCTAGTTTTATTAATTATTATTATTATCTAGGTTTTCTTTCAGTACCACCACCACCAACAACCAACCCTCACAAATGGAAGGGCATTCCTCTTATCCCTGTAATGATTTGCGAGAGTTTTTCGACACAAAACCCTCGTTCGCCATCTTTAATGCACTCAGTCGGGAGAACGACTTTCAAGCTTCATGTTGCCCTCATTCCTTGACATTTCTACAAGGACCTGTGCTTTTTTAGCCCGATGCTTTTTTAGTTGTAAAGTTCCGGACAAAAGCACAGTGACGTAGAAATATTTCTATGAATTAAGAGCAATGGGGATGTTCTAGCGCTTTGGAAAAATGTTCAATCATCCATACTATTATTATTATTATTGGAGAAGGACAATCTTTGCTGGATAATAAGGACACCTCAGGATAATCAAAAAAGCCTATTACAATGTGGGTCCAATTTTGCCTTATTTCTTTAGATTTAGCGGTTTTTGATTTTTAGAGATGGCGTTGCATCTAAGAATACCGTTTTGTTCTTTGAAATAATATTGTTACCAAAAAAGCCGTGATTTTGTAGCTGTTTGAAATAAGGTCACCTATTCTATAAATTAACACCTAAACTGACAGGCTGAGAGTAAAAATGACCTATCTACAATCTCCGAGCAAAAGTGGATTAGAAATATTCACCTAAATTGACAGGCTGAGAGAAAAAAATGACATATCTCTAATCTCAGAGCAAAAGTAGCTTAGAAAGTATTCCGCGTGATATGCCGGGCAAAACGAATCCGAGAAAAAAACGACTAAACTACTGATAAGCTTGACGTATATAAGTATTATATAATACTTTCAGTAAAGAAAAGCATTTAGTGTACATTTAAACCTGATGAGAGATTCATACGTCTCGCATAAGAAGTAGTTAAGTCGTTTTTGCCCGAGTGGTTCTTTGATTCGTTTTTACCCGCAGTCTCATGCTTTTCGCTTTAACTCGGAAATTTTCTAAACCAATTTGAAGATAGATCATTTGTACACTCAGCCTGTCAATTTTTCTTATGAGTTGCGCAAATAAAAAATTATTAGCAAATAAATTCAAAATTTTGAAGTACTTTTCCCAAACTTGGGAATTTTTTCTTGCTTTTCTGGAAATTTTAGATTACTGACTTTCTGTTTTTATATCATAAAAGAAAAGGGAAAACAACTACCTACAAAATGCCAAATCACATTATTTGCGAAAATGCCTAATTTTGGGTAATCGTAAAACATTTTTTTCACTTTCGCAAGTGATGTCCCTGCAGCGATGGGAGTTACGTCAACATTGTTGACACTTTGAGAAAGGACAATGAGATGGTAGTTTTTTGGCATTTGTTTGATGTTTGATTTGTTGATGCATTGAGTAGATCAAAAGATAAAAGTTTTAAATTTATGAATTTTCCAGAACATTTCATTTTTTTCCTTGCATCATAAAAATAATATGATGAATAGGAGAAGGGGAAAAAGTTAACAAAAGCTCACTGATACTTAACCCTACCTAAACTACATTTAACTTAAATACTATACTGGTCTATATCTACATCAAGGGTTTGGAAGATTGCTGGCATTTCTCAAAAATAATATTGAAACAGTTTTTCGAGAAAAATGTTTAACTAAATCTATGTTGGCAAACTCAAAACAAATCAGAGAAAAACTCCGGGCAAAAACGACTTCACTACCAAAAATAATGAAAAATGTAATGCAAGTAGTAAAGTCGTTTCTGCTCGGAGTTTTTCTCTGATTCATTTTTGTCCGGAATCTCATGTTTTTGCGCGAAATATTTTCTAGGCCACTTTTGCTCGAACCTTGTAGATAGGTCATTTTTACTCTTATACTGTCAACTGTCATTCTACTATGCCAATTTAACGTGACTTCGCACAAAACTGACTCGCCTATATATAAGATCGATAGATTCTTGCTTGGACGTGGTCTGCCTGACTGAAACTTGGCTGTGTGTTAGAATATCTGACGCGAAACTCTTCAGCTCGGAGTTCCTGGTTTTCCGTCGTAAACAATATCTTTCTGCTTTGGACGCTCTAGTGAGAGGTGGACTGCGTATATCACGTCCAGCTCCTTTTCTGACGTTTGTGGTCTGGCCGCTACACGAATCTACTAAATTACTGATGTTATGTTGCCTTCTGATGAACTTTGGTTTCTTGGGGACTTCAATAAGCCTACAGTTGATTGGGGTTGTGGAAATGACGGCTACGAAATGTTGCCTTCTTTTTTGACTTCTCTACAATGTTGCTCGTCTTTCATCGACGGCACTGGAAAAGTATTGTGAATCACTCGTGTAAACTTCTGGATCTGGTATTCTCTACTGATTTCTGTGTTATAGGTGTAAGAAGATTCTTGTCGCTCAGTTTTCCTGGAACCGTTGTTAGATCGATTCTAGAATATGCTAGTTCCGTTTTGTCCCCCTTTTATGCGGTCTGTATTAACTGCATCGAGGCCGTTTAGCGTAGATTCTTGAGATTTGGTTTTAGTGGTCTACCCTTGAACAATCCTCATATTCTGCCTCCATATTTAAACAGACTCAAATTGTTCTCGTTAGATACTCCTGAAGACAGGCGTAATAAATCTAAGATTATTTTCAATTTTTTGTAGGGTACAATGAATTCTCCTCCCTCCCTGTGGACTCACAGTTTCTTCCAAGTTCATTATCATCGCACTAAATATTGTATGATTGAGCCGCTGATTATATTGTCTTTCATCTTTCGAGAAATCGGATAAAGGGTCAGCTTAGTTAAGATTAATATTTTCTCTTTGTTACTGACTATCTCATATTTGTATTGAAATTATAGTAATCAAACTTTTGATGAATCTGTGAATAAATAAATAAATCTAAGTTTATGAAACAGAGGCACGCACATACAATTGAAATTTGAAACTCCCTTTTGCAAAAAAAGACAGGTATAGAATTAGAGAGAAATAAAACAATAAAAATAAATTTATAAAACGAAAAGGAAAGCAATAAAGATAATATAAAAGAGTTAGTGATATGGGATATGGGGTGAGAGAAGAACGTTCCGAACAATTGGCTTACTCTGCCATCCCCAATAGCCTTTTTATCGTTATATGGGTCAGCAGTCGTCGGTGGAGTAAGTGATAACATGTCGGCCTACCAATCCGGAGGTCTTAGGTTTGAATCCCACCGGCGGCGACCCATAGTTGTTTTCTGCTGACAACAGATTACGATAAAAAGACCATGGGGGTTGTAGAGAAAATGCCTGTGGTTCGGAACCTACTTTAGATTGTAGGTGCTCTTGCAACCGTTGTCTTGAATTGGGTGAAGTTCTTCTTCAGCCCTATGCCAAACAACGGGTTACGGGAGCTAGAGTGAGAGAGATAGTGTTTCAGCAGAAAACAACAATGGGTCGCTATCGGTGAGGCTCGAATCTGAAATCTGGGATGGAATGTCAACAAGTTGTCACTTACTTTACCGACGCATCGAATACATAATAGTTTCGATATTGCTATGCCCGAAACTTTAAGTAGGCAAAAGTATAGCGAATTATAATGCGAACGAATGGTTTCTAAAAAATGTCCTATTATAAATAGGAATTCATAGAACTACTTTTCAAAGAATTCTACGAGATATAATTTTATTACTTATGTCCCAAATTACACGAGGGGGTTTTTACCCCATAACTCATAACTATCCAATGACTCCCAGCTAGAGAACTTGGTTGTTGAGTACTTTGCAGAAATTACGAAAATGAGCACAGGAAAATCAGGAAAAACGAAGCAAAAACCCTTCCATTTGTGATCGACACTAACAGATGACCTCTTCCTACCTCACTTCTCTCGCCTTAAAAAAACCGGTTTTCATTAATAATGGGCAAAAAAAAACCCTCCTGTAATTTGGTGATTTTTTAGTTTTTTAGTTCAACACCACTGAACTATTTCAATACAAAGAATTACTCGAAAGTTTCAGTCTCGCAGACCTAGTGGAGCCGTCACTGTTAAAAATTTTTGCTTGAGCTTTCTTTCCAAATTTTACTGAGAGAAAAGATCCTTTTTCCGGTTCTCTAAAATCAACTACAAATCCTCACGTGCCATACTACAAAATGTAAAACGCATGTGCCGGAATTTTGCATGTCTCGTACTCCACTAAAGTCTTGTGCTATGACCCATTCCACAAGGGTCGGAAGGAGTATTCGAAAGCTTCATGGTTTCCGAACAACGTGCAATAGGACAAAAGAACAATGTGAAAAACGAAAAGGAAAACTGCATGACTGACAGAAAAAATTATGTTTTTGTTTCGATTCTCTTTCGTAGCAATTTTCTCGTACTCACATCTCACATGGTATTGCTCACTTTGTTGACATTATCCATTCCATAATCCACCCCCCCCCCCCCCCCACCCCAATATACTCACACTTACATGATGGGGTCTTTTGCCGGTTTTACCCGGCTGTTTGCTGTCGTCCTATTCATTTCCTGTTAGTCACGGCTGAAAAAAGTAAAAACTCCATTATCCTGTCAGCCAGGCAACACCCATCTGAGTCCCTTTGTTATAGTATAGTAGTACTCCCGGTCCCGGTCCCGATCCCGGCTCACTTGCTTGTTGGTTATATCGACGGAATGAAGCAAAGTAGACCAGACAAGTAAACTCAACTCGGTCAGGTTATGAAGTGTACTATACTCTCGTAGTCTAGCTTTGGAGTTTTTATCATTTCTGGGTGGGATGGCCGTCAAGCGAAAATTATCATAAAGAAATGAACGAGATTTTGCTTGTTTTCTGCCTCATATTTTTTGCGGCTGTTTTGAATTTTTAACATTATATTTGCATTTTGCTTCTTGTTTTCGTATTTTCACATTTTTAATATTTGTTCTGCTCTTGAATCTGCCTTTCAAAATCTTGGCGAAACAATTAAAAGTGAAATTTGCATAAATAAGAAATTGGAACAGTGTAGATTTCAGGATACATAAACCCAATGGCAAGGACTTTTTTTTAAATAGAGATATTTTTGCGTAGAAGCGTTTTCACAGATACCTACGGTTTCGCTCGAATTAATTTACGCTCTAAAAAATGCGAAGAGCTTTAACGTTAGAGATCATTAGACTAAAATATTCAATTTCAATTACTTCTCTTTTTTAGGGTGCTTTTAATGAAAATAACTCAAACACTGAAAATTAATATCTGAATTTCGAGCTCCTGTAAAGGGCCGACATTATAGTATATATAAAAACACGAATACAAACATATATTGAGTCCTGCATTAATTTGAATTCATATCGTGTTACATGATGTTAACAGACTCGTCAAATAATCAAATAACCAATAAGTTTTTCGAGCATCGATAAACAAGGTAAATTTTTCAACTATACTATAATTTTAAGGATTTTATTCTCGGTTATTTCCATCTGAAAATCTTAGCTCTGTCAAACATACAGGGTGTTTCAGTTGAGGTTGATCAAGGACCAAGGACCATAGTAAAGCAAAAACTTGTATGGCGAAGGGGGTCAATTCTTACCGACTTCCAAGTTATGTTTTAATACACTACTCTATAACCTGAAAGTACTATATAACCTAGACGCTATTATTATAAATATTATTAACATTTTATTTAATTATAAATACTTCAGGCTATGTAGCGAGGTTTTAAGAGGCCCTCTGTCTCGCGCGGATAAAAAATTATAATTTTTCAAGTTAAAGTTAAGACTTTTCGAAATGTTTTAAGAAAGTAGAACGGCGAAGAAGCACTATTATAGCGTCGTTCTGGCGAAGGTGGTAAGGAGTACGTTGCAATAACCCCCCTAAATCGACACTTTGAAGTGAATACTTCTTATGTGACCCTGGACGCGCTAAACATAACGAGTAAACCGACACCGGTATATTGTGTCTGACCAGTGACTGAGCATAACTTTGTAAGACATAGGAAAATTTGAACCAATTTTTTTCTTCTATAGAGTGTCTTCCCTCATTAGTACCATATTCAAAATTGTATACCTAGGGTGGGGGTGGGGAGAGGCTTATGAATCGTTTCGCCGACTTCTCAGAAACGATACCTAGGTGGGGAGAACCAAACATCGAAACGCGTGAATCGATTTGAAGGATTCTTTCAATACAATTTACTCCCCATAACTACTAAGAGAAAATATTTTCACCTACGTAGGTTAGGATGGGGGTAGTAGTGGGGCATAAATTCCTAACGTGTGGGTGGATTTGGATGATTCTGATTTATTTATTTATTTGAAAAGATTCGTACAATACGGACTACTACAAAAATATACACAATAGACTTAAAATAATGTAACTTAGATTACACGGCAGCAACTTAACCATACTAGGATGAACGATCTACTATGTCAAATTCAGGTTGGCTCTTCAATCGAAGCCTGTAAAAGTTGAGATCCAAGATAGCGAAGTTCTCGTTGAATAGGCATTGGGGTGATCATACCTACCATATAGTGTCAGATGGCGAGGAACATAATGAAAATCCTGACTCCTGAGGAAATGGAGTAGGATTGAGCTGCCCACAGCCATTAGTAATTCGGATGAATTTATTGTTCCTTGCAATAATTCAAAGATAAAAAGGATTTTGGAAATATTGCGTCTCCTTTCAAGGGAGTCCAGAGAGATGAGCCTCAGACGGTCTGGATAAGAAGGAAGAGCGTGATAGGGTTATTTAAGGGAAGATCACGGAGTTCAAACCTTAAAAATTTGCCCTGCATCGCCTCGATGCGGCTGATGTGATGTGACTCTGATTAAATAGGATTCATCAAACCTGGACCATCTTTTTATAAAATCCATTGTCGAGTTAGACCTAGTCACGATCGATGTCACATGGTCCTCAAAAGAAAGCCGATAGGTTAGAACCACGCCCAAATTCTTAACGTTATCAATCAACTCGAGACAATACCATCCGCATAGAAATCAAAAATTAAACTACTTCTGCTACGGGAAAACGTCACAGCAGTGCTTTTGCTAGCATTCAAGGAAAGGCGATTACGAGCACACCATTGACAAAACGCAAACAAATCAGTGTTAAACAGGCTACAGTCGGAGTCGTTAGAAACAGTGCTAAATATCTTGACATCATCAGCATAACACACAATTTTTGCGTTGGGCAAAAGAAGCAAAACATCATTTATATACAGAACGAAAAGGAGCGGGCCGAGGATACCACCCTGAGGAACCACAGAGGTGGCAGAGATTTGGTCCGAAAGAGTTTCCCGCACAGGCCTGCC
Source organism: Leptarthrus brevirostris (assembly GCA_964036015.1). Classification (NCBI taxonomy): domain Eukaryota; kingdom Metazoa; phylum Arthropoda; class Insecta; order Diptera; family Asilidae; genus Leptarthrus; species Leptarthrus brevirostris. The sequence goes on along the minus strand of OZ038371.1, from coordinate 7,218,939 downwards.
GTCGGGCAGCGCGTGAGAGTCGGACGGGCCGCGGACACTAATCGAATGAGGCTATAATGGATGAGCACACCCAACCCGAGCCGAAGCAAGAGTTTCAAAGCAATCGAAGATAGCCGTGGGTATGGAAGAAGCGCCAATAGAAAGATGTTCAAACCCAATCGAATCGGAAGCAGGAACAACAAGGAAATCATAAGAATCAGAGGCAGTCGGAGACACAGGGGAAGCACTGCGAGCGAAGAGGGCGCTAACATTAGCGGTGGTCGATAAGATCACCATTGGCCGAGACAGTCGAATATCATTTGTCTGATAATTCGGTGAATGTCATTTACGGCCGGTAGAATAGGCGAGGGACCCAGCAACGACACCAAGCCAGGATCGAGGCCCACAACCGAAGCCTGAATCTCAACGAGCGAAACAGATATAATTGACGCCCTGGAGGACATTTCATGGAACTTCTCCAGTGTAACACACAGACAATTTCAAGAAGCTTGTCCCATTTTAGTGGCAAGGATGTTGGAGGCATCGGACAGGAGCTGGAGATCACCCCAGCAGGAAGAAAAGGACACGACTTTATCAGGAATGGATTGATTTGGATAATTTATATATGGTCGGTTCTACTAAGAGCGAGATGTCCATCATATTAAGAGAGGCAAGTTCGGATATATTCACTTCGTCGACGGTATTATCAATAATCAAAAGAAGAAACAATATTGGCGAAAGAACGGACTCTTGTAGTACACCGGTGTTTATTTCATGGGAACCAAACAAAGGTCTGTATATTATTACACGGAAAGATGCAGCCCAAACGTTTGAAGTTTATCTACAGTACAATGTCAAGGTATTAAATAAAATTTCAAATATGTAAACACAAAACCGAAAACTCTAAAAATTTTCTATTTCACAGATTACGTAAATGAAACTGAAATATAAACTACCCGTTTGGAAATCACGAAAACTTAAGGGAAGTACACTCAAACTCTCTTCCGAAGCCAAATTTGTGGGAGTCATATATGCGTCAAAGACTGTGTCAGAGCCCCCTTAGAGATTTATATATGCATCAAAGACTGTGTCAGAGCCCCCTTAGAGATTTTTCAGACCAGGTAAGATCGATCAGGATTGGATGGGTTCCAGGACATGTGGGTACAGAGGGTAACGAAAAATCCCACGAACTGGCGAAAAAGGTTTAAGAACAGATACAAACATGATCATGGGTACCCTCCCCTTAACGTAGCGAAAAGCCGAATTGAAAGTTACTATTCCGTCAAGAAGGAAGGGTGGGCAAATATTAACTATTGTCTTACAACACAAAATCTTTGGCCGAAATTGAATTACAACAGAACTTAGAAGGTGCCTCCGAACACTCGTCGGTGTCGGAGTTCTGTAGAGTTGCAGAGACGAAGAGGAAATTGATTCCATAGTGCATCTACTCTCTGAATGTCCAGCGCTTAAAGGATGATGACCGGGGTATGGAAATGCCGAAACATACCACATAGAATCGGGTCCCTTTTCGTCCCCTCCCAGTCTCCCTTAGTGGGGGAAAATGAGTATCCAGTTAGCCCTCTGTCGCCACTAACCTCGGTTTCCTGGGTCACTGCTAGAATTCTAGCCTATCTGCAGGAATCCATGCTGTCCCACCGTTATTATTTTGCCAATGGCACCTTCTTCCAGGACTGCTACAGCACCGTCAGCCGGCACAAGCGAGCCTCCATAGCCGCCGAAGAACCTTCAAAAGGTAATTTTCCCAAAGCTGCTTCTGTTGTGTTGTGGGTACCGTGGGTATAGCCAACCTGTAGGGTTTACTATACCCTCCACCTCCACTCCTAGAGAGGTGCCTGAGGAGACGCCATTCGCAACCCAATTACCCCTGGGTCCTTGGCATGGCCTACTACAACCTCGGAGTCAGTGGGATTTTTCAAGAGGTTATCTCCTCCTGCATTAGTTACTTGGCTACGTTCAAGGATGCATTTCCCGGTTTGCTACCGCTTGGAGATGTAACTAACACTCAAGAATGTCCTAAAGGGCTTCAACTTATCCGTCCATCCTCCAGCAACCATGGTTCCTTAAACTAATGGAAATGCTTACTCATGAGTTGCTTATGAGTCAGCATTTTAATTTACTCACTTAGAGGTATTGCTCACGACGGGAGTCGCGAGTTAAAAAAACAGCCTCCAAACTCTTACTGGATCAGCAAGGTTCCTTTGAAGGCACCAACAACACATGAAAACAATCGTGCCGTCGACACGAGACGTCTTATAATTGCAACCGCAAATTTCGTAAGTTGTTTGGGTAATTTCATCGTGGCAATAGATTATTTTTTCTAATAGGAACCAATTCAATAATTCAGTTTGTTTGGGTTCAAATTTCTGATGCTACAAATTGCCAAGATGCAAATGCAGATCAAAGCGACAGCCAAAAGACTCCAATACAAGTGGAGAAAATAGCCAAAAAGCCAGCAAACTGCAAAAATTCCAAGAAAAGCATAGTAAAAGGACTTTGCAACAAAACCAAAACTTGGAAAAAGTAGAGAAGGAGCTTATAGTGTGGATGGATGCAGTCCTCAGCTTGGTATAGTTGATGCAGAAGCAGCTTGGTATAGTTGGTGCGAGCTAGTCAATTATCGAACCCATTCCTAAAGGAAAGTTTGTTATGGTCATTCCTCCCCCAAAAGTTACAGGAACTCTCGACTTAGGCCATGCTATTGAAGACTCTGTTACATGATGGCACAGAATGTGCGGACGTACAACTCTATGGGTACTAGGTTGTAATCACGCAGAAATATCAAATCAAGTTGTAGTGATTGGAAAGAATGTTTTGGAGAGAAACAAAATAAAGAAGGCATGATCTTGGTAGGGAAAAATGTATAGAACATATCTGAAAGTGGCGAAACCAAAAGATAATCGCATCCATCACCAACTAAACCGAATGGGCTCGTTTTACCATTGCTCCCGTGTAATCTTCACAATGGATCCTAGCTTTATCCGATCTGTAACCGAAGCATTTGTTCCTCTCTATGAAGAAGGATGTATTTATCGCAGCTCGATATTAGTTAACTGGTCCTGTACTCTTAGGTCTGCTATTTCTGATATTGCAGTTGAAATTCCTGGAGGAACTTTATTTTCCATTCCTGGCTACGATGAAAAAGTTGAGTTTGGTGGAGGAAGGAAACAATGAGGAAATTATAGTTGCCACCACAAACAATGTGCTGCTATGGCTGCGGAAGCAACAAATGTAGTTAAAAATGGTAAACTAAAGATTATTCCAGAGCACCACAGTAAGTAAGACTTGGTATCATTCGATGGATGGAACTGCGTTTCACGACAGTTGTAGTGGGGCCATCGAATTCCTGCCTATTTTGTCTCGGTTACTGATCCCAGGATAAAAATTAGTAAGGATACAGATGAGAATTACTGGGTTATTGGACGAACAGTAGAAGAAGCTCGTTCAAAGGCAGCTAAAAGTTTAACCCAGTTTCATCCATTCCAATGCCCTACGCGGCATTAATTGACATTTGAAATTCTCTTTCACAACCTTCAAATGAAACGAATCCACTTCAGTCAATGGATTCAATTTTCTCCTAAGTAGGAAATTAAATTAAATTATGGTTTTACGTTTCACAACATTGATTTGACGCAAGCAGTTTTTTCTAACACAAAATAAAACACCAAAAGGAATCCATAAGTCACCTTTAAAGGAACAGCCACAAAACGGCCTCAGTCTATATATTTGAAAAGAACGTTTATTCAATTTTTTTCGACGAAGTTTGCTTCACGTGATCCTAAGGCAATTTCTGTCATCTACGTTTTACCTTTACATTAAAAGCTTTTAGAGCACCTTTCTTATTCAATTCTACTCCTTAATTCTACATTAAAAGCACAATCTACGATGTAATATTTGGTAAAGTATCTTTGTTAAGTAAATTTCCCTAAAGTAGCCAAGAAAATTTTCTTTAATTGGCATGGGAAGGCACGCACGTTTATAGGGTTTCATAGGTAAACTTTGTTTCTCCTCTTGTTTATGTTTATTGTTTAGAAATTGTAGTAATCAATAAAATTAAGGGAACGTAGACGACTTTCCAAGAAATTTAAATATCCTTGCTATTAAATGATAGGCTTCGCTTTATAAGGGGGATTTTCAGAATCATTCTGACATTTTTTAAAGTTTAAAAACATTTGATTTTGAGAAATTAAAGGGGTGAGTTAAAGAACTTAAGTGAAATTAAAGCTTAGAGAATAATTAAATACAATAAACAAACTAGGATGCAAATTTACGAAAGCGATTGGAAATGAAACTATTTATGATAACTGTAGTAAGTTAATAAGAATTTAGTTCCTATAGCTTTTAATATACCTTAAGATCGCATCAACTGCTGTGCCGTATTTCGTCGTTGGTATAGTTTTATCGCTCGCCATCGACAGACCAAATACTAAATTTTAGGGGTCAGTATGGTCAAAAAATATGAACAAATTCTTCTGAATATTTTGTTCCCTGAAAAAAATAGTCGAAAATTATTAATTTTGTTTTATTTATCTCTCTATGAAACTCGTATGTACAATAAAAATTCCCGTCAAGTGCTAATCAGACTCACACACCGAGGGATCCATACCATGAAAACTTGCTAATTTTTAAAAAACCGCGCTAGTTAGAGACACTGTTTTATTTTTCCTGTGACATCTAAATAAACCTCTAACACTAAACTGTAAACTTCGGAAATTGGGTGTATTTTTTTAGACATTTTTCATCATAAGTTGAAAACTTTGAAGCATACAAGGAAATGAAAATATATTTCATAATGAAGTCCTTTCATATGATACCCTATTTGACCTAGTACCCTCACTTTAAAATTTTGATCCCGCCCCCCCTTTCGACCCTTCTCCAATAAAAATAAAAATATATTTTAAATTTTCCCATTTGTAATTAAGGTGGAAAAGCATTACTTAACACTATTCTGAGTCGTGTAATGAAGTTACAAAGCACCGGAGAAGATAAAAGTTGTTAAGCATCGCCGGACCCCCCTCCCCCCGCTACTAATGTGTTAACCTGCATCAATTTCCCAATCCCTGCAGCTACTTTGAAGTCATAACAAAACCTGTTAACAGCAGGAGACAAAACCTGTCAACATCACTGTAGGAGATATTTTTTAAGCACCGCCAGACCCCCCGGACACGAATGTAGATAGATAACATAAAATGTGATCAGAAAGTTACCTTTCAGCAGCACTTGGTGGAAGTCATTTGTTCAAAAAATGAAAAAGGAAAAACACTTTTTGACTTTTTCGTCATGGATGTCCATGGTAAGGAGTGCAAGCACCATGCTGATGATGACCACTTGCACTCCGGTCGAAACATCCATCTCACTCCTAATTGTGGAAGAAAAACAAGTGTTTTTCCTTTTTCATTTTTTTTACATAAAATGTACCACTCCCCAACAGTACCGCGGAAAATTCCGATTGCCAAGTGCCGCCAGAGCCCTCTGGCACTATATAAGGAGGCCTCACACCGGGGCTCAGTCAGTCGTCGTCGACCAGCTCTAGAATCAGCATCAACTGGAAACAACCGAGGTAAGGTAAGGAAGTTGCACACTGATCAGAATATAAGAAGCGCTGACTACCGTGGAAAAGTCAGTCATCACCGATAAATGTAGCGAGGCAGATCACTGAGGAGCAACGAGGTAAAGTTTTCTTTTTAGGCAGATCCCAGCACTGGTGCTATATAGATTGGCCCCATACCGAATCGCCGGCAGTTGAAGACCAGCGATCGGAAGGACACCACGGCCAGCACGGAAGCTCCCTAAGAGTTGTTAAGATATATACAGGTATAGTAAAGTTTGGGTAGCTGGCGTGCCTCCCCGACTACAACAAGTTGTATTGAACCAGATTTGGATGCACTGGTGATGGGTAAGATTAGTTTACACACATATATATATATATATATATACTTTGTGCTCTATCTCTTGTACTAGCGTGCCTCCCTGGTTCAAGACACTCATATAGCTGACGTGCCTCCCCTGCAATCTATTTTTCTCTGTCACTAGCATGCCTCCCTGGTATAAGACACTAAAATAGCTGTCGTGTCTACCCGGCTACCTCGTTTAACCTCCGTCACTAGCGTGCCTCCTTGGTTACGGACACTTGCATTCTCTCGCACTAGCGTGTCTCCCTGGTGCAAGCCACTCACATAGCTGGGATACCTCCCCGACTATCTAGTTGTCGCTGTCACTAGCGTGCTTCCCTGGTAACAGACACTCGTTGCATCTCTTGTACTAGCGTGCCTCCCTGGTATAAGACACTCATGCAGCTGGCGTGCCTCCCCGGCTATTTCGTTTTGCCTCTGTCACTAGCGCGCCTCCCTGGTGACAGACACTCGCATTCTCTCTTGAAATAGCATACCTCCCTAATGCTATACACTCACATAGCTGGCGTGCATCCACGGCTATTTAGTTTTCGCGGTCACTAGCGTGCCTCCCTGGTGACCGACACTGTTTTAACCGGCAAAACCTCTTCTTCGATTAAAGTAGTAGTTTCGGGAGTGAGCACTTCCACCGTTCGACCGCCATGGCCGATATCTTCGACGGTTTCTCTCCCGAGGCGAAACTGTTTCAACCAATTTTTTAGTGTGATGTAAGAGGGGGAACACTCCTTGTAAACGCCATCTAATCGTTCTTTTATTTTGGCGGGGGATAAGACTTCTTTAAACAGAAACCGTATGACGCTTCGTTACTCGGTTTTCGACATTTTGAAAAATACGCGACTCTTATTGTTCAAACTACTACTAAACTGAGACTACGCGCTTCAAGTCGATCAGTGTTCGTACACAAAGTATGGTACATGATAAACGTACTATTCGATGCAACATAATATGTATCGACATGTCGCGTAGAACTATATCAGGCCATTTCATTATGGGACCGACTACGTAGTTCCCATAACCTCTTGTACGGCATGCGGTTGGAGAAGAGCTTCACCCGATTCGAGACAACGATTGCAAGTAGACGTACAAATTAAAGTGAATTCCGAACCACTGGCATTTTCTTCGCAACCCGCAATGGCCTTTTTATCGTAATCTGTTGTCAGCAGAAACACAACGGGTTGCAGCTGGTGGGATTCGAACCTGGGACCACTGGACCCTTATTCCACCGACGACTTATTGTCAAATCAAAGTCGAATCTAACTAGATAAAGTCGTTTAAAATATGTATGTCTGGGCGGAATTTTTGAAACATGAAAATATAACATGTTGAAAATTTTTATTTTACTTTTCGCATCCATTATATTTTTAAAATTCTTTCACCGGGAATACATGCAGTAAAATGACTTCTTCAAATGTAACCGAATGAAAAACGGGGCTGACAAAATTTCACTTTAAAAACTAAAATAATTTTTGCTTTTCAAATTATCCAACACTTGATGCCTTAAATTGAAATACCAAAAATTGCTGACACTACCTTAAGGGCATTTTGGATTTATCTAAATACAAAGGTATCCAAAGAATGAAAAAAAGTCAGAAAATCCAATTTGGACTACGCCATGAAACATATCCGAAATTCAGCTGAGCGAAAAAATTAATGCCGCAAAGAGAAAAGCTCATAGGAAGTTTTCGTTATCTTTTATCTTTTGATGTCCGGAAATTACACCATTTCTGCTGTTCTTTTCGACTTTCTATGAAACTGAGAGTTCTTTGCCAACTCTGTGATTTTATCGTAATTGCACGTTGGCTTTGCCGAAAGACTGAATGATATTCAGAAAAGGACTTTAGAAATAAGCCAGAAGCTAGAATTCCAGTGAATTGTTTTATTTCAGTTTTTTCCTCGAATCAAATATCATCCAAATTGCTCAAAGAAAATCAATGAGTTTTCCGATTGTAAGTCAAAAACAAATGTATATACATTTTGTCACTAAAACGATATAGTACATATTTATTACCTTAACGACATTGGCAAAATAAAACTGCCTTGTTATGTTTCGATGTTTACAGTAAATATTTTAGTAAATGATACCATAAAACAAGTAAATATTCCATAAAGAGACATCAACTATCGAATAATTACTTCATGGTTGGTTGGTTGGTTTTCGAGGGGCAAAGATGTGTGTCTTCCATGCACTGAGGCCTATAGTGGCCCGTTGTACGCCCCCTGCTCGGCAACGTACCCTAAAGTCCACTGTCGAGCCAACTGATCCCGGTAACGAATTGGATAATCCGATTACATATAACCTGATTTCTTAACATCTGGTAAATCTTCGCAGTAGTATGTTCCTAAGATTCTAAATCTTTTTTGCGTTAGGGCTGGGCATTGGCCGAGAACGTGTAATACGGTCTCGTCTTCTTCCCCACATCCCCTGCATAGACTAGTATTCGCCCTTCCCATTTTTATGGCATGCACCCTTAGTCTTGCATGTCCTGTCACAAGCTCAACAAGAAGTTTCAGTTTGGCTTTGTTAAGCTTAATGATCTTTTCAGATTCATGTGCATTGAGAGTTCCCCAAAACGCCTTTGTGTGTCTGGCGATATCGGATCCCTCCCATTTTTCCTTGTGCCTCCTCGTTACCCATTCCATGGTTTCTGTTTTACTTGCCGGGATGGGTATGCTCAGGATGAACATTATTGGGGTGTCCTCATTTGCGCCTCTCCGCGCCAGATCATTTGCTTTTTCATTTCCTGGGATGCCACAGTGCCCCGGTACGTATATTAGGGTGACATCATTTTGTCTCCCTAGCTGCGTTAAGGTCTGTTTACATCACTCTATCGTTTTGGATCTTAACTCGGCGTTAGTTAGAGATTTGATGGACGCCTGGCTATCCGTGCATATTGCAATCCTAGAGGATCTTACTCCCCGTTCTATTAGCTGTTTAGCTCCTATCTCTATCGCTGCGATATCACATTGAAGAACCGAGGAGGAGTCGTTTACCCCTCCCCATAACTCCAGGTTTAGTTCCTCGCACGATATTCCAAAACCACAGCCACGCTCGCATTTTGAGCCGTCTGTGTAAATCGCTAAAGTGTTTTCTTGGATCACCCCATTGTTGATCCATTCACTTTTAGTCGGGAACTGCGTTTTGAAGATTTGGGTTATCCGTTTTGAAGTCCCAGCAATCTTCTTCCTCAAACAGTCTCTTGATCGTATTACCATTACATACTCGGTCGATCTTTTCATGTTGGGTTTGCATTCCCCTTTTCTTCCACAGTTTATTCATACGTAAACGTATAGCAGAGTTGAGTGCAACTTGCTTAACGTAGAGTTCTAGTGGAGTAATGTTTAGAATGACCTCCAAGGCCTTTGTCATTGTTGACCTGGTAGCCCCCGTTAGGCCTAGACAGCACATACGTTGGGCCTGGTCCATAATCTTCTGGTTTCTGCCCACCTCTATCGCATTCCACCAGACTATCGCTCCATGCGTTATCCATGGGTCTGATTACACATGTGTATATCCATTTTATAATATGGGGTGATAGTCCCCATACTTTACTTATAGCATTTCTACACGTCCTGAAAGCTCTTACTGCTTTGTTTTTCTTCTCGTGTAGGTGCCTGGCCCAAATTTGGCCTCATTCTTTAAGGTTAATCTCGTGTTTCCGATGCACGGGGGAACTATCTTTCTTAATTTGTGTCTTCTGGTGAAGCAGCAGAGTTCCGTTTTATTTGGGTTTATCTGCAGTCCACAATCATGCGCCCAAGAGGTTGCCTTGTCGATTGCTTCTTGAAGTAAGTATCCCAAAGTAAGTATCCCAAATTTTCTTCAAACTTACCTCTGACTACTATCGCTAGATCGTCCGCATAACATGTTACGTGGAGACCTTTCTCTGATAGGGTTTCAAGAAGTTCGTCAATCACTATCAGCCACAGGAATGGTGAAAGAATCCCTCCTTGTGGAGTTCCTCTATTTACCCGCGCCGTTAGTTGCCCATTTCCGAAACTTGTAATTATAATTCGGTCTTCCAGCATGGACTTTATCCACTTGATTATACTGTGATGTGTTCCCTTTTCTCTCAACCCGTAAAGAATCTTATCGATTCTGACGTTGTTGAAGGCCCCTTCTATATCAATGAAGCAGCTTAACGCTACTTCTTTGTACATCAATGCCTTTTCCACTTGATGTACTAGGCTATGTAAAGCGGAATCAACCGATCTACCTTTCATATATGCATGTTGACAACTTGATAGTTGGTTTATGCCTATCTGTTTCCTTACCTCCCATTCTATTAGTCTTTATAAACTTTACAGTAGGAATGATGTAAGACTAATTGGTCTATAAGCATTTGATGTGTGATATAGCCCGTCTTATTTGGTTTGGGTAGAAATACTACTCTTGCCACTTTCCAGTTTTTAGGAGTGTAACTGAACTTTAGGCACTCTCTAAAAAGTGGGGTGAGTCTGTTCCATAGTTTGTTACCTCCCCTCTGTAGCATGATGGGATATATCGCATCCCTTCCCGGTGATTTATATGGGCTGAAGGATTTTATTGTCCATCTTACCTTGTCTAAAGTACAGAGTTTCTCCATCCCAACTTGGGATCTCCAAGGAGTAGCTTCTTCCCTCATCGATTCCCCCTAAACCAGGGTACTCCCTGGGAAGCTATTTGTAATCAGCTTCTCAAGAGATTCCCTCATGTTGGATGAGTCTTCGATAAGTTCTAACTGGCTTCTCGATTTAGACAATATTTTCTCTAGTCTAGCTGCCTCACCCGTACTTTAAATTTGGCTAGTAAAAACTTTCCATGATTTCCTCTGGGCTTTTCGGCAATCGGACTTGAATTGCCTAAGTGCCGTTTTGTATTCTTCCCAGAGATGCTCTCTTTGGTGTTTATTAGCTTTCTGGTTCTTTTCCTCATTTCCATGGGAGAAGAATTCATCCATCTCTGTTTCCATTCTATTTTCAGTCGTTTCTTTGGACACGCTTCCTCGAATGCGAGTCTGATAACACCTTCAATGTTAGCAGTCTCATCATCGATTCCCTGTGTTGATTCCAAAGGAACATTTCTTGTACACAAATTTTTGTTTAAAACCTCCCTATATTTATCCCAGTTTGGTATTCTGGGGTTTCTAAAAATCAGGGGATTATTTCTGACATTGCCACTCAGCTCAAAGAGTATCCATCGATGGTCCGAGAATGATACCTCGTCAGATATGTACGTACCAATTCTCAATCTCATCAACAGTCCACCCGTTCGCAAGTGTAATGTCTATAACTTGTTTTCTGTTTTTGTTAATAAAAGTTGGCTTATTGCCCCTATTTATAATAATTCTGATTTTACTAGGTATTCAATTAAGGACTTACCCCTGCGATTGTTGTCCGTGCTGCCCCACACAGTATGGTGTGCGTTAGCGTCACAGCCTATGACTAACCTTAAGTTTGTTTCCTTTGCATATCTTACCATACAATAATTACTTTATAATCGAATAACAAATAATTATTTGAAATCCGAATGAAAAGCACCAAATAACAAATAATTTTTGTAATCAAATAAATTTTTATTCGATTTTTCACTTTATTTGAGCTTTAAGCTTTTATCTTTATTCGAATAATGTCCATCTCTGCTTAAGCTCTATCCTTTACTCGGCGTTATTTCACATCTTTACTGTAAGTTGGTTTTGAGACCGCATAACGAAATCACAGACAACAACCTTTTCCTTATAGACTGCACAATGGCAGTACTTTGGAATAACTGAAATCAAGAATCTGTCACGTCACGTCACTGGAAAAACAAATTCAGTCAGCTGATTATGTTATCATTCGGAGAACAATAGTTTTCAGTATAAAAACATAATTTTTGTAAAGAGTGAGTTAAAATTGATTTTATCAACTTAAACTATTGTAAAATAAGTATTACTTTTTTTGTAAAAAGTGAAATTTCTGTATACGATTCGCAGGATGTCTAGCAACACAAATCTGTCAAGTAAATTTTCGTGTTTATCAAAAGTTTTTTTATGTAAGACCTGTTCTATTTTGCAGGTCTTCGATTCAAATATAAGGAGAAAAAGGATATTCTTTTAGAAGAAAACCTCAAGGTAAAGGACCCTTTTATTATTTTCAAAGAATGGATGGATGCGGCCATGGCTACTGAGGAGATTTTAGAACCAAACGCGGCATGTCTAGCAACTGTGAATAAGTATGGGATTCCTTTCATTTCACTTGACTTTAACTAAATCCTAAGGTAAAAACACCCAGGAATGGACAACCATCAAATCGTTTTGTTCTATTAAAGGATTTTTCCAAAGATGGGTTTACATTTTTTACCAACTACGCTAGCCGAAAAGCTTCCGACATTGCTGAAAATCCGTTTGTGGCTATGACTCTCTACTGGTGCCCATTAAGGCGTTCTGTTCGAATTGAGGGCAAGGCTGAGAAAGTTTCTCCCGAGAAATCTTTAAGTTATTTTCATCAGCGTCCTCGAGCTAGCCAAATTGGAACTTTGTCTAGTGCTCAAAGTCAACAGATACCAAGCAGACAATATTTGGATAAAATCGAAGCTGAATTGAAAAAGGACTTGGCACCAGATAAACCTGTACCGATGCCAAACTGGGGCGGATATCTAATTCGTCCGAATTTAATAGAATTTTGGCAAGGACAAACCGATCGGTTACATGATAGAATTCGGTTTAGGAGAAGTGAAGAAGCACTAAAGGTAAAAAAAAAACAGTTGTCCTTTGAGCATACTTTTTTGTAATGTTTCAATTTTTAAAGGAAGTTGACGGAGAATTGGTCCACAAGGGAGAAGAGTGCTGGGTATATGACCGCTTAGCCCCTTAAGGCATGACATCCAGTTAATGTCTTCCATTGTAGAAATTATAAAATTAATCACTTTGTTCGTTTTTAGTTGAAATTCGTTAAATTAGCACAAAGAGGCATATAAATCGTATATTTTTAAAAGATTGTAATAAAAGACAGCTGTTAAGAGCGGAATATGGCTGTTTTCATTTGCCTATGATTTCAAGCCATTACCAGTTCTAAAATCAGTTGTTATTGCAGATGATGAATATTCAGCTCAAAGTTGTGTTGCGTCCTAAAATCTGTTTAGGGTGATGGTTCCCTCAGTGTTTTGAATGTTGTTCTTTAGAGATAAATATTTCCCTGCTTTGAAATCCGAACGAACACTTGCTTTTTTGTTTTACGAAGTACGACATGCACTGATTTAGGTTGATTTATTTTTAATTTAATACAGTGCGAAGAACACTGCTCTCAAGAGACTTCGATTCATGGACATGGCACTACTACAACTTCTTCAAATTGATAATCTTCTATCAAAACAAACTCGCTTGTTTACACATACTGATTGCAGTCTACTTTAGCCATTAATCACTTAATTTTATTCCCATTGATTAACTAAACAAGATATAAGTTAGGAGAAGAATACAACGGCTTCGTTTTCTTGTTACTCTCATCCACCCTAATCGTTCTCAAAACAATTTCTGTTTGAAAGCTGTTAATCAAACGAGGGAACTTGTCATTAATTTAATTTATTTTACTGTACAATATTTATATCCTCAACACTTGGTGACTTAATCTAAATAAATAGGTAAAAAGTTAACGGCCTGTTCATAAACGCAGGTTTGCGCTGTAGCTGAATGATTTAGCAACTTATTTGGTTCAGCTGAAATGTGAAAATCTGCGTTTATAAATAGGCCCAACGTCTTTACCCATATTAATTGTCGTATCAATGTTTGGCTGCAGGGGCGGTAATTCAGGTAATAACAACTCATGGTCGAAAGTAAAATGATATCGAGGTGCTAACAAAGATTGGTTTGTAGTGCAATGACAGGGGGAATTTATGTGATGGGTGATGACGTTTTGATAGCTAATAATGATGCAATTTACTAATGAAAAATATGCGGACATAATCTTCTATTACGGATTTAGCAGCGGAAATTCCCTCGAAGCAAAGCCTGCATAACACCGGCGATTCCCAGAAAGAAGGCAGCCGTCGATAGGTGTTCTTTTAAAGAGCGTTTCAAAGGCTTCGATAAACTGGAAGAACTGGTCAATGTCTCGCGGCAAGCAGAGCTGATCCATAAGGCGCATAGCTTATAGCATAGGTGTTAGATCATCGACGGTATTAGGGCTTCACGGCACCGAGATTTTGGCAGATCTCGGTTTTGGTCTCGTCAAGGATAAAGACGATCTCGCTCTCGTCGCAATCTCGGCGAGATAAAGACCAGTTTCGGTGCGATCTCGCTCTCGGAAAGATAAAAAAGGGTATTTCGGTGGGATAACGGGGAGCGAGGACAGTGATATATCTACTATATGTATATATGCATTTTCTTCATATTCCCATTGCCAAAATAAGGTAGCAAAGGCTCTTGTTTGCTATAGGCGATAAAGCGCAAATATCTGAAGAAGGAAGTAATGTAGAAAGAAGCGATTGAGGAGAGCAGTGTATACTTATAAGCCCCATAAATCACACAATTGAAATTTTTCGGAGCGACATAAAGGCTGAAACAACTGAAAAAAATTGTCCACAATAAAATGATAAAAACACACAATTATCTCGTCCACTCTCGTCACCTCAATCTCGCTCTCGGTATCGCACTGTTACCAATGATATTGGTCTCGGTATTGTGTCGAGACCGATACCGGCAGCGAGAATTATCTCGAGTATCGTGAAGCCCTAGACGGTATGGATAGTATTACCAAGAGAAGGACGTTATCCTTTCCATGTGACATCCATACAGGAACTTCCCCCGCAGAACAAAATAAGCCGTTGAGAATTACGTAATCGGATACTTGAGGAAGACTTTGATGACTGAACATTCTTCTATAAGATTCTGTGGACGGATGTATCACAATTCACTTAATTTGGAATAGTGAATTTACATAATACTCACTTTTGGAGTCCAGAAAACTCGTCAGACCTCGTCCGAAAACAGATTCTCCGTAAACTTTTGGGCAGGAATTGTAGGTAATCGACTTATTGTACTACATAGTTTACTGGATATGTTAAACAGCGACAACTATTTAAACTTCCTGCAAAAGGACCTAATCGACTTACTGAAGGAAATACGAAGAAGTATGTTACACTAACATGACGGAGTTGGATCAATTCGTTGAGCCGCACGGCCACCATGCCACGGATCTAGGGTTCGAGACCAGGTCTTCCCGTGAGCTTTTATTAAGAAATTAAAATAATCCACACCGTCTCTGGGCTGTTGTAGCTCGCAGCCGTGAAAAAAAACAAGACTTTCAAGTTTTCTCACTTCCATTACCCTAATTCCCTTGTGGCCAAAACCATGCTAACGCATCAAAGGGTTGGTCCCCTAGAATTTGGCCACATCGTATAAAAAAATGACGGGCGCCAGCTCATTGGAGAAGAAAAGTACTCCAGTGGTTAAATGGTAATTACAGGGAGGGTGACTAGGGCGGTGTGGTACTTTTCCTTGGCCAGCTCGTTCTCCTGACCCAACCTCACTTGATTTTTATTTATGGGGGACCATGAAAGAAATGGTATGCGGTTCAGAAGTTGCAACAAGAGACGAACTCATAATAAGAATTTTAGAAGCCGGAAATAAAATTTAAAAAAATCGAGCAACAATTGATTTGAAAAGAGACATGCGAAAAAGAACTCTTCTTTGTGGAGAGGTGATTTAACTTGAGGATGGCAAAAGATTTTTGTTTGCTTCGAGTTTCCGTCGAAAGAGAACACATTGGACATTATTATAGCCCCAACAATTAACAAATTAAGGTAATTTTTTGTGCTACCTGTCAACTGAGATATTAATAGCGTATCTAGCACTAAAACGTTAGAAGATATACGTTAAAATGTAAGACAGTTTTTTTCATCGTGAACTTTTGTTAAACCTCTATACTGGGGATTCTCTCGGAATCTCCTTCCACTAGTCCCTGGACTGGGCGATGGTGATATGGACGTAATCCCTCTCGATCAATAACCGTCTAAACCTTAAATGAAGACACTCCTAATCATCTTGCGACTCGTCTCGTGTTCGTATCAGAGTTTTGCCTCACGATGGTGATTATTTCCTGCTCGACGTCGGCAGAAGTTTCCGAAATTTTGGTTCCTGCCTTACTGTCGCGTAAAGTAGTGGCGGCACTAGGCTTCGGCGACGGCAAAATTAATTTTAACTTATAACCGGGTGGAAAATTATTTCTGTAACCTGCTTGCGTTTTGAATAAAAATTTGTTTTGCGACTAAAATTTCACATTTAATCAAAGATTTCCTGTTATTTCTATTAATAAAGTCTACATATTTTGACTTTTTTGGAAAGATAATTTAGTTTAGGTTTTGTCATAAGACCCAATAGTTTTGGCGGTAGGGCGAGTTTAAGGAAAAACCACAGCTTGACTGCCATAAAAAGCAATTTAAACTGTGGGGCGAGGGGGGGGGGGGGGGGGGAGTAAAGGGTATTTGATGTTTCTAGGATACTGTTTCCACTTATTGGCTCATAAATGTTTCATTATGCACCCGAAGCCAAAAGTTAAAATACCAAATAATTTCAGACAACACGTTCTTTATATTAAATATCAATATCACTCCTTTCCCCTCCCTTCTTCCTACAACCCCTTATTAAGAACAGTGGCACGGTTTGTTCTTTTGATTTTAAAAACTTTTCTACCAAATGGCAGTATTTACACTTTCTCCCCATGGTTTGTTAACTCTAGGAAACGACATTTCATTTAATACCTCAAATATACCCACATGGATTGCATTTAACTGGTTTTGCAATAAGCCTCAATATATTTTTGTCTTGTTTCTTGAACGAAATCATTTTTTGTAACACCTTAGATCCTTTATTACTTCAGATTTCAGCAAACCCTGTCTTTTTTGTTTCTTATTCAAATTACTGTTTAGTATTTTATTTATGGTTTCGTTATTTGATTTATTTCTAAAACTTATAACTTCGGTGACAAAATTGAGAGAACACTTACAAAAAATATGATGCAACAGACAAATTTTTTTTATAAAATGAAAGTAACTCTATGTCTTAATTTCTATATACTTTTTAAACTTCAGAAATATGCAAATTGTTACTCTTAATTTAGAAAAAAGATGAATTTGTCCCACGGAATCGGACAAAATAAATAAAAAAATATTGATTTTTTCAAATATTTTTGAGAAGCTGATCCCTTAAGTGACAAATTCGCTCTACCATTGGAAAATAAGTGCATTATTTCCAGTTATTGAATAGTACGAAGATACCAGGTTTATGCCAGCTAATTACCGAGTCAATCTTTTCCCGTAACGAAGTAGTTTTGAATTGTTGCAGAGATTTATTGCCTCGAAAAAAATACATACATATCTGTACTCCTTGCACTGCCTACTACGACAATACATATGAACCGTTTGACAGATTAGCCATTTACTTTAAGATTAACAAATTTTCTCCTTATCGGGCGTAAAGTAACAATTTTGCTTTCACTATGCAATAAAATAAAAATGCCACTTTCTGATCCATTTATTAAGTAAAGAAAATTAGTAATTAATGGGGTAACAAAAAATTTTTTTTTCAAAAAATATTATAAAATAATTTAAATTTTTTGTTAGAGTACTTGAATAAATAAATTTCTTTTATTCACTGTGGTGTATACCCTAATTAGTGGAGACCTATAGGCTGCATCCTACACCAGTCTAATGGTAAATCTGGCACTGCAGTTCTGTCAATTGAAGCGGAAATAGCCGCTGGTGTTTAACTATGACATAATCTTGAAAAAATTCCGGGAGGCTAAAAACCGAAAAATGCGGTTATTTTAATCTTTGATTGTAAATGTAATATTTGTCAACATTTCATTAGCAATAAAACTCAATGCTCATATATCAGTCTCAATCTATTTATCGTTTTCTTTCTGACTGGGAAATAAAAGAGGCCTCGCAAAGCTGATGTCGCCGACGTCTACATTTGGTCTAGCGTCGCCACTGGCGTGAAGTTACACTTCCTGTTTCTCTTAACCTTCGGAAAGTCCGTGTAAATACCCTTCTTTTAGAGCTTTCAGAAACCCGACCCGCGGGTACCCGGTTCCTACCCGGGTATTTGGTTCTCACTCGGGTACCCGATTTAAGTCGTTTTTTTTCGGTTCCATTATAAGAGTCGGTTCCTCTTGAAATCGTACAGTACAGATTCAGTTTCAAGGCCAACAGAGGAAATTTTGCATTTCACTAAGGAAATGTCTAGTTTCTTTAGTGAATAAAAGATTTTTTTGTAGTGAAATTTCAAAATACCACTTAAGCTTTATTAATAAAAATTTAAAATTCCTTATACTCCCTACTATTAGTGACAATTTTTGCTTTGCAATTTCACTCATTCTTATTAACCAGTTCATACGACGGAATCGATTCCCGGTGGCGGATTCGATTCTCACAGGGGAATCGGTTCCATTGATGGAATCGATTCCTATTTGGAACCGGGTACTCGCCTGTAACCGTGTACCCGATTCCTACCCGGTCGGATGGGTATCCGGGGTTTCGGGCTATCCGATTACAACTGTAGAGCTCACCTTCTTTGGGGTGCTCGCCGATTAGAGAATCTCCTTTGATATTCCAGTACAGCCGCCCTCTCGTTCCCGTCTGCTACACCATAAATGTAAATAATAGTTATCCGCGTATTCTTCAAAAGTAAGTTCTACCATTTTTTAATAATTTTTGCTTTAAAACACCCGTACTTATTGATTTGTTTTTCAACTATTATAGGTGTTCTTGCTGACTGACCCTTTTTTGTAGCAAAATTTCCATCAGGTACGAGTAACAGAATGAGAGAATACAAGGGGTGTGAATTCTGGCTAACACAAGCTAATATCGGCAATAAAACAAAATTACACTAACATTTTTATAATTTTTTTGCAGCAATAATTAAAATTGATTACCTGTTAACTCAACATAAACATTTTCGACCCTTTATCTTAAACATTTTGTTTATTTAAAGAATTTCCTACCTACCTAAGTGCAATAAAATAATACGGTAGTCAGGGATTTGTAAGGATGCGGATTTTCTAAAGGCCATAATACAATAGCGGCTTCGGCTTTAAATTCCAAGTAAAAGCTGAAGCCGCTATTGTATCATCGCCTTAATCGTTTGTCTACCTTACCATGTTGCACCTTTTTCGAAAGGTAATAAAAATCAAAAAGAGGTGTACTAATTACGGGAATTTCGGAGAAAATTTGGGAAAATACTGAATTTTAGGTAATCGCAAAAAATATTTGTAGATATTTGTAAAATATTTGAACTCTTGAATGAAATAAACATTTGTTATTATTATTATTATTATTTGATTAACCGTTGAATGTACAAATTAATTCAGAATTATATCAAAAACCAATAACACATCCATTCTGTGCCGCATTTTGTCGATTATTAAAAATAAAAATTATAAGCTTTCATATTTTTGTTACTCAACTATTGCTTTTGTAAACATTATGAAATAAATTCTTTATTTCTACTTTACTATGAAAATAAAGCCGGAAAGTAAATTCGGGGTTACTTCCGCTCCATTAGGAAATAAAGTTGGCTCCCTTTTCGTTTTTTCGACTTTATTACACGTCGCCAAATAGTACTCAAGAGAAGGAAGTGAAAAATTAAAATTTATATAAAAAGTATTATACGCTTACCCATTCATATTTATTAATAATAAACACTTTTAATCTAAACAGAACAACACCAAATAACATATTAAAGCAGCAACTGACTGAACAAGTTGTAATAACGCCACATTTAATTTTAGTGGTTGTGGCACTGTTGGAGGAATAGTATTTGAATTCAATTACCAAATGTAGCATTTCACTTGACAATCAGAAGTCGCTGTAGTATATTTGGAGACAAATTATTTGCATTTCACTTATGGCTTTACTCATTTTTGGTTGTAGTACGTGAAAAGTGAACACAAAGTCCTTACAATTTACACATAAACTGCAATGATGTATCAATCGTCCTATAGATGTCAGCTATAACAGAAAAGAAGTGGTAAGAAAATTCGAAAATCAGCTGACTTTGTAAAATAAGCGCGAAGTGCAGCAACATAAAAAGCCAAAAAGCGAAAAGTAGCAAACCAAAAAAAATTCATTTCCTTTAATGACGTGGAATTCGCCTTCCGTTTCGTAAAAGGCCTTATTTGATGCTCGGTGTCCACCATATAAAGATCATTTTACATTTAATGGCCTCGAAGGGATACACCTTATCTCTCCGCCTGAAATTGTGTGTAATTATTTAACATCGATTACGACAAAAATCTGTTCTACCTGCATAAGGTAGTAGAGGAACTGATTCAATGGTTGGGCGGACGGATCTCTTGGAGAGAAAGTCCTGGATTTAATTAAGCAGGTAAACATTTTTTTTAAATAATAAATTAATTAATTTATATAGATGACAATGGATTGCTTACAGGTTTTCGATGTTTTCTTTCTACCAAGAATGTTTATCCATTTCGGTTATTACTGGAGCTTTGATGTTTGCACACTATGATGCAGCGAATTATGGTAGTGGTAAGTACCTATACAAAATTTAGATAGAATATTCTAATAGAATAGAATTGCTGGGCATATGGGTATTTGTTATAGCGTTTTGCACTCTCATATTCAAATAAATAATAATAATAATAATAGCATGGGGACTTCCTTGAAGTCACGAACTTGACGAACCTGCAGACCCCAGGTAAATCCAGGGAGCATCTGTTTCCATATTGGGCGGCTTCCTGGTCGGCCGTTTCAACCCTGCTCAAAGTGTTTCGCAGGCAACAAATTCATTGTTGTCTGTGACCATTGGAGCAGGAATCTCCAATGTACAACTGAAGTTTCACGTTCAGCATGCACACATGGCTCCCCGATGTCTTGGCAGTAAACCCGATGTAGGGAAAAACTAGTGCCGGCCAAAGGCCCAGAGGCAAAAGTCTTAAACGAAACAAAATCTTTATTAGCAGTATTTCTTATTTTATAATCTTTCTTACAATCTAAGTCTAAGTAGAAATTCTGATGCAGATCGGGTAACTACTGTTTAGAAATTTCGGAACATTTTTTTAAGAAGGCGCACTTAGAACAAAGAGGCCCATTGTGATACCACAAGGTTGAGGCTACAAAAATTTTAAAACCTCATAAAATACCCCTCTGCACCTTGTCTCCAGTAGAACCAGTTCACGGAGCCAGGTCTCTGACATCAGTGGAGCCTTGTTTGGTTAACTCTTCAAAGAAAGGGGAGCCCAAAAACCGGTTCCTACGGTTGACTGAGGCCGGGCAGCTACCGAGGAGATGAAGTATGGTTTCCTCTTCCTCTTCGTCTTGAAAACTCCTACAGAAGTCGTTTGAAGGCGCGCCCAGTCTATCGGCGTGTCTTCCTATGAGGCAGTGACTCGTGATAACGGCTACGGTACTGCTTATTGTTTTGCGTCCGAGTAGCATGAGCTCCCTTGACCATTTAGGGTCAAGCTTTGGCCATGTCTATCGGGTAATCAGGCAGGTGTGTTCCTCCTGACAATTAGTGTTTGCAATTCTGAGAGACTCCTGTGAGAGTTCCAGTTTGCATGTGGCCAGCGGTTTACCCAGCTGGTGGTTAATGTCCGAATCAGGATGAGTGGTACCGATTCTCGCTAGTTCGTCGGCCCTGCAATTGCCCGGAATATCACTATGTCCAGGCACCCAGATGTAGTGTTCTTTCAGATGCTCAGCTATGTCATTTAGTGCTGAGTGACATGTTATAACCGTTTTGGAGATGGTGTGTACTCCCGAGAGGGATTTAATAGCGGCCTGACTATCTGTTAAAATACATATATTATCTGTGGGTTAGATGATTCAGGCGGTCCGCAGCTACCTTTATAGCCATGATTTCCGCCTGAAACACGCTGCAGTAGTCAGGCAAGCCGAATGAGACATCGAGGTCTTAATGTTCCGAGAAGATGCCTCCACCCACTTTGCCTGCCATTTTGGAGCCGTCGGTGTAGAGATGCACCGAATCCCCCCATTGGGGAGGACCTTCTTCCCATTCCGATCTGGTGGGAAAGAAGGAGTCGAATTTCGTTCCAAAGAAAGGCTTCGGCGAGGTATAGTCAATATTGCTGGCAGTTCTTCTGTTTAATATTTTGGAGTGACCGAAGTCAGTTCGCTTCCAGGTTTGGATTGAGTTAAGCCTAATGGCGGCCGAGGATGCGGTTTAGAGATGCGGTTTAGAGATCCAACGGTAGAAGATGGAGAATAGTGTTCAGGGCTTTAGATGGTGTGGTTCTTAGGGCACCTGTTATCAGCAGAGTTGCCATCCTCTGAACTTTATCCATTGCTTTGTGATGGGTTGATACATTTAGTGCCGGCCACCAAACAATGATCCCATACATAAGTATAGGTCGTATGACACTCGTATAGAGCCAATGCACAATGCGTGGCTCCATACCCCATCTTTTCCCAATAGCCTTTTTACACGAGTACAGCGCTACTGTGGCCTTCCGTACTCTTTCCTGGACATTAGGCTTCCAGGTAAGTTTTCTCTCTAGAACTAGACCTAGATACTTAACCTGATTACCCAGTTTCAGCCTAACCCCGTTTAGTGTAGGGCAGTTAATAGGAGGTGTTTTATGCCTTCGAGAGAAGAGTATTAACTCTGTTTTGTTTGGGTTTATACCCAGACCATACCCCTACTCCATGATGAAATCTTGGAGAGGGCGTGTTGTAACACCTCAGCCAGTGTATTGGGGTGCTTACCTGAACATATCAGGACAATATCATCGGCATAGGCAATAACCTTGTGACCGGACAACTCCAGGTCTATGAGTAACTCATTCAGAGTTAAGTTCCATAAGAGTGGTGAAAGGTTACCACTCTTTGGATATTGGATCCTCCTAAGCTGGAGATAATGACCCTGCTTTTTAGCATGAGGTCAATAAGTTTGATGAGAGGATCGTCGATTGCAAGTCTCAAGGATGCCATTATCGCCTCTGATCTAATATTGTTAAAAGCACCCTCAATATCAAGGAAGGCTGCAAGTGAATATTCTTTCTGTAGTAGCGAATGCCCGATGATTGGAGCAAGTTCGTGTAGGGCTGTCTCTACGGGCTTACCTTAAGTGTAAGCATGTTGCGAGAGAGACAACTTGGAATGATTGATTGTCTCTTTAATTTAGATATCTAAGAGTCTCTCCAAGGTTTTGAGCAGGAAGAAGGAGAGACTAATGGGCCTAAAATCATTGGGCTTATAATGTGAGGCTTTTCCTCCTTTAGGGATAAAGACCACCTTCACCTTTATCCATGAGGATGGACTATAGGTGAGGTTAGGGCAAGCCTCATAGATGACCATTACCCACGGAATAAGTATCTCGGAAGCTAGTTGTAGTTCAGCTGGGATGATATTATCTAATCCCGGTGATTTATAGGGCTTGAAACTTCGAATAGCCCATTTCAGTTTTCTTACATCAAGTATCTTGTGGACCAGTTCATTATCGCTTGGAGTATCCTGCAGCTCAGCACCGCTGGTTGTCGAGCATCCCGGAAAGTGCGTGTTTACAAGTAACTCCAGCGACTCAAGACTGGATGAAGTCCAACTACCATCACGTTTGGTCAGGAGGCTTGGGCGTTGTTGAGAGGATTTCCCGCAAACGACTCGCTTCAGAGGAGCCTTCGATTTTATTACAGAAGCCCTCCCATGAGGATCGTTTTGCTTTCCTAATCAGTTTCTTAAATTTTTTGAGGCATTCTTTATAAGAAGTCCAGACATGAGTTGTCTTCGCTTGGTTAAAAAGCTTACGACACTCCTTTCTTAGGGTCATGATCTCACTCGACCACCACAGAGGTTTGGGTTTACCTCTAGGGACCCTATCGAAGCAAGAAATTTGCGTCGCCGCATTACATGCAAGCGTTAGGGTGTCCACCACCTTGTCAAGGGTTTGCCTGTTTTCAATTACCGGCGGACCTGTGATAGGTAGGTTATTGCTGACGACCTTCCTATAGAGGTCCCAGTTTGTCCTGAGCCTGAGAACACATCTGTTTATGAAGTGTAATCCCAAATTCGATGTAGGCGTGGTCGGAAAAGGATGGTTCCTTGGATACCTTCTACTCTGTTATTAGATGGGCAACACTCCTCCCGAGACTATTGTAATATCTAGAACTTCCCGCCTAATTGAGTTATTAAAGGTGGGTTCTGCACCCATGTTACAAATCTGGAGGTTAGTTCCAAGAATATAGTCAAAAAGTAACTCACCTCTTTCGTTAATGTCCAAGCTGCCCCAGACTATATGGTGTGCGTTGCCGTCCGCTCCGATCACCAGCGTCTGCTTTTGCTCAGTGGGTTCTTTGACTGCATTCCTGAGTGTTATACCAGGAATGTCCACCACATCGTGTGGCATGTAACTGGAGATAATCCAAATATAGTTTGTTTTGAAATCCAGAGTGGCTGTTGTAGTGTCCTTATCACTAAACTGAGGAAGGATAAGGGCATTAATATTGTTTTTTTTGTGAGGATACATGATCTTGGTTTACCTGTACCTTGTAAGTAGAGGAGCTTATACACCTTCATGTTGAGTCCGCAAACCTTGTCTCTGACGACCCAAGGTTCTTGGACAAGGATGAGCTCTTCTCCTTTTTGTGCAAGACGAAGGAGAAGGGCTGCGGACGCTGCCTTCGAGTGATGAAGGTTAATTTGGACTACTCTTATCATCACTGTGTTTAGGTGAGGATACCTCTATCACAGTGATGTCAGCACTCTCCCCTTCATTGCTGGCATCTTCATCCGTGGAGGAACCCAGAAGTAGGTTCTCCATCTCTGGTCCGGTATAAGGAAGGGTGTCAACTTCCATAGTGGAGTTGAGTTCCGCATCAACATCTTCTGGTGAGGGAGTACCAACGACAGAAACTGTCGTTGCACTCTGTTCTCCTTCTTTCTCCGCGGTAGTGCTTGTGGAGGCTGCTGAATTCTCCTAGTTACTAGCAGTATTATGCGCCTTCAGGTCTTTTTCATAGACTTTCGGGCTAATTGAGCTGAACCCATAGCAGATAATGCCATTGCGTTCGGCAAGTTGGGCCAGGGATTGCTCATTTAAGATCGCAAAGACCTGTCTAGAGTTTCCATCGCCTACCTGGGCTACTTTCCAGTCATGGGTAGGTAACCCAGGGTTAGCTACTTGGATGAACTTTAGGATCTCCAAAGGATCCGAAGGTTCGATTGGAATCCAGGGCCTTGACCTGGGTCTACAGGGGATTTTATCCCTGGGAACGGCTTCGATTCTCCGTCCCGTTTAAATTTTTACTCTATCTGTTACGGGAAGCCCAAAAACTGTGGAGCCGTTTAAAAAGTATCTTTGGGCAAAATGTACTAAAACTGCAAAAAAACTTTTTGTTGTATTCTTAATGTGTTTTATAAAAATATCCAAAAGGATTAAGTTGAATAAATTAAAAAGTTTATTTTTTCAATTATGAAAAGAAAAGTCCCCTTAAATCGCGTGCCTGTGGCGAAAGAGGGTTGTGGAGTCCCTCTCTCGGGTCGGCCACAATGGAGAAAATAAAATAAAAGGAAACAGATAGAAGAGAGGGAAAAGAGGGGCGTTTTACCGGTAACATATATATAAGTATATAATACAAATTAAATCTTATCTCATAGTTTCAATCATATATTGATTATTAAAAAACCTTTGATGTTATAAACTGAGACATGTAAGTTTCAGTAGTTATTGCGAATTTTTGTAGAGTTCTACGTCTGTTATTCTTTATATTTTCAACAAGAAAGAATTGTTCTACTTTAATTCCAACCGCGCTTGAAAAACAGTGACACATTTAACGTGGTTTATACCTTCCTCAGCATAACATTATGAGCAACTTTGTTAAAAGTTTTTAAATTTCCAATTTTTAAAACGAATTAAAAGTTAAGAGTTACCTAAAAGTTTAAAAGGAGTTAGAACCATGCAACAATTTCCTGAATTGCTCCTTTCGTTTATTCTCTTGTTTAATGTTATTTCAGTTGTATTGGCTTCTTACAGTTGCGTGTATCCCCCTCTCCAACTAATTAATGTTCACTTAGCTCTTTTGCATTTACTTTTCTACCTCAAAGTATTTATTTGGAATATTTAAAGGACTTTATTTGTACTTAAAGGAGTACTTTTTTATACAATGAAAGCCAGAACGACTCGAACAAATTTATTCCCTACCAGATAAAAGGGACTTGAGAGCATTAAAGATTTAATCGCCGCAGGTTTTTTCTCAAACTTTCTTCGAAATTTAAATTTAGAAATTACGTTGAAGTTACGTTTGTCCTGTACAAAGTTTTTAAATCTTTTTTTTTAAGATTATTTCATCCATACAAGTTTTTTTTTAGTAAAATATTACCTAAGGCTGAATACTACAAAGCTCTCGACTTTGTGCATTTAATTCGTACTTGCAATAGTAAGCGAAACTTTCCATATTAAAGCTTTTAATTATTTCTACATAAATTTTCAAGGCGTTGAATGCATGGGGTGTTAAAGCGACACCTCGAAAAGCTTTGACCAACTAAAATGAATCAAAATAAGTTTGATCGTCCAATTATTTTCATTACAGAAGCACCCAAATTAACCTCTTTGAGTATTATTTTTAGATTTCTGAATAAAGGAGGCTTTAATACTTATTTTAATTTTAACATTGATTTGTAGTAATAAATTGTGCTGAAGTTAATAAGACATGATGTAGAATATTACTTAAGTATTATCAGAAGCGTAGCGTGCCTTGGCGGGGCCCCGTATAAAAATTTGTTTGGGGGCCCTTAGGAAGGTTAAAGAAAAAAAAATGTTTGCATAAAATTAAAAGAAGTATTTATTCATCATATTTTTCCAAAATTTTTACAAACAATTCAAATTAAATATACACTCTCCTTGCCTTTTTTTCGGCAAACTGATTTATTAAATCATTTATAGCTGATGATGACTTTAGTTTTTCTAAAGTTTCTGCCTCTATGGACAATAGTGACAGGTCTGACAGGCGTTCCTGTCCCATCGAAGTTCTTAGGTAATTTTTTATCAGTTTTAATTTTGAAAAACTTCTTTCAGCAGTTGCGGTTGTAACTGGAAGGGTCAAGAATAAAAAGCATTCTGTTATTACCTCCGGAAAACTGGATGCAAGACTATTGAATTTTATCAGCAATAATTCAATGAGTTCCTTAATGGAATGAATTTTTTGAATTTCAGATTTTAAGCATGTTTTTAGAGCCTTTAATTGGTCATAAAGATTAACTGAGATGTCTTTACTGTATTTAGCCGACAGTTTTCCGGAAGCGTTCAATATCTCTTCGTTTGAAGAAGACAGGACTTTCTCCGGTTTTAATATTTCGAACATACTACTCAGGTCGCACAGGCTCTGAAATCTTTGTTTAGTTTGAAAAATTAATATATCTAAACAGCAATAGTATACATTGACTTTAAAATAGGATTCCGGGTCTGAAATTCTCTGTTCTTGTGATAACTTATCAAAAAAAAGCTTCGTTATCTTTCGCCTTTTGTTTTTAAAAACAGTTGTTACTCTCCACTCTTTTGCTAAATCTTTGGACTCAGTTAGCAAACTATTGAATGAATTTTGATTTCCTAATTCGCACAGTCTGTTCAAAAGATTACTTAATAAAATACTAGTTTTCTGTAAGTCATTATTTTCATGCTGTAGAGCTTTAGAAACAGGATTAATGATTTCAAATAGTGAAGAAAAAATGTGACAAGCACTAAGAAATCATAACTCTCTAAAATGTTAATTTTATTTTTACATTCTTCACGTTCATCTTTTTTTTCGAAATTAAATTACAAAGTTTTCATGATTAATAAATAATTTTTCTTTACCGCTGATAAAGTGTCGTTCCTTGCAGACCATCTGGTAGGACATACCTTTATAAGGGTAATTAAATATTTTTCAGATGAATCGTCACTTAACATTGCCCAGCGTATTGTATACTATTGCCAAAAAAGTATATATTTTTTGTAAATTATCGACACTTCACCAACATGTTTCGCAGCATCGTTTAAAACTAAATTTAATGCGTGCGCAGCACAATGAACATAATCGGCATTCGGAGCATGCTCTTTTATTAGGATTTGTAATCCTCCATAGACACCCGACATAACATTTGCTCCATCGTAACGTAACCCTGTCCCCTACATTTAGTGAAATCAATTCCATATTCTTTAATCGTATTTAAAATTTCAGTTTTAAGTCCTTCAACACTGCAATCGGATACTGCTGTAAACCCCAAAAAGGACTCACAGATTTTTAATTCTTTAGGCACATTATCATCATTTTCTGTAATCGAGATTTATCGAAAAACTACAGAAAGTTGGTCAATTTTTGACAAGTCTTGTGTTGTATCTAGAATTATTGTCAGAAATGGAGCTTTTTTAATTTCTGAGATAATATTGTTCCTAACTGCAGTACCAAGCAAATTAATAATTTAATTTTGAATCGTAGGGCTTAAATAATTTATTTTGCCTTTTGGTTTTAGAAGAAGTTCTTTTAAAGTTGCATCATAATAAGATAGCAAACGTAAAATTTCCATAAGATTTCCAGAATCAGAATCATGGCCTCTTAAAGGTAGATTACAAGATGCTAAAGTAATTATAACATTAATTATACGATGCAATACATTAGGGCTCGGACTGTGATTCGAATAGTTAGTCACTATTCGAATATTCGCATGTCTCGAATAATTCGCGAATACCCGAATAATATTCGAATACTCGAATTATTCGTGGTATTCGAATAGACTTATCCGAATAATAAGTATTCTTGCTTTTCGAATATATTGTATTCGAATAATTTTCAATTTTAAAAGCATTCAAATCGTATTTTACACTATTCAGATTGAATTTATCGCATCGCTACCGTATCTATTGCAAAAAAGATTATGCGAAGAGATTTTGGATCCGGCCCAGATCCATGGGGGGGAGGTTGAAGAGAATCGTAACCCCCCCCCCCCCCCCCCCACAAAAAAAGACAAAATATTAGGCAACCGCAACATTTGGCCCAGATGCTTTGCTGAATCCATTTTTTGCGTTTTAAGCTTCCTATTATATTAAAATTTTGTGTTCGCTTCGCTCGCGTGTTTGAAACTTCCTATGAGTCGGAAACATGTTTTTAATAACACGTATTCTAAAACATCTCGCACCTTAAAATTGACAAATATTAATATTCATCCCTTCTTACACGAAGACAAAGTTTTAAAAAATGTTATAAAGTTTTAGTTTGAATTTTGTGTACGTTATCCTGCTTCAATACAGGTGTTTGTGTTAAACTTGAAGGGGCTGAATTCAATCTGTAAAAATTTGGTATCTCTTACCCCTTTTCCCCTCCTTCCGACCGCATTCTTCAAACAACCACTTTATATGTAAATATGTAATTACAAAACAAAATTTTAAACAATCGGACAATTCACGGTAATCATTTTGACAGTTCGCAAACTAAGGAGAAGAGCTCTCCCTCCTCACCTCGCCTAAAAGAAAAGTCCCGATCACACGTACACGGTTTCACAGATGCGGGCCTCTCCTGTTGTTATATATTCTAAGTGTTGGATAAACAACAATAATATTGTCGCTGAGATATTGCGCAATTACATCATCTCAAAGTGCGCAAAATTCTCGATCTTTTAATCAAGCATACAATCTGTTCTGTTGTACTAACAAGTGAAATGTGAACGTCCACGGTAAAGGGAGGTGAAAGAACAGGGGGGGGGGGGGGAATCACCCTAAAAGCCGGATGTCTATTGTTGATGGTCCCTTATTTTCAGAAATGATGGAATATAAATATGTGGAGTAAAATACGGTTTATATTGTAATATTCGTGGATTTGCGAATATACGAATAATATTCGTCGTATTCGCATATTCGCACTATTCGGTATTCGAATAATATTCGCACTATTCGTTATTCGAACAGTATTCGAATAATTCGAATACCACTCGAATTATTCGAATACCGAATACACTATTCGAATATTCGAATACTATTCGAATATGCGAATACGCGAATAGTCCGAGCCCTACAATACATCTCTCCAGAATGTAATTCTACTATTGATTTCACTTTGCAATAGAGTATCGATGGTATTTCCTTGTAACCAATTATTATAAGATAGGGATGCATTAATATGCTGCCGTGACGTTTCATGGTCAAGTATAGTTTGCGTAAAATTGCTTCTAACGGAAACACTGATTTGACGATCTGTTAATAACCAACAGAAGTGCCAATACGGTTTGTTTAAAACATTAGAATAACATAACCATGGTCTTGGAATTTTTATGCCTGCCTTATTGAAATATGAATCATAATAGGCCGAAAAAGTCGGTTACTTACTGAATCTTTTGGAAACGGTCCTTGTGGCTTAAATGGAGCCAATTTAAAAATTATTTTTCGTTCGCATTCAGTTTGACTGTCACCAAAATTTCCTCTATCTGATGAAACTATATTACAATCTTCAGATAACTCAGAATCGTCGATTTGGGTTTCTTCTATTTCCGGATGGACATCTGATGAAGAATGTGCTTCAGAAGAATCTGAAAATATAATTGTTAAAAAATAAAAGCGAATGTTTTGATAAATTTCAAAAATATATGTTAAATAAATTACTATACGTAAGGTTACGGTTAGAGAGTGTTCAGACGTACGCAGGCGCTACGAACAGAACCCGAGCTCGCGTACGTCTGAACACGCAATTTACGATACGGACTCATAGACAAACAGACAACAAATTGATCCTATAGGTAAGTAAGAGTTCCGTTTTTTTCGTTTTGAGGTACGGAACCCTGAAAACAAAATTCACCCTTCGCTACAGGTAGATAAGATAAATGGGTTGGGTAGTACTTACCTTTGCAATCTAAATCACTCACAGGAGCTGGTGTATGAACAAATGAAGAAATTTTGGGCACTTTTTTTATGACCTCCTCCCTTTTCTGTTAACTTTTTCTTTTCGTAGCTCCGCTGGGATAATCTCTTTTCCTTTCACTCATTGGTTTTTACAAATCGCTACTAATACTACAATGTAATGCACACTTAAATAAAACGCGTCAATAAACACTGCTCTCCGTGGTTTATCATCGTATCGTATGTACATCGATTATTGTGGGATTCCCCCGTTGAAGTAGCTTTTTTTTGACTTTTGTCATTTCTGAAATAAAAAAAAAAAATTGGGAAGTTTTTATTAATTTTTGCTTACGCACGTTGGGGGCCCCCGTGGCCTGGGGGCCCCGTATAATTTATACGGCGGTAGCTACGCCCCTGAGTATTATGCATAGTTGTACTAAAAAAGTATTAACAAATTTGTAAGAAAGCTCAACAGTACTTTACGTGGAACGCAAGCAGTAAATATCATGCTAATTTATGTATAAGTGACGGCCAATTGTATTTTATGTAGGCAATCTATAAAATACGCGGTAATTTTGTATAAATGTCTATGGCCAAATGGTCAACAGGTTTAACCTTGGCGCTTTGTAAATCAATAGGGCATTTTATAGAATGCCCGTTCGAAAAGACATTTTTCAAAACGCCACTAATAAGTTTCGGTCAATCTCTAGAATGTCCGGTCATTATACAGAATGGGAAGTGGTCAATGCATTGAATTGCTCTGATGTACAAATATTTCTGTGTACAAAAAGTCTTTTTCCAATATTTAGGAAAAATGAAATTATAATTTTGTTGTACAATGAACTGTAGATATTATATAACATGTCCGGGTCATTTGTGAAATAAGGCAGATCATACACACTTACCAAAAACTTGGGCGTTCTCTGAAATGCTGGGGATTTTAGAGAATGCCCACGTTAAAGACATTGGTCGTAAGATATACATAGGTCTAACGTGAGAGGGGAGGGATTACCCATGGGTCGGATGTTTTAAGAGGGCCCATGATTCAAGACCTCTGAAAGAACGTCGGCTCTAGATTTGGTAAGTGATTTCTGCTCTAGTAACACAGGCCTACAAGATTTTTGATCTAATAATAGTGAAATAATATGCAATTTTGTACGCTGAATCGGAATTTTGCTTAACATGTTAGGATTTTAAAATATCTCCTTCCCCTTGTAATACCAGGAATTCTCGACAACGAACTATTCCCTCCAAACTACACAATTTTCCGTGTTGACGGTTGTGTAGGCAAGAATGACCCACCAGGCCGTGGGGTTCTCATAGCTGCTCACAACCGTTATGATGCCACCCTGTTTAAGACCTCCGACTCTTCAATATCTGAATTTGTATGTATCAAATTAACACTGAATAAGTGTATTCTGTATATTCTTTGTTGTTATATTCGTCCCTCTCAACCTATAGAAGCCTACGAGCCGGTAATTGAAACGTTAGACACCATGCTTGAGAACGCTAACGCCTCCGATGAATTCATTGAACTGGGTGACTTTAACCTCCCCCGTATTCAATGGTCGTTGTCTGAGGACAGATTCATCTCCTGGATTCAATCCTACCTCAACAACCGTCAATACAATGTTCTTTTCAGCTCATCCATTTCTAACCCCATTGTCGATCGTTCCGGCGTCCCTCAGGGCAGCCACCTCGGTCCATGAATTTTCATCCTTACAATTAATGATGTTGAACGTGTCATCAAATACTCAGAGCTGTCTATTTATGCTGATGACATGAAAATAATTAAACATATCTCCTCCACAACCGACTCTCTTCTTCTCCAAAATGACCTAGATTCGTTCACCACATGGTGCATGAAAAACTTTCTTGAGTTCAACGTCTCCAAATGCCAGTCCATCTCTTATTCCCGCAAGCGTCTTACCAACACATCGAGAACCTACATGTTAACCAACGTACCAGTCCCTATCGTTACCTCTTTGTGTGACCTAGGAATAATCTGTGATAGTGAACTAAATTTCCGTTCCCATATTGATAGAATAATTAACAGAGCTAACTCCGCGCTAGGGTTTGTGAAGCGCTGTTCTAGAGAGTTCTCCAATCCTTATGTTTCCAAATCTCTCTATATTTCCTACGTTAGACCTCTCCTTGACTATGCCAGCCAGGTTTGGTCACCCACGCAAACAACCCACATTAACAGAATTGAATCTGTCCAGCGTAGGTTCATTCGCTTTGCTCTACGTGATCTTCCGTGGGTAGACAGATTCAACCTTCCACCTTATGAAGACCGTCTGAAACTGATCGACTTACAACCCCTAAGTAAACGTCGTGATGTTTCCGACGTTCTCTTCATTCATCAGCTACTAGCTGGTGCCATAGACTGCCCTTCAATCCTGCAGTCTTTACCCATCTATAGCAACCCTCGCAACCTTAGGTCCACTCCCCTTTTCCGACTCGACCGCCATCGCACGAACAACGCGAACCAATTACCATGATGCTTCGAAAAGTCAATGGTCAATGACCTTCCCTCCTTTGACTTCCATCTGAGTAAATCATCCCTTCACAAAGCCTTATATCTTTATCACGCCCATCTTGATCGCCTTTCCTAATTCTCCTCCCAGTTTATATTTATCATAATCATAGCTCATATTGTAGCTTACATTATCTGTTATGAATTATTGTTTATTTTAGTTTGTAGTATTTATTTTGTTATTTAGTATTTTTTTATGTAATAGCTTGCATTCGTAATTAGGAGCCCCAAAGATCAAAATGACGCTAGAGAAATCATTATATGGCAGAATCAACTAAGCATAGAATTTTCACTACATATTTTTTAACATTTTGGGAGCTATTCGTTTTGAGTTTTTTGAAGCCGCACTATATAGTAGAATCGGCTTTCCAGCTTCCGAAAGACACATGGAAAAAATTTGGTTGAAAGCTGGATATGCTTCCGGATGTTCTGCTCATTTGAAATAAAAAAAATCAAATGGAATTTTAATCTCTAGAACTGTGGTTATAGCCAGTACCAGAATTAAGTCGAATTTTTGAAAATTATATTTTTGGGATTGTTTTGAAAGCAAAGTGATGTTTTTCGTCATTTTCCACGACTTTTGCTTGAAAAAACCTATGATTCTGGCATTCCTTCTCGCTAGTTCTCGTAACCTGTTGTAGGGCATGGTGCGGGAGAAGAACTTCACTCGATTCGAGAAAACTATTGCAAATGAACATAAAATTAAAAGTGGATTCCGATCGATTATCGTAATCCGTTGTCAACAGAAAACAACCATGGGTCGCCGCCGGTGGAATTCGAACCTGGAGTCTCCAGATTGGAAGGCCAACACGTTAGTACTTACTCGACGACTTATAATTTTCGTACACTATTAGTCTCGAAAATAGTTAGACGTTCTAAGTGTCCCTGATTTTCCACAAGAATTAATAATCTTATTCTTTGCCGTATGCGTGCATACAACTCATATAAAACTAATTCTGCGATTAGAATGGCCAAAAAAGCTATTTTGCTTCTAAACTTAATTCAAATTTGTCAAATTTGGTAATCTTCAAAAGTCAACACATTAATGGTGATCCAGTGGTACTAAATGCTGAATTTTTGTCATATTTTGGTAGTTTTTATGATGTAGCCAAAGCGCAGGGGACAACCCTGGAATCGTGGCGTGGTGATCGGAAATATTCCAATCCCCTCTCAATCTTGGAAATGTTGGAAAGATTATAAAATTATTTCTACACAAAAGAAAAAAAAGCAGGCGAGGTAACCGTTTTTGTTCTACAAGTATACTGCCTAATCTTTTTTTGCGGAGAAAGTCATATTAGCGCAGATGATGCAATTTATGCAATCTATTAAACAATGCCCATTGGGCTTTCGACCCAGTCACACTAGAAGTTTCTAAAACGATTTGTGAAGACATAGATAGAGATGAAATCTTCTTTCTGCTCTTGTTAGATTTTTCCAAATATTTCTAAAACTTATTAAAGGCTTAACTTTTTCCATACAAGCTGCAAACCTAATCTGCAACTATTTAACTGAATGGTATCAATTGGTAGATTAAACAACAGGCGATTTTCGATTCTCGGACCACTTTTATTTTGAATGTTCCTTAATGATCTTCTTAATATTGCGGAACTGCATCTCGATGCCGACAACACTGAATTGCTCATTTCGAGGCCATTAGGATTGTATGAAGATGCATTTGCTTCAATAAATGTCGATCTCACATCGATAATCCTATATCGACTGTTACTAACAAGTCTAAATGTCTGAGAATTAGCAGAGTTTCAGTTGACATTAATGAGCTCTCTCCAGTAGAACTAAGTGGCATACAGATTTCCTTTTTTGAGTTTACCAATAACCTGGGGAGATTTATCTTAATTAATAATTTTCTTTTCATTGGAAATGTCTAATCGTCACCAACAATTAAAGATTATTAACCTGTTGAATCTACGTCTTACATTCCTTTTATTTTTGGAAACACTCTGCCTGTTGAAATTATAATCAAACCGGAATAAGACCTCTCTTCAGACTGACAACCTAGACTACTAAGCAGACATCGGAGCAGAGAATTTTGGCAACATTAATTTAAAAGGAAATTCAGGAGCATTATTCCATTAGTTGTTCTTGGCACGCTATGTAACCTTTTGAAAGGGATTTTGCGAATCTGAATTTCATTTCGGAGCTACCTTGTAGTCCAACGACACCAAAGGACATCGAAAATTTCAATTTTATGAAAAGGCAAGTAAGATACCGGCTCAGTGATACCATGGCAGGAATATTAAACACGACCTTGATAAAATATTATAAAATCGACATCTAAGCACATTGCCACTTTGAGGATTTAATTCAATAAAGCTTTTAAAGGTGAAAATATATTCAGAAGGGTGTTCTTGCAATACCCTTAACTAATGCAATCAGAAAGAGTGGAACGCAGAGCCTGAACCGAATTTTCGATAGCAACCACTTCCATACAATATCGAAGTTTTCTGTTTGCACTTAGAGGTCCGGTTACTTTCATTTACCTGTTGAACAACTTTTAATAAAGTTTCAAACTTTGGTGGCAACTAACAAGAACCCAAGGAAGAGGTGCTGGACAAGTAAAGAAAATTTAGTATATTAGGAGCATTTTCAAACTGCGGTAGAAGTTTTAAATGATTGTTTAAGTTACATAACAATGACTTTACTTTGTCCCTAATTGAGGCGACTTTGGCAGATATTATGTTATCATAATGCTTCAACAAGCACTAGGTATACATCGTCAGATAACTTTCCTTTCCTGGTGCGAGAATTTCTAAGGAGTTCGAGGTTAGCGTTATCTCAAAGCACTACAGGACACGTTATCGTGCTAGTTCTCTCAAGTTTTCGAACACCACAGAAACATCACCCCACAGATAGGTACTAGAGAAAACTTACCGCTCTGGTAACTTATCTAAAGCTAAATGTGTTGGTAACTATTGAAGTCAGTATTTGACAAGATACGTGGGTTTCAATCTGTAATCAAACTGAAACAAAACCACCTTCTGTTTCGTAACGATCTAATGGAGTGACAATTAATAGACCATTTTGTTCTCAACTGCGTTAACATTTCAAAAGTTTCTAAAATGTTTCGTCGGACTTTAATTTGTTTTAGATACGAGGAAGACGACACATTAGGGTTTAGTTACGAAATAATTTGTTTTCGGTTATTTAACAATGCAAATATTGTTTTTGTGAGGAAAAAAAGGCAAAACTATTTTATTTATTTAATTTCGATAGCATACTATGTACAACAACAGACCCAAGTCAAGCATTATGTTGGCCTTAGTAAGAATAATATTATTCATACTATAGTCAATAACACGAGGGACCAATTTACGAGAAACAAAATATGTCCTACATTTATTGGAATTTAAAAAAAAAAAACAGGGGAGTTTTTCGAGCACCATTCAACAAGTCTCTTTAAATCGCACGCAATCTCCACAGATTTAATAACCCTGTATAGCTTCAAATCATCCGCGTAAATCAGCAGATCCGAGTCAACAACGATATAGGAAACATCATTGATTAATGGGATAATCAGAAGGGGCCCCATGTGACTTCCCTGCGGTACACCAGAATTAGTCGTTAGATTGGGCAGGTAGATAACGTACCAATTGCTTTGGTTTACTTTTGCAGGAGCTAGCCAGTTAATCAACCACGCAGAAAAGCCAAGAGCTCGTAGCTTGAAAATCAATAAGTTGTGGGGAAGGTTGTCAAACGCTTTACTAAAGTCAGTATAAATGCAGTGAGTCTCACTACCCAACTGGAAAGACCTAATACAAGACGAGGAAAACTGGAGTAAATTTATTGTAGTTGATTTTCCCTTCATAAAGCCATGCTGATTATGAGAAATAATTTGCGAATAATGAAAATGCAAGAACTTACACATTAGTTTAGGATAGTCGATACAATTTTGCAATGGGTCGATAATTACAGATTTAAACGTAGGAATAATAAACGATCTCTTCCACAAGTCAAGAAACTAACAAATTGAACAATAGTTTCAACGGGACAGAAAGATAGCCGCAACAGGATTTCAAAACTATAGGAGCAATCTCATCAGAGCCAGTCGAACAGCTAGGCTCAAGTGCAGACAGACAACTGTTTTTTTCATATATTATTAAATTTGGAGTATCAACTTTTGGAAGCGTCGTTACATAATTAAAATAGGAAACATCGATTTGAACATCATTGCATATAAAAGCCTTACCAAAAAGTCAACAAATAAATTTGCTATCACAGATGGATTCTGCCTAGAAGAGTTATTATAGGTCAAGGACGACGGAAAGCCATTGGACAAATTTTTAGTGTTGATGAACCGCCAAAACTGTTTAGGATCCACTTTGATGGCACCTCTCATCTCCTCCAGGTATACTTCAGAGGCAAGCAGAAGAGCTTTACGAAACACGTCCCTCAAATTTAAATATTGGATCAAGTCCTCACTGGACCGAGTGAGATGAAACCTCCTCCACGCGTTATTCTTTGAGTTGCGCAGACGCTTAAGGTCAATATCATGCCAAGGAGGACAACCCAAATTATTTTTAATACATGATATAGGAATAATATCTCTAAATCCATCAAAAATGTAAAATAACTTAAGAAAATTAAAATCAATTTGTTTACAAGGACATAAAGTTTAAAACATATTGAATAAGTAATTGTTGACTGTTTAATTCATTGAGGATCTAAGCTAACACCTGTAGAGGTCACAAATTCTATAAAACACTTGTAAAATCTTCTTGGATCTAGTTTAAGCTTGTCTTTCTTTCTAGTTCCCGTAACCCTTTCTGAGGCATGGGGCAGGAGAACTGGTTCACCCGATTCGAGACAACGATTCCAAGTGGACCTAAAATAATATATTTAATATTAAAATTCTTTATCGACATTAACTATTACTTTAAAAAATATCTTACTGATTTGATTTTTAAGGCTTAGTAATTTTAAGCTAAATTTTAATTAAACGTGAAATTTTCGGTTCAAATTTTATTCCCTCGACCGTTGCTATATTTAGAGCTTCGGATTTCTCCTTGCATGGAATAACCCTAAAAGTAACTTCTTTCAAAAGCATTGATTTAAATTAATAATTTAATCAAAGCACAATTTTTTTAAGAAATTTTCGACTGGACGAACTATTTTGCGTTTCGGTAGTACTTTGATTTTTTTCGCGACATTAAAGTTTAAAGAATCAATTTTTGTAAATCTAATAGCCGTAACAAAGATAACGTTACACATTCTTTAACACCATTATGTTACCGGTAAACTGAGATATTAATAATGTCTATAACACTAAAACTGCAGAAAATGTTAAAATCTCATACTGGTTAGTTGCATCGTAAAAGAATTTCAAATTCCTATAGCTTGGAGGGGCCTGGATATAGTCCCCTTATCTCATACACTTTTTTCGTTTCTCGTCTTAATCTATCAGTTCCTTACTTTTGCTCACGACCTAAGAAAGAGAACCAAAATGGTCTATGTGGTCCGAAGTAAGAATACCCCATCTCCACCCCAAGTTCCGTAAAACTCACAGTTGTAAATCTTGCATTACTGAACTTCTCTAAAGCATTTGGTACGGTCAGTCACTCCAATTTGATTGCAAAAATGGCTACTACTACTGCGGTGCCCACAGGGTTCTATTTTCGGGCCTTTGCTCTTCTGCCTTGATATTATCCTCCGGGAGGTTCTTAAGGACTGCAAGTTGTTGTTGTATGCTGTTGATGTGCAGTTATATCTAAGCCGACCTATAGTGCTTATGGAGGAATGTATTTATAGGTTGAACTCTGATCTGAATAATATTGTGACATGGGCAGTTAATAATCGCCCTCCTGTTTTCCTGAATAACATAATGTACCCCTTTGCTAGTGTGGTACAATTTTTTTGGTATATTCCTCAATCCTAGCATGACATATTGAGATCATGTAACTGATAGATGAGATTTACTGGACAGAAGTTCGTTGCTTGTGAAATTGCTCTTGCCTATTGTTACGTTGAATGGGGGGGGGGGGGGTTTATAGATTGATTTCAGGCCAACCACTCTCGAAAAAGCGCTCCCGACGTTGAACAATAACACAACTTTGCTAATTAAATTTTTTAGTGAAAATTCATATAATATAAATTTAATGTATGCTTTTCACTGTTTGAATTCAAGTATTGGTGCAAGCATTTTTTAATATTTGAAGAACACTTTTTGTACAAACTCAAAGTCGAAGAGGGACTGCATTCAGAATATTCTATTTTTGAAATTTTTTTTCTGTTTGAGAAGCTTTTTTCGCTGTATATATTAGAGTGCCTCAGGACAGTCTTCTCGGCCCTCTTCTTTTTAAAGATTTTACCACTAATATTCGTTGTTTCTTTGCGAATCAAAAATCTAATGATAGGTACTAAAATATTTCGAATTGGCAAAACTCGAACGCTGACTTATGCAAGTTTCGTATTTTGTGTCCTAGCAACCATTTTAAGCACCAGAGATGTACCAAGATGACTTAATCATACATGCTCCGTACTATTTGATTATCACTCACACTAGTTTCTCTAACCTTTTGTGGTGCATGGGACGGTAAAAGAACTACGTGGATAAAACTTTCATTTCGTGCGTGTGGTCATGACGCCAGGTTGGCTTTTTTTCTGTGTTCTGTTTGCTTTTCAATTTTTTGAGTCTGTCATGCAATGTTATTTGGCTCTAATTTCAATGTGCGACCTATTATTTGCTGCACTCATTTTGGTACAAAGATGTTTGGCCCGGCGAATGAGAGTAATAATCTTCGTTGCTCATAAGCTCCGGAAAATTGAAGAGCTTTTTAATAGAGCAATGTCGGTAGGTCGAGTCAGTAATAAAGTATCAGCCTTCCATCCCGTAAGTCCTAGGTTCGAACTCCACTGACTTTCGGCTCATGGTTGTTTTCTGCTGACACAGGATTACGATAGAAGGGCCATTGGGAGTTGCGGAATAATGTGGGTGGTTCGAAATACACTTTAAATTGTAAGTCCCCTTACAAACGTTGTCTTAAATCGGGCAAAGTTCTTCTCCCGGCCCATGCCCCACAAAGGTTTTTGAGAGATTAGAAAGATCTACCAACTGAAAAAAAAAATGATTTCAAAGATGTGGAATATTGAGAAATATCGACCGTTTTTCAGTTTGAAACACTGACAAAAGAAGATTCTATTTGATATTTTAGCTGAAATACATACAGAGTAAAAAAAGAAAAGGTTATAGCGTGCAGCCCTTAACTCCTTCACCATTATATGTGTACATTCGGGCTCATATAAATTGAATATAATTTTCAGACATAGTTTTCCTCCAGGAAGCTTCTCATTCGTCCGTTTATGCAATTAATTTTTTTTTTGTCAAATAATTTTATAAATTAAGCTGTGGTGCCTACTTTACTAACTAAACGGCAACAATAAGAGGTAAATACAAGGCATTACAATCATAAACCAGCTGTAGATAACAATAACACACTTTTAAAATTTTACATAATTTCACGCCATCTTCTCATTTGGAGCCTTTGCCGATAGTAGCAAAGCTAAAATAATTAATTTCAGAGAATTTCCAAAGCAATTAAGATCACTCCGAATTTCAATATTTTTTCCACTAAAAATCTCTGCGTTGCCATGGCTCTAAATTACAAAGGCCCTTATGAAAACGCGACCAAAAGAATGACCATAAAATTCCTGAAAGAAACGTAATTCTCCACTGAAATTTAAATTCTTGGGGTTTGAATTTCGTTGTCGTTGAAAATAGCTACTTACACAAAACGGAAAGTGGATCCTTCTTGGCATTCTTTGATTCTCCCTCTTTTTTAATTAAGGATGATTTTCGAAAAGACGGGTGTTTAAGGATAGCTTTTTGCTAACGCTTCTATGTTTACGGAACTAATGTCCTACAACAAGAAGGGTATTCTCATTGTGCTGATTTGTACTCTGTGCCCTTTTTCGGCAATTGCTGTAGTTGTTAATTTTATTGTTCCGGTGTTATAAATTTATTTAATTTGACAGGATGCAAAGTTTCAGTTCAGTTCTGGTCTGGTCGCTTATAGAATACTAAACGAAGAGTTTTGGTGTATTTCACTTAGAAATGAGCAGACTTTAAGTAAAGTTATATCTCAGGCAAGTTAACGCATATATTAAAAGTTGTAACAAATTAGGGCTAATGATACTCTTCCTTGTTCCCATTAGTAGTCGACAAAAGCTAATTAGCATTATGTTCACTAAGGTTGATAGAAACTCTTCCGATAGGTAATTCTCAATTCTTGAGAGAATACTTACAGTCCAGTAGTCGCTACCACCCCTTTAAATGAGAAGGAAAAGTCTGCAGACCTCAAAACCTGATCATTGCCGAAAACTTTGTCATGACTTATCATATACATAGATAGAGGCAAAAAAGTAAATAATAATAAAATAGAATAAAGTAAAGTAATAGGAATAAAAGCAATAAATATACTATACATAAATGTAATATACAGGCCTGTCGGCACGAGTCCACTTTGTCCCACCCGAAGTTTGACTCCAAAACTCCATCCTGACTCCCTCCCCCATCTTAGGTCTCATTTTTGGAAAGTCAGTTAAAAATTTTCGCTCAAAGCGGTGCTTAAAGTATGAAATTAGGTAATACCGTCGTATATTTCACTCTATTCAGAGAACCAAAATTGTTATCCTGCTAGTAAGTAGTCAGATTTAAATCAATTTGTTTTGCATATACATTGTAGTACTTGCACATACTGTTAATAGGCTGAAACCCCCATGGTTTATTCGATGACATCCAAAAAAAAAATAACGAGAACGTAACTGCCTACCAGACACATTTAAAGAAATACAACCTAATATTTCTGGAGAATCTATATTACCTGTTAAAACCTTGTGAACAAAAAGACAGTAGTCATAT
This sequence comes from Leptarthrus brevirostris, assembly GCA_964036015.1. Lineage (NCBI taxonomy): Eukaryota > Metazoa > Arthropoda > Insecta > Diptera > Asilidae > Leptarthrus > Leptarthrus brevirostris. The sequence goes on along the minus strand of OZ038371.1, from coordinate 7,176,834 downwards.
TAAGAAGGTTTAATCGGCTAACATAAGAAGGTAGCTTAGTCCGATTACTCCAAGGAAGGTGCCGAAGAGCATACCGTAGAAATTTCTTCTGAACATATATATACAATAAAGATCTTACAAGGGATTCAAGTAAAGACCTTTCTTAATAATATAATCAAACTGAAATTTAAAGGCAAATTTTAAATCAAAAGCTATAAATAAAGAAGTGTTACGACCAAAACTTATAACATTGCATTTAAACAAAGGCATCATTAAATAGCTTATTAATCAGTCAGAATAAATTAATGTATTCAAAAAATTTATAATAGATAAGAGGTCATTCATAAATAAAATAATCAGTAAGGGACCAAGATGGCTATCCTGAGGAACTCCATATTTTATAAAACTTTCTCGCGACTTAGCATCGCTAAGAGTACACCGAAACTCCTGTTTACTAAGTAAGACTAAATTTACTTTAATAAAAGTGTTCTCCACTTTCAAGTCTAGATAGCTTATAAAGTAGCAATTCATCAGAAAGCCTATCGAAGGCCTTGGAAAAGTCAGTGTAAATGCAGTCCAATTAAATTCTCTTTTGAAGAGTATCAGCAACCGAAAAAGGAAAGAATTCTATGGTAAGTTGATGTAGATCTTCCCACAAAAAAGCCGAATGGTTTTGAACAAATTAACAATCTGCAATGACATGTGAGAAATGCGCAAACAATACTTTCGAATAGCTTATGTATTACGCAAAGTTTACCAATTGGTCTATAGTTGTTTATAAATTCTTTCTTCCCTTTCGTGAAAGTGGGAATGACAAACAGTAATTTTCAAGCTATAAGATAGTGAGGGGTATCATGAGGCCATCTAAACGTCATTTGATCACAATATTAGGAAGATCATCTGCTTCAACAAATCGTGATTCCTTAATCCTATCGACATTTACATACAACAGAGATTCAGTAATCTAAGGCAGATTCACATCAGCAGAAGAACACATCGAGAGACAAGAGGAGATGTACTCATAGTCAATATCATCCTCATCGCCAACATTAACAGATATCGAGAAAAATCGTGCAAAGAAATCAGCAATCAAAGAAGGGTTATGACTAGAAACATTCTGAGAAGACAGGCAATTATGATAACCATCACTGTTTCTTCTTGAATTGATAAAATTCCAAAACTTTTTAGGATCATCTTTTATACAGGGTGTTTCAGATTTGACGTGCCAAAATGAGTAGGGTGATAGATCTCAACTAGACAAACAAAAAATTGTAAGGGGCGTGTTGGAGGAAGGTTGGGTGTGTGTGGGGGGGGGGGGGGGCAATCTCAACCGTTTGGGAGTTACAGGGTGATTCAATAATTTCAGTTTTTCATGGTATGTGCATTACTCTTTTATTTTTATCTTTTTATCTACTCAACATAGCGACATTAAAGAAACGCTAAAAAACTACTATCCCAATGACCTTTCCAAACAACAATTATCAATTTAACAATGTTGATCGAACTCCTACGATTATAGGTGCAGTCACTTCAGTCCACGTAGAGAAAACATGCAGACATTTATAGGTAGAAATCCTATCGAAGAATATTATAAAAATCAGCAAATTAAAAAAATTAAACTCAAATTAATTCTAAAATGTTTTTTATTGAATTTAAAAATAATTACAATTAATCTTGATTAGTAACAAAAGACGTTTAAAATGTCCACTGCCACTTTGGATGCATTCAACAATCTACTTCTAAGTCTCTGTTTAAGACGTATTGCAGCCAGCTTCGTATTTTCGTCGCTGCATTCCCAATTCGGCTAACTAAATCCTCCCTATTGTTAACTGGACTTGAATAAACTTCATCCTTCATTGTTCCCCATAAGAAAAAATCTAATGGGGTAAGGTCTGAAGATCCTGCTGACCAAGGAATTGGTGCACCTCGTCCAATCCAGCGGTTAGGAAATTGTTCACTGAGTATTACCTTCACAATGCTAGCCATATGCGCTGGTACTCCATCGTGTTGGTAAAACATTCCCCTAAGATTATCCATAGGGTTCTCCTCTATTAGATCTGGAAGTATATTGTCCAAAAAGTCCGCATACATTTCACTATTATGATCTTGCGGCAAAATGAATGGTCCTACCAAATGGGTGCCGATGAGACCAGCCCAAATATTGACACTGAATCTCTGCTGGAATGAGGTCACCTTTCCCCTGCCTGGGTTAGTGTGTTCGACCAGGTATGGACGTTATGGAAGTTCGTAATATCATTCCTGGTGAATTTACATTCATCTGTCCACAAAATTCGGTCTAAAAACGCTCTGTCGTCAATGTCGCGTTCCAGAAGCCAAGTGCTAAATTTCAGTTTTGCCTCGGTATCTCCTTCCAGTAGTCCTTGGGCTGGGTGATGATGATATGAACGTAATCTCCCTCGATGAACAACTTTAGATGACGACACTCCTAATCGGCTTGCGACTTGTTTCGCTCGTGATTATTTGCTTCGGGTCGTGTCTCCATGTCGTGTAAAGTCGTGTTTTCGCTCTAACCGGAAATATACTCCTTTCTGTAGTCTCTTGGAATAGATTTCTTGACTGATGATGTGACCGCTCCTACAAATCTTTTATAGTTGTCAGTTTTTGGTGGAATCCAGCGGATACACATGTCGAGCGCCTTTGAGTAGTTTGACCAGTTTGCCTTACTAAAATTCCAGCGCGGGAAAGGTGAAAATATTATAAGGGGAATTTGAATTCCTACTTCTAATAGGATTGATCTATGTTGGCTGTCTGGGAAATCGTCCATAATTCGGCGAGAGATGGCCAGTGGGCAGCCGTTATTGTCTGTTGATATGCAGGAGAGATCTGGATTATATTCGTTGCCCCACCTAGCGGATTTGAATGATCCTCTATCTTTGGCGTCAAAAATGAGGTGTACATATATTATTGGATTGCGCCCATTCTATCAATTTTTCGCCGCAATTTTTCTGTAATATTTCCAGAGGGTGTGGTGGCTATTAAAACCGCCTACGTAGATTGAGGGATGAGGCAGGAGTGGCAATGTTTGAGCGGGCCAGAGCGAAGCTGATGGTTTGTAGATATTTGCTATGTTTAGTTCGCCGAGTTTAATAATATCCGTATGTATGTCGGCTTTGGAGTCCGAGGAGACCAAGCTAACATCCCCGAGGACATTACGGGCGTATACGGCTTCCCCATACGATTGGTGATAAATGGCGACAATCAGTGTGTATCCGTTCAGGTGGCCTATGCATGGGTCTCCTGTAGTGCGACCATGTCAATATTGTTGTCGGAAAGAATTAATTTTTTTTTTATACGATGTGGCCAAATCCTAGGGGACAACCCTTTGATGCGCTAGCATGGTTTTGGCCGGAAGGGAATTAGGGTAAGGGAAGTGAGGAAACTTGAGTCTTGTTTTTGCATTGCTGCGAGCTAGACAACAGCCCAGAGACGGAGTGGATTATTTTAATTTCTTAATAAAAGCTCACGGGGTCATCTGGTCTCGAACCCGGGGCCCATGGCATGGTGGTCGTGCGGCTCAACGCATTGATCCAACTCCGTCTCTGGAGAGGAACTGGCTTTTAGGTCAACCTATTCCCGCTATGTTAAGTTGGCAGACCCTTATTGTTGGTCCAAAGGTCCTTGTCGAAAAGCCCTGAGAAGGGCCATCTGAAGATCTGGGGATCTATTACACAGACGCTCCACCTGGTCTGCGTCTGCGCCAACGCCTTCAACTGTGGCCACGATGTATTGATCTGGGTACCTTCCCTCTCGACGGACCTTCTCCATGTGTTGCGCAGTAGTACAATTCGACATCTTTCTTGGAATCCGTGGAGATTTCAATTTAAGGCCTGCTGTGTGATTTTGTTTGGCTCTTTCCTTAGTATATGGCCTATCCATTGTCATTTTCGCCTGCGAATGCTAGCGTCTATCCTGTTGTGGCTTGTAAGTCAGTGTAGGTCTTCCTTGAAAGATATGCGTTGGGGTTAAGATTGTTGCATTTTCTGAGCTTTTTCTTGGCCAGGAGATCGCATGCGATAGTTTGGCCGCCAATAAGTTCTAACTCTTTAGAATTACCCAGGGTGCACCACGGGGAGGTGAGTTAGATTTGCACCCTATCATCCAAATTGATGCAAATTTTTGTTTCGCTTCTTTCCCCACCTGCTCATCACCAGGGAAACTGTTAACATGCTATCAATCAGGGAACATACTCTATAAAAGAATCATCCGAATGGATCCAAACGTTACGAAGTTAGGCTATGCCTCCTCCTCATCCCTAGATCAAGAATTTTTTTCGTAGTAGCATGTGGTACTATACTCTGCGCAACTAAAAATGAATCATCCAAATCGGTGTATGCGCTGCAAAAGTTAACCCCCCCCCCCCCCCCGCATCCCTAGATCAAGAATTTTTTTCGTAGTAGCATGTGGTACTATACTCTGCGCAACTAAAAATGAATCACGCAACTAAAAATGAATCATCCAAATCGGTGTATGCGCTACAAAAGTTAACCCCCCCCTCATCCCTAGATCAAGAATTTTTTTCGTAGTAGCATGTGGTACTATACTCTGCGCAACTAAAAATGAATCATCCAAATCGGTGTATGCGCTACAAAAGTTAACCCTGCCACACCATTCAAATGTTTGACTATGGAACCAATCAAGAAACATACTCTATCCAATATCTATCCGGTATATACGTGGAGATTCGGTGGTCCACGTCATAGAATTAAGTCCCAAACTAGAGCCCTGTCAGTTTTTACCATGTGGGGCTATAATAAATCCAGTGAGTACCTGAAAATTAAAGCGATAAGACAAATTAGTTGTTGTAAAATAATCCTCCCTCCTCTCTGCATTATGTAACTGATAAATAATTTTCTCTAATGAACTGCACGTTTGCCACCGCTAATTCCCAGTCTGAAGTGGAAAGAATTAAAACCCACAAAAGCATCCAGGTCGGTTTACATCGCAACAAATAGAAGAATATTCTAATTAAGAAAAAGATCCTATTACCCTTGAAGTGTGAATAAAGCTGTCCTAGCACTCTGAACGTTATAAATGGTGCAGTAATTATAGCCAGGGATTATAGCGTTGGAAAATCGCTTTTAGCTGATTTATATATGAGTTGAGCACGTAAAATTTGTCCCACTAGGGATTAATGTTTTCGGAACAAATGCGCTCTTGTTTGTGGAAGGGTTTTTTTCGGATAAGAATTATATACTTGTTTAGGTCAAGTGTGCTGTCTTGAATAAGGGAATCAAAAGTCCTTTGCCATATTTTCTTAATAAATTTGAATGAAAGGCGGAAAAAGTGCATATCAATTTCGTTCATTAGAACGAAAGCTTTGGCTTTTTACTTGTAAAGTGAAAACATGCGCGACTGGAAGCCATCAATACGGGGAAAAGGGTTTTTCTTTGGCATTTGTTCCAATGCCCCCTTACTGTGCCGCCACTGCTTTTGAAATTTTCCCCATGCAAACTCATGTGTTCTTTGCAGTTTCAGTTTTTCCGGTATTATCGCCAGAACTTCAGTTTATCAGCTGCAACAATCGGTTGTGGGCGCGTAGTATCTGATGCTCTCCTTCATCCGCGTAAACGTTGGTAAATTGTTGAAAGTTTTCGACTATACTTATTTTTTCGTTGTAACTTGCTCTGCGGGCGCAGCAAATCCGAAGTAAATTGCTAACTTAACGTGAGAAATTTTTTAATACAAAGTGCAACGGTGTCGTTGTGATTGTGCACGTGTTCCTAGTGCAGTTTATGGCCGTGCAGTGTTAAAAAGTGTTACTCTGTAATAAAAAGTGTTTTATGTCGTCCACCGTCCATCGACTAAAGCGTCAATGCTGATTGGGAATAAAGTTGCACTTTACGACTCCAGTTAATATTACCTTGCACTTTTAGTGAAATCACCAGGTAACCATAATTCATTGTTTATAAGGGCAACAATGAGTATATTCTCAGAAATAACATTGATATTTCCCCTTACAATGTTTACACAGTTCGCAATTGCCGTTTTTTTACATTCGACCAATCTCACGGTAATGTTGAAAATTATATGGGAAATGTGAAAATTCAATTTTGTTTTTAAACATTCAACTCCGGAGGTGGAGCTTTTGGGTATCTTTGTTTTGTGCATAAGTTGAATTTATTGCTTTCTGGTAATTGAAATGAACACAATGACGGTGCGATATAGAAGCAGCCACGTTGTTATTGTAATGTAAATAATGAAGCGCGACATGATTAAGTACCGTGCCAGGTTTGAATAGAATGGCGCTATATATTTCAATTCGTTTCAGATACTACTGAATAGGTGTTCGTGTCTAATTTGAAATTTTGTCGAAATGAATGGAGTCCGATTCATTTGTATGCAAACATAGATACTTAGACCTAAAGAATTCGCGATTAAGCTTAAAAGTGGACCATTTGTTCATAAATACCAGCTCTTTTAGAATTTTCATTGACTTTTGAATGTTTTATTCTGAAGGTACTTTGTTTTCACCAGTGAGCTGTTGTGACAAAAAAATACCAGTCCAGTGAGTCAGCCTCACGCTCCGAGAGTTCCACAAAATATTAAAAAATATCTATAATTTACATTTTATTAGTAGGTTGTGTTATCCACCCATCACGTAACACGTTTTTATCTGCTCCAATAAAAGTGTTAAGAAATTGAATTTTAATGGGTTACAAGGCCTATTCTTTGCAGAAGAACCAATTCAAAGTCAACGTTTTTATGGCTGCTGCATATTTTGAGTAAATTGATGAAATCGGACAAAAATTTCAAACATGGTTTTTTGGGTTCTATTCAAAACGTTGGGGTCATGTCCAACACCAATGTTGGGTTAAGGGGGTGTTACTATGTAATACCTCATTTCCGAGCGCTATATTCAAAAATTGATTACTAGAAAACTACAATTGATTTCGGGAAGCAGTTTTTTGTAATGTTATTATTCATTATTGAACTTCACATAGTTTTTTTGGTTTTACATAAAAATTACGTATGTGACCGCTACACGTCCTTCACTGCGTCCTCGTCAAAAGTGTCCAGGGCGCACGGGGTGAACGATTTTGACCGATCAGATGATCTGAAACCGAAAAACACACAAAATTCTTATAGTAATAGAATTTTGAAAAAAAAATTTATTTTGGCACTTTTTTTTCTGCTATTCAAGGCTGTTAAAAATTTTTGGACAAGAATTTCAAAAAAAGCTCGTGTCTATCTGTTGCGACATGTTTTCTGATAATAAAAATGTTTAGTATGACAAGATCGGTCTGGTAGTTTTTTCGAAAACGTTCACCCCACCTCTAAAGAGACGACTTTCGGAAAAACACGTTTAAAGATTGACAAGATTGAGCAGAAACGCGAAAAACGACCGCGCATGACCGTGAAAAATGCTCTGTCACTGCCAAACGAGCCCGTCCACAGTTAAATCCTTTTACCAGCGTATTTCTAACACTATTTAGATGAAAAAAAATGTAAAAAAAAAAATCGATTTTTTGAAACTGTTACATAGTAAGACCCCCTTAAAGACCAGAAACTTTAAAATTTTATGTTTATTTTGGCCTTTTATGTTTAGTAAAGGCAGCCGGGGATCCAGGATTGCGCTTAGGGGGGGGGAGGAGAGCAAATTCTTCATTTTGTTATTTGTGGGTCTCAGGCTCGACTCTAGGTTTTGTTTAGGTGGGAACGGGGTAGAATGTGTTATTGATTTCTGTGTTTGAAATTAGATAAAAATGTTGTTGAATATCCATAGCATATTCTACATACATTTGAATATCGCTCTCTTGGTATTTCTTATAAAATGAAAGTTTTAACCAGACATCTACAAACAGTAAATGTACGACTTTTACCTCTCCTCCACCAGACTCTACGAATCTTACTCCAGAAGGTATTGGTGGCTTCACCATTATGTCTGATGAAGTTATTAGAGCTTGTTACTCCATCAAATCGGATGCGACTGGACCAGATGAAATTCCTCCTAAGTTCTTCAAAATAGTTTTGCCCAGAGTCGCCAGACATTACACTGACAGTATCGCCAAATGTACACTAAAAAGTCGCCAAAATCGCCAATCTATTACTTTTTTGTAGCCATAATTATCGCCAAAATAACAAAGTGGAAATCAAGCTGGCGAATACGTGTAGACACGGAAGTACACGTAAGTGCAAATAGTCACTTCATTGAGTTTATCGCGATAATATTACAATAAATTGTTTTTTTATTGGATATGTAATATACTGCGTTACAGTACGAGTAATTTATTTAATTACATACCCCAAGTTCCATTGGTTTTTAGTCCAGCAATCGTTACCAGAATGTTGCTTAAGCCACTAATAATGACTTTTGCTAGGTCATGTAACTCGTTTTTACAATCTTTCACCCCACTCGATGATATTAAAAACAATTTCATTTGATTCTCATTTCACTCCAATGAAAATTAGACTCAAACATCAAAATTTAACTACACGGCTGTTATTCTGCCACCAATTCCTATCTTCGGGCCAAATATCAAATAGTTTCGGGAAAAACGCAAAACAATTAAAGACTTCCAATAAAATGTCTACATAAAGTTAAAGTGATTTGCAATTGTTGATACTAATGCTGTTTTTATCAGTGAATCCAACGCTCGTCGCACCTTATTATCTTTTAGAAGTTCAATTGTGTTTGAATCGTTTTGCAGGGATTTTGCAGTATAATACATCTGGGTACAATAAATCGGATTTTGACTCCGTTATAGATGACTTATTGAGGATGCTTAGAATTTTCTTCTGCAACTCGATCTCTGGATCAGGTTCGACAATTTTCTGGAAGGTCAGCTGCGTCTCCTAACTCAGCCTTTAACTGACGGGCTGAGAGTAAAGGTGACCTATTTATAAGGTTCGGGCAAAAGAGGCTTAGAAAATATTTCGCGCAAAAACGAATCGCGTGAGATTCCGGGCAAAAACGAATCGTAGAAAATTTCCGGGCAAAAATGATTTAACTACAAAAGGTAATGCAAAGTTAATGCAGTTAAGTAGTTAAGTCGTTTTTGCCCGGAAATTTTCTACGATTCGATTTTGCTAGGAATCTCACGCGATTCGTTTTTGCACGGAACATTTTCAAAGCCACTTTTGCCCGAACCTTATAAATAGGTCACTTCTCAGCCCGTCAAGTGTAACTCACGCCTTGCAACTGAGCTAGTTGGAGGATGATTTTAAATGTAACCTTTTCAGACGCTGGTCTATATTTTCGGCATATGTTCTATAAAAGGTAAAAAGAAACTAACGAATCTATACATATTTAAAAGTCCAGTAACGTGTGCTTGAGCTGTCTTATTAGCAATCGCTTCTGTTTCAAATTTTACAAATCCGAAACGTTTTGCTCCAAAGAGCCAAGAATTGTTCCGTATCTATTACAGATACTTTCGAGTTCTTCTCTGGTACATGTTGGTAGGTTTCCTTAAAATATACGACTTTTTTGCTAAAATAGGAGCTCTCACTTTTGATAAACCATTTTCCATTATTTCTCCTAACAGTTATCAAAAATCATAGAATTAAACTGCGAAAAAGCCGACAATTAACTCATGAGACGTGTCGTAGAGCATATTTTTCTGTCACTTCTAGTGTCACTTGCAATTGCGACAACTTTTACTTAAATTAGCTAAATTTTTCAGAAAACTGTGCTACAATGATTTAAATTACATTTGTAAAACTTTAGAAAATATTTTTTACGTATTTTTATTTGAGGTAGAATATCTGACTAATTTTTGAAAGGCAAATAATCTGTAAATTTTTCTTTCAAGAAAAATCGCCATAAAAACTCCCAAAATCGATGAAAAATCGCCAAAAAAAAGTCGCCATCGCCAATTTCATATTTTTTGTCGCCAGGATTGATGCAAAATCGCCAACTGGGCGAAAAATAGCCACATCTGGCGACCCTGGCTTTGCCCTATATAATGCCTGTAGTCTTGCACATTTTCAATACATGTTTGACCACTTCTGAATTTTCGATATGTTGGAAGAATGCCATGGTCAAGAGGTCCCAAGAGTTTAAGTGACTTCAGACCTATTAGTATATTGCGCTACCTATCAAAGGTTTTCGAAAGCATAACACAGGTCTACAAGATTCTGTTGCTGGGCAGCTCGGGGTCATTTCCGAAGTAATTTTTGGGGTTATGTACTCGAAAAATGGTTTTTATTAGCTACTTTTGAGGTTATGTACAGGATGCACAAATTGTTTTTGATCTTTTTTTCTAGTTTCATCATTTAATACTACTCTTACCCTTTAAAATAAGCTATGGAGCAGTAATCTACGATTTTTTCTTGCAAAGTTATGACCATTTTAATTTATGAAGCTATAATTTCATATAAATAGATATATTATGTTAATATGAAATATGAACTTTATAATTCGGATTTTTCGCAGCAAATTACTTCAGAAATGTCGCCCAGCTACTCAGCAATAATCATGACCCTATTTTTTGTAGACCTGTGTTATTTATGCCCAGATATTGTAGTACTTGAAAGGGGGGTAATTTCTTAACCAGATGTCAGTCAGGCTTCCGTGCTATCCACAGTTGCGAAACTGTTCCTTTAAAAGTCACCAACGACAATTAGAAATTTTTTGGATAGACACAACTTTGGACTTTTGGCTTTGCTGGGCTTCTCTAAGGCTTTTGTCAGTGTCAACCGCACCAATTTGCTAAATCAGTTGGTTTCTAAATTTAATTTTTCTTCATCAGCAACCGTCTTGATTCACAGTTTTTCTTTTTTAATTGTAGGACACAACAGGTGGAGGTTGGGAACAGTTTTTCAGAGGCACTTCCTCTAGGTTGTGGTGTGCCTCAAGGATCACTTCTTGGTCCACTCTTATTTGACCTGTATATTAATGACCTCCCTGATGTTATGCAAGACTGTTACATTCATCTGTATGCAGATGACGTTCAACATTACCTAAGCAGGCCTACCGGTCTTATGGAGGCCTGTGTGGATCGTCTTAAGGGGTTATACGCAGTCGCAAGTCCAAAAAAGTTGTCTATTTACGACTTTTTCTGAAAAGGGATTTAATTTGACAAATGTTTAAATGATATACCATCCTGTATAGCTGATTTTAACGAGGATTTAAAGCTAATCAGCTCTTGGGCCCTTAACATTAAGCTAACACTAAATCCAGTCAAGACCCAGAGCATTGTTTTGTATAATCGAACAATTGATTTATCTTCTACGATCCCCCCACTGTATCTGAAAAAAACATGCGTATCAACTATTTGGAAGCTGTTAGAAGTTTGGGCATGACTATTGACACTAAGCATACTTGGCATCAGCATATTGACGTCCAGATTTCAAGAGTTTACCGAGGGTTACGAAGTCTATGGCGCCATGCTGACTGCACACCGCGACACCTTCGTTTAAGGTTAGTTAAAGCTCTGCTTTAACTGATATTAACTGATGGAGATGTTGTTTTTTGTAATATAGATTCCCAGAGTCGCAGAAAGTTGAACGTTGCGTTTAATTCTTGCTATAGGTACATCTTTGGTCTGCGTAGGTATGATCATATTTCGAAAATTTCCAGGCAAATCTTTGTATGCTCATTCGATGATTACCTCAGATATCGGCTATGCGTCATGATGTTTAAAATTATAAATGATCTGACTCCTGGTTACCTGAAGGACATGTCTTTGTCCTCACGCCGTACACGGTATCTTTTGGTACCAAGGTTTCGCACATTACTCGGTTCACGCACTTTTATTATGCATGGTGTCAGAATTTGGAATTCTCTTCATTTGGGTGTCCGCACCCTTCGGTGCCTCGGAAGTTTCAAGTTAAAGACTTTATTATATTTCTGCTCTTCACATAGATAGTCCCCTTCTCTTATATGCATGCAAGATCTGCTTTTTCCTTTCTTTCTTTTTTGTTTTTTTTTTGACCTTATACTTCTCATAATTTTCTTTCTTGTTTACTTGTTTTAATCTTACTTTCATCAGCTTTCATTAATGCTTAGTTTGTTTTGTTCCTTTTGTTTGATTTTAATTGTTTCCAGTAGAATTTTCTTTAGAGTTTGCTCATGTAAAAGAGCTTTATAGCTCAAATGTGTTTTTTAATAAAGTATTCTTATTATTAAAATTAAAATTAATACATGTAGTGGTAACTTTTAACTTTATATCGGCACTTTTCATTTTTAAAAATATTCAGTTACACTGCTCCTGTAGACGATCTCCTGGAGGTCCTCCAAAAAAAGTTGTCTGTCGGTGAGCACGATATCTCCGGTATCGATTATCCAAAATAAAAAACCAACAATATTCTATTAGTGTATAGATATATCTAGGTATTGATCGAAGGAATAGTCCAAATTTTGATTTTTGACCAAATGCTGGCTGCAAAAGAAAAATTTCCAATTTTCGACCAAAATTGTTTCGTTAAATTGTTTACAAAAATACAAGTAATTATCGGAAAACTTATTCCAGTAAGTTCGATGAGATAGGCGAATTATTAAGCGGAACTTTTCAACGCGGATCTTACTACTGCGGCCCAAGAACATTGGAAAACCAATACTATTCCATCGAGTGAAAAAAATCGGTCGGCGCACAGTTGGGGATCGTGCCGTGGACTTTTACATGAAACCAATCTTCGTTCAGCGATGGAAACGGAACGGTTTTGAATTTAAAGCCAAGTTACAATGTAATACATGTTTAATTTGTTTTTAAAAGTTGCATCTGCGTAGTTCTTGCTACGATCGAAGATCATGTTGCAATGTCACCAACAGGCCTCGTATTTAGATCATTGAGGAGGTCTAAATCAACTATCATATCTTCGGTGAAAACTTCGATTCGGCTGAACCGAGCTGCAGGAAGTTCCCGCAAGTGGCGCTAGTGAAGCGTTTCACAATATCGCGGATGATCGCTGATTTGCATCGACTTACCGATTTTGAGCTCGGCTTCGATGTTCTCATACTCGCTCTAGATATTACTTCTGGGCTTGCTTTGTACGCCTTGAAGTAATCTTTCTGCCAGTATACTTTTCCGCTATTGTACTTTTATATTTTCTCTTCATATACGATGATATTAAAAATTTTATGACATTTGTACAGAAAATGTTTTGCTTCGCTAATAGTTGTGGTCAAAGGCTCTTTACCTAGACCTTGCTGTGGGTTCTTTTTACCAGAACTTCAAAAGTGAATTCGCTGTAGAAATATATTAAATTAGCTGCTTTAACTGGTGTTACCACTGGTAGAGGGGGGGGGGGGGGGGGGGTGCTTACGTAGCTAAAACAAGTGTACAAGTGGAAAAATTAAATACACTGATTGAACCTGCGAACACCACTGCCATATCTTTTACAAGAAATCAGATGCAGTAATCCTTTACCAAATGAAATTCGTTATCTGGCTGCTTGCACACAAGCTGCATATCCGATTTCACTTGTGTGGACGATGAAAGACAGCTGGAATTCGCGAGGTAAGTGTTATCATTTAAATCACACTTATGTTTTATGCGGGAAATTCTACCTAAATTGTACATCCTACCCTCGTTTAATCCTTCATTCAACCATATTATATGACACATCTGACAACTGAAGTGTCGTTTGATGTTAGCTTAAATGGCAATGTACTCTACATTTCCATAAATCTTTTCTTGAGTTCTGCTAGCTCTTCCAGGTGAGGCACGTAATGGTAAGTTTGCTGGATCTGTTTTCATGTTATAACGTCTAAAAGATTGGCTGACGGCGTATATCCCAATTCGTTTACTGAAGAAGCCAAGTTGTGTCCTTGGATTATAATCACTTGTTGCTTCAAATTCCCCAAATTGTTGAAGAGTGTGACTGTGGTGACCGTTTTGTTGCAAAGTTCGTTAATTGTGGTTTTGTGTGCGGTGTTACATTCAGTGCGGCCGATTATCGGCTTTTAAGATTTGGCAGATTGGTGTTGTTCTGAATAGGAAAGGTCCCTGAAATTGATAGTTAACTTGAAGGTTTTGTATCGCGCTTTGTGCTGTATCTAAAAGGAACACCACAGCCTAATCAGCTCAAAATTCGGCGCCAACATTCGAAGCACCACAATCAAGTTATTCGACCTCCCTCTATCCCCACCACGCCCAACCACCCTCCTCTGATCGACGACCCCTTCATCTAGACATTTACCCAAAATTCCTTAAATTATATTTTGAACCAAATTTTCTTATGTGCCTATCTGTGAACACGTTAATATTTTAAAACTTATTAATTTATATAAATTTTAAAATAATTCAATGTTTCTCTTCTACTAAAAAATTTATCAGACTGATATGAATTATTTAATTCCAAACAATTGTCCTTATTATTTGTTTCAACAATTCTGCGAAATGATAACCAGTCGTTTATATCACCATACGATTCGAAGAAAAACATTGACTATCCTTTTAAAGTAGGACAAAGTGATTTGTTCGTTGGCATATTACAAACATTTTCTACATCTACATCTTCATATAGAAAGGGAAATCAATCAAACTGAGCATTATAACATTAACATTTATATCTATTACTTTTTGAAGTCAGTGCAAATTAAACAAAAAAAAACAACTACATCAAAAGTATTTAACACTCTCTCATAATAAATATAAAATAAAATTTATTTTATGCCTTTTAGAGATTTTTGTGAAGTCCATTAGTTTAAGTGTCATCAGATATACGCCACCTCACCCCGCCACACCCCCACAACGCCATCCCTGCCACAACAGCAACATTTTTCCTCATAATAACAATGGGCGATCATACTGTACAAAATATGTCTATGCGTAAGGAAGTTGGGTAACGCCCCCTTCCCACCATACCCCATAATTTTTATCGGGCTACCAATGTGGTAACATATTCTACACATTAAAAGAAAAATCATCAAAATCGGTCCTCACGTTACGAAGTTAGTCTACACCTTCCCTCACCCCCACCCTAGATCAAAATTTATCCTCATATTAGAAATGAAAGATTTTAATCCATATAAGAAAAAAAAGAATCGTTCAAATCAGTCTATGGGTTAAGAACCCCAACCCCACTCCGGTTTTTTATTTTTTGTACCAATGGGATTCTATACATCAAAAAAATAATCAACCAAATCGGTCCGCGTGTTACGAAGTTAGACCACCCCTCCCACCTCAAAATCCAGCCTACTGTATTTTTTTTCTCATTTACTACTCATGGGGGATAACATTGTATGCAACAAAAAAATAACCATCCGAATCGGTTCACGCATTACGAAGTTAGGTTTCAGACGCACTCCCGTTCCCACCCTATCAACAACATTTTTGATATGGCTTCAATCGAGGGGTAAAATCTATCCAACAAAAAAGAATCATCAAAATCGGTTGACAAGTTACGAAGTTGGATTACTCCCTTCACCCTCCCCATCCAGCCTAAGTCCAAATTTTTTCCATTATCAGCAATAGATGGTCATACTCTATGCAAAAAAGAACCATCCAAATCTACCTATGTACATCCCCCACCGTAACAATTGGTGAACATATTAATCATCAAAATCTGTCCACGAGTTACGAATTACATACATTAAAAATTTACAAAAAAAAAAAACAGAACGCCCATGAAAATACAATGGTTTTCTAAGTTAGCCGGGAAAGCTTTAATTTCATAAGGCAACCCAGCTTCTGATAGTTTGTGAACAGTTGTGAGCGCACGAACCAATCGCAGAACACAGCCAGGTCAGAGTGCAAGGTTCTGCCGTCTGCTTGGTGGGAAGCAGTGCGAAAAATCTTAGCATCGTCCGCATAGCACAGAATTTTATTTCGGGTCAGGAGAAGCGAAACATTGTTAACATATAGGATGAAGAGGAGTGGACCAAGGATACTGCCCTTTGGCACCCCCCAAAGTGACAAGGATTTGGTCAAAAAGAGCTCCCCGAAACAGGACACGCTGGGTACGATCAAACAGGTAAGAGGACAACCTGTTAATGATGCAGGAAGGAAACCCAAGAAGAATCAATTTGTAGACCAGGATACCATGGTCGATCCTATTGAAAGCCTTACTGAAATTTGTGAATACACAGTCGACCTGTTTGCCCGCCTCTACGGCTGGTAAAGAATAATTAATGAATTCAAGGAGGTTGGTGTTCGTAGACTTCCCCCTGAGGAAGCGATGCTGGAAGGAACCCATGAAAGGCCTTCAGTGAAATCGAAGATCGTCACTGACGAGAGACTCAAAAACCTTCGCGTTATGGCACAGGCTGGCAATTGGTCGATAGTTGGAGACGTCTATCCTACTGCCTTTCTTATGGAGAGGAATCAACTCAGAAGTCTTCTAAAGTTCAGGAAATCGGCCAGTTTGCAGGGACAGATTGAACAAATAACACAGAACACTAGCAAGAGATAATTGGCATTTCTTCAGAAAAGAAGCGGGTAAACCGTTGGGACCACCCGTGAAGCCCTCCGCCAAATTAGATAAATGTTCAGCAACGTGTGCATCGTGGAATACTAAATCTAATCTTTAAGCTCAAGGAAGTTAGGCGGGAGCCGCGTCAAGTGGGTAAAATCAGAAGTGGAAAAATCACAGAGGAAATCACAGAAAGAAGTTCGGAAATAAACTGTGAAAAATTAGAAATTGTGGGATCATCGTCACTGTCGTAGTCGCAGTACCTCAAAGAGGAGAGATAGGCGTCACATTTACGCTTCGAGTTAATAAATCTCCAGAACAACTTGGGGTCACTACGTAACGTACGTTACTAGCTGGATCTGAATCATTCACCCCCCCCCCCCTCAAAAGAGTACCTAACGGCACCTAACTATGGATTCGACACTAATATCGTTTAATTTCGAATGCTTGTATGTGTCACTATTTTACCACCCGCATCTATAAGGGTGCCTTATCCCCCATTCGCCGCCCCCCCCCCCCGCGGTTCGAAGTAGCCTAAACTACGCTTAAGAAAATACTGCCGTGTAAGTCCCATCGACATCGGTTTCGATTATTTGTATATGCTACTCTTTTCTGGGGGACGTTATCCCCAAATTAAAATAATAATATCAGTCGTTTCGATTATTTGTATATATTACGCCCCCCACACATACACACTCCAATTTTATTAATATAGAGAAGAAGAGGTAGAAGATTAGGCGAAAAAGAACATATTTCATTTTTATAACCTAAAAAGATATACAAGTTGTAAATGTTGTAACCTCGATTGAATTTATAAATTCAAATTATAGTACCAACTGTACAGTGCCACTATTTTCTTGTAAATTATTCACTGTGTCGATAACGCATTTCATCAATATTCATGTGGTAATGTATTCAATTGCACATTTCTATTCTGATTGAATTATTAGCATATACATATTCTGAACACAAATATGTATTTACTTGGTCCTCGAAAACACAACCATTTTACTAAAACTCAATAAATTAAATGCAAGCAATAGTTCAAGCTGGTGCACTTTCCATTTGATGTCTGCGATTAAAAGGAGTAGCCCATTCCAGCATACACTAATTGCATGATTGTAAGTTTTGATAGAAAAGTGGAACAACTGGCAATAAAGTGCAAAAATAAACGCAAAAACAAGCAATTTTTAATGCATTTTCAAAACTTGCCCCAAATTGAAAATTCATTTAGCGAAATGACTGGGTAAAGTTGACCCAGATTAAGGGTTGTGTTATCCATTGACCATGACACATGTTGAATTATGAGCCGCAAGGAAATTCCCGCAATACTTAGTTTAAACCCCACGTTCAAAAAACAATCCTTAATTCCTTTTAAATTTAATCTGACTTGCAAAAAGAAAAAATCAAGACATTTTATTCGCTTCCCGTGTTTATTGTATAATCCTAGAGCTGAACATAATTTATACATTTTTGCTGTGTTTGCAGCAGCATTATCATGATGCAGTTAAAACTTTTTCTTGTACTGCTCCCTTTGTTTTTGAGTTCAGTCAAAACACAAAATGTTGAAACAATTTTGTTTCCCTGAGGTGATTTTCCCATTTGTGTCCAAACTTTTCAGCTATAACACCTCATTCTATGTTAATTTATCCCCTTTGGAGGCAAATTCAGATTAAGATAAAATCCAATAATGTCCAGTCCAGTGAAACAAACATTTCCTTGCCTCCGAGATGTGGTTAGCAACTATATACATACTACTTGATACCCGGACTAAATCTGACACTGATGCACTCCATAATGGGAAAACTTCGATGGCAGCAATTTACATTTTTATGGCGATTAAATTTTCCGGTCAAAATTTCAGAGAAGTGAATTTAAATTTTATGAAAATTAATTATGAGTTCAGTAACGTGCTGAAAGTATGGTTAAGGTACCTTTAGGCGTTTATATTTCGAAGCTTGATGGCATGGTAATTATGTATGTTGCAGACCTTGTTTATTTTATTTTTATTATTGAGTTATTTTTGCTGTTGGACTATCATCAATTAATATAATTATGCTGAATATTGGAATTATTATTGTATGGGTGAAGTTAAGAAATTTGGTAGTTAAATCACTTACTTGATAAATTTTCTTTTGAGACCTTCAAATAAATAAACGTGGATAAAACTTAAATCTTTTCTTAAAGGCAGGGAGCTGTCGAACGATTTTAATAAGGGTTTATTATGTTAAAACTCAAACTTTGTAAAATAATGGTTCCTTTCAGTAAATTATATTAAAAAAACTGTAGCGAAAGGGATCACATTTAAATATGTTAAATCTTTCAAATAAATCAAAAGTACTTGCAGGCATCTCGTCGGTTCTAAGCTAAAGAAAGGCGATCTTTAAATTCTCTCATAACTTACAATCAACTCAATCGATGCTGATTGAACTTATACAGGGTGTATCAGATCTGGTATGTCAAAATACATTGTCTAATAGATCTCACCTCGACAAACAAAAAATTGTATGGCAGGTGGTAGGGCAATATGAAACCGTTTGAGAGCTACATGAGTTACAGGGTGATTCATAAATTTAAAATGTTCACGGTAGGCACATCAAATACTACCGTCCTAATGACCTTTCCAAAATTGTCAATTCCAAAAGTACCACTGCAGGTACAGTTACTTCCAAAAGTGAAAAAAATGTTTTGCGATTACTTAAAATTCAGCATTTTCTCAAATTTGTTCCGTAATTCATATAATTATACACCTGTTTTTTATTTTTATTAAATTGCCTATCTGATTACTTTTTAAAAAAGGTACAGCATGTCCAGGTAGAGAAAGGATTAGAAAAACCTCATCCCTAAAAATCCCTGACTACCTAATTATTTTATCGCATTTTAGGTAAGAATTTCTTTAAATAAACAAAATTTTTTCGATAAAGGGTCGAAAATGATTGTTTAGGGCTCACAGGCAATTCGGATTCAGATCTATGCGCCCCAGTTGGCAGTGGGGTGCTGTGCGTTGTTAGAATGGACATTCCTTGTTATATCGTACATGTTCCTCACTCTGGCATCTCCGATCCCCTTTGCGTCGCCATTAGGCTCTTTCGCAGAACTCTGTATGTTTTCACCGCCTACATTCCCCCTGGTTCACCCTCTGGATTATATAATCAGCTGTCCATTTCGATCGATGGCTTTAGCAGAGTTCTCTCACTCTCCGATGAGGCTGTCGTTCTTGGAGTGGGTTCAACTTTCCGGCTGTCTATTGGATCCGGTCTTCCGAGACTGCGAGGCTATTGCCGTCCTATCTTGGGGCTCCTTAGCATGTGCTGTTCTTCCTGGATACCTGTACCTCCGCTGGCCAGTGCAGTGGCGTCACAAACGACTCCGGCAGGTTTCTCGACCTAGTTTTCTGTACCAACCCAGATAGTTCGTTCGTGCGTGGGTGCCGAACCCTGTTGGTCCTAGAGTCCTGTAACCATATTGCACTACAGGTTCTTTTATGTGTCAATGCTGTCTACAGCTTCTCCTGCCTCTTGTATGGTTGTTCCTTTAACATCAGGTCTGCCAATTTCTCCATTATCAATAATTGGCTTTCGGGCTATAACTGGGCTGGATATTTACCGGTCTGTCCACTCTTTTTACAACTTTTTCTATAGCTATTTCACACAGTGTGTGCATATCTTTTTTTTCACTTCTTCCTCTTCGTATTCTTAGTGAATTTTAGAATAATTTTATTTTGGGAATTATCAATAATAAATAAATTTACTTTTACGCTAAAATATAGAAAATCTTAATAAGTGTAGCAACCACTACAGTAGACATACATATCTGTCTTCATACCTAATTTGGCCCACGTTGCGAAGGCCTTTGAAACCCTGACAAGCGACGTGCTCCGCTTTCATTGTAGCCTTTCATGGGCTTTTTATAGCACGGTTTTATTGAGGGTAAATCAATCACCACCAATTAACTCCAATTCGTGCAGCATTCTTTGCCCCAGATTGAGTTAGATATGTAGGCCTACTACATATTCACCGACCTCAGCAATGCTTTTGATAGGATCAACCAGCGGACAGAGCTTATAACATACTCATAAGCTCTGTTTGATGCTCTTTGTTGAGTGGCTGTCATCCTACCATTTGTGTCGTTTCCCGCACGCCTTGTTCGGTGGTGCCCTATCTAGCGAAATCTCAGACACCTCTGATGTGCTTCAGGGTAGCATCCTTAGACCGCTCCTCTTCGTAATTTATATTAATGAGTTCTCGTTGTTGCTGCCCAATAATGTGCTCCAATAATCGTCTACCCTGGAATGCCAGCACATGCATCTTTATGTCCTTTTCACGTAGAAGTCGTCCTATTTCCTTCTGCTCCTTCATTGGCAGTTACGCCTTGAGCAGGCTGAACTTGTTCAAGGATCTGGGGGTGATTCTTAACTCTCGTCTCTTCTTCGAGGATCACGTAGACTTTCAGTTTGGCAGAGCCAATTCCATGGTTGGCTTTGTTAAAAGGTGGTCTAAGGAGCTTGACTATCCGTACTTGACGAGGTTTCTTTTCTGCACTTTCGTCAGACCTTTCTTGGAGTACGCCAGTCCAGTTTGGGATCCTTATTTCGCCATTCATATTAACTGGTTCGAATAAGTCTGCCGTTCTAGATTTGCTCTTCGCAGCTTTCCCTGGCACGGCCATACTACCTTCTACTTCATCCTGCTAGTCTGATTTCCACTCTTTAACAGAGACGCGATGTCTCTAAAAAATAATTTTCTTGTATGATTTGTTGTAGGGGTCGATAAAATCTGGGTAATTACTTAACGACGTACCAACTGGTCAATGAATTTGCTGCTCACATTGAGTTACAACGTTCCAGGTGGAAGATGAAGGCCCAACTTCAACTAATCATCGGCACCATAACGAACAACGAATACTCTTACCTTAAGTTTACGTTTTAACTATGTATCGGGTTTTGTAGTAGCTAGACTTGGCAAAACTTCATAAACAATTAAATAAATGCTTTTTATTTTGGGAATTTACGATACAGGAGCAAATCAAAGTTTTTTATTAATATTATGGTACTTCCGGTTTAAAAATTTAATCTTATCAGTAATTTTAATATTTTGTTGCGGAAGAAGTGAAAATCTTCCAAAAGACACCGAGCAGCCCCTGCCCTCCGGTAGTGCGACATTCTAACTCACTAAAAACACCTCTCTGTGGATTAGCCGAAAGAGAGCACATACATAGGAGCGGGTCCGTTTTTGTTCTCTCCCAGTCTCCCTTAGTGGGGGCAACTGAGTATCCGGTTATCCCACTGTCGCCCCTAACCTAGGTTTACTGGATCACTGCTAGAATCCTAGCCTAGGAATTCATGTTCTTCCATCGTCGTAAATGTTTCTTCTTGGCCCATGCGTTAATTATAACCTTCACCCCTTATCTGCCCACGGCATTGAAGGGTTTCGGGCCATAGAGCTTTAGTCCAGAGCTAGGACAAGTAACCTCCTCCGAATTAACCGCAGCTAGCCCTTCAGAAGGCAGGTTTGCATCTTCTACTGGTATGTGTACCGCGGAGATAGCCAACTCGTTAGACTCTACCATCTCTGCCACTGCCGCCCCTGAGGAAGTGCAGGACTACTACAGCATTTTCAGCCGGCGCATGTCTAGCCTCCATAGCCGCCGCAGAATCTTCGGAAGGTAAGTTTCATAGAACTGCATATTTTGTGCTGTAGTACAGTGGATATAAGCAACCTGTTATGGTCCACTTCTTTTCCTACAGAAGTGTCTCAGGAGGCGCCATTCGCGACCCAAGTACCCCTGGGTCCTGCAGGCGAGACTCCCTTGGCATGGCCTACTTCAACGTTGGAGTTTTTTTCAAGAGGTTATCTCCTCTCAACTCTTCCATCCATCCTCCAGCTACTGTCTTATCAGTAATACTACTTTGAAAAAAGTAGGCAAAAAATCGCTTTTGACCGGTGTGTCCTTGCCGATGACCACAGTTGCTCCGGTTGTACTGGTATAGTTGACCTCTATTAGCTTTACTAGCTGAGGATTTTGTTATTCTCTTCAAAGGGCAACTATGCGGATGCAATGATAAGTGCCGATTCTTTCTTACTATCACATACTGCCACTGTATTGAAACGATAAGAAAGTAAGAAATTTACCACCATACCTTATAATTAGAAAGTGTACCGACGGTAACTTTCTTTCTTTCATATGGTAAATGGTATAATCAACAGAAAAATCACAATAAACTTTCTTAAAAAAATAAAAATTGCCGTCATTGTAAGCTTACAAGCCAGCATGAGCCCTTATGAGCAAATTTTTAAGGAACAAAGTTAAAGCCGATTTTAAATATCCTTGCAAAGACGTGTTTCCTCAATATCGGGCACCATAATTTACCAACGATTATAAATTAAATTTACAGTAGCTTTCAACTAAGCTATTTATTAAGTAGTAAAAAACTATCCATTAAAAGTTATTTCGCCAACGTAACTTTATTTTACCCTTGCAGAACTTATCGTGACAGTGTACGTTAGCGTGCAAATTTTCGAAAATATCGTAATAAAAGCCATCATTATTGGGAGAATTAGCAATTCAAAACCACTCAACCAAAAACTGGAATCAATAAAGTGTCAAGTGAAAGAAATCTCAGCTATTTTCACATTCCGTCATTCCGTAATATTCAAAAAAAAAAAAACTCACTGAACCTAAAATGGGTTTTTCCTCACATTTTTAAACACAGAAATGAGTCGGACAGTAGGTTCAGGCAAATGTCAACAAGTGAGCTCATTCAGATTCAATTCAGGGATAGCTCTGTGTTTTTTTTGGGAATCCAATAATGTAAAAACGCCTATATGCGAAGGGTTACCACGTACACTTAGGGCTTTACAATAAATCTCTTTGGGATTTTCCCCCCGGCGGGAATGCCATTCGTTTTCCCTAGTTGGTATGTTAAGTCCTTTCTTAATGTACATTTACAGAATTTTCCATGAGATACAGCTGTGATGAATGTGTCAAGATGGATTCTCCGGCGTGAGCGTATATTTAATTGTTGGGAGCATCAATTAAGATTTGGGCATCCGAGCTGAATAAACATATAAATCCTCGTAGAGCAAATATGTCTGATCATTTTGTTAATTGTGCATTACTAGCAGAGAGAATCGTCAAACAAATGTCCATTTGAAAAATGACCAAATAAATATGTTAAGGGCTTAATCTATTGTAGAAAGACCTATACCTTTTGCTAAAGATAAATTTCTCAATAAAGGTATAAGCAATACTCTTTAAGGTCTTTTAAGACTTAAGACTTAAGGTGTTTAAACAGGTTTTCACGAGGCATGCAGTAGTATAAAAAAATGTTAAGCTCTAGTTAAATAAGGGAATCTCTTATGTAGGATTAGAGATTCCCTTATTTAACTAGAGCTTAACATTTTTGTAGTTACCCGCTGGGCCGCCGAGAGGGAGGGGGCAAAGGGGGTAAACCCCCCCGGGCCGGGCTTTCGAAAGGGGCCCCGTCATCTAAGTCATCAATAGAAAATTTTTTTCCATTTTAATTATATATAAAAAATGTTTCACGATCGAAAAAGTGTAATATACTAGACAGATTTTAAATTGAAAGTCACTGATTCAATTATTATAGATGGGCCCGTAAACGCTTAGACCCGGGCCTGAAATTCCTTTCGAGGGGGCCCGTATGTGGTACTCCCCGGGTCTGAATTTTGTCTCTATGGGCCTTGGAAATACACGGGTTGTACGGGTGCAAAGCGACAGTTCAGAAAAGTCGCGTATGACAAGGAATGATAAAAGAGGAGAAAGAGAGAAGGAGTAGCGCGAGAAGGGAGATAAGGGGTCTATATTAAACATTTTTTTCTCTTTTACTATCATTATGTTCTCCTAAATTGACAGTAGGAGGGGAGTTTCTTTGATGTGGTAGAGGAAAAAATATTATTTTATTAATATATAATTTTATTTTATTTTAATGGTTAAAGAGGTAAAGCGAAGGAGTTGGCGATGTACACTTCGCTTGACACATGTGCGAATTAAAACTATTTTAGATACATTTTTTTCTGCTTAGGAATGATTACCGAAATATGACGGTGCGTCAGTTCACCTCGAGAGTATAAGGGTAAAAACGACTTGAAGCCCTTATATCGTGCATTCTGATGTGTCTATAATGAATCTGTATAGTAGAAGAGCGGAGATCGGGCGAGCGAGGACCGCCGAGGAGGAGAGAGCCCGCACCATGGGCAAGTGGCAGGAGTCATGGGACAACGAATCGAAGGGACGTTGGACCGCGCGACTCCTGCCGCGGATAGAACCGTGGGTCAGTCGAAAGTACGGAGAGGTGAACTACCACCTCATGCAATTCTTTAGCGGACATGGGTGTTTCCGGTCGTATCTCCATAAGGTAGGGACAGCCGAGACACGCGACTGTCCGTACTGCGTAAGTGACAGATACGATGCAGAACACACGTTCTTCCATTGCGGCCGCTGGGCGGATGGTAGAGCTGCTGTCGAGGAGATGCTCGGACCTCTGTCGGCGAATAATGTAGTGGGGCACATGTTGGAAGGAGAGGAAAAGTGGCACTTGGTCGTGAAGTTCGTGGAAAATGTACTCCGCACCAAATCTGCGACGCACGTCCTGCTGCGTTAGGAGCCTTGTGGGTTAAGCGAAAAGGCCCAGCCCGAAGTAATGTGGAAAACGGCCCCGTGCTTGTGTCCTTGGAGCTGGGAGGAGGGGTTTTAGCAGGTAGTCCACCCGGGTGGAAGTCCGGCACCCTGTCCGTAAATGGATTCTCCCTCCCTCTTAAAAAAAATTATAATAATGAATCGGTCTAGCAATTTTTTAGACCAATGGTACAACAGCTAGACAGGTAAGAGACGTCCGATACTCCATCGATGCTCCAGAGAGTCAATGGTCTCAGAGATGATGGATTAGTCAAGAAGTTTTATAGCCCTTTTCTGAACTTTGTCAAACGCGAAAAGTTCACTACGCCAAGCAACAATATCAAGTCTAACTGAAAAAGTTCTTACAGCTTTGTGAAAATGCCGAATATTTCTTCCCATTTTTTGCGATTGAAAATTTGTGCTTATACCATAGCTAACCATGAACCGAAAATGTTCATGGGTATATTCACTTCATCAACGAAAACAAGTTTTTGGTTTGTTGGGTGCCTTAAAATATTAAAGGAAATCGAGTTTTGGTTGTGTTAAACGTGAGATGATTTGCGCTGTCGCGAATATCGATTCAAACATTCATTCGTGGTTAATTTGTGTAGAGTTACAAGAAATCAACAGTGCCATCTTCGGCAAAATAATGTATGTGATTGAAACTGACGCACAACAGGTCATAAATAAAAAGAAAAAATTAGGTTGGCATAAAGAAGTGAGCCCTGAGGTACGCCTGCGTTTATTTCCTTGCGATCAGATGTAACTCCATCTATTATTAATTAGACGGATTTAACTGCTTTTGATAAAACACTTTTATGAAGTGAGGGTGCAGATCAAAATTTTGAAATTTGGCTAGAAGAGCAGTATGTCAAGCTCTCTCAAAACCTTTTGAAATAAGTATATAAACCGACGATTGAGGAATTATGGGAGCAATGAGTCTAACGTTAAATTAGAATAGTTAATGCGGAAACTTTACTAATAAGATTTATAGATTGTTTAACAACTGGTGCAAGTAAGTGCCATTGTAGTTATACGGGTCGCTTGTATCTCCTGTTTTATGTATCAGCTGGACTGGTAAGTTTTCAAGCAGATCGAAACACTTCTATTGAGTTCTATAATCGATAAAGGTTGTGCAGGTGTTTGGCGAAGAAGCGCAGTGTTTCACCAGTAAGGTCAAAAAGCCGCTAGGTCTAGTAGCTTTGGATATATCGAGCTTTGAGAGAACCGAGAAGCGGGTTGACCTCGCCTAATAAACCAGCTTAAGCTATCTTCTTTTAAATGAGTGGTAGTACGAGTGGTGGAAGCGCGTTGGTTAGACGAGTAGGTTACACCAGGGAAGCACGCTAGTATAAGACAAATAAATTATGTACTAGGAAAGCACGCTAGTACAAGAGATATTGTACGAGTGTCCAACACCAGGGAAGCATTACCGCGCTGGTCGCTAAGGTCCGTCCGGTCGCTGGTCAGTGACTGACTGAACGCTACACTGGGATCCTTTAGATAGTCTGTAGCTCCAAGTTACCTAGAACAAAATTACCTGTAATGACTGTGTTGGCTAGTCGGCTAGCTTCTGCTTGCTCGGCTGATCGTGGTCTGGTCGACCACTGCACTGCAACTGCGGAAAATGCTGTGTCGTCTCACTTATATACAGTAGTGGATCCTAATTTCCTCCAAATTCTGCAAATACCTTTTGTTAGCTGCTAGTTCTTCTGGCTTCTGAATGGTTTGTTCTGGTCGACTAATGGACGACGACTGATGATCGGTTCGGAGCCAGCCTTCCTTATATAGCTTGGCTGGGTTCTGGCGGCAAATTAAACATTTTAATTTATACTGTGAGATGCGGTGCTGTTAACAGGTTTTCGAATCTTTCTGTTGACAAGTTTTATTTATGTAAATTCGTTACACCATGTATTGAAAACATTTGTGGGTTCACCTCAAACATATGCCAGGTAACAACTTAAATAAATAATACCTACCTCAAAAAATATGACGATAAAGTACATGGGAAGTGCGGTTTGCTTACACCTCCAATGAACAGCTGTTTTTATTTGCTTCCAGACTTTATATATAGAAGGCTGTGGTAGGACGCACGGATATCGCTAGACGCTTAACGTGCCATAGTGCAAGAGTAAAATTTTTTTGGATTTTGAAATTTGCGCTTTTTGTAGAGTGAAAACTTCTGGGGAGCGGTCAACAGGGGTCCTGCTACTACTTTTCAAAAAAAGCATGGAAAAGCTTCTCTCTGGTGAGACGTTCATATATTGTTGATGAAAAATTAATACGTTGAATATGTTGAACAAGAAAACTACGGTTTTTATGTTGGGGGGTTCGATAGCATATAAAGTAAGCGTATTAACTTTATGATGATCTGAAAGGAATTTTATAAAATTCGATCCAGTCATATTCTTCTTAAACGATTTTTTTAATTTCACAAATGTCTAACTAACAATCAAATCTTGCAATCGATTTTTCACCTACTTAATTTTTTTTTTTATATATTATATTCGCTCATTACTACTTTGAATAAAATTTGTACCAAAGTTGTCGTAGGGGGAGAGGGGACGCGTAGCCCAATTTGAAATTGATTTGAAATGATGTCAAGTATCGAGAGAATGACTTACAGGAATTTTGCAGGTTCAGAAGAGCTCGAACCCCTTCGCAATGTGGTATGTAAATACCTTACCTTAGCTAATAGAAAAATTAGAATACTTGACAACCACTTCTTTCGAAGGCTACGGCAGAACATACATCCTTATGAACGTCAGAGGATCTAAATGGCAGAGCTTACAAAAACTGGTCATAAATCTAGAGGGCACAGTGAACCCATCTGATGGTAGTCTAAGTGACGGTGGTTAAAATATATTTTAAGCACCATCCTTTAAAGATAACCTAACATAACCATTAGCCCAACAAAGCCTATTGAATCCTTTCGCTTAAAGTAATCAGTCAGTTTAATAAATAACTGAATCCCCTGTAGTCAGAAACCACTGTACACTACGTGTTTTCAAAGAACAAACAGACCACAAATTTGCTTTAATGAACTTGCGAAAGCACTTGAGAATTTGGTATACCTTCAACCAGAATATTTTCTTAATGGCAAGCACAGGAGGACATTGTAGCCACCTATATAATACATTTAAATTTTAAAACTATACCAATACTCTTCAGGAGTTGTTTCATGTTTTCAGGCCATTTAAGCTTTGCTCTAATTTCATTCAGTTCATTAAAATTTTGCCTTGTCGGTGATGGCGTCGTACTGTTTAGATTAAGATGATTTTCTTCATGCTGAACGTGTTAGGGAAATTTGAATATTTTTAGTTAATTTTCATCCAAGTTTCCGGAAGAAAATTTCCGAGCTCATCTGTAGCAAATTACTTTGAATATTCATCATTTTTCCTGCAAATGGCTTCGTTACCCTCTTCTTCTGGTTGTAGGATGCTACACAGTTTTTCTTCGACGTTCATTTTATGAATATTCCCTGCTATCTGCTTCAACAAGCTATACAGTCTCGACTCTAATACCTGTCCTAATGTCTTAGCACATTACTAAAAGATGTTCCTATATGTCCATTTATTCTGACCATACGACAATCAGATTGAGAAAATCACATTTTGTATGGTTAGTGGTTCCTGCGGCCTTAAGTAGAATTTATTCAATAAACTTCTTTGAAGTAATTTTCTGTCATGACTAAAAGGAAGAGACATTACGAAGTCGGAGTCTTAGACAAGCCAAAAGCTCCATTCTAAGCCTAGTAATAATAAATTTCATAAAGCTCTGCCGCAGCACTACGTATAGTACAGAAATGAAATCATTTATTTAGCACTATCTAAATTCAGGAGCACCTTGTCGTCGGAAGAAAGCCTGGCATTTCTTAGAGGATTTGTTGTAGATATAAAAGCCCTCTCAGCCATATCCTGTATACGTTGTGTGAATTTACCCTTACAATTTGCTGCTTCAGGATAAAATTGGTTAAATCTGTTGCTCCTGGGAGCCTTTTAACGATAAAATTTTGGTCTGACCATATCGTTCTCTCCATGTGCAGGGATTTGTTCCAGTATTGAACTTTCTTGTATATTTCCAACACGTACTCGTTGAATACTTGCTTGTTTTATTCTAAGCGTTAGCAAATTGAATTACACGGTAGGGCGGGCGGACGAATAATGAAGTTCTCGAAAAACATGAAGAAAATAGTAAGTGGCTCTTGAGCTCTCAAGGCTACGATGGTCTTCAAATTAACGTTGTGTGAAATCGAAATAAAATAGACATCTGAGTCGTAGAGGAAACTTAATAAATGTAGATTGAGGCAATATTGGACAGGAATATCATTTGAGCAGAAGAACTCGTGTCGTTATTTGACATATTTTCAAAAAAACATTATAAAAGTAATATAAGAAAAAGATAACAACAACAACAATTTTATAAGTCGTTACTTCGGTCAAATTAAAATTTTACGACTCCATTAAAGGATAAATATTGAAAGGGAAATTCCTGTTTTAAATTTACACATGTAATTATTTACAGTAACTATTTACTAAAATTACAAGATGAATTGATAATTAAGATTGTTTAGTTTTAACTATAAAAGTAATTAAGTACTTAAAATTTTTTTTAAAGAAGGACTAGTGGCTCCTTTAAGGCTGCCTTTTGAAAATTAACTGTGATATTAATGTCGAGAATTTTACACATTTCTGACGAGGCTTCCGACAATTTATTTCCAACACGAAGATCTTCTGTCTGACAAAGATACCGTCATAAATCACGTCTCGAATTTGGCTGATTATTATTAATATTAAAATATGGGTCTTATAATGGTCATAAGCCACCCATTCGAAACTGAGTTCCTTGAAAATGTCCCTGGAAACTGCCTTAGCTATGTCTACCGGTAATTGGAAAACCTCGCCGAGATGTCTGAGCCTGATTCGATCGAGGTCCTCACCAGTAATATATGATGTGTTCTGGTGCCTCCTCCTCTTCCAGCGAGACATGTTCTCCTCTTAAACTTATCCTAAAATTTTTAGGTGGTAACCTAGGGAAAATGGGCAGTTAAAACTCCTGTTATCAACCATAAGTGTGGTTTTCTGAGTGAGACGACTGCTTTCGTTTTCAGTAGTTTTTACACCTCTTCGATTGCCGTAACCCCAGAGTGTTTATACAGTGCGAGTTCCTTCATCTATTCTTTTGTACATTCTTAGTGTCTTCGTATCCTTGCAGCCAGGCCGAGGTGATTCTCTTAATTCTGTGCATTCAGTTAGCCCCAGACAATTCTAGATTTATTCTAGACCATAAAGCCATGAGCGCTGCCTGACTACCCGATATTATATAGAGTTTGGCACCACGTAATACTTTTTGAGTAATTTTGCGCGCGCAGAGTTCTATGGGGAGTATCTCTACTTGAAAGATAGTTAGTGAATTTCCGAGCTCTTGTATATCAGCTTTCGTAAACTTAGGACGGCCCTGGCCGTTATCGGGCTTTCCTACCACAGTACTTTCTTACTTGCGGTGGAGGAACCTGGTGCTGATAAGCCCCTACCCCCCCCCCCCCCCCCATTTTTTGCTTTTCTGGATCGCCATCTTCACGAGCATCAGGTGCTTGGTTGAAAGCGCATCATCGGGAAATTTATCCGGTAGTTTTTTCACTCCTGCCAGGGTTTTCCTGAAGGAGAATCTCACGGTAGCGATCCTTCCTTATCCTTTTGGTCTTAGTAGGCCCAGGGATCGAATCCTCGGATCGTTTCCTCTTGACACTGATAGGAACTTTTCTGTGTGCTAGAACTAGTTCTTTTAGGATCATGTTTATTTTTCAGAAACCACTTTAACCTGTTTGTGCCAGGACCACTAAGTTCTTTGCTTCTTAAACTGTCAATGTCTATTAATTTCTTGGAATGACTTATTGAGTTCTAAGCGACTTCACCGGGTTTGTCTACCGATCCAGTAATGTCCTCGTTGGACATGAGTGGGCTCTTTGAGCCTTTGAATCACCCTGAGGGGTGACGCCATCATTTGTCTCATCTACTATTGTATTCACAGAGATCCCACGAGTACGGAGCAATAGTCACACTGACAAAGATCCGCAGTACCACAGTGAGGCTTAATTGAAACCGCAGGTTGCCTGGTATTCGGAGTTCGCATACAAACGACCAAGCTCCCCTGGCGTGGTGTATTTCCGAAACCTGGGAAACAATCTGTTCGTATTCCCCTTCATAAGAAAGGCAATGAATGTGATATATCACATTTTCGTCCTATAGCTAATTTATGTGGTATTGCTAATATTTTTGGAGGCATGGTTTGCAGTGTTCTGTACTTTCACTGCACCCAGTCAACTTTTTTGGGTTCCCTTCAGCATGGCTTTATAAAGAATGACTCCACCACATCTAGGTAATTGGAATTCTCCAACTTCTGTGTTTCTTCCATTGCAGCTAATAAGTGAGCCAATAGTATTTTACGGCCATTAGTAAGGCTTTCGATAGAATTAATCATAAAATTATCATTCATAAGTATCTGTTTTTGGGTTTGCTTCCCTCTTCGCCAACAGGGTATGTTCTTATCTCTCAGGTCGTACGCAACGCGTTTTTTTGGAGGTGCGCTTTGTAAAGAAATAAGTAATATATCAGGTGTCCTTCAGGGCAGCCATGTAGAACTTTGTACAACACCTGTTATACTCAATATATTTTTTGTCAGACAGTTCAAATAAATTTCGGTGTATCTCAGGGATCCGTCTTTTCACCAATTTTATTTCTTCTTTTTATTAATGTTTTTTTTATCTCTCACTTTCAATCAGATTCATAGTTTTGTCAAAGGCAGCACCATTGATTTTACTTACTCTTTTGATTATGAATTCTCGTGGAAACTTTATAAAAATCAAACCAGAAGGTATGCTCGGATCGTTGAACAACGATCTTTACTTGATGCAGGCATAGACTCCAATATAATATCAATATTTGAGCAGGGGCCGGACATGTTGCACTATTCGCGTTAGACAAAGTTCAAAGAAGGGCTGCTAAGCTTATTGGTGACTTTGTAATTTTACAGAGCATCGACTCTTTGCAGCATCGACGAAATGTTGGTTGTCTTTTGCTTTCCATTTCTGACTATAGTCATAGCAGTTTATTAGGAATCTACTGTATGTGTGCAGGTGAACACCGATTACCCTACCCCGACACTGAGCTCTGGAAAAACCTCTCCTAGAATTAGAGCCAGTAGAGTCAGGGGGGGGGGGGGATTGGGGTGTCAAAATGGCAGGTATATATATATATATTCACTGATGATTTGAAGCTGGAGTGTACTCGGATTACAGGACTCGGATTATTTATACGCCCAAAACTAGAAATTTATATCGAGAATCAAGCGGCATTAAAGGCACTTCTGGAATTATGTCTAAACTTTGCATTTCAATGTTTGAACTTACATGCATAAAAGAAAATGAAAAATCTATCATAAAGCAAAACAAAAGGTTAAACCGTACTTTTGAACCTCAATTGAAATCTACAAAAATGACTTCTATGCAAATATTTCATCAAAATAGGTGTTGTTGTTCAAAAGACAAAATGAAAGAACCAACCAACATTGCAGGGAAATGCTTTTTGTCAAAGGAGGAATTCCTTTAAAGGATTGTTGCATTAAAATCGTACAGCACCCTTTGAGTGAAATTCACTCACCGTAAATTTGATCAATTGAGACTCAAAGACGAAATAAAGTAAACTTTGGCATAAAAAGGAGCATACGTATCCTTTTCAATAGAAGCTCAAAGACGAAATATAAACTTTTCTACGGAAGGGAGTATGTCTTTCTGAATTTTCATTTATTTTGTAAGTATTTTTACTTTGCAGACTGCTATCCTTCGTAGAAAGTACTCACTTCATTCTTTCAATAAGCGCTAGTGTTTGTTATTTGCAAATTCGCCAATAGTAATGCTTTAAAAAGAAAATGTTCTGGTTGTTCAATATATTATCTAATAGACTAACAGTGGGTGTGTAACTTTTAGCAGCAGTTCGGTCGCATTACCATACGAATACGTTTATTATTACAAATGTCCACAAATAGGCTACAAATTGTGAAAATTTCAAATTGGGATCTTTATGGGTGCTTACGTTATAATAATTTTAGTGATCAAATCCCGGAAAAACTTCTCATTATTTAAATGGACTGGCAAGCACATACTTATTAATCATACATATATCTAAGTTTTGGTGCTTAAAATTGTATTAAATATCATGCAAGAAACAAAAGTTGTGACAGTTATATTTATGTATGGTTTAATTCATTAATTCTTTAAATTACTCTATGTACACGAAAAGGAAACTTGAGGAATTTTAATACGTAAAAATTACGGTTCTTAAATGTGATCGTGTTGCGACTATCAGGTACCTCGATTTTTACGGGACTATCAGCTAACTTTATTTTTACGGAATTTCCGGAACGATGAACCTCGAGTATCTATCTGTTCGGTTTTAAAGGATATTTTGAGCATGGAATTCAAACGGCTTCAAAATAATCAATTCACCTCAATTCATGTTTAAAGAGATTATGGGAGCTGTCTCTATATTAATTGACCTCTGTTTATTTATGTAGTCTTGCAAATTGGCTGAAACGTAATTAATTATTAATATTCATAACGAAATTCAGAAATACATACAACTATGTTCAATTGAAATTCAGAAACACAGAAAACTAAGCCTTACGCAGCGAAGAAATTTTTCAAAAATCACACAGTAAATTGTACGAGTCACGTAAATTTAGACTAGAATTTAAAGACTGCAAATGAACACATTAAAAATTAGTGGTAAGATTATAAATTGTATATTTCGGCTGTTTAAATTTTGCCAGAATGTGTTACTTGCAACACAATTAGGTACGGAGAGTGGAAATATAATTTTTCATACAATTTCCTCTCCGTGTACTTTGCACATGGGATTCCTTTCCCGTCGTTGTTATTTGCAAGAAAAACTCAGAGTGTTTCGGAACTTTAGCGATTTACATCGGAAGTTTAGCGATCAATGTACAAATTTAAATAATAGTGTAAAAGTGCAATAAAGGGGTTCAAGGGCTGCAATCGTTTTAATTGACAAATTCATAAATCAAACCAAAAAAACTTAAGGCAAATATTGCCCTAGAAAGAATGCCATCGTTTAACATAAACTGGAAAAATTGTTTCGCGTGCAGAAAAAGACTGACGTCATTGCTAATTCTTGTTTACGCGGAAAGTGAAATGTCGCAAACTACCATGAAAATTCCTTCTGAAACTGTTGATCGTGCATCATTACATTTCATTGACAAGGAGTCAGCACTCAACTCTTTAAATGAATGCCTTCTATATCTTAATGAAAATTTCATCACAGAACACATTGAGACAAGCAATATGTGAAAAATAAATTGAGAAGCGTGGCAAAGATATTTCCGAAAATGTTTTTATATATAAAAAATATATAGTAAACTACATATCCAGTCAAGGCAATAGACATATCCAGGCAAAACAATAGAGAGAAAGAGGTTTAACTGCAGTTGAAATTGAAAACTAAATTTTTATTTCCCAGTATGTTGTTTGAATTAAATTAAATTAAAGACTATAAATTTGACTCGGCACTTCCAGAACCGCGTAGTCTGAATAGAATGCGAGGTAGGCCACGAAAAGGGAAATATTGAACCGTGTAATGAATATGCCACAGGTGGCCAGAAATCTAGGCAAGGAAATGCCAAACGGAGAAAGGGAAGAACTACTCGGGCCTATGGTTAATAAGTATAGTGAAAATGTATGACGGAACATCTAGAACTGAGTGACAGTCTTGACTGAGTTGAATCTTATGGCAGATGAGGATGCGGTTTGCTTACCAAAAAAATCCTCAGGTCGGAGGCGGAGAATGGTGCTGAATACCTTAAAGGGTATAATTCAGAGGGCACCTGTTATCGTTAGTGCTGCCATCCTCTGAACCATTTCCAGTGCTTTCAGGTGGGTCACTTTATCCACCATACGACCACCCCATAAGTAAGTATTGGTCATATAACATTAGGGTAGAGCCAGTACGTAACGCGCGGCTCCATACCCTATCTTTTACTTGTAGCCATTTTGCACGAGTACAATTTAGTTTACTATCCACGTTACGGCCTTGATATTTAGCTTAGTCACCTACTTTCAGTCTGACCCCATCTAGCACAGGTCAGTTGATATAAGGAACTCTATGTTTCCAAGAGAAGAGTATCAACTCTGTCTTGGCCGGATTTATGCCCAGAAGATACCTTAGAAGTGGCATATTGCAACACCTCAGCCAATATGTTGGGGTCCTTGCCCGTAATCATTAATAAGTTTAATCGGTCTACTTTGGTAAAGTTGCATATCATCCGAATAAAGATAAATCTTCACATTTTCAACTTCTTTAAGCAGGTCATTTATAAATCTAAAATAGCAGAGGAGCTAGCACTGACCTCTGTGGAACTCCACGGTACACATGCAAGGTATTAGAATGACAGTTCTATCTAATCTTATAAACTGCGAGCGATCCTACAAGAAGCTGTGAATCAGAGAACGAATTGTTGAATCCAAATTGAAATAATAATCTGATCGTTTACATAATAAAAGGCCTTAGAAAAGACGCATTTAATTTATTTTAATTTGAAGTGGTGTTGAAATTCCTTTTTTGCAAAAAATGTTTATGTTGGGATGAAGAAGCTAGAGCAATTGAAGAATTTCAAGACTAATTGGAAGATCACAAGAATGAATGGACTGTAAATCACACTGGATTCAGTAGAAAAATTGAACTGGAGGTTATGGGTATTAAGTACCTGAATTACATTGGAGACGGGGACTTCAAAACCTACAAAGGTGTTGCAGAGAGCAATCCCTATGGAGACCAGATCATTACTAAAAAGGAATATAGACTGCGCAAGGTCAAAAGAGTAAAAAGGCTTGGTGGAAAAGGGAATCTTACACTCAACTAGATAACTCCGCCTTGCAGCTATTATGGAATGGTAATTAGAAACAACTGTCATGATGTTCAATATACGAGGCTATCACGTTTCGTCAACAGTTGAGGATCCGCAACATTGCTATTGCAGTGAGACTTAGTGTAAATAGCTCAAGGCAATAGTGGCTAAAAATGTTGAAGAATTCAAACTCAAGCCTGCATTACCACAAGATGCTTTACATGCTTTAAAGCCTATCTACATAGAGCTGTGACAAGATATTTTGTTGGAAAGATGTATTGGGGGATTATACAGAGGATGCCGATTACATGCGCTTGGATGGATCGCTTTCCAGAGCACGGGTCACAGCAAAGCAGAAGAGGAAAAAGGCCAGGGAAGCAAGAATGGCTCAAAACATGGCTGCAGAGGTAAAGGACGGACCATAATATGTGACAGTAATGGTTAAGTTATAATCTAAAAAAATTAACACAATGTTTTCTCAAAACACGATTTTTTGACCCTCCGTACATGATGCCTGTAACACCTTCTCATATAATTCCATGATATTTTCAGGGTATGCTTGTAAGATCAATACCTTCCATGTGGCACTAAATTTGTGACATAAAGTAAAATACACAAAAAAAATTAGATTTTTATTTTGGAAAAAATAGCACTTCTTGAAAGCCTCACTTTTAGTTGGTCCAAAAATATTTTTTTTTCAAAAAACTAAAGAGAAGTAGTGTCACAAGGAAGATACAATCATAAAAAACGAATTAGCTTTTGGAAAAATTTTCCAGATTGCCTCTTTTTCCGTGGGGAATGTACGGAGTGGGGAGCCAGAATATGAACAGCGATTGCTTGAGCAGCGGTTTTATTACAGTTACAGTTGATCAGCTGTTAATTTCATGCTAATCATCTGTTTCATTTAAACGCCAGAAATTCTGAAAAAATAAGTATTTTTAGGTGGTCTTAACTTACTTACATCTTACTTTTCCCAAAAAAAAAATTGCGAAGTTAAGGTATCATAAAATAGTTTAAAATAAAAATTGAACCGACTTCACAAAAAGCACTAAAAAGCATAAAATAATGTTTAATTTTATATCTATTACGACATATTGAAGTCGGTGCAAATCAAACAAACCAAACTACAGCAAAAGTATTTAATCGTCCTTCTTTATGATTCCTTGAGCTAAAACATTTAGGTAGTACCTTCGATTATGGTTGGGTAGTTGTTTTGTTTCTTTAATTTGCACCGACTTCAATATAAACTATTTTTCACTTTTTAGTGTCTTCTTCCGTTCTTCCGTTCCGTACAACAAAAAAAGGAACCATCAAAATCGGTCCACGCGTTAAAAAATTAGGTTCAGCCCCCTACCACCCCCCCACCCCACCAAAATTTTTTTCTCGCGGTATCAATCGGGGCCAGACTCTACCCTACAGACAAAGAATCATCGAAATTGGTCCAAGCGATACGAAATTAGACTACACCTCTCCCTCCCCTTCCCCCTCTCCCGCCATAGAACCAAATTATCCTCCTATAAGCAATGGGGGATCGTACTCTATACAACAACAAAGGAACCATCCAAGTCGGTCCACGCGTTACAAAGTTAGCTTTCACCCCCCGCCCCCATGGATTATTCTTCTTTTGATGTGTAGAATATGTTGCCCTACTTGTGCCAATACAAAAATTTCTACGGTGAGGTGGTTTGCGGAGTGGGCGTTACTCAATTTCTTATTGCGTACACCTATTTGGATGATGATTATTATTATTATTAGGAGTGGATTCAAGACTCACAACATTCTTTAGTGACTTCCATCAAGATGATCTTTTGTGACTTCATTCAGGTTCAGATTTAGGCTACCCAGTCAGGCTTTAGTTCCTTTATTAGTC
The DNA here is from genome assembly GCA_964036015.1 of Leptarthrus brevirostris. Taxonomy (NCBI): domain Eukaryota; kingdom Metazoa; phylum Arthropoda; class Insecta; order Diptera; family Asilidae; genus Leptarthrus; species Leptarthrus brevirostris. The sequence goes on along the minus strand of OZ038371.1, from coordinate 7,139,117 downwards.
CTAAAAGCTCTTTGGGGGCTGCCTAAGCTACATCCGGTGGTGATGGGAAAGCCCCACCAAGATGTCTGAGTCTGATACGGCCGAGGGCCTCACCTTGACAGAAGATGTGTTCCACTGCCTCCTCCTCTTCCAAACAGAAGCGACAGGTGTCTTCTTCAGCTAGCCCTAACTATTTTAGGTGGTAGCCCAAGGGGTAGTGACCAGTTAGAAGTCCTGTTATGAGCCTTAAATCTTATGTGAAATGTGCCTCCAAGAGTAGTTTCAATGTTTCCTCCGTCAGTGGTGTACGATCCATCAGTCCTCTGGAGGAGGCTTATGCCATTAGAGTGATCTTTTAAGAGTAATTTTTGGAAGCGTGCTGTTGTAGGTAGATCGTTAATTTCCTCACAGAACTTCCTTCAGGTTTTCGTCTTGGACCTCTTTAATTCTTTGTTATACTCAGTCAGGGCCTGCTTGTATTCCTGAGCGCTTGGCTTTATTCAAAAGTTTTCTTGATTTGGCTCTTAGTTTACTAAATGTCCTGTTCCACCAAGGCACATCTCTGGCTGCCTCTCTGTGTCTAACAGTATTACTATTTTCGTAGCTTTGAACGATCAGGTCTTGTAGCTGCTTTGAGGCCCTTTTTAGATCCTCCTGGGATTCTAGCGGGGCGTCGTCGAGTTCTTGTATGTTCTTCCTGATGTATTCCCGATAGATTTCCCAGTTAGTCAGCTAGGGAACCCTGACCGCTTACAGCTGCACGCGAGGGGCCTTCATATCAAATCTTATGTATTTATGATGATAGAGAGGGCTCATCCGACACGTGCCAGTTAGTAATGTTGTTCTCCAAGTTTGGACTGGCTATCGTAAGATCCAGAACTTCTTGGTGAACAATGTTAGTAAAGGTTGCTTTATTGCCTTTTTTTAATATTTCAATATTGTTTTTAATGAAATAATCTAATAGGTACTCACCTCGGCTGTTTATCCCGGTGCTTCCACATATTGTATGGTGGACATTCGTATAACATCCAATAATGAACTTCCTATTGTGCTTATTGGAGTAGCATAATAGTTGAGTGACTTCCCTTGGAGGTGGTGGTTGATCTAAATCTCCAGGGAAATAAGCCAAGGCGATAACAATCCCCTGCTTTCCCCTGTGCGTCGGCACATCCACTAAGGCAGCGACCAGATCCATATTGATTAGGGCTGGAATAGGAAGAAAGTTTATCTTTGGTTTAAATAGTAAGGCAGCACGAGGAGCTCCGTGCTAACCATCAATAGACTAACTTATACTGTTTTGAAAGAAGTCCCAAGTTTTGATAGAAGAACCTAAGATTCCTGTTTAAGAGCCAAATGCAGCCCCTCCAGCACAAATCTCCTGCTAAGCACATCAGAGGCAGTTTTGGCATGATGGAAATTGATTTGGAGGAACTTTAGAGTGGCTTTAGCGGTTGCCCTTGGCAGAGTGTGACGGGCCTTTTTCTTCGGGTCCATTGGTCCCTTGGGATTTTGGACGGCCTGTCGTCCCTCTTTAACAGGGCCTCTTACTTTGTTGGTGGCTGGTTTACTTTTTCCTTGCACTGCCACATTTTTACCCGGTTCCCGGCACCGCAAGTGTCTCCAGTATTTGGATGATACTTTTTTGTTGTATATAGTATGATGTCCCGTTGCTACTATATGGAAAAATGTTGAGCTAAGGTTTGGGGTGGGGGGAGGGGTAACCTAACTTTGTAAAGCGTGGACTGATTTAGGAGATTATGAATGCATGGAGTATGTATTTGTATTCTGACAAAAATTTCTGTTTGTGGTGAGAGTTGGAGGAGGGGCCGTGCATAGCTTAATAAGGCATAGACCGGTTTTGATGATTTTGATTCTGTTATACAGAATACGTTTCCTGATTGATAAATGATAACAATTTTGCGCCTAGAGTGACTACGATGATTCTCTGACCACGCAAATTCTCTCTTGCTGTATAGAGTATGGTGGCGTCATGCTAAAAATTTTCTAAGTTGAGGGTGTAATACATATATTGCCGGATTTAGATAATTCTGTTTCCATTTTTTAGAGTACACTATCTCTGCAACTTTTAAAATTATTTTGTTCGTACGAGCACCATTCTTCGAGTCGAATATGTGAAGACACTAAAAAGTAAAAAATAAAATAGTTTTAAAAAAAAAGTTGAACCGACTTCACAAAAAGCGCTAAAAAGCATAAAATTTTTTTTAATTTTTTATCTATTAAATTTTGAAGTCGGTGCGCGAATTAAACAAACCAAACAACTACAACAAAAGTATTTAATCGTCCTTCCTTATGATCCCGCGAGCGGACACGTTCAAGTAGTTTTATATTGTATCTTAAATTGTGGTTGAGTAGTTGTTGTGTTTGTTTAATTTCAACCGACCTCGAAATATCGTAATAGATATAAAATTCAAAATAATTTTATGCTTTTTAGCGCTTTTTGTGAAGTCGGTTCAACTTGATTTTTAAAAACTATTTTATTTAATAAAATTTCGGGGAGATTGCCTCCTACTTACTTGCTCGGTAATTTAATTTTATAATTCGCTTCTTTCGTTTATTTATAATTTTATAACAGCAATAAGTTTATTCATAAAATTTTTGTCATAGTTATAACAATGTAGTCAAGTGTAATTTGCTTTTACGCAAGAAATCCAAACAAGCCAGTATCACAATTAAAATCACATTAACTTACTTTTGATAAGAAATCGTTTCGAAACAACCGCGTTCCTTATCGATTGCATTAATTACTTTTTGCAAAGAAATGTCTGTAGGTCTACGGTCGTATGGCAAGTTTTATTTACGGCCGCTTACATTTCTGCAGAAGTATTTTATTACATATACAGTCATTTACACCCACCTGGCTTATTAATGATCTAGGAAGGTAATGTTTTTTTGCTCGAGTTTATAATGAAAGGGTTAGGTGAATAAAAGCTTAAAGCTACCTTAAACTTACTTTAAATACTTCTTTAACTGGACATTCAATGCGTTTAGGTACACATAACGTAATACAGGTAATGTAATAGTATAAATTTATAATATTATTTTCTTCATTACTTTACCCTTTAGCTGCTCTATAGCTTTCTCATGACAAATTCAGTTTGACGTTATTTTCCTGCTACTGTGTACATACATATCTAACTAAGCATAACCGAGAAATGTCATTTCCGCTCACAAAATATGCTTAAAAATGCAAGAGGTGTGTTTAATAATTTCGAATTTCAACACTGCTATGGGCTGAAAGGTAAACATTCAACATTTTGTTCGTGACATTTTAGATTTTTCCGACGTAATATAACTTGAATGAATTTTCTAAGAAAAAAATTTGAAACGAATGCAAAACTTTTTTAGGGAGGCGTCAGGATTTCGCCTATATGAAGGAAACAGGATTTTATTCTTGCCACTCGGGAAAAATTACCTGCCACAGTAAAGGAGAGGAAAATTTTTACGTGGAAACGTAAAACCCATGGGTACACATGTAATGTGAATTACATGAGATGAGTGTTTTTCAAAGGGAGCACTTTGCGGAAGGGTTCGTTTCAATTTTCCAGGCTAGGTTGGTTTCGAGAGAGATGCTACTTCACACAACAATTGGGTCGTTAAAAGTGACAAATGAAACTAATAGCTTTAAGCTGTTGTTTGATTGTACTTCTCACCTTTCGAAACTTCATCACCTTTCGAATTTATTGACGTTAAGATTAATTAGATTTATACTATGGCAGAACAATTTAAACTCTTGTTGTGTACCTTTTGCACATTTCAAAATAGGATAAAAATAAATTCTTTGTGGAAGATCTTAGGCATATCATATAGTTGTACATATTCTGGGTTTCAGTTAGTAAAATTTGCTCCTTAAAGTCTCCAGAATAGGAATTTTTTTGAAGACCGCGTTACCACGTATTAAGGGGACCAGGCAATAAAAAAGTCGATTTGTTTTAACTACTCTTCATTTGAAAGTACTAAGGAATGCTATTTCGAATCGAAGATGCCAACATTATTGTATTGAAAATAAATCTGATTTAGGAATATTTCCTTTCACTTTATAGTCCATGATCCCAGGGCCCCAGACGTTACTTATTTTCTGAGTAACAAAATCTGTGGGATAGAGTAGGGCTGTACTTTGAACAAACGCAGAAATGCGAGCTTGGGTCGACGGCCAATTTGCAGGTACCAGGTGCTAGAGGTACGTAAAAACCTTACTTACTTTTAATAAAAAAGTAAGACTCAGACCATAAGTAAGGTTATGTTATTTTTTTTTGCGAGCTTTAAAGCGTCTAGCGGAAATTACTGCCGACGGGAAGTGTCTGCGGTATTGATTATTAATTATAAACAATATTCTATAAAATATATATAAGAATCAGCAGTCCGACTAGAAAAGTTAGTAAGTTTTTTACGTACCACTATCACCTGGTACCTGTAAATTGGTCGTTGGCCCAAGCTAGCAGGGATGCGTACGTTCAAAGTCCATACTAACAATACTCTATCCCACAGAGTTTACTACTCAGAAAATAAGTAACGTATGGGGGGCCTTGGGATCTTGTTCTATTATATTTCGATGATCGAATCGTCTTAGCGATATGTATGCGAATGCTAATAGCATCATCACTTTTGTTGTTTTAATTTAAATTTTTAATCGTTACATGAAATAGAAAAAACACTATTACATTTTTCGAGTCTCTTTTTCCTATTCTTTACTTCGAAAAATCCTCGCAAGAAACTTTGCTGTGAACAGAGATGTTTCTGGGGAAGGTATGCTATGGTTTTAATATCAACTAACTCAATGATTTGTAAGCGAATCGTAATCGAATACGATATTTTGGGAAAAGCGAACAATAATTTTATCGCGAAGTTAGCCTTTCAATTTTTCAGAAATTTTAAATTTCTAGATGAAGGAAAGAGGGCGTTGGAGTGGTTAGAGGGGGAAGGGGGGGGGGGGGGTCGGCGCAAGACTTTATTCTGCATGTTAAAAAGTTTGAGCTGGACTGTGGCGCTGCATGGCGTGGAGTTGAAAATTGACATATTTTTCGATTTTGGTGTTATATGAAAATTAAATTTTAACGCTTGCGAGGTGGTAAAGGATGATTTAATCCCTTTTTTACAGAAAATTGAAAAAATATACTTTTTGTAGAGGGTAATATTTGTACACTAAAATTAAAATTTGCGTTTTTAAAAATATGTTTACAGTTGTATGGGTGGGGGGTGGGGTCCTGGACCAAATTTTCACCTTCCCAACTCCTCCTCCCCGTCCCTTACCTACCAATTTTTAAAGAAGTCGAGGAAGGACAGATGCCATTTTCACATCCATCCTTTGCTTCCCCCCTTCCTAAGGCACCGATCTACACCTCCACCCGCTACCGCACTTTTTCGAACGACGGTTCCTTCAACTAGACATATAGTAAAATTTTGACTTTTGATTTAAAATCGAGTCGTTATAAAATTATTTTCTCTTTCTCTATTCTGGTGGGACCGTTAAAATGTTACATAAGCAGAATCTTAGGTCTCACTCTTGTTTCGGTCTGCTTTTGTACGATTTTACGGATATGGTTGCTTTGGGGATATAATGTCTTAATAAAGGCATGTTTGAGACCATAGTGTTTGTATGTCCTATTTGACAATTTTGGTTTTACCGATAGACACTACTGTATTGACAAAACGAATTAGTCCACACTTACTACGCTGCGGATTGTTTGTTAGTCAAAAACAAAATGTCTTTAACTGCGAAGAAAGAAATGTCTGACGTTAATCCGTGGAATTTCGCTTCATTGCATTGAATTGTCGCTTGATTTTGTTTATGGGGTGCCACGTTTCTGAGTTCGTATAGTGCTTTTAGATATGCAATTTCAACAGTTGCAGAGGTACCGCATTTTATAGATAGAAAAAAGAATTATACAAATTCGGTAGCGAAGGTAATCCCAGGCAACCTTTCACACCCTCACCTTAGATACAAAATTCCTACATTCTTACCATGGCGCTAGTACGCCAACGTACTGTATACGAGTAGAGGGAATTACCAACTCAGAGCACGCATTACGAATTAAGGGCACTCTTCCCTCCTTTTTCCGTAGTCACTCTAAGTGCAAAATTATTAATTATTTACCAATGTGGAAACGTATTCTGTACAACAATTGAAAACCATCAAAATTGGTCTACAGCTTATGTAGCCAGGTTCGTTTCATTTGCACCCTAATCCACGATTTTCTGCCCAATGGTGCAACAAACGAATCATCCAAATCGGTCCATCCGATACGAACTCCTCCACTCCTCCCCCATTAAATATTTGACATGCTACCAGGTGGGGGAGGGGGTATATATTCTGTATATATCACAGACGTTAAGAAGTTAGCCCACTCCTCCCCCCACCCATGGTTTATATTTTTCTCATAGTAGCAATGGAGAATCATACTGTCTACATCAAAAAAAGAATCATTAAAATCGGGCTATGCATTGCGAACTTGGCCCCGCTCCTCTCCCGACCCCTGTCCACACCCAACCTTCCCCACAATTTTTAAAATAACACCAATGCGAGAACATATTCTATACATAAAAAAGGGAACAAACGATATAAAGTTAGAATACCCCCCAACACCGTCCGGGGGGGGGGGGATCTGTTTCTTATTGTAGGATGGAGAATCATATTCTACTCAATAAAGAATCATACAGTAAGTCTAATTAGTTGGGTTGCACCCCCTTCCCACAACTAACCCACACTATAAAATAAATTTTTGTCATGCTAGCAATGGGAAACATACTGTACACATAAAAAAAATGATCTCAATCGTCATCGCATTACGACGTTTGAATATTCCTTCTTCCACACCCACGTAAAAAAAGAATCATCGAAATCGGTCCAGGCATTAATAAAGTAGTTTTCTTGCTTAATTTAATTTAACTATATAAGAATTTGAACTATATTGGTAGGACAAATAGGAGAGGTATTTCTGTATGAATCCAACAAAAATTTTTTTTCGAAAATATCTTCATTTCTAATTAGTTTGCCACAGGACTCCTAAAACTTTTTTGGTAGGCTTCAAAATACTCATTTGCCGCCACTTAGGCTCTTCACTCCTTTTTTCATTATGGAACATATAAAAATCCGACGGAGAATAGATTGTGTGGAGTAATAATTGTTATTCAAATTGTGAACTTCGATGTCGATGTGTGAACATGCGCATTATCCTGATGGAAAAACACTTTCTTTGAGAACAAAATAGATGCTTTAGCATGATTTTTTCACATAAACGATACAGAAAACAAATAAAAGGCATCATATAGACACAAGACTGCTTGAATAAAGATCGATCTATTAAATTCGAATAATATTGCAGCCTATACTATTCCAATTAAATAGATCGATCTTTATTCAAACAGTCTAGTACCTACAAATATGATGCCTTTTATTTGTTTTCCTTTCCTCTAAGACTACAGAATTTAACCTCCTTAACTGTTTTGCTATTGTTTGTAGGCTAAAGATTGGTGCTCAATAATATTTCATTCATCGTCAAAAAACTCTTCAAACACTGAACTCAAAGAGCTTCTTATAATCGCGTAAAATCGTAGTTCGCGTGCACTTCAGTTCCACTAAAAGAAGTCTGAGAATCCATCTCGCTCAGATTATTTTGCGTACGTTCAAAAGAGGAGTCCTTAATTTTCGCTATCTTTGCTATTCTTTGCTACCTTCACTATCTTCTAAATCTTTATACTACGGACTCTTAAATAGGCTTAAATTTCTCTACTGCCTCTGTAAATAAGAAAACTGAATTTTTTCATTTAAATAGAACAAGATAAATTCACCAACTGTTAATTTCATATCCGCATGGATTTGCTTTTGACGTTAACTCTTTGTTAGGGTCGAGTAATTTGTTCATTTCGCAATTTTCTTTCTATTGTCTAACTTATAAACGTTTAAAATCTAAGCGACTAACAGTACGCAAATGAAACTACAATTCTTCAATCCATCCTCATTTCTTACACATAATTGCTTACATGTATCCTTTGTGGAATATTAATTTATCAACAAATCTCAGACAAATTGAATATCTATTGAAATTGTATTGAATTATGGACCTACACAATAGGCTACAGATGTTGAAAGCTTCTTGATATAAATTTCATAAATTATTCATTAAGCATGTCTGAAAAGCGATATAGAATTTCTACTCTAATCATACCCGGAGGGCCTATAAGCTATCTATGGATTTGCTGAACTTAACCCGTGTTCATAAGCTTTAGACATACCACAAGTAGATGATAAAAGATATACGCTCGTGTTAAAATTTTATAAAATCTACAAAAACCATTTGTCAACTGAAAACTGTTCTAAATTACATTGGGTATATCCTGTTGGTCAAACTTACTTATTGCAGACAGAAAAAACTTTCCTTCGGGACCATGTCGCAAAAATTAGGAGAATAGCTTACAACATGAAAATGGTCTGAAGCAGTTTCAAACTTTTACGTTTCACGGGAAACTTTTTAATTTTTGCTGTTGGTCTCATTTTACAAAATAAACACCTTTGGAAAGTTTCCTAATACCCAAACTTAGGTTTTCAGTGTAATATTTTCCCTGAAAAGTTGAAAATTTCCGTTTAAGATCTTCTTAAGGCTTTTACATAATTAAATCGGTCAAGAAATGAATCTTTGATGGAATCATTACTTTGAGAATGGACTGCTTCCGGTTATTTTAGCGTCTTGAAGTCTTAGCTTAAGGCATTCTTTAAGTTTTAAATTGTTTTTGTTTTGTAATTATTATAATGGAGAAGCACTTTAAAAAGGAAAATTAACTATATTTTGTAACTTGTGATAATTATGGAAAAGATTTCTTAAAATTCTGAGAAAAAGGTTTTTACTTGTAGATTTTATTTTGTCTTTTTTATAAATAGATTATATTTCAAATATTTACATAATTTTAAAATTGCGGTTCTGCTAAAAGTTTTTGGCCTGTTTCCCTTGTTATCAGTAATAATAAAATAATACTTCATGTATAGACACATGCACATAGTAAAAAAAATTAGTCCTTTTTTCCGTTTCCTTTAATCCTTCTGTAGGCACGGGCCTCCGAATCCTTGTCATCATTTTCAGTTTGCGCCGCACTCCTTCATGTTTTAATCAATAATAATAATAATAATGTGATATAGACTCTATTTTGTATCACCGTATGTATTCTTATTTTATGGATCCTTTTTTTTATTACGTCACATATTTTTGCAACTGGCTCTCGCCCTTCAGAAAGTCTATAGACGTCCTAATCCTAATCCTTATCAACAATTTTAGAGGTATTACAAAGTTGATGTCTTTACCTAAATTATTTGAGAGTTTAGTTAAGGGCAGACCCAAGCTTGTTATTAAGGAGTCAATTTGTGTAGAACAACATTGATTTCTTTGATCTACGATGACTAATTTGGCAAAATTTAAGAATTTTGCTGCCGATTCTATCGAAAAGGGTGCTCAGGTTGATGTTTTTTATACGAATTCTGTAAAGAAAGAAAAGGTTATTGGTTTTTGGTATGCAGCACGCATCTTTCCCTGATATGATTTTCCGTCTTGATTCATTCTTCCGAGTTTAGAGCCTTTGAAGTATTATCGCGTGTTGCTCAAGGAAGTCATTTAGGTCCCCTGCTGTTTATTATATTTGGTAAAGATGTTAGTATGGTTTTTTTTCATTTGCCATGTGTTTGATATTCGCGGATGATATGAATTTTTGTTTGCTAAGAAATTGTTGGATTGTTTATTACTGTAGGTAGTTTAGTTTGAGCGAGCTTGAACTAAATACTGCTAAACGTAAAATGTACTGCTTTTTCCGTCTTAAGGATCCTCTATCTTTTCGTTATATAGTTGGGGTGTTAGTATCAATCATCCCGATGTTTTATGTAACCTTAAGATAGTTATACTATGGTCGTAACGTACCTAGAGTATACACTTCACATTGACCACATTGATCTGTGGTCACAGTAAATAACTTGGTAAGTCGAAAAATAGCCTAAATGAGATAAGTGTTTTGTGGTCATCTCCAATATCTTATGCACACTGTTACGAAGCATACTTTCTTCCAAAAAAGGAATTGTTCAAAAGTAAAAAATACTGCCCTGAACACTTGCGATTGTCGACTTACCAACTTATTCCTTATGAACACAGATATCTTCTAAAGCTTTTACGATGTTGTGATGCATTAGGCGCAATTCTACGGATTTTCGCAACGTGTATACTTTGAAAACTCTTACTACACTTGTTCGATCACTACTTGAATATGCCTTAATTATCACCCTACTCGTCTTGAATAGAATCGGTTTAGAGCTCATTTACGCGGTATGCTCTACGTAAATTTTATTGGAGCAATTACAATCCTTGGAGTCTATAAGAAAAATTGATGTGTCTTATTTGTTCGTGTTATTCTGCGCTATCGTTTTATTTCTCCTGATTTATGGTTTTACTAAAATTTATGTGACTGGAATATATTCTATGCATAGAACTATATATGGTATTAATCAACCTATTTCCTAATGTTCTCGTTACTTTAATGAGGTATTCGGATCAGTTTACTTATCTTCAAGTAGAGATGTATTGTTAGTGTTAAATCCTTCTTTCGAGCATTATCATTCTTTGTATTTGAATTAGGCATCTGTTTTGCTAATTTTTTATTTCTTTTAAGTGTTATTGATTCGTTATAAATATTTTTAATCAACCTTTGTTATGCTAGTCTGTAAGAAACTTTGTATTTCAGTAGGCTTAATAAATAAATAATGTTTGCAATGATGTTTTCCGAAAAATAAGAGAAACCACCAATCCTAGTCTAAATAAGTATTTATAATTAATTTCGATGGGGCTAGGTGAATAAGAGAGGACCTGATTTGGAACCTTGTGGTGAAACCAGCTCACATTAAAAACAAATATCTATTGTATTCGGTAGCAAAGAAACTGTTAACTTTATTAGCATCAGCGATTATATTTTCCCGTGTGTCTAACGAAGATTATACAGAGCTTTATTTCTTCTTGAACATTTGATGTACATATAGGAAATTGTAAGTCAGATAAGAAGTTACTTAAGGATCAGTCCTGGGCCATTGCTTTATGTTTTATCCATTTCGGATGTATGCAGATCCGATACTATTGATTTAGTCCTTTTTGCATAGACAGGTGGCTCTAGATATACTTCAAATTTTCGTAATGCAATTAAGTTGCATTTTGGAAATTTTTTAAATTTTCAATTCCGGTATTTCCTCTGTAGTTTTAATCTCAAAATAATGTTTTAATTTAAAAATTAGAACTAATAAATTTTTCAAATGATTCCTTTATAAAGACTAAATGAGTTCATAGTTCAGCAGGGTTCTGACTCGATAGGCAATTTGCTCCAAATATCGCTGCAAATCGCTTCGGTGCGATATCTGGATTGATTCAGCCTGGAGTGTTATAACGCTTTGGAACTAATCGATATCAGATTTGAATATAATGACCCGCTCTGGAGCGGTTCGATATCAGACTTGGAAAATAACAATCCGCACCGGGCCGGTTCGATATTATTTTTAATTTCAATTGATCAAAAACGCTCTTGGAGCGATATTGAATCGTTTTGGAGGGATTAGAATATCGCTGTACTGAATAAAAGGAAGTTTGTTAATTATAAGAAAGTATACCTCATTTGTAACTAATTACAAGTTGTCTTGCACTTAGAAGGCTTTTTTAGTTGAAGTCGATGGGTGCTGAGTACGCTTGAGTGGTATGGTCCGAAATAAAATTAATATTCGCCTAGTCTAATACTGAAACAGGCACGCACAGCGTCAAAATGACTGAATGACACCCAAATGAGTCACGGTACGCCTGAGTAAAAATTCTACTTTTCCAAATGCACGTACCAATGAAAAACGAAACGATATAGCCCAAACCAAGCACTGTACGCTCAGTCTTTTTCTAGCCTAAGATTTAAAATGAAAACGATTAAAATACTTTCACAGATTGACTCCATCTAGGCCGACGTTTATCTATCTCCAGTATCTCTACATTATCTCCAGACGCCGGCAACGTTTGTGTGGTTATAATTAAGTTTAACTGTTATCATTATTATTGTCATGACTCACCTCTCATCGGCTATTGGGTACAATTTTAATATCAGTTGGCAGGTGACACATATTGTGAATACGTCTAGAGAGGTGGACATATTATTCGATTTTTGTGTTTGTAGCGGAAGCGTGGCGAGCGTAGTTTAAGATTTTGATGCCTGAAGGAGGACTGTGCATACCCTTGTAGCTGGCGTATTTTTAAATTTTTGGGCCTGTATCGGGAACTTGCATACCCGTGTAACGGTAGCGGGAGCGTACATAATATACCGGCTGCATTTGTCCGCTATGCTTGCTAGCAACGGACGCATATATACTTTTAAACATATTAACGTCTGTACTTTGTTTATGCGTAAATGTACCATTTAAATTCTTTTTACAAGGGGTGAGTGGATGGATTCGAATCGATTGAAATTAAAATTAACATCAAAACGCTCTGAAGCGGATAGTTATTGTCAAGTCTGATATTGATTCACTCCGGAGCCGGCCCCAATAAGTCTTGGCCAATAATAAGACTTCCTAAATTTTGATTTCCTATAAAATGGCGTACTTTTTTATTTTTTATCTTGTTTTGGGTAAAAAATTCGTATTTCTCAACTTAAATGAAACCTTCTTGGCATCAAATTCTCTGTACTGTGCTTGTGTTAGACGAATCTTATATTACTCAAGCTCAGTTTGGTCTCGATTCTACGCAGTACATATTAGATTAATGAATCCAGGTTGTTTTACATCTCAATCTACCCCCAATAGTCCTGCAAATTTTCAAATCGATCAATCGATCAAACTATTTTTCCGGACCGATTGATCAAAGTTTCACAAAAGAATTAATGGGAGAAGTGTATTGTTTCTTTCTTTTTTCAGAAATTCTCCAAAATAAATTAAATTTTTTTTTCTCCTGAAAATCCATTTTTTGAAAAAAATCGTAAAAAGTCCTTTTTTGTATTTTTTCAAATCAATGTTGAGGGTGAAATTTTTGTTTTTATTTTTCAAAATATAGTGAAAATTGTAGGAAATTTATTGAAGTTTTTAAAAGTTCCCTTACATTTTCTGTGCGGTCATTGGTTGTTGAGATATCGATGATCAAGGACAAAAGTATCTCCTTCTTCATTAAAGGTCGGATATCTTAGCGAAATTGGCGTAGAGAGCACAAAAAATACACAAATGGACACTTAAAAAAAACAAAAAACAATTTCTTTTTAGCTCTAATTCACGCGCGCGCAGATTAAATTCAAAATCTTTCTTTTCTAAAATTCATAAGTTGTATAATGAGATAACGATTATTAGTTATTACATGTTACCGTCGAAAATGTGTTGTACGTTTTTAACTCATCTCCATCTACAACTTGTATTTCGTCTTGTATCTGAAATTTGTACTCGTACTTGCCGCGTGCTTCCGTGTACTCTCCGTGTACTTTCCGTATACTTTCCGTGTACATTCCGTGTACTTCCGTGTACTTTCCGTGTACTTTTAGTGTGCTTTCCGTGTACTTGCGTGTTATTTCCGTGTAATTTCCGTGTAGTTTTCGTGTACTTTTGGAGCACCTTCCGTGTACTTTCCGTGTACACGGAAATTACTCGGCAATTTGAGCGTGGTAAATAAACACTGCCTTGTTTTTATCTCCATACGATCATTTTTGACTAAAACACAACTTTTAAAAAAATTGCAACAAAATTCGAAAGATTCTATGCGAGAGATTTTGCAAGTGGCATATATTTATCGGAAATGATTTCTAAATTGCGGACATTATTTGTTTCACCCATTTTTGTATTTTTCGGTAGCCGTTTTCCGTCCTCTTCAAGTTCTCACCAACAGAAAGGATTTATTCTGTTGGCATAAATTCACCAATGAGTTTTTTTTCCTCTTTTTGGGGATGAATATTTTTAGTTAATTTCGTTGTGAATTAGACATATGTAGCAACACAAACATGAAAATTGCGATAGCATAGTATAATATATATTTATTTCACAATAACTAACTCTCAATGTAGACCAGTAAAGGATTAATTATAATGTTGAAAATATTCATCGACTGTTCATTAAGACGCTGACTTAGTGGCTGATTACACATTTAGGTTTAACACGCGTCAAAAAAAAAGCTGACAAAACGTCTATACTTTGTCCACGGATTGCTCGCTCATTGCCTGAAGAACACGAAACACACAATAACAACACTATTATCATAAGATTGGCACGAATTTTGTTATTCTCAGAATATAAAATCAGTCTAGTTATTAAATGCATATTAAGACCCACAGTTTTCTTACGATACTAAGTCCTCATTTATAAATAATTAAAAAGAAAGGTCCTTGCTTACATATATGTATGTAACAATATACTCGTAATTTGAAAGACTGGCTTACAGTGGGACAAAGAATGGCATCTAAAGCTTGGCTAGAGCTTGGGTGTGGACTAATAGTTTCTGAATCTTGGATCAAGTTTCGGTGTATACTAAAAAACTCAGGAACGGCAATCATGGCCGGAAGCTTGGTCAAACCTTGACCACAGACTGACAGACCATGTATGATTTTTAATCCGTGTTTAAGGATTGGATCTGTGTAGGGAAGCCAAGCCTGGTTATTCTTATGGGGGATACAAATAAATTTTGAGGGTTTTACAAAAGATTGCGTAACTAGTATTAAATCGCATCAGACCAGATGTAACATTAGTATTCATGTTAAGGCGTCATCCTTTCCCTCCCAAAATCAGTTTGTATCGTTTCGGTGAAATGTAAAGAACACAGTTTTTTTGTACTCTAACTATGTCAACGTTTGTGCCAACAAAACACAATGGACATCGATTGCTGTGTGAAGCATATGGGGAACATGCTCAATAAAAACATGTGGGTTGTGGTTTTGGCGTTTTACAAGTGGCAATTTTGACATCAGTGATAAAGAACGCGAAGGAAGGCCAGCAACGTTTGAAGACGCTGAGTTGAAGGCATTATTGGACCAAGATTCACGCCAAACAAAAGAAGAGGTTGCTGAAATCTTGGGAGTGACTCAACAAGCGATTTCAAATCGTCTTAAGGTCATGGGTATGGGCAAAAACAAGGAAATTCGGTTCCGTATGAACTCAAGCCAAGAGAAGTCCACGAGATGAAAAATAGATCCACTACGACAATCTAAAACGCAGAAAATCATGGGGTAAACCTGGCCATGCATCAACTTCAACGGCCAAACCGAAAATTCATGGCAAGAAGCTAATGCTGTGCATCTGGTGGGATCAGCTCGGAGTGATCTACTATGAGCTACTCCAGCCTAACCAAACCATCACTGCGGAACGTTACCAACAATAATTCATGCAATTGAGCCGAGCATTGAAGCTCAAAACGCCCACAATATGCCAAAAGACATGACAAAGTGATCTTTCAGCACGACAACGCTCGGCCACATGTTGCAAAAGTCGTCAAGGAAACTTTGGAGGCGCTTCAATGGGGTGTCGTACCCCACCCGCCATATTCACCAGACATTGTTCCTTCGGACTACCCCTTGTTCAGGTCCTTGACTCATGTCGTTGATTCATGGCCTGGACAAGCAACGCTACACTTCTAACGAAGAAACCAGTTGGATCAATTCGTTGAACCGCACGACCACAATTCCATGGGTCCCGGGTTCGAGACCAGGTCTCCCCGTGAGCTTTTATAAAAAAAAAAATTAAAATAATCCACTCCGTCTCTGGGCTGTTATCTACCTTGCAGCATTGCAAAAACAAGACTTTCACGTTTTCTCACTTCCCTTACCCTAATTCCCTTCCGGCCAAAACCATGCTAATGCATCAAAGGGTTGTCCCCTAGGATTTGGCCACATCGTATAAAAAAAAAATTGGGTCCGGAATCCGTATGCTACCAGAAAGATGGGAAAAAGTTGTATTATTCCAATTTCTCTGAATAAAACTTCAAAGTTACGAAAAAAACCCCTCAAAACTTATTTGTATCCCTAATACATGGGTATAGATAATTCTTTGAGTCTTTGGGTTTATATTTAAAGAACATTTCAATATATTTTTATTTGATGTTTTGCTAAATCCGATAGTATAGTAATCTTTAACGATAATGCAAGGATCATTGTTGCGATACCTTTGCTAGGAAAGTACCCACAATCATATCTGATTACGTTTTAAAATTTTAAATGTTGAAAATCAAACATCGAATTCATAATTTACGGCTCTGAAAAACCTTTTATTTAATTTTTCCTTTAAGTTTCATCAAATTCTTAATAATAAATGTGTAGCTTCCAAAATATGACTTTAGATTTGTAATTAGGGATCCCATAAACACTTCTCTATTCACATATGCATCGCCAAAATTAGATAAATTTTTTTTTTATTTCTGTCCGCCATATTTGGCCCGCCATCCTGAATTTGCATTCTGCGACCCCGGAAACACTAAGATGATTTATTTTTAAAAGAGTTATCTCAATAATGTGTGACTCAACGGGTTAAGTGTGAGCAATGAATAATGTAAGCACTTAAAAGAAAAAATTGATAGTAATCGGTTTTTGTCTACAGATTTTGGAAAAATGATATCTATGCTATATTTTTATACAACATAGGTGAATAATACGATGGAACAGACATGAAAAACATTCCATTTAATAAGAAAGCGCACTTGTTATGTATTTTTTGGTAATGCAGATTTTCCCGCCAGGAAGTATACGTATGCCAAAATAGTGAAAACAGTACCATGGTCCATGATGACTAAACCTTCAAAAGAAATTCATTCAACCATCTCACATAATAGTTTTTGTTGTCATACATTTCCCTTATTTCACTGATATTTCTCTAACTAACGAAAAATATTTTCTTTTCAGATCATCATTGTCTACAAAGCTCCCGAGCAAGTTTCACGGTTCTCTGAATCCCGAAAAGAATCCAAGAAAGGAGTAGGTAAAAGAAGTAGGACAATCCAGCTTTGAGTGAAAGAAAACCTGCACAAAAAAGACACGTTTACTTACATGTGTGAGAATGGCAGCATTTTCTTTTTCGTGCGTCAAGATTTTCCACTTTACGTTCCATAGGCAAAGTCAGTGATATGAGTGTTGCTGAAATTCTAGGCAATTGTATTACCACAATACTTTCCGCGAAAACTTTAAATTTGAAAGTTTTACCTCTCTGCAAAATCAGAAACGACTTACCATGCCTAGGTTTACAACAATGAAAATAGCGTACATAATTGGATGCGAAACCCATGAGATTTACAGAGGTAGATGGATTGTTGGCCTAACGTTCGCACCTTCAGGATGTTTGCCATAGGCTTATACTTTCTGGAAATTACTCCAGAATTTACTTGTGCAGAAAGTGGAGGACGAGATAGAAATGTCGTTTCAGAATACTTCGTGGGATTTAATAAGATTTTTATAGAAAGGACTCAAAACCATGATGGATGAGGATGAGCTTTCCAGTTCACTGAATTCGTCCGCTTATATATTCTACACAACAATTACTTTGAATAGTTCAAATCTGTACTGGAATGATAACAGTGTTGAGGACAGAACTAACAAAAGTGTAACTAAAGTGAATAGTACCTCCGGGATATTTTTGGAACAATTTCCGACAGATGCGAACAATTACTGGGCTCTGTTGGCTTTGGTACTTGTTTTTGGTACTGCAGCAGGAAATATTTTAGTTTGTTTAGCAATTGCATGGGAGAGAAGATTACAAAATGTCACCAACTACTTTCTTATGTCCCTAGCCATTACCGATCTTATGGTTGCAGTACTGGTTATGCCCTTAGGGATTTTAACACTTGTTAAAGGTAAGTGAAAATAATTCAAATTGTTTTAAACATATATTGTTGTGAAACTCATTCAGATGTATTAAATTTTGGAAAAAATTATCTTTTAAGAATACCTTACCTTGTAAATTTCATGAATTTAATGGGTTTGATTAAAAATGCTCTCGATATAAAAGACTGAGAAGATGTTAACAAAAGAATTGTGTCTATAGCTTACATATTTTCAGCTCTTTTGATACTATATCAATGCGAAAAACTTTAGAGATAAAATACACAATAGATGAAAAGAAATATATACCAGAAAATCATCATGGATGGCTTCATGTCATTTACGATACAACAAGAAAGCACTAT
Source organism: Leptarthrus brevirostris (assembly GCA_964036015.1). NCBI lineage: Eukaryota > Metazoa > Arthropoda > Insecta > Diptera > Asilidae > Leptarthrus > Leptarthrus brevirostris. The sequence goes on along the minus strand of OZ038371.1, from coordinate 7,120,992 downwards.
CTGTGAACTAAATGGAAATAATTTCAAACCTAACTGATGTGGAAGCAAAAAATCTTTATAAATTTCATTTTATGTATAGTAGTTTACCTTTTAATCAAAAGTTTGAAGGATTCAACATTTCATTCGATTTTTTCTACTTAAAAAATTTTAAAATAAGTTGCGTGTTTAAGGAATAATGCATATTTCTGGTTTTAACAAAAGATGGAAATAGACATCGAACAAAGGTAATTCGCTCAATTAGGTAGTTCACTTTATATTCAAAATAAAATTATCTGTACACTTCAGATCTTTTCGTTGACTTCTTTTACGTGAATAACTTCATCTATATATATTGAACCATGAATTTTACCAGGCTTGGGAACATTTCGTCTATTATGTCAATAGTTTTCTGTTCTTTTACTCAATCCACGGGTATTGAATTTTATTTAGAGAAATTCATGCTACTAATAAGTTTGAATAATTTTATTTTATTTGAAAGATGAACGTTTTCCTGAGAAAATTCTCATCCTAGGTTTTTGAAAATGAGAAAATACTTTAGGGAAACTTGGAAACTTACAGTGTAGGGAAATAAAAATAAGATAAAGCATTCGAAAATTTAGTTAACCGAAGAGTAAATTAGTTTGACCCATGTCAAATGAAATTAAACCAAACGCAAATAGTTATATTAAAACCATTCACAAATACATTAAACTGTTATCCACAGATAAGTTTAACTGAAAGGCAAATATATTTAATCCATCCTCAAGGAGCTTTTGATTTTGACAAATTTAAATTCATACAAGATTCGGAAAAGAACACTATTTATTTTTAAATTAAAAATTTCATTTAGGTTAGGTTAGGGTGGCGGCTATCAGCCCTACAGCCGATCAGCCTCACATAGACCTATAAATGGTCCGTTGTGTTACCACATCCGTGGAACCGTGCCTGATTGCCGGGCTTATCTAAAACCAGCCGCAGCTGTTAATAAACCTTAGGAGTTGCTTCAGCCGGATGCCGGCTATATCGCCCATGCCACCTAAGAAGTACACACCCATTGCATTGTACCTTCTTTTTGCTGGGCCCGGGCATTCGCAGAGTAAGTGCTGAATGCTTTCCACCTCTTCCTTGTCCATACAGCTCCGACAGAAGTCATTCGTGGGAGCGCGCAGACGTTCTGCGTGTCTACCGAAAAGACAGTGGCCAGTAATAACTGCCACAATGTTTCGGAGGTTTATCCGGCTTCCGTTTAGCAGGAACGCGGTTTTTCTCAAATCCCATTCAGGCCACAGCTGCCTTGATAGTCTGCATGTGGTTAAGTTACTCCATCTCTGCTTGGCGAGCTAAATAGCCTTAAGGTCAATTTCTCTCTTTACTGATTCTAGCGGCCAGCCCATCGATCTGTCAATAGAGGAATCATCCAATTGTGATTCCTCCTTTGCCAGCTCATCAGCTGCCTCATTCCCTTGAACACCACTATGACCAGGCACCCAGCAGGGAGTTACCTTGTGTCTCGCCCCTAACGTCCGGAGACCAGCCGGACAAGCCGACCAGCCGTGACCTGACTAAGTTTGAGTCCAGCGCCTTGATAGCTGCTTGGCTGTCGATGTACAAGCATATCTCGCAACCCATTGGTAGGTTTGGGCGCCCGTGTATTAGTGCTACCGCCCTTTCTATGGCCAAGATCTCCTCTTAGAATACACTGCAATGGTCCGGTAGCCGGTACCTACTGCATATGCTTAGGCAGTCCGAGAAGACCCCCGCTCCCACTCAGTCCATCCGTGAAGACCGATATTTCTACATCGGTGGCATTCCCCCACTCTTCTCTAGTTGGGATTCTTGTGGAAAAGGCCTTCCCAAAACTAAGTAGTGTGGTGGTGTAGTCGGTATTCACCTGCAGATAGCCTCCCGGATACGTCCTTTCAGTCTTACGGCACTGCGTGCAGCTATACTTTTGCCGTGGACGTCGAGCGGTAGGAGATGGAGCACAGTCTCCATTGTTTGTTTTCTTTAGATTGCTCTCCTTCTCTAGAGCAGTCCACCAGACTATTATGCCATAGGTAAGAATAGGTCTTACTTTGTAGGTATACATCCAGTAGACAATACGAGGGCTTATACCCCATTTCTTGCCAAACATCCTCTTGCAGGCGTAGAACGCTATTGACGCTTTCTTCACACGTTCATCTATGTTCATGCCCCAGCTTAGTTTGGATTCGAGTATGACCCCTAGATACCTAGTGTGGGTCTTTATTACTAGGGTATTGCCCGCTAGTTTAGGTGGTTCGAAGGCTTCGATCACTCTTCTCTTTGTGAATAGGATTGCCTCCGTCTTCTGAGGATTGACCGATAAACCACAGTTCTTCGCCCACCTGTGGATTTTACCTAGTACTCTTTCCATCAACTCGCTCATGGTGCTTAGTAAATTTCCTGATACCAGTAAGGCCAGGTCGTCTGCATAAGCCACCACCTTTATCCCATCTCTTTCAAGTGAGATCAGGATATCGTTGACCACTAGGAGCCACCATAATGGTGACAATACACCCCCTTGGGGTGTTCCTCTGTCTACGGACCTGACTCTCTCGTGGTTGCCCAGTTTTGTGTGGATCTGGCGGCTTGATAACATTGCGCCAATCCACTCGCAGATAGAGTGGTCTGTACCGTGAGACATAAGGGCATCGTGAATTGCTTCAGCCTTGACGTTGTTGAAAGCCCCTTCAATATCAATAAACACCGCCAACGTGTATTCCCTGTTACTAAGTGACTGCTCGACCGTTCTTACTACTACATGCAGCGCAGTTTCAACTGACTTCCCCTTTGTATATGCGTGCTGGGAGCCGCTAACCCCTCTTGGTAGAATACGCTCACGCAAGTATACGTCGAGAAGTCTTTCTAGTGTTTTAAGCGGTAACACCACTCTAGAATTTTGAAAAAATAGATTTTTTTTTTGGCTTAAACAATACTTTAGGGTCATAAAATTAATATCCACTGAGTCTTATAATGAAAAAAAAATCAAGCATATCAAGTATTATGAGGCTCATGCAGAATTTTGGCATGAAGATTGGCCCGAATTGCTTTAATTTCTGCGTGGAAACGGATAAGCGCCGCATCAAGTTTTCTGAACGGTCACTTACCAAATGACCTAGTGTATGGTGCAGGCATCGCAAATTGGAGGTAAAAAAATTTCAAGGATTTAAGTGCTCGTAAAACTACAAACCGTTTTTCTCGAAACCATATTTTTTAAACTGGGAGGACAGTTTATTTCAACACCATTGCTTATTTTTTGGACAAAAATCGATTCATTTTTTCAAAAGTGCACCATTTCTTCAAAATTTTATTTAAAAAAAAATCCTACGTACTTCTGTAGGCAATAGTATATAGATTATAAATATTTTTCATTTTTTGTTCTAGGTCTTATACTGAACGATAAATCCGTCCTCACATGAAGGAGTTTTAAAAAAAGGCGATTTCAAATATTGGCTCTACCGTCGCCATTTTGTATCAAAATTATAATAAAAAAATATATTTTTGTACTTCAATATGTATTAAATAAACCCTGTGAAAAGAAATCCTATTCCTTTTTCCATACTCCCAAAATAAATTGTTAATGTTAGGTCGGCACAAAACGTTACTTCCGAACCTTGAGTTCCACACGGCCAAATTCTATATGAAATTGAACATTTTCAATTATAATAACACCGAGAAGTAAACATTTAATTATTGAAAAATATTAATTAATTTTTGTAATACATATGCAGTGCTGTGCATAATTATTGAATCAGGAGTTACTCGAAGAACATATACTGCATTTGTGACACCGGGGAAAGATAATAATATTATTTTCCAGGAGGCTGATGCAGCCTATTATTAACTATTATTAACTGGCTCCTTCTCCCAAAAAGTCCAATTGGGCCATTCCACACGAGTATTCTTGCAGCTGTGTCGAACCGGTTTTCTGCGGAAGAGGTAACAGAAGCAAATACGTAGTTCTTCAAACGTGCTGCACTTTGGAGAGAAATGTGCATCAAAATCCAAACCTATTTCACCTGTTATCACGCACTAATGCAACCAAAGTACAATTTTTCTGGTTTGAAGGGGTCAGACATTTTTCGTGCTACTCATGATTTCATTCTTGTTTTGGCTGTTGAGTAAGTGGGATATAGAAAATCAAAATTAAAAGCAATGCACACACCCATTCATAGCCTATTATTCGCATGTAAATTTGATAACTGCATCAACAATATCCGTGTGGAATGCTTTTGAAAACGCTGACTAATGTCAAACTGGTTTGACGAATACTCGTGTGGAATGGCACAATGGTTGGCGGCATTAATTCCCGATCTAAACCCCATAGAAAATTTGTGGGGCAACTAAGCGAAAAAAAAATCTACGACCAAGAAAAGCAATCTATTGAAAATGTTGAAGTGAAGGAAAGAATTGGAATAGCGTGGAAAGTGTTTAAATAGCCAAGTAAATAGCTTTCCGACTCCAGTATTAGATGTTATAAATAATAAAGGAAAATAGACTAAGTATTGAATAAAAAAAAGTATCAAATATCGCAGAGAGTGTCTAATTTATCACAGAATTTTAAGGAGTTTTTTATGTTTATTTTTTAAATTTTAGTTTTTTAGAAACCAGTATGATCATCATATCATCTTCACTAAATCTTTAAGCTATTTGTTTTTATGAGAGCCCTGAAAATATAGTTAAGTTTATAATTAATGACATCACTGTATTAATTATTTTTAGTGTTCCGTATTATAATTGAACAAATAAAACACTTATGGAATCACTTCGGTCCGTCTGTCACAGCCGAATTTCTCTAAAACTATTCGAAGTGAAAATTTAAAAATTGAGCATAGACGTAGAGGATGAAGGCTCGATTATAGACTACAAATCTGTAGGTCCCAACTTCGCATCGCACCGACGACGACCCATGGCTGTTTTCTGCTGACAACAGATTACTATAAAAAGGCCATGGGATTACAGAAAAAATGTCAGTGGTTCGGAAACTACTTTCAATTCTAGTCAACTTGCAATCGTTGCCTCGAATCGGGTGAATTTTTCTTCCGCCCCATGCCTACAAGGGGTTACGGGAACTAGACAGAAACAGGCCTGATTTGCCAGGTGTCTTTAAAAAAAAACAAAATTTCATCGCATTTTTGGGCAACCGAATGTATATGGTCGGTTCTGCTGAAATTTTTGAATATCTTAATACCCACGATGTTAAAAAGAGTTCATTGACGAAAATAGGTTGCAGGTGGGTAAGATGTATTTAAAGGGATTTTAAACAACATTAAGCTTTGGATGCATTGCACATAATATTACTTTATTTTAAAGGAAGAAATAAGGTTGGTAAAAGAACTGAGCCCTGTGGTCATTTATTTCATCAGATGTGTCTCACGGATTGATCTTTGACTGAAAATTTTCTATCCATTTTAAGAAGTGATGAAATAGAAATATACGGAGTGATGATTTCGTACTTATCATTATCGATTGTGGCAAAAGGGAATTTCACAGCGAAATTTGTAAAGGATGCTGACAGGGTTGTGAAACCCATTTATCTTCAGTTCTTTTGCATTTAAATATTTCTCCCTCTAGTTCCCGTTACCCCGTTTTGTACAGAGACAACGATTACAAATAGTCCTACTACAGATGGATTCCAAACTATCGGCATTACTCTGCAACCCCCAGTAACCTTTATTGGTTGTTGGCAGAAAACAACTATGTTTTTTCGCTGGCTGGGACGTACATGATGGAAGGCCAACACGTTACTACTCCCACTACTTACATACGAGTATATATTTAGTACATATCACTGATGTCTTAATATACATCTAGGTTAAATTAAGGATATATTTATTTCTGTATTTGGAAATCTCTGGTTACTTCTAATGTAACCTGACGTCATATATTTCGTGGGGGCGGGCGAACATAATTAATTTTTTATCCAACTTATATTAACAAAAGCCAGAAACTCAAACAAATTCGTGGAATGAATTTTTCCGGATAAAAATCGTAGCCAACCTATCACTTGCAATTTGTCTCATCTAAAAATACTTAAATTAACCATACCTCGTTAATAAAAAAAAATTATTAATAACCTACACAACGCCTTTGATGGATTATTTTTATCTGTACCAAAAAAAGGATAATAAATTACCTCAAATGCGATTTATAAAAACTCTTCTTTTTGTGGATTAATACGGATCCCACGCATACTTTCCTTTTTGTTGGTTCCATTTTTGGATAAAAGCCGAAGTAAAAAGGTAAGAGGATCTAGATGACGCTTACAATATGACATGGTTAAGTACATAAATTGCTAGTAAGGGGAAAATGTAAGTTCTCGTAGTTGTAAATATCAAATCGCTTAAGGTGAAAACGTTTTAGATAAACAACAAGCCATCCATCAACAAAATATAAGTTGTCTGCTAAATATGAGATTATTAGCGATAAAAATATTTCTGATAAGAAAGCTTTTATCTTTTGCTATCCTTGTAACGACGCATTACACAATGTTTTGCGGTGATGGTACTTGTTTTGGGTTCACACGTAGTTTCAATTTTATGTAAAGTCAACAATAACAAACTTATGTATCCTGATACTTTCGGCAAATCCTTTTCAGTCAGCATGTTCTTTATCTTAATGGTAGGTAATGAATACCAGTGATTGTCTAGGAAACAGAGTGGCTTTAATACCTAATACTTTAAGGTTAAGATAACTTGAAAATTTAGAAGCAGAATACAACTACATAAAAGGCTAAACGCTAAGGCTAATTTTCTGAGTAAAGTAGTATCAAATATTACGTGATTAGCAAACTTTCGGGTAACAGAAAATTAAGTGACTTTATGGTATCTGTCGCTTGCCTTAAAAATATTTTGATTTTCTGTCCCTTTTTTTTATGTGAATTAGAGTTAGTATGTATCGCAACAATAAACTACTTAAAATCACGGGTTTTCATTTTCATCGATTTAGGTGTTGTTTTTCTTTTATAACATGCTCTCTTTATGCAGATAACGCTATTAATTCTTTTAGAATATTTGTATGATCAGCTAAATTGTATGATTTAGGAGAGCCGTCCTTTGCAGACTAATATCACCGAAAGCAGCATGTCAACGGTTACTCCTAGGCATGCAAATCACTGCAGACACTGTAGATTCCTCTGTGCTGTCCTTTTCTCTGTTATTGGCCAGCATACTAGTGCTTCATATGTGACCAACGCTATTATAATCGCCACATATCCATTTTAGGCTGTTTTTCCGGATAGTTTTGGCCGTTTTGCCTTTATTCAGAACGACTTACAGCTAAGGATTCCATGTAATTTCTCGGTCCAGGATTACACCTATATATCTAGATGTAAACTTCTCTGGAGAAATGTAATTCTATCCCCTGAAGATTTGGAGCTTTCAGTTTTAACTTTTTTTTTACGGGTGAAGGGACAAAAATAACTTTTTCTGAGGTTGGCATGAAGTCCTGGGATTGTCTGATCATGCCTGTCCTTGATTACGATAACCAGGTCGTCTGCGTATCCTTGGTTTACAAAGTCGGCATTTGTCGTCAACAACCAGGTACCATAAAAGTATTGACAGGACCAGAATCTAAAGAATAAATCTTGGAAGCGGTTTTGTTTCTCAAGGAGTGATGCTAACTATTTCACTTACTCCATGATACGCAACCAATTTTGCTCTGCATTTGATATATCTTATTCTGGCTATTTAAAAAGAATTAAATTGACTTTGCGTGTTGGGCCTAAACAGTTCTGGAGGTTCGTAAATTCTAAGCGCAATTGTGATGGCTACCCTTCTGCGTTGAGTTTTGGTGGTGTCGAGAGCGACGACCCCCTGACGACTGCCAACCTATGTGGCGAATTTTTTAGCACCGCGTTTTTCGCTATAGACTGTGATACTAGTGTTAAGGATTTTACTCAATTGACGAGGTTTGCTCCGTCTACTCTGGAACCAAAGACCTAGTGTTTGACGAGGATGCTGTGCTAAAGCATGTTTCTGGTTTGGCTGATAGTTTCTCGTGCGGTCCTGATGGTATCCCTGCTTGCTTTGTAAAAAACTGTCGCTTGTCCCTGGTTTCTATACTTTGTCACTTATTTAACTTATCTATTTGTTGTGGTGTTTTTCCGTAATCTTGGCAAGTATCTGTCATCATTCCCCTACATAGGATGTAAAAAGAACCATATAAAACTATCGCCCCATTGCCAATTTATGTTGTATCGGTAAAATGTTTGAGGCTCTGGTGTGCAATGCTCTTAACCTTTTCTGGGTTCCTTTCTGCATGGCTTCATGAAAGGTAGATCAACTACCACTAACTTGCTGGAATTCTCTTATCGCTGTATTTCTGCCATTGAAGCTGGCAAGCAGGTCGCCTGCATTTTTGCTGATTTTAGCAAGGCTTTTGACAGAATTAACTACAGTGTTCTTGTTCGTAAGTTGTCTTTTCTAGGGTTTCCATCAATTTTTATTAATTGGATTCGTTCCTACCTGTCTGATCGCACGCAACGTGTTATATTTCGAGGATCACCTTCGAACGATATTTATGTCACCTCCGGTGTTCCTCAAGGCAGCCATCTAAGACCATTGCTTTTAATCATTTACATCAATGATGTATCCTTAATTCTCCATAATTCGAGAATTCTATTTTACGCTGATGACGCAAAAATTTTCCGCGTTATTTCAAGTGCACTATTAAACTCTGACTTAGACGCCTTTCATAATTGGTGTTCTACAAACTTCCTTCTCCTAAATATTAGCAAGTGCACTACTATGCCGTTCTCTCGATGAAGGAACACAGTGCACTTTAACTACACCTTAGACGGTGGCTCTGAACAGACTTGACAACACCAGAGATTTAGGGGCCGTGCTAAATACGAACTTTTCATTTGACGACCATATCAACACTATTGTAAACAAAGCTAATTCTGCTCTGGGCTTCGTCAAGCAATGGTCTAAGGAGTTTGATGACCCATATATAGCTAAACTCCTTTATTTTACGTTCGTAAAATCTGTTTTGGAGTATGCTAGTCCTATGTGGTCTCCTTTTTATGCGACTCATATTAATCGAGTTCTATATTTGTCGATTCCTACTCGCCCTTTCTCCATATTCTCCACCACCGCACTAATTATGTGTCGTCTTTTTAATAATCATTTTGGGCTTCTTTGATGAATCTTAATAAATAAATAGGACCTCTCCTTGGGGAAACACTTAGTGGTCTTTATAGTTGCTCCCTTTTCTCCAACGCTAGCTAAGTATTGATGCACAGCACCGCTGAAGGTTCTGTTTCCCATTAGACGGCTCTTCAATGTATTCAAAGGATCAATATCCATGAAGGCACACAGGGTTATTTCTTTCTCTACAAACGAATCTTCTCGTCTTTTAACTAGATAGTGTAGGGCTGTATTTAAGGATTTGCCCGTATGCATGTTGGTGTTCAAACAGTGGTTTCGACTTCAGTGTCCCTTATGTGGTTGCCCATTCTTTTGTGTGCGAAAGAGGTAAGACCAATGGGGCGGTAGAGGATCGCCTTTTAGGTATAAACATCACCTTTACATACCTCCACAGAATAGGAATATAGCTCAGGGTATAACTGGCTCGCCGCTAAGAGAGTGTTGATGGCCCATCTGTCTCTCTCCATTGTAAAGATATGTGCGTAAACGCTCTGAATCCGGTTCGAAAGCCGAAAAATGTGCCTGCCCACCTCCTAAGACCTGTAGGTATCCACAATTACTTCAGACTCTGGCAAATGAGTATCCAAGAACAGTTTTATTGTTTTTCTTGATTTGCTGTGAATGTTGCATCAGCCTTTTGAAGAAGACCAATGCCGTTGTAGTAATAGATATAGATAATGGATAGAACTTTTTGAAATCTCGAAGTGGTGGGTATTCGCAGAAATTCTTCTACGTTATTTTTTTGGATTTTATTAGCTTCTTTCATTCTATAAGTATCTTTTTGTATTTATGCCAGGCAACTTAACGTTTGGTGATTGAAGAGCTTTCTGGCCTTAGTTTTAAGTTTGTCTAGTGTCCTATTCCACTAAGGCATATTCCTAGTTGCCTTACTTTGTTTTATAGGATAGCTACTCTTAAAGGATAATTGTGCTGGTCGATTGGGACTAGTTCAAAGTTTCTATATATCTCTGATATTACATCTGATGTTGACAGGACTGTTGAGCGTCCTGGCCCATGTGCATTTTCTGGGGTTTGGCAACTGTGGGGGTCTACCCTGCCTCTCTACGGAGCCGCTCCTATCGGTATCAGCTAAACATAAATTTTATTTTAAAGTAGGCCTGGTTCAATCTATCAACCGAGGAGTGGTCTACTTAGCGAGCAATTTGTGAGGCGGCCATCTGCTGTTCTTCTCAGCATTTTCCACGCCTTGACATTTGACTTTCGATGAAATATAAGATGATGATTTCAATTACAAACATGGTAAGTTATAGGGAGTTTTGCGATAGTATGTGCGTGTTAAATCCCTGCTAGCATAACCTCATTCCATCTGGTACAATTTCAACCCTTTTTACCTTTAATTTAGGTACATAAACATCTACGGTTCAACAAGCAAAATTGATGTGAACAAGAAAATGAAGGGAAGGAACCAATATTGATACAAAGTTTAGGTCAGATTATTTTCCTGATTTACTGTTTCACATTTTAGGAGCCCTTTGTGTAAATTCTTGTAAGCCGAATGCAAATTAACTCAATCATAAGGTGTTGGTTCATATTGCTCAGACTTTGAAAGGAAGTGGAACAGAAACGCTTCCTCTTTTACAAATATTTTGTTCTCTGGCGAAAGGATCCACCTGTTGTTCAGATTGCACCCAAATACTTTGCTTTCCTTTGTTATCAGAAAGTAATTTGTAAAAGAGTTTAGAAAATGGAAACAAGAAATGGTTAGATAATCGTCCTTCTTTTATTTGGTTTTAAATACTGCGGTAAATTGAAAGAAAGGAAGTTGAAAAGTAAGCTGTAAGAATTTACTTTAAAGTTATTTTATGTCCTCTCAACGTAAGCTTGGCTGAGCTTTAAAAGTCTTCACAATTTTAATTATTTTAATTCTAGAATTGAGTTGTACAGGAAATAACTTTTCAAGACAAAATTTCCCTGACTTTTTCCTAACGTTATATTTTATGGTGTCAGGAAGGAATGTAGATTTCGGTTAAATGGGGGGAATCGGAAATTTGACAAAGTGATTTCCTAATTTCAATGAAAATTTCCTCACTTTTCCCCGATATATATATATATATTACATGCAAAAGTGCTAGCCCAGTCAACCCGTCTTCTCCCATTCCAGTTCATAACCAAGTTTTTAATCGATGCAAGATAACATTGACCGAAAATGTCACCAAAATATTTAAAAGCATATTAATTCCAATGATTTGAACTCAGCCAGTCTTCGTCTGACTACTTTGTATAATTAAATTTCAGATTTCCTCATAATATCTATCTGTATCTCTTTAACTCTGAGCTTGTCTGTATGTGTGTATGTGGATACACGCCCCTGCCTTAACTATAAACAGGATTTCTCTGCGAGCTGTGGTATACGACTTCTCTAACCAACGTGGATAAATTTCAACCGATTAACATTCCTTATTTATACAGGAAACTATAGATATGATGAAATAAGATTGAATAGCATTGATAGCACACTATTTCAAAGAGAGGGACGAACAATGTACCCCGATTCCCTAAGTTTAATTGCATTGCTAGAGAAGTTAGTGCGAAGTCTGCCTTCATAGTTTAAGTCCTGCTTATATCGATTTTAATCAGAAAACGATTAAAAGAAAGAAATTTAGGATCGTTATAACATCGGTTTGTTTTTTAAAATTTGTTCGAAAATCATCGACTTATGGAATATGCAGATAGACTTGTTAGAATATAGCAAGCCTCGTCAACTTAGTCTCAGCTAAATTTTTGGCTTATAACTGGATACCGACTGTCTTTAATAGCTTGACGTCAATTATTATTAGGCAGCAATTTGTTTCCAGCAATGAATTTTTTGTGTTTGACGTGGAATGGGAAATCTTCACTGTCAAGTCACTGAGAGTCTCTTGCCTCTAAGTATGTAGGATTCTTAGTCATTCAAACCACTGTGCCTGGGATCCTCGAAACAGACCTCTATTGGGACCCAATTTGCACATTACGCAAACAAGTTACCAAGGGCTTTTCTGGATTTCTTCCTCTTCTTTCAAACTCTTGGTTTTCCAGTCAGTATTTCCATTGTGGTGCACATCACATGCTTGTTAAGGGTAGGTTCTAGTTCTTTTGGTGAAAAAGATCGATTTTTTGTTGTTATATTTTGTCTAGAATATTCCCCTAAATCGGTACTATCGAATTCGAATTGCTTGTGACATAAAAACACGTTTTACGGAAAGCATGTTTTGACGCCAATATCATGAAAAAAGAAAACTAAAGAAACTAAATCGCGTTTTTCTCGAAACCATATTTTTTACGCTGGCGACCACTCTAGCTTCCAAACCGATCAACCGATTAATTCGCGATCAGCTCTATAAAAAAGTAGACCGATTTTAGGGTACCTTGTACCTATAACACATTTAAAAAGTTATAAACAAATCATTTGTTTGTGCGGATGAACCTGAAAAAAAGGGGTGAAAAATAAACAACTTTTTTCTCAAACGCGCATAAAATGGTCAAAAAATATCCTTTTCGACCTAACGTAGGTTTATGGTACCCCAAATTTAATGTATTTTTCAAAAAAAATTTCCGATTTGATTTCAGATAAGATGCTGAGCTTGGAGTATGGTCGCTAGTCGACTATTTTCAAGCAGAGGCCTTGCGTTCAACCTAAATTTTCAGACTTAAAAAAACAAAATTTTTTCAATTTAAAGTATTGAATTTTATTAACAAATGAACAAGGAATAAAACGGCGAAAAACGCAAAGTCGTAGCTATAAACGCTTAGTTAGAATATAAATTTCAATTTACCCTTTTTTACCAAAAGAACTAGAACCTCCCCTTAAGGCAGGACATTGGCACACTACCAACAGCGCAGTACTCAATGTTCAGTCAACAGGAGGCATCCATATGACAACAGAAATTACTATGTCCTGTAGGGAGAGTCGTATTCTTAATTCCACTTTGGATCGTCTCACAGCCTACTCTAGATACAAGCCCGTAAGCTGACTTAAACAGCTGATCATTGGTGGTGTAAAAAAACTGAAACTTGCTAAGTAAAGAATAGGAAAAGTTTGGAGAATTTTACTTTTTCATAGTATTTCTCCCAGTATTTTTAAAATCTCAGCTTGGAATTTACTTGACGTGAACCTACAAATGTTCTGAGCTATGGTCACCATAAAAAATTTCTCAATTACTAATTTCATGTATTTTAATGAGAAGACTCTTTCTTTTTTTCGTTTTGTTGAAGTACTTAGTGACATTAGCAGTTTGCTTTGGTTTTCATTGGTTGAGTCTGCACTTGTAAATATGTGCAATGATTGGTTAATCTGTGGTACAAAGAACGTAGAAAAGAATCAACCAGTGGCGACACGCTTGGAGTATGTGATTATAAGGCTGCAAAAATTTGTTTGACCATAACATGATCCGTCTTTAAGTAATTCAGCGCATACAATAGGGTCGACATATCAACTTGATATACCGAGGTGTATTCCTCCAGACTTTAATCACATTCTAGCGACTAATTACTGACGTTTTTGGGGCTTTTCATAATTTTTTTTTCTCTGGGGACGGGGTCAGGTTGAAACTTTATGCATGCTTAAGAAGGTAGGGGAGGGAGGGGGTGCAAGTTCAGCTTGAACTTGAATGTATAATTTATTTTTGATAAATTTTTTGCAAGTGTTATAAAAAAAATTCTAGTTTTATAAACATACACTCATCAACTCTCAGTTGTTGAAATATCTAGAAAATAACCATCTTATCAACGATTGCCAGTACGGTTTACGGTGTCTCCATAATTTCGGTGAGTCCGAAATCGTCGCTCTTGATATTTCAAAGGCTTTTGATAGAGTTTGGCATGCTGCCCTTTTAGCCAAACTTCAAGCATTTGGTCTGCACCCTACCCTCGTTAAATGGATAGAGAGCCCTTTGTCAGGCCGTTCAATCCGTGTAGTAATTGACGGAGTTACATCTGATTCCTAAGAAATAAATGCCGGTGTACCTTAGGGTTCAGTTCTTTCACCAACCTTATTATTAATTATTATTAATGATCTCTTATCCCTTACTCTCAATCCTATTCATAGTTTTGCCGACGACAGCACCCTTGATTTCGCGTACTCATTTGATTCTGTAATGAATTCACGTGGAAATGCTACAGAAGTCAATCGGGCACGCATGTTTAGATCATTAAACAACGACATTTCTATGGTCCTCACTTGCAAATCGTGTAATATTTAATGCATCCAAAACTCAATGCTGTTTAATGTCCCTTAAAAAACACCCAGTTAATCCCTAAACCATTTCAGTCGACGGAGTGAATATACCCAATTCGCCTTCCCTAAACATCTTGGGTATTGAGATATCCAGGAATCTTTGCTGGACTGATCATATATTTGAAATCGTCAAAATTGCGATGAAATTCTTGGGTTTTCCACTGAGATGTAAGAAATATTTCACAGCACCTGACTTAGCGCTGATCTACAAGTCCCACATTAGGCCTAGACTTGAATATAATTCCCATATTTGGGCAGGGGCAGGGCACACCGCATTGTCCGCGTTAGACAAAGTCCAGCGTAAGGCTGTTAAACTTATTGGCGATTCCTCAATCTCTGAGGGCCTTGACTCTCTGGAGCATCGACGGAATGTCGGTTTTCTCTCACTCTTTTATCGCTATTTCCATGGCCATTGTTCTAACGAAATTGCTAGCCTGATTCCTTGTAGACTCATTACAACGCGCGATACAAGATCAACAAGTCGCTCCCACCCCTATACTCTCCAGGTCAAATTTGGACGTACCGTCAAATTTCGGGAATCTTTTCTTAGCAGAACAACATGAATGTGGAACAGTTTACCATCTTCTGTTTTTCCCTCGTCTTATGAGCCTGGAACTTTCAAACGGGGCGTACATCGACACCTCCTTCACTCAACCTCCTTACCCATTTCCCTCAACCTTAATTCCTTTCCTGCCCTTCAGCTTCATAGGGCAACCCCTGAGCTTTGGAAACATCATATAAAAAAATATATACATACCTCTATATATTTTATACTAATTAAATTTTACTGAATGTTTTCTAAATTATTCTATCATGGTTTTTCGCTACTTGGGTCCCCTAATTTTTATCTCAGTATCTTACGGAAGTGGGGGAGGGATTTGGCTAAAGGGGTCTG
The DNA here is from genome assembly GCA_964036015.1 of Leptarthrus brevirostris. Classification (NCBI taxonomy): domain Eukaryota; kingdom Metazoa; phylum Arthropoda; class Insecta; order Diptera; family Asilidae; genus Leptarthrus; species Leptarthrus brevirostris. Next base: position 7,105,715 of record OZ038371.1, on the reverse strand, counting down.
AAATTAAAAATCTTAATAATGCTTACCCAAGGAGGGAGGGAGTGAAGAATTTCTGACAAAAATGGTTACGTTATTTGTTAATGACCCGTTTATCTAAATCGAGGGTTTAATTTTAGAAATTTGCTTCAAATTTATAAAGCGCTCTTGTCGACAGGAGCCCTGAAAAAGTTGACATATTTACACGAATATAGCAATATATTGAGGTAGAATGATACTCCCAAACTAGCATCAAAAAACATCAAAGCAAAATATAGAATGCGCTTACAGCAAGCAGGAGAGCACAGGGAACAGAGTTCGCTTCAGAGAGTCCTTAGTAAAAGCCAAGTCGAAAGCGATACAGATATTCACGGGGCTACACATGCGATTCATAGGCTCATGCATAATATAGCCAGAGTGAGAGTAAAGGCAATCTCCTAAGGCCATACGGGGTAAGCCTATAAGAAACGAGTTCAAAACGTAGTAAAGAAAGATCAAGTCAGCAACTTTACATCGTTTTTCCAATGAGTGCATATTAAGCAACCGAAGGCGGTCCACAGAAGGAGGAAGCCTAAGTGGACGGGAGCTTTCATAATGCGTACGTAGCAAAGCTCCGGAGTACCGACTTGGTACGTCTAGAAAGATGACCAAACCTAAGATGCATACTCGAGAATTGGTATAACTAAAGAAGATGACAAGTGAATCAAGGTCTGCCGATCAGGAAATTCTCTCGACCATCATTTGAGTTTTTTTGTCCAGCCAATATCAGTCACGGACTGCACGCGTCGGATATTAGTTTCCGCAACAATATTCAAAGACGTGCTGATTGAGGCTCCTAGAGAATGCATGAGAATGAAAATCTTCATATCACCCGTTGAGATTAAAACTTTGAAGTGGCTTATCAGGAGGACAATGTCATTAATAGCAAAAATAAAAACAGCGGACCCAAAAGGCTTCCCTGTGCTACACCGAATGACACCCTAACAAAATTTCAACTTTCTCAGCGTAAGCATAATTACAGAGTGAGGAAGATTATCAAAAGCTTTGCTTAAGTCGGTGCAGATATAGACTGTCTGAAGACCAATTTGGAAGGCTGAGATTATGCGGGAGTTAAACTCTAGCAGGTTAATTGATGAATATCTACCAGCCAGAAAGTCATACTGATTAGACGAGATTAACCCCCTATACTGAGATCTTGTAAATTCATATGGAAATAATTCAATAAAATAATTAAAAAAATATTAATTATTAAATTATAGAATGAAGGTTATTTAATGTCTGCTCAGAAAACTATTATATTATTTAATTAATTGCCCTTAAAAAGGAGTACATATTGTTTTTAATTGCTTTTTATCGGCTTTGATTTAATTACAAATAAAATGCGAACAATTTCTTTCCGACAACAAAACTGGATTGCGCGTAACAACTACCACTGTACTAAATATTTAGGTCGCTAAGTTTGGCTTTGATCAGAAAGTTAGGTAGATGTAAAGTAAAGGTCGCTTGTCAGGTATGTTAAAAACAGTTTTGCTGGTTCTCCTATACAACCAATAATTGTGAGTTGAAAACTATTGATTTGTTGAACAATGTTAATTTGTTTGTCGCGAATTTTTATTTAACGCCATTGTCGCAGGGTCCTCTAACTCATCGTTCGTGTGCTTATTGGAAAATTGTACGTGTCGAAGTATACTGGTCTTAACGGTATTTTGATTTCAGTTCTTACGGAAAATGTCTTTACACTTTCGCAGTCTGAATGCTTTTAGGGTACTAGCTAAGTCTGACGTGTCGACAGTTAGCGAGCTCAATACACTTGCTTCTGTTTAACATTGCCTAAAATAGGAGATGGTAGCGTTCGCTCAAACTACACACCAATTACATCTTCGAAGCTATCTAGGGTTGAAATCATTGTCTTTATAATTTAGGTGAGTTTCAAATTATTCCGGGTATATTTCAAAATTCTTTGATGGCGCTTTTTAAGAATTTGGCCTAAATCCTATTTTAACAAAATGGATTGACTTTTTTATCCCATCGTTTAATTTACTTAATATTGGACAGAGTAACATCTAACGACTACGAAATTAACGTCGGTGTACCGTAAGGTTCTAGTCTTTTACCTACTCTTTTTCTTCTATTTTTTAATGATCTGTCCAGCACTTTCAGTCCTTTACACAGCTTTCTTGGTGACAACAAAAGCTATTAGGACTCAGTGATGTCTTCTATATCCTAATCGAAGCCTTTCCCCAATTCTATTTATTATTGTCGGTTGTGTCAGTATAGGTGATTCGCCTTCATTAAGTATTTTAGCTATTGATGCATTTATCAGTCTCAGCTTCACAAACTGTTTTCCATTGCGAATTATGTTATGAAATATTTACAGCTTTTACAAAGAATAGTTGTTTCCGAAGTAACTTCTTCCGCTTAAACCGAATTGTGCTATCACGTCAGGTTTTTCAGATATTCTAACCTAAAAGTGCAAAAACACTGTTTTTTCCATATTTGAGGTTATGTAGCATTGCGATGTTTTTTTTTTGGCCAAAAAACTATGTGTGGGAACTTATAGTACAAGTCTTCCTCTTTCAAATGCCTTTGCACAAATATCTGTTTTTTTCGCCGAGATATCGCATTTTGAAATTTTCATGTTTATGAATTTCTCGGTATATGAAAAGTATATGGTCACCATATTCAAGTTTTCGTATACCGAGAAATTCATGAACATGAAAATTTCAAAATGCGATATCTCCATGGAAAAAAAGATATTTCAGCAAACTAAACGACATTTGAAAGCTCTCACACATAGTTTTTTTTTGAAAAATCGCGGTGTGTCATAACCTCAAAGATGACAAAAAACAGTCTTTTTGTACTTTTATGTAAGACTATCTCAAAAACCTGACGTGATGAGTAATTCTGAGCCCGGATTCGGTTTCAGCGGGAGAAATTATTTTGGAAACAACTATTCATTGTACAGGGAGAAACATTTTTCAAAATTTCGCAGGCCTGTGTAATTTATTTTATCCGACCTAGCGTTGTTCTCCAAATCCCGCATTAGACCTAGACTTATATTCCCATATTTGGCCTGGGGGCGCATATACGTAAACTCCTTAATACGTTTTCAGTTTGTTTTCCTTTCTTGCAAAGGCAGTTCTACAACATCACAGGGTTTCCCTTGAGCTTTTGCATCATTATAAAAAAATGGTAATTGTAAATTAAAGCACTGAAAATTGCAAAAAAGAAAATATTATATTTCATTCCTACTTTCTCTCAAGCAGATTTCAAGAAAGAATAAGATAAAATGGGTTTGTTTGAGACTTACTCCATTTCAAACTTTCAAAGTAAAATCTCTTGAGTCGAAATGATGGCAAGTTCTGTAGAAGTGACAGATGTAATTTAATGCAAAGTTTCCAATAAACTGTTCCAGGGAATTGACACGCTCCAATAGATTTTGACTAGAGTCGATTTATATTGCTTGAACTTCTCTGGTATAAGGAAGCAAGGGTTTTCTTGAAGCAATGTAGATTTATGTTGAACATGAAATTGAAGTAGAAAATATTCACATAAGCTGTTTTTTATTAAAGGGAATTTGATTGAGCCCGTTATAGAATTGAAATGTGTTGATTCTCCCAACATACTCATGTTTTGATATTATATTACGTCGTCAGTTAGTTATTTTTAGCATTCTTTTGTGGATGAATTCACAATTTGTTTTTATATTGCGAAGGAGTTTCGAATCGATTTGTCATTGAAGTTTATTCAAATCGTAAATAAAGTATTATACTACGTTGTAGGTAAAATATCAGTAAGAATTATTTATATGAATTGTTTGAAGCAGAGTTTTAAAATTCAAGGATAAAAGGGGGATCGTTAAAAGTTACGGCGCCGCCATTTTTATCTTCCTTTAAAAATTGACGCAATGTGTGATATCAAACGTTGAAGATATTCAGTCTTGTATCTTTTAGAAAATGCGTTTTGAAGTCGTAGCCTCTTTTTCCACTTCGCTTAAATGTCCGTCTTCGTTAGAGCAGCAAAATTTGTAGGTAGGAAAATAACCAATACGGAACTGTTTAGGTGTTCGTGGGTTTGAGTCCACTGGTTTGTCCGATATATATTAGTAGTGGTCAAGTTTTATAATTGTTTCCACTGGTGCCAAAAGACTTTGAAGCTTTACAATCGTAAGGACATTACGGCTTATCGTTATTTTCAAGGAGTCCTTATCGAGTTTAATAAGTCGCCCACAAAATCCACCCCACCACGCGGAGCATTCGACGATGAATTGCTAAGAAATTCTATTGCAAGAAGCATAGCCTTGCATTTCTTTAGTTGATAAACTGACTAAACATTTTCAAGTCATTTGAGTCTTTTTTGTAAGTGCTTGCCTTGCCAGACATAATAAGATTTGGCATTCCACAACGAGCAAAACACGCTTTAAAGCGGCCATTCAAAAATCCGCAGATATATCAAGCACCCGAGTAAAAATAATTGAGTTGGTGTATACACGTCCAAAGAACGCGCCACACGGGTATGCACACTTCCGCTACTGGCACAAAAATATGAAAATCCCCCCGCCATAAATGCACGCTTTTGTGACTGCATTCAGGCTTTAACACATTCGAAACTGGTGACTTACTGCGTACTGAAATCTCACCCGATAGACATCGGTCACCTGATATTAAAATTGTTCCAAACAGCGACATAAGATGTTTCATGATAATAATAATGATAACAATTACCTTAAATTAGTTATTTTTATTCTTATATATTTTCCAGTTTATTAATCGGAGTGAAAATAAGACTCAACCTCACAAACATTGCCCGCTACTGTGGAGATAGTTTTGTTATTTCAGACGTCGGTCGCCCATGAGTTAATCTAGAAAATAATTTTGTTTGAGAAAAAGTGTGCACGTACCGTGCTTGGTTTGGACAATTTCGGGCGTCTTTTATTGATACGGTTCTGTAGCGGGCTGTCATTTGGAAAAATATAATTTTTACTTAGGCGTACCGTGCTGCATTTGAGTGCCATTCAGGCGTTTTGATGCTTTTGCGCGCCTATTTTAGGCTAGGAATGGGTGAGTGTTATTTTTACTCGGGCAGAATATAAATTTTCCTTGTGATACCGTTCTTTGAAGTTCGAAGCAAATAAAGGGCACCAGTTAAATCTAAACCTGTAGTTTAAAATGGTGTTAATGCAAGTAGCCGTGTTTTCGGTAAGAATGCTCACTTCATGAGTGTACTGTGTCCATTAAAAGAGACGGAACTTCTTCTGTGAGAGAACTTCAAATCTTTTTTTGCTAAACGTTTCCGCAAGCTTTCACATAGTTATCATACCCACTCTGTCTGCAGTAACTTGGTTTCTATCTTAAATTTTTGAATGCATCATCAATTTTCATTTGATGAGATATCTAAAAAATAACCAGGTTATCAACGATCGCCAAGACGATTTCCCTGCTGATTTCCCTGACTGCAGACTTACTGGCGGCTCTAACGGAATATTGTAAATATTGCCTCCATTACTTTGGTGAGTCCGAAACCGTCACTCCTGAAATTTTTAAAGCTTTTAATTGAGTCTTAGATGTTGCGCTTTTAGCAAAACCTTAAGCGTTTGGTTGCCACCCTACACCTTTTTAAATTGAAAGTATTTTGTCAGGCCATACAATCTGTGTATTAATAGATAGAGTTACATCTGAATCCTACGAAATAGGGGAGAAGGGGGCAGTTTTGAATACAGGCAGCTTCGAGCATTTAAATGACAAAAACAAAAATATCGATTTAATTCCGGCATGTATTGCTTTTGTAACCTGGCAACAGCTTTAACTGTCAAATGTCAGTTGTTCATTGTGTCACACGAAACCTAACCTATAAACATTCTTTGATTTAGAAACGCTCTGCTTAAATTTTATTCTCTGACGCTCATATTTTCAAGATTTCACAATATGTTATTGGGTGCACCGACCGGGAGTATTAAATATGTTAACTCGCCTACCAGCGGTTGGATTACACGATTATTGTTTGTAAAAGTCCTTGAACACATAAAAAGGTGGATTCGGTGTAAAAAAGATGACCCAATACTATTGCTACTCGACAACGATGAGAGTCATTCACTATTGACACAATTAAATATTGTCCTGAAAATGGTATAGTTTTCCTGACCTTTTCCCCTCATTGCTCGCATCGAATGCCGTTCAAACATAAGCTTGTGGTGTTCCAGAATGACTTGCTTGTGGACCATACAGGCAAAACTATTTCAATTCATGATTTAGCCGGTATTGTAACACCTGCGTACAAAGCTTCTTTTACAGCAAATAACATTTCCATAAATCGTTATGATCAAAAAGCCTTTACACAAGAAGATTTTAACTGTGCGGTAGTTCTAGAACGTGTATTGGCCAATTCAGCCTTTTCAAGTGCGAATCAAACATCTCCAGACGCAACCCTTGGAGGTACAAATATTTCAGCACTGCTAAAATCCTCAGATGAATGTTCAAATCCTCCCATATCTGACCAAACTTCTCTGAGGTAGTACAGTTGTTGCAGCAGTTAAGAGTCTACAAATGGCACTCCCAGCAATCAGATATTTAAGAATCCACAGAACAGTCACTCTTTGTTAAATCCATTAAGGCTGGAAACAATAAGACCTTTCCCAAAAGCAGGTCTAAGATAAGATTCTTCTTCTGACGAACAAACCCGAAAAAATAATAAAATAGAGGCAGCTCTTTTGGTAAGACAGAACCGGTTAACGAGGTCTAAATTGAAACCAAAAAAGAGACTGGTAAGAGAAGGGGATTTTAAACTAAGACTTAAACATTGAGTTCAGCATCCTGTGAACCCGATTATGATTACAGTGATATGTAATGTATATTCATCAAATAACATATTTCCAGGTGATTACGTTTTGTCTAATACCGAATAAGAAGTGTTCAAAATTGCTCCCCTCTCCCCAACCTTAGAGTTCAATTCTGTCACCAACCTTATTTCTTCATTTTATTAATTACTTTTTACCTTACACTTTCAATTCTATAGTCATAGTTTTGCTGACGAAAGCACTCTTCATTTCGCGTAATCTTCTGATTCTGTAATGAATTCTTGTGATAACTCTACAGAAATCAAACGAGATTTTATAGATTTGATAACTCGTAAAAGGGAGATGGCAGGTTTTAGCCGAACAATTCAGAAGAGGGGGGCGGAGACTTCATTTCTTTGAAATATTGGGAAATTTGATCAAATATGAGATACGCCCAGACAGAAGCGTATAATGACCGTAGCCTTTGTTCACAGGACAGGTAAAATACATAATAATAACTCAGGGAAAAATACAATTCAGATCTAATCATGTTGTTGCTTGCGGCCGTACAATTGAGATTATAGAAGGTATTCATATTATCAACGGTTCAAGTCCCTTATTTAAATAATACAAAACTATTTCTAGATTTGACATAATTAACATGGGAGGATGACCCATCATTTGCCACATGTCTCTAACTCAAGAACTGATTAAATCTTAAGTATAATTATGTGGAATAGTTTTGGATATTTCTTAATGAACCTAGATTTAAGTACAAATTCTTTGACATGTCTTTTACGGATTCATTTTAGTTGAATTAAATGTGAGGAATGTTTCCATATATTTAGATTAATTCATTCCTGAAAATTATTTCCAAGGATTTAGTGTAGAGAAAAGGAAACAAGGATAAATTTTGGGTCCAGGCGAAGGAATGTTAGTGCACATTTACCATTTGATATGAAACATAAATAAACTACATTTCTCCTTAATGAAGGATTTCTGTCAATCTAAAGCGGATTTAATCCCATTTAAATTAGAAATTGTTATTTCTCTACGGAATATTACTATAGCATTCAAAGATAATTCAAACCAAACGTTCACTTGGTTTGCTTAAGGTAAACGAAACAATTGTGCCGAGAAAATTTCAAGGATTAGGTCTTCTGGATGGAATTTACCCAAATTTTATCCACTAAATTCAGGCAAATACTATGCAAACATGCCGGTCCATTTTGAGATTTCATTTTATTTTGTTTTTGGTAGAACGCTTGAAGCAGTTATATGTAATCCATTTCACCTTAATCTGATCCTTGTTTAGTTTACACATAAATAACAAGATACTTAAGGGTATGATTACTTTGGGCACATTCAATATCTTCTCATGTACAATACTGCTCTCTTAGAGCAAACAGCCTTTGAAACCCTTCTCGAAAGCAAAAATAACATTCTAAAAGCTTGTAATTGCCACTGGGGCAAGAATAAGATCCTCTTAAGTGTCCTGGGCAAACTTTTCTTTGTGTCGTAGAGCATCATACTGGCTGCCTAGAGAAATATTTTTCTTGGACAATACAGAGTATGCTTCAGCACAAGGAGTTATATAAGCTCTAGGGAAGGAATATTTGAATAAAAACGTTTCCAAATATTTTCCTTTCACTTTTCATACCAAGTGGAGTAGCCACCAAAAGTCTCTTTAAAATTTGTTTTCTAAAAGTCATGTTCTAGTGAAAAGGACTTACTGAAATATCCACCTAGTGTCGAGCTTTAACATGCTGGTGTTGAAAGTAATTTGTATTCGGCAGGAGATTTCCTTTCGGGTTAATGTTGTTACATGCCCGGAATTTTTATTAAGCCAAATTATATTTAAAAATCGTGTAGTTGCTATACCACAATATATCTGCATGATTTTGACTGGAAAGGCGATGAATGGTATGAGCTCAAACATGAAAGTTTTACTTTATTTTAGAAATACTTAACTGAAATAGAAAGCTTTAGAAAATTTAAACAAATAACATAACTTCTTTCGCAAACAGTTTATTTTTTGTGTTACCCGTTTTTTGATATAACATGTATCTTAGGGCTTCAGTTTTCTAAGAACCTAAATAATAAACGCTTGCTTTTAAATTTTTTTTATACGATGTGGCCAAAGCCTAGGGGACAACCCTTTGATGCGTTAGCATGGTTTTGGCCGGAAGGGAATCAGGGTAAGGGAAGTGAGGAAACTTGAGTCTTGCTTTTTGCAATGCTGCGAGGTAGAAAACAGTACAGAGACGGAGTGTATTATTTTAATTTCTTAATAAAAGCTAAAAGGATACCTGGTCTCGAACCCGGGACCCATGGCATGGTGGTCATTCCGCTCAAAGAATTGGTCCAAGTCCGTCTCCGTTGGATTTATTTTATCTAGATGCACCCTGATGATGATCTCGATATTGAGAGTTTTTTGTTTTAGTATAGTTCCGAACCACTAAATATTTATTAGGAAGACGAAAATTGGTAATTGGTATTGGTATATGGAATAATTCAGTTAGCGACCGTTAGATGGCGGTTCTTTCTGAAGGATTCGAAGGCCAGGTTTAATCAATTTCATAAAGAAGTTTAGTTTACTCTTTTTCCGTTTTTATGAAACTCAAAATAATACACTACACACATATGAGCCGGTGAGAATCAGAGTGACGTAGGTCAAGTTTTCATAGTTTAGAGTAAATTGATGTTTTGCATTTTGGTCCATAAAAAAATCAACTCAACAGATATAAAGCAATCATTTCCATATTCCAGTCTACGTTCCTTCAAAATTTTATAATATAAGCTTTACTTTGTTTATCAACTGGCCAACCTGTTCTTCTTGCAGGTCAAATATTTAGAATCTTGAAATTCACAGATTCCTGCAATGACTCCTTGCAAAGAATTTTATATGGGCGGCATTTTTCGTAACATAACCATTGTATTTTCAGCCAGTTCACTGGATCTTCTTCCTGGATCATTATTCGTCTTGTTATATAGTATATTTTTCCAATGTTGCAGTAGAGAAAAATTCATCAGATTTCATTTCAAAAACACCAAATTTATTTCGGAACATATGTGAAAGTATAAATTAAATTTCGTATCAAAATATACCTATAGAAAAGGAATTCTATCTTCTTTAGTACATCTTCTAATGAACCGCTCAAATATCTTATCTTTCAATTATATGAACTATGTATATAAAATATGCTGACAAACATGATTTATACGATTTTTAGAAATTTTTTTAAATGGACAACCCTTATTACCTCCAAGATCTTCACCTAGCACCCTTCCATCGCTTACTTTCTTAAAGGCTCTATTTACTCATCTCTCAGAAATACAAAAAATATCGAGAAAGAACTGCCTACATACTACCGCAGACAAACCCTGATTTAATTTGAGGAAGTATTTATGAGAGCCACCCCTTAAAGTTGCGCTTCGTTTTCGAGACCATGTTTATATGATGTCCTTTCTTTGAATTATTCCACAAATAAATGCATTTTTGTTTACAAAAATTTCCCATTTGCCAAAACGAATCAAATATTGCTTGCCGATCATCCGATATAATTTTTTTAGCACAGTTACATCCACAAATAATATTATTAGATGATTTTTCATTAACTACATGTCCTCTGAAGTTTTCGTATTTCTTACCTGAGTTTCTCAATTTCATTGATATTGTTTTTTTATGTCTTTACAATCTTCTTTTTATTTTTAACCCCTGTTCAGGCGTTTGAAAATCATCAGCTCATTTCCCACTTGACAAAAGGCTTTTACCAACCTTTACAGATAGAGTATTCAACGTAATTTAAAAAGTATGAAATAAAAATTAAATAAAAAATTTAAATGACCCCCGGCAAAAAAACTCTAACAATTAAAATGTGTTTGTTGGCCCTTTAACTTTAATATAATTACCTAGTAATATTTCGACGCAAGCGTCGTCGCGTCGGGGGACCGCTAAGTAAAGAAGTATTTTCATTATTGTTGCTGGGTATAATCCATAAACCTCTTCTGTTTGGCGACCTTTTTTCAGTCCTGCGCGTCTCGTATTCGCAGTTCAAAATTAGCAATAGTGAACTGATAATTAGTTATACCTACATGTATAAAGAATAGAAGATACTTGTCTAAGATTTTACGTATGAACTTAGTTTTGTACACAAGGCCTTCATATGTCCTGCAGTGGTTTGATTTATTATACCACTTCACTAAAAGGCGTCCGCTTGAGAGGCACACGACGCGAAGATAAAAAATTTTTTGTCAGGTCGGTCAATCCGTGTAATAATAGAAAGAGTTACATCTTATACCTATGAAATAAATGACGGTGTACCTCAGTGTTCAGTTCCTTCACCAACCTTATTTCGTATTTTTATCAATGACCTTTTATCTATCACTTTCAATCTTATTCATTGTTCTGCCGACGATAGAACGTTTGATTTCGCATTTTCTTTTGATTCTACAGTAAATTCTCGCGGGAACTCTACAGAAATTAGCCGAGAATGCATGTGGGGCATTAATGCATCCAAAATTCAGTCCTGATTCATGTTCCTTTAAAATCACCCAGCGCACTCTCAACCTATTTCTGTCGACCGAGTAAAAATATCCAATGCTCACTCTCTAAACATCTTGGGCACTGAGATATCCAGTAACCTCGGACCTTGATGATGTATGGGTTTTCTAAAGAGCTATCAGCAATGCTTCACTCCATCTATCTAATGGTCCTACATCAGGCCCGAACTCGAATATAATTCCCTTATTTGGGCAAGAGCCAGTCATACCGCATGGTAAGATAATTACATAGCAGTCTGTCAATACAAGAGATTGAATCAGTTAAACACTGCTAATATAATAGCTTCTTAAGTGGGTTGATACTTGTAGATGAGTGAAAAGAACCGATTTTTCTAATTTAATTTTTTTTTTGCACTTTTTTTGGTGTGCAAAATGTTCAAAATAACAGCTCTGGGCGCACTTTTAAAAGCGGCTTAAATTTCACTCCACGTAAAATGGGGCTATTGGTCTGAAAAAAATAAAATAAAAATAAAAACGGTTTCAATAACATAACAGTTTTGGCTACTATCTAAACCTCAATATTCGAAAAAATCAGAATAAAAAAATGGCATTAATGAAACCAAAAAGTGGTAATATTTTCGATTTTATTCGCCAGAGAAATGATTTTTCGCGAATTTGTCTAGTTTTGGAGATTCAAATATTTGACATCAAATGATTTATGAAAATGGGCTAGCCCCACGTCGGGCGCCAAGTACATTTAGGGATTTGGAAACCCAAGAATGAGGAATTTGAAACTATTAAGTTTCGGTTAGTTTTCATATGGCAAGTTCTTTTTTAATTCTATTTCAATCGAGCAGTGTAGTCTACTTTAAATGTGCTGAACAATGATTTTATGTAAAACGTGAAATAATTTGTAATTTGTTTATCTCAAAAATTTGTGATAAATTTTGAAAATTATGTGTTTACATGACAAGACAAATTCTATAGCAATAAATATTTCTTACAGTCTCATCTATTCAGTCATTTTTGCGGATTTGGTTTTAATTTGTAAACAGTTTGAAAAACATTTTATAAGACCACTTGTAATTTTATAGATTGTTTTACCTGTGAGTTACGGTGGTCTGCAGTTGATCGCAGATAAGTTAAATTGCCTTAGTAGTCAGCTCGAGCAAATTATTTTAAATATGAGTTTGGCTATTCTGCTTATATAGATTTAGGATGGTTTGTGTAGTGTAGGCGATGCTCTTACATCGGTAGAAGAATTTCACGCCATGATGACAACAATTATCGTGGCTTTATGCAAATAAAAAGTGCACTCGGTTTGTGTACCGCAGTTGTTTTTTGTGAAGAGTTATGATGGAGTTACTGCGTCTAGTTTTACTCATACCGACTAGAAGCCTGATCCGATGAGTGCGTTTGGATCGACTCAAAAGCTTTCACTCCGAAAACATAAATGGAACGGATTGCGTAGCGGCTGTTTAATTATTAATATCGAATTACGAACAGTCAAAAATATGTGATAACGCGATTAATACGTCAGAGTACCTGAAGCACGTAGGCATTCATTCAGTTATGTTAAGAGGCATTGTTATCTCCCCAATTCAGGAACATATCTGTTGGTTCAACTCAATTGAAACCTCTACCCGCATCTCCATTTTCTACTGATACGGTGGTTTTACGACCAGTGCTCCGTATTAAATATATCTTTAACACAAGGATTTACATCAATTTTCTATAAAGAAGAATTAACCCTTCTAACTCAGAAGGCGCACTTCAAAGGCGGAAGCCAGGAATCAATTAACCTATCCACCAGAATATAACAAATAATTGAGGTGAATGAGGCTCCCATACCAGCATGCGAAAAATATTAGTGACCCAAAAGCCATAACACACCTAAACACAACAATCAGGAGTGCACAGGCAATTGAGAACGCTTCAACCAAGCCAATACAAAACATACACAAACAGCATACAAAAAAGACTGAGTACAACAGGATGGTTACAAGTTGTGGAGGCTCCTCCTTAATGTTACCTTGTCCACGAAAAAACATGAAAACATCACCAACATCATAAGCAAACCTGCACATGCGGTTAACTGGCTCGATCAGTTGGCCTTGGCAGCGATATTATTAATGTGGGGGATGAAGTTAAGTTATCCATTAAGATATACACCCAAGTCCTTCACTCCTTCCATCCGTTGAATACAAGTACCATCAAACTTGTACTGGAAAGTACAGTACAGTAATTTAAGATTTTTATTGCCACATCAGCTATAAAATATGTGTAGCTCCGACTGCAAGATCTCACAATCTAGAAAAGAGTTAATTGGGAGAAAAATCATCATCATTTCTATCATCTTTCATAGAACTGCGGTGTTCTTGAGGGGGTCGTAAGTTGAAAAAGCATCGGTGAAGGAAACAGCAGTGCTGGATCATTCTCAACCTTTTTAATGATCATAATTTATGATGCTTAATTTGAAGATATTATTTTTCCGTACATTCGGCCTATTTCGGCGAATTCATTTTTAGACCCCATGAAGCGAATAATCCTTCGGCTTCGTTTTAAATTATCTAAACTGTTCGTTATAGTCGCCGGTGGAGTAAGTTATAAAATTTCGACCTTGTTCGCCTCAGAGGTCACAGATCAACATGCGGATGCCTGCCTGACAATACTTATAGCAGGGGTACCTCAGGGTAACCACCTTCTCTCACTCCCGCTTATTATTTACATCAATGATGTATTAATCGTTTTAAAGAACTTTAAAATCCTTTGATATGCAGACGACGCTAAGATTTTGGTCGCTGTTATTTTGTAACGTATTTATGGATTTTCGAATTCCGGCTTGAATGCGTTTTATGCACTTCGCTTTGTAAACCGCCTAGTCTTTAATTATAATACATATAAAGAGAGATTAACATTATATTTTGATCAAACTATCAGTGAGAAGTGACTTATTCTACTTTCGAGTCTGTAAAAAGGCGGACCAAGGAGCTCTATGATCCTTGTGTCACGAGGCTCTTCTAAGCTTGTGTTTTTACTAGATTCACATTAGACATTGCTGTGCAAGTTTTTGGCACTCAAGTGAGATAAGTTTAATTTGAAGTCACAAAAAGAGAATTTGTTTGAGAGCTTTTTACCAAAATAAAAGTGTTCATCCATCCATAATTTCCTGTTGGCAGCAGACGCATAGGTAAATTAAACTGTGGAAAAAATTCGTTTTCAAATTGGTTCCTTTCCATTCGAATGAGTTTGTAGCTGTCAATTCAATTTGTATTCAATTGTTCTCTAATTTGTTCATTCGAAACATTTACTCACTATAGAAAGGTACTATAACGTGAAAGAACAGTATTAAATTTGTCTGATACAAGATATGCTGAAGTACAAAGTTTCTACCAAAATTGTTAAATGTTATCCATGCACCTTAGGTCTGAGACTAATCCATTGTTATGGTTAGAATTCATGCAAAATTACAGTGAAACCGACTACCAATTCTGTTTATTGTTGGCTAGGAATCTGCTTCGTCCAATTATAGTAGTCCCAGTTCGTGCTGACCTGGCTGTACCTGAGGTATACTACTGTGTTCTATAGAACTGGATTTACTCATTGTTTGGTGTGAAAGACTTCATCAAGTGTAATTTGTCATGAATAAGCTTAGCCTGTGAAATTGATGGTGACAATGAAGTCTAAGTAACAATCACGACAGGATTAAGGAGCTTTGATACGGAACTGATTTTCGTCCTTCAATAGTGACCGAATGACTTTGCAATTTTCTTGTACAAGTAAAAGAAGAGAAAAGGTGCGTATAATCATGATTTACGTACGTCGATTAATCACATCTATTGGAAAGACTTTCAAAGCCTTGGTTTGTAGGGTGCCGTAATTTTTCTATTATTTGGTAGACCTGCTGCTAATGATTATTTGCATTTCATTGATATCGTTTCTTAGCGAAACAGTAGTTGGTATAATCGATGTATCGATGTTATCATTAAAGGTGATATGCTTAGAATGCGAACATGATGAGTTGTAAGCATGAATTGTGATTGTAGATTAAAAGGAAATAGCACCATATAAAATCATGCGATTTCATAGGAAATATTTCTACGTCATTTTTACCCTTTTCATAAATTAATCGATAGCAAACACGTCTGTAGGATATAAAAGGAATGAACCCATGTCAAAGTTGAGACAACCCAAATAACCAGAAGTCACTTGAATCAACTGTTATTATTCCCTTAGCGTGATTTTAAAAATCTTTGAAAAATTTTTGTGGGTGTCAACTGTGACTATGAGTGACATATTGATGATTGTAGTCTATTTGTGTTAAATTGTTGCGAAAATATTTGGGATACACATGAAAGGGGATTGTGGGCAAATATTACATATAACATAAAAATTCGTAACTGAGATAGGACCGCTTTTATTCATGGGAAAGGAAAAGAAAAAGGTGTCAACTTATTTGTGGTAAGAATGTTACTGTGCCCGAGTATGAAAATCATATCATAGCATACTATAGGTTTTGAAGCCTTATAGAAGTTAGAGTTCCTGTTAAATTAAAAGAAATCGATTTCGTCAATTACAGAAATTTTTTTATAAAGTTATAGTAAAAACTTCAAGTGTGGTAGAGTTTTGTTTAATATATTTATTTTATGGTAAGACAAGAACGGTGTATTTTTTATTTATAAATTTTTTATTTTCTTTTATGTATGGACCAGGTGACATAATTTTGTAACGCAAGAACCGATTTGGATGATTCCTTCTTTCTTTTGGGTAGAGTATGTTCCCGATTGGTATAATGTAAAAAAACCAAGGGGGTTGGGGGGATCTAACTTTATAACGCGTATACCAATTTTGATGCTTTTTGTTTTGCTGTATAGAGTATGTACTTCCATTGCCACTATGAGAGAAATGTTGGATATGTGGTGATGAGGAGAGTATTAGACTAAGTTCATAACGCGTGGACAGGTTTGAATCATTCTGTCATGTGTGTTGATACCACGTCAAAAATTTGTAACGCGTTGATCGATTTTTATGGTTTCTTCATTGTTCTGTTCAGGGTGTCGCAAAACGTGTTTTTCCCTTTCAGAAGTGAGTGTATTAGCAATGGTAGGAGTTAAATCAACATTTGGAAATTGCATCGGAATAGTAATTTTTAGGTTAGGGTAGAGCGGGGCTTGAAGTGTCATTTTTTGAATTCTCATAAATATTACCTCACAAAAGTGTCCGAATGTTTGAAGTGTTACGGCAATTAATAAAAATTAATTTTAAATTTCACTCATATATTCATTTTTTATTATTAATTTAACATTGTACAAAACAAATAAACTCTTTTATAATAAAATCAAGTAAATAAAATTACCTGAAACAATTTTTAAATCTTGAATATTATTTGGACAATTTTGTGACTCAAATAAATTTTTCAAAGTAATCGCCTTGGTATGTTACTCAACACTTGATGTAATATCATTTTCCCTTGCATTTTTCAATTTAAGCAGCATTGAATTTACATATTTTTCGTAGAATTTTCGATCATCCTCTGTTCTATTCCACAGCTCATGAATTCCTTTGACTTTTGTCTTGTCTTTGTTGAGTTCCCTTTTAACTATCACCCAAAGGTTTTCTATCGGGTTTAAGTCGCAAATGCGAATGTAAAACCCTAATTTCAGTTCAGATTCATCCACATTTTCGTCAACTTCGTCGTGTATTTAGGATCATTGTCCTGCTGTAAGATGATTTCTCCGAGTGTACATATCTAAAGATCTCACACACATGACTTTCAGAATTTCACAGTACTGTTCGTCGTTCATTTAGGCTTTAGTTTGTCCAACTCCACCAGCACACAAACACCCCCATGCCATCAGATTTCCCCCACCCAATTTTCAATTTAAATAACTTCTCCGTCAGCAAACTGTGGTTTTGGTTTCTTTCAAATTTATTCGTGACCATCTATTAATTTTCGTCTCGTCGCTAAAAAAATACACGCTTCCAGTTACTATACTTTATACAAAAATTAAGTGGAGCCTTTTGTGTCGTGATAGTAAACGTGGCTTCTTATTTTTTGTCGCAGCCTTAAATATCTGCGATTATTTTCAGGTGATACCTGGATGTGCGTAGATATTTGGATATGTTCGACATTTTTCGCTTTGATAGCGTTTTGGCTTCCTTCCACCCTTGCCTTATGCAGTTTCCAATTCCTAGTTTAGTGGCGCTATCACGAACAGAACACCCTTTATCAAAAAGGACACTAGTATACATTTTTTGAAATTAGCCTCACTTTGACAACTTTCTAGTTGTAATTTTTTGAGGTGCAGCTTTCGACATACATAGGTCTAACGTATTGTGGAAAAAAAGATTGAGGTTCTGATTGTGTAGTAGACAGCTGGAGTTCTAAAAATAGTACGGATGCTGATGTAGCTGGTATGGGTTCCACCTTCGGTGACCGCATATTTTCTTTCTCAGATTCCAGATTTTTTAAATCCCTTTATAATATCAGAGCCTAAGTGCTAGAAGTAAAGATTTGCGAACTACATATAGAAGGCCTGTTATGAATTATCATAGTTTTACCTGCATTATTCCTCATCCAGGCATCTTGAGCAGCAGATAAATACCTTCTGAATAAATAAAAGCATACAAAGGCTGAAACTTCTGTCAAAAATCTAGTGTGTTCACGATAGATTTGAACTGTGATTTTCCAACAATAGGAGGACGGGAGGTTGCTTTTGTGTGTTGAATAAAGTGTTATATAAAGCGGTACAATACAATCGGCACGAAATGATCCTGATATTTCACTCTACAAAAAATGAACATTAGCGGAATTGACGAACCAGCAGCAGATACAGCAACTATCAAAGTAACGCTAGTTCCTCCCTCTCTCGAGTTTCTGTAACTCCTTGTGATAAAGTGGGTTCCGAACCACTGACATTTTCTTTTCAATCCCCATGGTATTTTTTATCGTAATCTGTTGCCATATGAAAACAATAATGATAACCGTTCGCGGGATTCGAACCTAGGACCTCCTGATTAGTCGGCCGGCGAGTTATCACTTGCTCTACGGACGGCTTTAACATCATGCAATTATCAGTCGGTTTTTCTTAGCAATGTAGGCAACGTAACATATTTTTGGACAAATTCCCAAATTGGTGTAAAGTAGGAATTAATAAAAAAAAATTTCCAAACGTCGTGATGTTTCCGACATTCTCTTCATCTACCAATTATTAACTGGTGCCATAGACTGCCCCTCCATCCTGCAATCTTTACCCATCTATACCAATCCCCGTAACCTTAGGTCCACTCCCCTTTTCCGACTCGACCGCCATCGCACAAACTACGGTCAAAGCGAGCCAATTACCAGGATGTTACGAAAAGTCAACGACCTTTCCTCTTTTGACTTCCATATGAGTAAATCATCACTCCACAAAGCCCTATATCTTGACCCCGCCCATCTTGATCCTGATCGCCTACTTTAATTCTTCTTCCTTACGCCCTCTGCCATTAATCAATATATATAGCTCATATTGTAGCTTATACCTTTTATGTATTTATTCTTATTATTCATTTATTATAGTCTGTTGAATTAGTATTAAGTTATAGCTTGTATTTTATTTTTTATTTTTGTATTTTTTTTTACGTAATAGCTTGTATTAAGCTTAAATAAATAAATAAAAAAATAAATAAATAAATAAATAAAAAAGGCTGAAGTAGAAATTGAACCAACAGACTAAGTAAATATTTTATGAAATAATGCATTATTTTAGAAGGAAACACACAGAAAAAAAAATAATAATGATAATTTTTACTCCTCTCTAGGTTCAGTCTATACATCCGCCCGTCTGTGTGTATGTATGTTACAGCCCTCATTATACACCTATTCAGATGAAATTTGATATACAGCCGTAGATTGATGAGGCAAAAACAGAATAAAGGATATTTTTTTTATTTTTTTTACCACCTTCCATGTAGAGGAAAGTGTACTAAAATATTTTTCTCGCTATCCAGTTAAGTAGGGTGTCTTTAGATAGGTTTCCTAAAATGCAGCAAATGATTTGGGGCATTTTGTTTTTAACCCTTTAGTCACGGTTTTGATCGCTTTCAAGGTGTTCCCCCTATCTTACTTTTAACCTATTAGTCTAAAATCTGAAAAAATTCCTGATGTGGTCTTAAATAGTTTTCGGAAGTAGGTGCAAATTAAAAAGACAAAACAATAATAATAAAAGCACTTAATTCTCTTTATATATGATCCCTTCAGCTCATAATGTTTGGGTAGTTTTGAAAGGAATCTGGTTAAATAGTTGTTTCGTGTTTTTTTATCAACATTTTTACTCATTCACTCATGAGGAAATGTATTTTTTACAATCGATACAAAATCATCCAAATCGATCTAAGCCTTACTCTTACTTTAAGCCGCAATTATTGTCTCGATACAAATGAAGCAAAACTCCATTCCAACACCAACCCCACTCTACTCTATAAATCGAGTGAGTTACCTATTCTAAATATCAAAAACAGAATCATCCAAATCATCTTATCCAAAACATGTTAAGAAGTTAGCCTACCTCTCTCCACCCCACCTAAGGTTACCTTTTCTACTAATAATGGCAATGGGGAATCATACTCTATACAACAACAAAAAACAATCGTCCGAATCGGTCTACGCGTTTCAATGTCAAACTACCCTCCGTTCACCCATACCTAAAGTCAAAATTTCATCGGTTGGATGCAGGTAAACTGAGAGGATAACTAGAGTACTCCTCAGTAAGTGTTCCTACAATTTAAAGTGGATACCGCACCACTGACATTTTCTTCGCCACCCCCATGACCTTCTTATCGTGTTGTCATCAGAAAATAACCATGGGTCGTCGTCGATGGGATTCGTACCTGGGATCTTCGGATGGGTAGGACGTCATAACTTACAAAAAAATCATCACAAAAATACATCACAAAAAAAAACATCAATGTTGGTCTACGCCTTACAAAGTCAAACTACACTCAAAAAATTAGAAAAAACAAAAAATTGGAATGAGGAAACGTATTCTGTACAACAGAATAAAAATGATCAAAGACGGTCTACGCCGTAGGAGGCCAGGTGTCGCCTCAACTTCCCACTCTAATCCTAACAATTTCTATGACAAAAATAAAATGGAGCAAGATACTCTATTCAGCAATAAACGAATCATCCGAATTAGTCCACTCGATATGAGGTTAGGCTCTACTCCGCCCCCACCAACACATAAATTGTTGTCGTGGTATCAATTGGGAACCATACTTTCTGTATACATCACAAAATCCAAATCGGTACAAATCGGTGCACGCGTTACAATATTAGGTTCAACTCCTACCCTAAACCCCCCCCCCCCCCCCCCCAAACTTACACACACACACACACACAAAGTTTTCTCGTGGTACCAGTCGGGGAACATACTCTACTCAACAAAGAAAGAGTTATTCAAATCAGTCCGTGTGTTACGAAGTTAGACTATCTAACCTAGGCCCCTAATTTTTTCTGCTGTTAGCAATGTGGTATACATGCCCCAGAGGCATCAGGCTCAATTGAGTCCAGACTTGGACACGTACCGACTATATAGTGTCTACTCGGAACACCTAGACCTAATCAATTTTTTTTTTCGTTTGCCAAGCAGCAATCATCGCTATCAAGATAGCATTAGAATGTCTGGAGGAGAGCAATGCCTTTAAATGACATCTACGATTATATACGATCTCTAAAATTGCCAAAATATGTAAAACAGCTCATCTCGCTCAAGCGAAATATCATTAGCGTTGTCGTGGCTGTCGTCTCGGTTCATTGCTTCATAGGCAGACACGATAATACACTCGGGCGCCCCCAAATGACTTTTCTAGGAGTTAACTAGATGAATAAATAGGGGAAACGAATACTCATTTCTTTTGCAACTGTCCGGCTCTATGCTGCCCCTTTTTTAAGGATTTAACCAAATAAGGATTTGCTGTTATCAAGGACCGAATTACCGATTCAACAGGAGCTCCAAATTGTTGGAGGTATCTTTTTTTATAGGGACGGAAATCTAATCCCACATAAATAGAAGGCTTTTTGGAAGGCTGCCACTCTAACCTAACCTAAATGGCTTCTTGTCTTTAATTGGGACAGAGCTGTAGCTTCAAGTCACGACAATGACAGAATCAACATGACTATACATAAAAAGTTATATTAGGTTTATAGCTCAAACATGATATATCAATTACCTTATTAAATAACTTTGTCTGCCTTTGTAAAGCTTTCACCAAAGTTTCTTTTCTCATTTTATCATTCGCTTAAGATAGAAAACGCCTTCAGCAAGCAAACTTATTCATTGCATCAGTTTCCAATCCTTAAAATGAGGAAAACATCAAAAATATGTAAAAACCTCTTTAATGTTATTTGTAATTCCTTTTTTTTATAAAAGCTTCCTTATATAAAAACGTGAAAGCTTACAACATGAGTAATTTATACATAACGCTCAGGTAGCCAAAAATCTGGAAAATAACACCAAGTAGGTATCAGGGCACGAACTGAGGTAAGTACTTATTCGTTATCCCCAAAAAAAGGGACCACTTTTAAATGAATTTCTTGTCACTCCATCCTTTTGAAAACTCTGATTACATGCCGGTTTTTCGTGAAAGGACAGGCTTTGATGTGTTTAGGTTCCTGGTATTTCAGAATTTACGGGTTTTCTATTTTGAATTTTGTGTTTTTAATTAACTCCTCTTCCGTGAACAAAACAATGGAATCACTTCTGTGGTCAACAAAAACTTTGAAGGCAAGGGGAATTTAAGGATGATAAACAAAAAAATGTCATGTGGAATAATTGCCGTGCTTGGGGGATTTATCATCATATTCATGGAATAAATAGGGTTTCGGATTAATACCACTTCTACAGCTGAAAATGATAGCAATGATTTTTGGAATAAAAAAATCTTCTCATTCAATGATGTAACGAAGTTGACGTTATGAATAGATGGCTCTAAAATTATGGGTTCATCAATATTGCCTTGACTGTATTGTTATAGATGTTGGATTTAAACTACTACCATGTATAAAATAATCGACAGGAAATACAATGCTCATTTTTCTAGATCAAGTCACAGTAGTTTCGTCCTTCTAAGTAAAATCCTTGCTGAGGTTGACAGAACATTATATTACGTGTAATTTTCCTGCTGTAAAAGAAAAGACAAGTCATCCACGACTGGGTGTTCCTCGTGGTAGTCCAGATTTGAATTACTGCTTCCCAGTTACTTCTCATGAAAAAATCAACGAATTGTGAATGAGGACACCTGAATAAAATTACCGTATCACTGTCAGTAGATTATGACAGATACTGCTACCTTTACTCGGAATAACAGTTTTCATTGTTTATTATGTGGGTTACATAGAATCTCACCAAGAGTAAGATTCATCAAGCATTTTATGTAATAGGACCCCCATACGCATTGATGGATTGCTTACGCTTTCTTTGTCAGATTCTGTTTATGAATGGAGCTCGTTTTTGGGGAAAATAATGTTGATTAGGGGAATCAAACTCCTGGAGCGTCAAAGTAAGAAGCACCGGGCAATCAGTTACTGCTACACTTCAGAGCCAGGCCAATTAATCTTCTGGATAACAAGGAGAGACAGTTTGTTCATATGTCAAATGTCGAAAATCAGACAGCCCTGTTATCTTTCAGTCCTCAATGATCTGACTTTGGAAATGATAAGTTTGTTAGTGTTGAACTCCCACAGGGTATCATCTCATTAGCTCCTCTTACTGCAATAATTACATCTTGAGCACTCTCTATTATGTAATGACTTAAGTGGAATTTTGTTAATTATATCTGTGCTCTTATCACGTTTACGAATTCTATTCGATGAAATAGGGGGTTTGGAGTAAATCACTTCTATTCATGTCTTAAGTGAAATCTCTGGAATTTTGAAATAATACGACGACGATAATTCCCTTTATCTTGACATACAAAATTTTGACTTTAAAGCTATATTAAACCTTCCCGTAACATTAACATGTGAAGACGGAATAATATGCGTTGGTAAACCTATCCATATACTCACAATCATAAAATCCAGGAAAACTCGGTTTTTAATAAATCTGTCTCTGGTTCCCGTAACTACTTGTGGGACATGAGACGGGAGAATAACTTCACCCGATTGATGAAAGTGGTTGATGAAGTAAGTGATAACGTGTCGACCTTCGATCTCGGGGTCCCAGGTTTGAACTCTACCGTCGGTTACCAATTGTTGTTTTCTGCTGACAAGAGATTACGATAAAAATGCCAATAAGGGTTATAGAGGAATGTCCGCAGTTCGGAATTCCCCTTAAATGTACAATCGTTGTTGCGAATCGGTTGACATTTTTCTCCCGCCACATGCCCCGCAAGTGTTTATGGGAACTAGACAGAGATATTGTGTGACAGATAATGAAACTACATATTTCTTTTGTAAAATAATATCCGATAAATGTTACGTTAAGTTAGGCTAGAAAGGTGCTGCTAAAACCATATTCAGCCTGCCTCATTCAGATTACTGTAAGAGTCCATTGTGCCCAATTGATATGAGAATCCAACTTTACTTCAGCCTCTACTCTATAACCATTCTTCTTCCCTAAGGAATCTCGAAGGTTTTCAGCATTATGCCCTTCAGCTTCACAAGCACTGAGAAGAACTCACTACCCACTAGCCTGCCTCTTCTTGTCACCACGGCAGGACACTCGCAGAACAGGTGTCGAACTTATTCGATTTCCTACGGTTAGCTTAAGTTTCGGCCGAAATCATTTGCCACTCGATCCAGCCTTTTTGCAAGATAACCTATGCCCAATACCAACGCGCAATACCCCATTAAGACCCCCCACTAGATATCTGGTAACAATTCTGTTATTATTATGGAGTAGTCAACTCCACTTTACTGTACTTAGGACACAGTTGTCTGGCATTACAACATGAATCCTAGTTTGTACACCTTGTTTAGCCTTTTTGTAGGTATCACTAGCAATGTCCAACTTAAAAGTCGAAATTTTCACATAGGTGATCATGTCAGGGTTATCACTTCATCCGCTCTTTGATTACCTAGGATATTCCTGTGTTCAGACACCCAGCATAAGGTCATCATGTGACACCTGCAGGTTATGTCTATGCTGCTCTAGCACAATTACACTAGCCTTGTTTTTAACACCACAGCTTCTAGCGCCGTACTGGTCGGCTGACTGTCAATATATATGCAGATGTCCATATTGAAATCTATAATCGTAGATATTTACTAGCATAACACTGCACTTATTTGGTAGTCTATATGATAGTATATTTAGATCCATCCGTATATATGGAGATCTCACATGCTTTCTTCCCATTCCCTTCTAGCAAACAACCTGTATTAAATCTCCTATTGAAAGTTATACCAGGGATCCGGCAGTTCATGTACATTCTGTTGTCGATACAGTCTAACTTCTAAAGGATGCTAAAATGCCAGTTTATCCTCTTCTTCCAGCAACCCATAGCATTTAGCTCGACTGCACTTGTCGCTGTCATACTTCAATAGTATATGTCCAGTGGCAACAGGTCGATAATGACCTCTAAAGCTGCCGTGGGCGTAGTGTACAAACATCCAGTTATACCCACGCCGACAGCTCTGTACTGTCGGTAGTGCTTTCAAGCTTAATCTCATATCCATCGCTATCCATCATACTAGTGAACCGTAGCTAAGAATCGGCCTGACTATTGCGTACCATCTTGCGTACCACATTTGACCCCAAAGGTTCTCATACATTCATCCCCTCGATGGCGTATTGGTGTATAGCCCGATCTCTGCAGCCCAGAACTCTCGCACCATGATTTCAGTTTGATATATTTAATTCTGGCGTAGTTAATGAGGGGTTTTTGAGTACATGGTTAATAACGGCGTTCGATAATAGTTTCCCACCATTTTCCATTGCTCCTCTGAATAACATCCGTATTGGTTGCTTTTGTCAATCAATGCTAGCTTACTTGCTACTTCATTGAAAGTTCTCTTGACCGTTTCCTTCCGACACCTGCTGCTACCAGGATCAGGCTCCTTTTGATCCCTCAAACCTAATTTACTGGGGCTCGGTTTATTGGCCACTGGTTTACTAGGACCTGGCTTCAAACTCATATGTTCGGTGCCCGCCTCCTCATTCGACTTACCTTTCATTACAAAGCGTTGAGTTTATATTCATTTATTTATTCATTTACAATATTTCATCAATGTGCTGATTACTACAAAAGAGAACTAAACAATAAACTAAATAAAAAAAACTAAATAAAAACTTAATAAAAACACTATAACAAATCATATAAAAACAAAGAACCAGAAGAGAATTCGCAAAATATAAATTCAGAAAACAAAAGTGCTATAGTGAATAAAAAACAAATAAAAAGTAAAAAGCACAACAAAAACCAAAAAGTAACCTCAACAAAGCTGACTCCTCACATGATTACGCGATAGATGAAAATCGATGCAATTAAAAGCGGAATTTAAAAATCGCGACATCGACGTTATAGGTTCATTTAATCCATAATTAGTACGATGAAAAGGTAACCGAAGAAAGTCATGAATCCTCAGGGAGCGAGCTGGAACCGATATGCCAAAAGGACCCAAGAGAACAGAAGAATCAATGGACCCACGAATGCAGTCGAAAGGAAAAAGGATCCCGGCGTTACGGCGTCTCTTTTCAAATGTGTACAAGTGCAGAAGTTTAAGTCTATCAGCATAAGGAGGTAATATAAGGGAGTTATTCCAAGGAAGGCCTCGAAGGGCAAACCTAACGAACCTCCGTTGAACAGCTTCAATACGATTGATATGTGACACATAGAGCGGTGACCAGACTGGAGAGGCATATTCCAGAATAGGCCGGTCAAAAGTGCAATATAAGAGCTTTGTAATGTAAGGGTCATCAAATTCCCTTGACCACCTCTTCACGAAACCAAGAGTCATATTAGCATTGTTGACTATGGCATCAAAATGACCCGGGAAAGAAAATTGAGAATTGAGCCAAACACCCAGGCCCTTAGTCTTAGTAACTCTTGTTAAAGGATAACCCTCTATGGTAAAGTCATATTGAAATGGAGACTTTTTTCGTGAAAAAGACATGGATGTACACTTGCTAATATTTAGGGGAAGGTCGTTAATGGAACACCAATTCTGAAAGGCGTCCAAGTCAGAATTTAAGAGTAGGCAATCGGCATTGTCAGACACAGTTCGAAATATCTTAGCGTCGTCGGCATAAAAAAGAATATTTGAGTTAGACAGTATCGCAGATACATCATTGATATGAATTATAAATAACAATGGGCCAAGGTGGGAGCCCTGCGGTACACCGGAAGTGTTGAAAATTGCATCAGATAGAGCTCCACGAAAAGAAACCCCCTGAGTGCGTTCAGACAAGTACAAATGAATCCAATTTACAAAAATTCGCGGAAACCCAAGAGGGGAGAGTTTGAGAATAAGAATTCTATGATTTATTCTTTCGAAAGCTTTGCTGAAATCAGTGAAAATACAGTCAACTTGCTTACCACCTTCAATTGCAGAAATACAGAAGTTTGAAAATTCCAACAAATTGGTGGTAGTTGACTTACCCCTAATGAAGTCATGTTGAAACGGCTGCAAGAATGGTTTGCAGTGGAAGTATAGAACATCGCAAATAAGTGCCTCAAAAATCTTGGATATACAACAAAGATTAGCAATTGGTCTATAGTTCGAGATTTCACATTTATCACCTTTTCTGTGAAGGGGAATAATTAATGAGGTTTTCCAAGCCTTCGGATAAACACCACAACGAGTTGAGAGATTAAATAAATAACACAAAATATTAAGTTCAAGTAATTTAAAAAAAATTTCAAATAAACATTTCCCTAATGACGAAAATAATATATCGAGATTCGAGGAAATCCGATATAGTCGATTAATTATAATATGTTATTTTCTATTGTATACTGTTACATATATTTTATGAAGAGGAAGTACATATTCTAGATTGACTCACTTGTCTACTTGCTTAAAAGAACACAACCCCTAATAGCCTAAGAAGGGGAGTAGATAAATAAATTTGGTTGGAACTCTATTTAATGATCTTGATATCTACGAAGGATAAAATTACGCCAAATTATCTTCATTAAATCTGTTGATTTATTTCAGTACAGATTTAGACCCTTGTTCTCACAATTAAACGAGTTTGTGAATTGATTCATTACAGTTTTCGATTACATGTAATTTTCTTTGAGAGGTTAAAATGGTCAGTAATTAGTAAAGAGCAAAGTAATTAAATCTCTTTAAACTTCGTTACAATTAGTGAAATGTTTTTAAAGGTGATAAAATCAAGAAAAATCTGTGGGAGTTAAGTAAAAGCAGGGATTAAATAGAACAAAATTTCTTTTAATTCTGCTAATGAGTTTTTCGCTGTTACGGAGATAAAGCTCAAATTCTTTTCAAAAGAAAGACTGTATTTAAAGTATATTTCAGATAATTAGTCTCTGGATGAGTGGGATTACAAATTGGTTGTTTGGCAGTTGTTGAACTATATTAGGTACACTTAAAAGATTCAAGTATTTATGTCTTTGACATTTTAAATTTATATGTGTGATTACAGATCTTGTAGCCGTATACAACGTAGGCTTAAAACTAATAAGCCGTGGAACTTTGCCCATCGACCGTAAAATATTCCGGCTAGTCGGACTCGCGCACCGAAGGTTCCATACCTTGGAAGGTTGCTGATTTCTAAAAACGTGTGCTAGTTAGAGATATCGTTTTATTTTTCCTGTATTATTAACATAAACCTCTTTTAGCTCTATTTAAATTCACACATTTTTCATCATAAGTCACTGCAAGTAACCTAGGGTCAACTAACCTCTTAAAAAATAATGAGTTCGATTTTGTTGGGTTTAATTTTGAGGTCACATCTTCGCACCATTCTTCAATATTATCTAGTGTTTCTGGCAGATGCTTGGTAACTCTGTTACGGACGTCTCCAATTGTCACGACCACTATGTGATATGGGAAGCATGACCTGCAGCCACTTATTAACTTATGTGAGTATTTTCTCACTCGCAGTGACGTAAAACTCAATGAAGTTTTTGTTGAGAGCACCAACAATTTTGTTTACTTTATACCACTATATCTATCTCATTCTCATTGTATCTACCTCACTGTCACCTAAATTCCTAAATTGAAGACAAGTTCTAAACAGATCGTGTCATGCTGTAGGCGTAGATCAGAGATAAAGATATTTCTCCCTCATAGTCCTATCAATAACTTTTCCATCGTTTTTAAATATATCGAGGTGAGCGTTAGTGAGATCATAGTCTGCCCGATCTTGCTTATAAATGAAGCTAGTTTGACGAACTCTGTCGGTAAATAACCAAGTGCGAAGGAGGCTCTGAAAGCACATCCAATATGTGCCCGACGATTTAAAGAATTTAGCGGAGATGATAGCTTCCTATAAGTGAAAGTCGAGGCGGCCAGGCCAGGTTTTAGTGAGGGATTTTTGGAGTCTTATAAAGGCTCTAGCAAAACCTATAAATTCTTGCAAATGTTCCTCCAGCCAGCCCCCCTTTACCATAACTCTTGATTGTAGGAGGTTTCGGCGCGTCTTTATGCGTTCCAGGACTGTCCTCTCTTTACAGAATTACAGAAGGCTGGCAGACGTTATAAGCACTGAAAACCCTTTACTCCACCTGGGAATATCACTGTATTGGACTGCACCGTCTTAGGAAAACAGTCTCTGAATTCTGTCTTCACGGATTCATTGACTTTGTTTACCGCGAGATCGACTTCTACCAGTCTAAAAGTAACTCGGTCAGTGTTCCTCGTGGTCATATACTGTTTAGTCACACATTCCTTATATTGAATATAATGTATCTAGGGTCTA
Source organism: Leptarthrus brevirostris (assembly GCA_964036015.1). NCBI lineage: Eukaryota > Metazoa > Arthropoda > Insecta > Diptera > Asilidae > Leptarthrus > Leptarthrus brevirostris. Next base: position 7,076,594 of record OZ038371.1, on the reverse strand, counting down.
AGGACATGGTTCGTACGTGACTTTTCAGCCATTTATGTTATCCACAATAAAACGACTGAAAAATGTTAAGTCAAGTACTTCCTTTTCTTGGCCGTTGTCGAAGGTAGGTTCATGCCAACGATTAACCACAACCAGATTAATAGCCATTGAACAATCAGAAAGGTACTAACCCTTTCGATTGATATTGGCGTTCCCTCATGTTGTGTGGATAACGTTAGTATCACATCCGACAACTATGTGTTGCGCCCGCATGACCGCCATCCTGGTCTCCGAGCTCCTTTGATGGCGGCGGGTGTATAAAGTTATACGGGAAGTATGCAGAACAGATAATTAATTCGCCGTCCGTAGCTTTACTTTTGCCACTGTCACGTCCCTCGTGTAAATCTCTATTAAGAGCTGTCAGTCAATATTTCAATTACTAGGACGACTGTTTTTGTTGTCATAGAAGATCCAGAAACCAACCTGACTTAAAGCAGAGATCCGACTAAAATTTGATAAAGGCAAAATGCATGGCCTAAGAGTGCACCATCTTACAGGTGGTAGTTCAGGCCGCCATACTGTATAACAGATTTAGTTGGACTACTTTTACTTGCGTCATAGCAGACCCGTAGGAGTACCCGCGTACTTTTCCCCGCTATTCCCAGGAATTTATGCAGCCACTCGATAAACTTGGGTAGGCCTCTTTCCTCAACTGTCTTGAATGAGGCGCCTTCCTAAGGAGTCAGAGTTGGTATCACCTTTTCCACCAAATTTTTGAGCTCGTTGTGGGGATCGCCAGATGCCTGAAAGCTCAAATTCTACAGACAGCTTCTTGGCCGTTATAAATTTTTTTAATTATGTAACTAAAGCCCAGGGAACAATCCTGTAATGCGGTTTAGCATGGCTATGACCCGTAGGGAATTAGGATGGAGGAAATGAGGAAGATAGTGTTTTTTTTTGCATTTCTGCAAGCCAGAAAACAGCGGAGTGGAGTTTTGTTATTTTTTTTATGAAAAAGTTGTTGGCAAACCGAGGCTTGAACCTGTATGGTTATGAATTCACTTACTTTTTTCTTTGGTTAGACCAATTCTCGTGATCGTGCCACTTAACCAACTGATCTAACTCCGTTTCCAAAACATCTTATCTTGTCAATTTCACCGATGATCGAATACGGGTGAGAGAAAATCTGACTTCCAGTGAGCCTGATTCGATGGAACAACTCGCTCGGTTTTATAACCATAAGTATCTCAGCAACCTGGTTACTATACAGTGGTTGTGTCACCACCTTGTTACCCTTTTTTTTCGTGGGCTGTAGTACCGGTGGATTACAATCCTAGGGGTTGTGCAAAGATAACCTCATCCTAGACTATTAGGAGCCGCAGGCCACGGCTATTGCGTTTAGTATAAGCTGCTGGTTGCCGCCGATCGGGAATAGACGCAAGGTCAATCACCCCAATCTTTTAGAGAGTACTGAAATAATACCAATGGGTCTGTAATCCTGCGGTTCACTGCATATATTAGTTTGTTACTGTTCTAATTGAGTCTCTAGATGTATCTCTTCAAAAGCCCGTTGCACGCAAAACAGACGAAATTTGACCGTACCGTAAAATTGGCATACCCCAGTTTTTGCTGTATTTGTGAATGAATGTTTGTTGGCTTCCACTCGGCCGAATGGGAAACAAAGTTGTAGGAGAAATACTCACTTTATCTCTTGTCACTGTAACTCCTTGTGGGGTATGGAGCGAGAGAAGAACTTCACCCTATTCAAGACAACGGTTGCAAGTAGACCTTCAATTTAAAGTGGATTCCGAACCACTGACATTGCCATAATCGTAGTCTGTTGTTAACAGAAAACAACTATGTGTCGGCGTCGGTGGGATTCTAACCTCCGGATTGATAGGTTGACTGGTTATCAGTTACTCCACCGACGACTTTACGAGAAGAAACACAGTGATACTATATTTAACGGAGCTTAGTGCACTTGCCCTTTATCTAAGAACTATTATATAATATGTCGGGAGCAATTACATGTGCTAAAGTTAGATTTTCTCCGAGAGATTTTAAAAATCTATTGAAACACGAGCCCAAAAATAATTATCAAATTTCAATATGACATTGTCGGGTATCAACAAATATAGCCCTCCACCAAATAACTCTAAAGTACCTAAACATCTTCTATAGTCGTTGGTGGTGTAAGAGGTATTCATCTTCCATCATAATGGTTTCAGGTTCGAACCGCACCGGCGGGGACCGATGGTGGTTTTCTGCTGACAAAAGATGACGCTGAAAAGCCATTAAATAGGTTTCCGAGCATGGTCAGTCAGAATTTTCCTGGGCTAAATAAACTTTTCTTAGTTTCTTCGTATTTGCTTAAATTGTCCTGGGATAGTGATTTTTTCATCGTCCAATTACTAACTTCCGTTGTTCAGGATGGTCGTTATTTCATATGTCCACCAGAGATATTAATGTACTGAAGTTACTTGAATAGCACGAAGGAAGTAAAGGGTTGCTTCCCAAATGAACTTTTACTTAAAAATCGAATGACATTTTCAAAACCCATGTCACAATTTTACATTGTTCTATTTTAAAGGAACTAACCATCAAACTGTTGGTATTCGTCATGAACTTTGCAAAAATTTAATAATAAAATGCCCTTTCTCTTCCTGTACTCAGAACAATCCATAACTTCTTAATAATTTCCGCTGTCAACTGCAACAATGTATTCAGAAATACTCTACATAAGTAGACATGAAATTCAGCCAAGAAATTTTCACCTAAGAAGTTAAGTTATTTGGGGGAAGGTATTCTGTCAAAATTTGTTCAAGGAAATTTTGCTTATAAATTATGGGGGCGGTATTTGTCTAGAGGTGTGCAGTACATTCTCATGCACATAGTTTGAAAAAGCTTCAGTTAATGGAGTCAAGGTTGTACTAAAGGGATATGAGGAAATATGATGTCGTAGATGTTTCGTCTCTTGGATGGATCGATACGGTAGAAGGATGGGACTTTTGAACAAAGTATCGTTGCATTCTTTCAAGTGGCTTAAAATATTTTCTAGTAAATGCTAAGTAAATAAAGAGGGTGGAAATACATATATTATGGCAGCAAATTCATTAAAAATAGAAAAATTATAGTCAAAAATTTTCATATAGTAACATAATGTTAGAGTATACAATTTCTTAGAAATGTGAGGATTGAATGAAAAACGCCTAGGGGTTGGGGGTAAATGAGCAGACTTATAAGCAGAAAATCGAGTCATTTCTCAAATCATTTTGATTCCGCTCAAATTCTAGTCGATCCTTCAGTTATCAAAATTTGAGCGGATTCAACTTGGCGCAAGACGGGGTACCGGGTCTCATCGGTCGTGCGACATACCAATGACAGCCGCTCTGGCTCTTAATGACGCGCCATTGCGTTTTTTATCAGTCCGAACTGTGACCGGCTTGTGAGTCAGCGCGTTTTCGCCCTAGCGCCAAAAACTCGGTGCATGGTGCATGTGCATGGGATGGCAAAATGGGGTATGGGGTACCACATCTTGCCCCTCGATGAAAATTATGATTTTTATTGTCACTTTATAATCCTTTGAACTTAATTGAGTTTTCTCTTGTTTTACGATGGTAAAAAATTATAAAAGAAAGACGAATAGGGGGGGGGGGGGGGTGAACAGAGTATGAAAAATGCGGTAGATGTTGTAATTGAAGAAAAAACGGGGTACAAATTAGGGTCGAAAACATATTCTGTGCCACAAACCACCCGCGAAAGAAAAGTTAAAAAAGCTCGTATAGCTCTAGAAGATCCTGCTGCTCCTGCCACTTCGGTGAAAGTTACTTTAGGCCCAAATGATGACGAAGAGAAAAAACTTTGCAACTATATAATGGATATAGAGAGTCGTCTTTATGGACTTACAACAAAAGTTTTAAGGGTGTGATGAAAGTGATGAAACAGGAGTTTTAGTGGTACCTAAAACAAAGTCAAAAATAATTGTACGAAAAGGCAAAAAACAGATGGGATCCATAACTTCTGCTGAGAGAGGTACTACAATAACTATAGAAATATGTTTTAGTGCTAGTGGCCAATACATGCCTCCAATGAAGGTGTTCCCAAGAAAGAGAATGGACCCACAGCTAATGCTGAATGCTGCTCTTGGAGCTTGGGGTGTTTGCAGCGATTCTGGCTGAATGACAGCTGAATTATTCCATGGCTGGTTTAAGAAGTTTCTTGAATTTAGTGGGAATACGGTTGATCCACCTGTGCTGTTGTTGTTAGATGGCCACAGCACCCACACACCAAACTTTGACGTCATAAATGAAGTTCGTTCCAATGGGGTTATTATTTTATGCTCCCCCCCCCCCCCCCCATACGACTCATCGACTTCAGATCGCCGACGTTGCATACATGAGACCCTTGAGCACATACTACGACCAACAAATCACAGCCTGACTTCGGAGCAATCCAGGGATGGTGGTAATTGTCCGGATTTTTAGTAAAGTCCTTATTCAGACTTCTACAATGGCAACGGCGGTAAATGGCTTCAAAAAATGTAGAATTTGACCATACGATCGAACAGTTTTTTCCAATATTGATTTTGCTCCATCATTGACGACAGATATTCCATAAACGGAGGGATTATCCATCACTCAAGCATTGCCAGAAACTACTATGTTGGACAACGGAGCAATAGCTCCAAATAGACTATTCGCATCAACTGAAGTGTCAAGTTGTCCCTGAGATGATAACGGCTGCAGCAATACCTGCAATGACTGCAGTTTTGACATTTGAAGATTCTGACAAAATAACTATTGACGAACCACTGACATGCCGCATGCCTGTTGTCATGACATCATCTGGCATTGAAGCAGAAATAGATCAAAGGCCAACTACTCCACCATCAGTATTTTCTGTTGTTAGTCTGCAGCAAGTGATGCCTTATCCCCGAACTCGCAGAATTTCACGTGTGACAAGGAAACGAAGAAAAACGGCTATCATAACTTCTTCCCCGTAGAAGAAACAATGGAAAAAAATACACTGGCAGAAGATAACAAAAGGAGAAAAAGAGAGGTAAAAAAAACAAAAAAAGAATAAGAAAACCGAATTGGCTAAGAATAAGAAGAAAACCAACAATAATCCTAATAAAATAATATCCCTTGCTTTTATTGCCATGGAAAATACTTTTATTCAAATGAAGGATGGGCCGCATGTTCTCTCTGTGGGAACTGGGTACACTATAGGCAGTATTTGTTTGCGAGTTTTGCAACCAGAAATAGAATATGTCTCCCATATCCTATCTTGCCACAAAGGATACCCCGTCTTACCCTACCTAGGCGGCAAGATGGGGCGTTGGACATTTTTGACAAAATTGGTCATTTCTTTCTTTTTCCATGAGTGTAAAGTTTCTTAAGTTCATTATTTCCAAAGATTGATTATCACAGGTCAACATGGTTTAGTTTTTGGAAAGCTAAGGGTCATTTCCGGAGTAATTTGCTGCTTAGAATACGAATCCGTGGTCAGAATTGGCAAATCACGACAGGATTTTGAGATATTTGAGGTTATGTACCCGAAAAACGGCGTTTTTTTCTACTTTTGAGGTTATGTATAGGGTTTATGGTCTGTCTCTCCACTTACATCATTTACTACCACTCTTAACCTTTAATTTAAGAGTTCAAGAGATCAATAACGATTTTTTTTCGCAAAGATATGGCTATTCGCAGTTACGAAATGTATCCCTTCGACGTCATTAGCATTTGCATTAAGCATTTGCATTAATGGCGTCGAAGGGATATGCTTTTTTATTGTCTTGTCAATATTTGTGCCTATATGAATATAAAAAAGTCTTAATAATTTATATGTTAGGTGTTATTTAAAATCATCATTTTGTTGCATTCCGAAATGCCATTATCTGTCATTCGTGTAAATACTGATGTTGCTACTTTTGTCATTACAAAATAAAAATTTATCATAAAATAATAAAATATTGACAAGTCTGAGCAAGTCATTATTAGACATAAGTTTGCTTCGTGTAAATGGTAAGTCATTATCAAATGACATAAAGTCATTATAATTGTCACATTATATCATTCATGTAAATCCGGCAAAACTATCTTATTTTAGGCTTACTTCCTCTATATATCTGCAGTAAGAATAATCTCTTTTGATTTCTCCATCACCATCATGTTTCCGAAAAAATATAGATTTAGAAAAAACTTGTCTTTACTATCGTCATGTTGTCGGCTTGAAGCAGAAAATCACACTCCAAATTTTGTTGACATTCGTAGGTTCTTCAGTACACCAAAAATCTTGTAGGTTTTTGGTAATACTCGTATTTTCCCATAAGCTTTCATCATTCTGGTATTCTACTCCTAGATAAAATGGTGAATGGGTCTCACTTTCGACCTCACTTGCTATATCCCCCACTATCATAACTGTCTCTTCATCCTGGCCACTCAGCGATAAGAGGTCGAAAGGAATCTATACTGCTATCATTGCACTGGCAGACGTTCTTGAGGAGGTTTGACGAGATTTATTTTCAATTGATTCAAAGCCGAGAGGACAAGCCAAAGCCGACAGGACAACCCTATGATGTGATAGCAAGATAGGGTAAGGGGAATGAGGGAACTTGAATGTTTTTTGCTTGCATTCCAGTGAGCTAGACTACAGCCCAGAGACTCAGCCAATTTTTTAAATGTTTATTAAAACTTATGGGGCGACTTAAACTTGATCCATGAAACCATGGCGTGGTGATCATGCCACTCGACCAGTAGGTCGTAGGTAGCGACAGTGCACTCTTAATTTATTTTTTGTCATAGAAATACATATGTGACTTACTCATTATCTAAAAAAAATATTTTGTACAATGGACAAAATGCAATATTAAACATTCAATTTTGAATAAAATTATTCAAAGTTTGGAATGAAATGATGTCGCGTTTTTGAACTTTCTAAAATGAAAACAGCAAATTGAATTACTCTGAGAACACAACAGTTTTTTTTTAGATAGTTGCCTATGTTGCCCAAGCCAAGGTGGACCAGGGAAAATATGTTTGTTTGTCGATAATTCGTCAATATATTGAATTTATATATTATTTTTTCGTACGAATATGCTATATTGATATTAAGACTTGAACTTCCGCCCGATTGATTTCGGGCGTTCAAAATGGACGTTTAAAATTTTATGGTGACTTTAGCGTAACCTATAAGTTAACCTTTATTTTCGTTTTAAGGTCTAATATACCTATCTAGCTGCCCCTAAAAATTTTCTACACACCATATGAAAAAAGAAATTTAAACTTGCACGTAAAAAGGATTTTTTTAAAGATTTCTATTAAATCAATCAGTCGCTCGTTGAGCTTGAAAAGCTGGTAACTGATGATTTCCGGCAGCTGTTAGTAGAATCTCAAAACAAAGTTCTAAATAAAATTGAAAACATGTTACAACGTACATATATACATATATCGACCGCCTGCAGAAATATGATGTTGTTGTACTCTTCAATAAATTGGCAATTTGTGCTGAGCAAAGTGAAAACTTATTGAGTGCCAAAAGGCTTTTTGATGTCATCATACATGGAGTCCCAGCAAAGAATCCTCAGATCCCTCTTAATACTGTTGCAGAGATTACCAACTAGAATCAATTCACTTCCAACTCAAAACATAGAACATACATAGAAGCCTTTCATCACCAATATATGGTATGTTATTATGGTGCACTTCTTTTGCCAGAACCAACACTGTGCATTCCTGATAGTCTTCCGTTGCGGGGGTTTAAAATGCAGTCAATGGGTTTTCTACTGATATTTTTTTAACGAGGGTTTGATTCGTAGGACCTTACTTGTAAGCTTGAGCAAATTGTTTCTGCCTTCACCAGGAGTAAGTGTGTTTACACGAAGACGAATAATTTTGTCAGAGCCAGAAAAATTGCGACTCTAGTGGAATTCAATTTGGATCTTAGCATCTGAATGGTATGTTTATTTTTAGTAGTTTCGATCAATTAATATTATTATTGTTCTTATGTTTTGAGTAATTTTTTCTTATGTAATCTTCTATAATTTCTTTTATGGCTTAAATTATATTGTTCTTTTACTTATTTTCTGTTTATAATTATTATACTATATGCACAGGGTGTTTCATTGCGCGTGTGCAAAAATGAACGATATTCTAGGTGATTAACGAAAAAAAAATGTATGGCAGGGGGAGACTCTAGCCTCTTTGTTTCCAAAAATTCAATATTTTAAAACTATTAGCAGTAAAAAAACATTACACTATCATTATCACCATTGGTGACCCTGCTAGTTCCGAAGGACGCCCTTCGCATGGTAAGGCAGACAGGATTCAGCCTTCCCCTCCTGCTTCTATTGTACTTAGGACCGGCACAGTGGCCCAAATGCATCTGCGTGTCTAGGGTTCACCCCGATACCTCTGAGGGCGTGATTGTCAGTCATATCTCTTCTCGAGTTGGCGTTCCAGGCAATATGATCGTATTTAGACGAATTAGCCCCAGCCAGAGCAGTGGTGCCGGTACGTATTCTGCCTCGTTTCAGGTGTTCATCCCGGAGAGCTTCTTCACGGCAGCTGTCTCTCAAGATATATGTCCCCCTAGCTCTATAGTTAGTGTGTTTGTCCCAAAGGCACGAGCGTTTCCGGCTTCGCAGCCAAAAAAGTTGACAGGCGAATCTCATTCCACTACGCTAATGTGACTGGATTGTGTTCTAAAACTGCACAGTTCTTTCCCTCTTCCTCTGCGTCCGACGCCGATGTAGTTTGCCTGACTGAGACTTGGCTGTGTGCTGGAATTTCTGACTCTGAATTATTTATGCCCAACTTCCAGATCTTTCGCCGGGATCGTCACCTCGACCCGTTCTCTTCTGTCGGTGGTGGTGTCCTGTGTGCGGTCAGGGAGGTTATCTCATGCTCTGTTATTGACATTTCTGATTCTGTGCGTGGGCTTGAGACTTCCTGCCAGGAGACTGTTTGTTTTGGTTCCTTATGTTCCTCCCTGTCCTCCATTTGCAGTTTACGATTTGCTCTCGGCGTCCTTGGACAATTTGACTCTTTGCTTCCCACGGACGACATTCTGAGTTTTGGTGACTTTTGGTGAATTTTCCCACCATTGGATGTGTGCATTCTCAAGACACTGATGGTCCTTCACCCTCTTTCACATCTGCTCCCCAATGCGATCTGATGGTGAGGAGATGCATGACCCCCTTGGTTTTCAAATCGCGTCGCCACCCTTCGCTTTTAGTTGTCATGTGCCTCGACAGTACTGACACTCGTCCTCCTTTACTTGCCAACTTGTTTTTTAATTTTAGGCGGGCTGCTTTCTTGGCCATTGATAACTGGCTTACTTCTTGTGATTGGTCTGGCGTGCACCGTACTCTTTACGGCAAGCACGAACCAATCACGTCGATGTCCCGACTCTTCAATCAACACTTCGGCATCTTCGACTTGGATATTTCTAGGCGGTGTTTGAAGTGTTTGTTCAGACAGATCCTTGGCTGATGTGGTGATCGCTGTCTGGATGTTTGTTTGTTCTGGCGATTATATTTGGCCGTAGTTTTCTATGCTTCTTTTTGATTTGATTTATATTGTAGTAATCTCTGTATTTGATGAATCGGTAATAAATAAATAAAGAAATTGTGTTAGTTGTCAACTGTGATATTAATAACGTTTATAGCACTAAAACTTTAGAAAATATAAGCTAAAATGTAAGACTGGTTTTTTTTTATCGTAAAAAATTGCAAACCCCTATAACTGGGTGGGAACTGAGGGGGGGGGGGGGGGGGGTAGACCGTTTCCCATTACATGTTTTTCGTTTCTCACCTAGATCTAGCAAATCCTTCATTTTTGCACACGCGCTGTAAAACACCCTGTATAGTACCTTCGATTGTGGTTAGGTAATTATTCTGTTTGTTTAATTTGCACGGACTTCAAACTTCGTAATTGATATAAAATTGAATATAAGCGCTTTTTATGAAATCGATTCCATTTTCTTTAAGCTTTATTATTTTTCACTGCTGCTCGTAAGAGAAATGCGAGGTAGTTTATTACATACAAACGAAAAATAATTATTCAAATCGTAATCAGGCTAACGCTCCCTCCATTCCGCATTTCCACTATAAGAAAAAATATTGGTAAAGGTAAAGCAAACAACCCCAGGAGGGAGGGAGGGGGAGGAGTGGAAGTAGTGGCGCCCCTTGACCAACAATGGGGTGGGGGCCAATTATATTATAGGCGGGGGTAGTGGGGGCGGCAGCCCTCCAGTTAATAAAGCAACTAAAATCCTGATTAAAACACCTCTTCCTCCCAGAAAGTCTAATAAAACATTGATTGCGCTCCTGGAAGACGGCAACGGAATGGAATTGCGCGCCTGGAAAACAGCAAAGTAAGCTGTTTTACAAAATTCAAACCACTCGTACCTCACCCCGTGGGGTTGTTTGCATTTTTGTCATGATACAAATTGAGCAAGATACTCTACACAACAATAAATGTATCATCCAAATCATTCCTCGCGCTACGAAGTTATATTACACGACCTCCCCCACACTCAATCAACCCAAAAAAAATTTGAAATGGTATCAATAGAGGAACATACTGTGTACAAAAATTATCCAAACTGTTCAACGCGTTACAAAGTTGGTCCCCTCCTCTCCGTCCTCTCCGCCCTCACCCTCCTCCTTCCCTCCCCACCCCCTCATATGTTATAAAGTTATCCTGGTAATACATACATATATGTGTCGATCTTAGAATCTTTTCGTTTTTGAGAAGTCGGTTAAACAAACACAATCTAGAATACTCAAAATGTGCATCGAGTATTGCAGGAAAGTCTATCGATGTTTTATCGAATATAAGCCTAATTGCATTGGACTATCTGGAATTTCGAGATAATTTTTGTGAGTGCGCAAATGAACATTCGGTTCTTATTCGTACAAGCTATGCTGATATTAAATTTTTCGTATTCTATCACTGCAATTATTGCTGATAAAAGTGAAGAAGAGTAATTTGCTATCACCCCCTGCTACAAAATATTATATATTTAAAAAAATGCTCTTAGTATACCAACAATAAAATTCACATGTCTGTATCAAAACTGTAGCCCAGAAAACGAAATAAAAATTTGCTAGTTAACTTTTTTAAATGTCACGCAAGTCCCCAAGATTGTACTCAAATCATAAGTTGGTCAAAAATATAATCAAAAATTAAAATATTATTTTTCTCAAGGTCAATGAGTTTTTTGCCATTCGGAAACAGCTGTTCAAAAGCTATGATTTTTGCTGAAATTTTTGAATTCTCACTACTATAGGGTTAGTTATATTTAGCTAATATTTGGCAAAAATTGTCTTTATATCCCACGTTTATATCATTTTGTGACCTTTATTGATCAATATTTATTTTGTCCCCATCAAAGTAGTGGCCAATATACTTATTTCACCAATTTCTGTACTCTTCGAAGCTTTGAAGACTTGCAGCAAATCTGCTTTTTTTTTGCCTTCAACCGACTCAAAACGATATCCTTGCAGTAGAAATTTAAATTTGGGAAACAGGTGCCAATTGAGGCAAATATGATACTTGCGGGATGATATTGGTGGCGTTTTCGACAGAAATATGCACCCTAACAATGAAGAAAAAGTTTTGGGAATAAATCGACCAAGGCGCCCGTTTATTGTCTTCTTTCTCCGGCCGACCTAAATTTATACTTTTCTTCCTCCCTGTTAATAAGACAAATCGACTTCGCAAAGCACGCTGCCAGACACTATTTCGCTGATTTTTCGGATTAATATTATCAGAAAACAGAATCGTAAGCTCATCTCGTTGTGTTGACTGTGCAGAATTATGGAAGGCAACATATTCTATTAAATTTATTACTGTCGAAACAGATATTTATAAAGTCGATTTAACCATTCATAGATAGGGACATTTTGTACATTTTTACGAGCTTTCACTTACTTTCACCTGTCCGTTCGTCGTCAAACCTTGTAAGCCGATTTTGACCTAATTCCTGATATCCGATTAAGCTAAAATTTTGCATACGTATGGAGATCCAATGACCACGTAATATAGTAATATAGTATAAAATAAAAGGATTTAACGAGTAGAATACGATCAGCTATATGGCACCATTCTAAACCCAGCATGGCGGATGCCCCAAGATGGTGGATTGCCTTTTTCTTCACAACCCTCTTGAAATGGATATCAAATGAATGAGTGTGATAAGTAGAGTGCGATGACGTCATTCTAAACCCAATACGAAGAATGCCCCAAGATGGTGGATTATTTTTTTCCTTACAACCACCTTGCTTGAAAGGGTTTGACAGCTAAATTACGTCATTATTCATCTAATATGGCGAACGCTTCAAGATGGCGGATGGTTTTAGATTTTTAAGTAAGGACGACGCAATGATTATAATGCCAAAAAACAGTCAAATAATTTGTAGTTTGAAAAATTAAAAGGGACTCTTTTATAAATTTATAAAAAAAAAGCAAATGTGCTTTAATTCATCTCGGCCTTAAGCTCTTTGCTGTAGGCCAAGCGAGCATCGTCCAGTAAGATCTTTAAAAGGCCTACAAATAGAAGAGCTGGACTGTACTAAATTGACTGCGAAAAGGCCTTGTAATATTGATGCTTTTTACGAAATGAACTTGTATAAAGAACTGCTTAGGTATTCTAAGTATAATAAGTTCTTAATTCGGCAATAGCTATTAAAAATTAAAAATTAAATAAAGTAAAAAAAAGTGTTTAAAAAAACCAGCTTTTATTTAAATATAGTAAAAGCGTTTAACATATTCATAAATGCATACAATTTGAGGGAAACAGCGTAACCATCATGACCTTACATGGTTCGAACCCCAACAGCGGTGACTATTGCTTGCTTTCTGCTATTTGTTTCTTGTATAACAATGATCTGGTTTAGGTCATTGTACACCTCATTTATTTATTCTTCTCAGATTCATCACAATAGATTACTACAAGAGCTAAATAAAAATAACAAAATTAAACTAAAAATTAAGAGCCATGTGACAGCAGTCACCTCGAACCACTACCCCGCATTAATCAAGTCGTCATTTGTTCCCTGTAATAAATCGAGCAGAAATGCTAATTTTGAAATATTACGCCTCTAAGGGGGCAGCACCAAAGAATCATTCCAAGGAAGTCCGCGGTGAGCAAACCTTAGGAATCTGTGCTGCACTACCGCGAACCGATTGATGGAAACGGCGAAGTGGGGAGCCCATACAAGACTGGCGTATTCCAAAATTGATCTTACGATCACGTTCAGAACTTTAATCATATCAACCCTATCCAGAAGGAGGCTACGTAAACACCAGTCGCAGAACGCAGTCAAGTCAGATTTTAGGAGGCTGCAGTCTGGTCCGTGGGAAACAGTGCGAAAAATTTTAGCATCGTCCGCATAAAACGGAATTTTACTACTGGACAGGGGAAGCGAAACATCATTAATACATAGGATAAAAAGAGCGGGCCTTGAGGCACCCCCGAGGTGACAAGGGTTTGGTCGGAAAGAGCTCTTCGAAACAGGACACCCTATGTATGATCAGACAAAGAAGAGGACAATCAATCGACGAAGCAAGAAGGAAACTCGAGAATATAAAGTTTTTAGACCAGGATTCGAAAGCCTTAAGCCTGTTTACTTATTTCAATGGTCGCCAAAGAATAATTACTGCATTACAGAAGGTTGGTAGTCGTCGATTTCCCCTGGATTTGAGGAAGCCATGCTGGAAAACTTCAACAAAGCGGCAAGAACGCAAGGGCAGATTGAACTAATAACAAAGAACACTTGTAAGAGACAATTGGCCTTTCTTGAAGAAGGAAGCAGGTACACCATCAGGACTATCTGCTAAATTAGATACATGTGCAACAACGTGTTCTTCGACAAACACTAAACCTTTATACTCAAGGGAGATAGGCAGGAGCCGCGTCAAGTGAGTAGAATTAGAAGTGGAGATATCACGGTGTTAATCATAGAAAGCAGTTCGGAAAAATTCCGCGAAGAAATTAGTTATTGTAAAAGAGTCGTCGCGATACCTCAAAGAGTAAGAAAGGATAAGCGTCACAATTGCGCTTCGAGTTGATGATCCTCCAAAACTGTTTGGAATCGCTTCGCAGCTCGTCTGTCATGTTAGACAAACAATCGGCATAAAAGTCCTGCAACCGAGCGGAGAGCTGGTGGCAAAGGTCGGAGTACACTAAGTATTTAAATTGACTTCCTGAGGCACAAAACCTCTTCCAAGCCCTACTCTTCAAGTCCCACAGATGTCTTGAAGCATCATCAGGCCAGGAATGAAACAAATGAATTGATCCCGACCTAGAGGTGCCAATAGGAACACATCGGCTAAAACAGGCGTAAAAAACGACGGAAAAAGCGCCCACCGCTAACTCGACATCACACGCCCAACTAATCACAAGAAAGAAGCCTCTGGGCTGTTGTCTAGCTCGCAGCAATGCAAAAACAAGACTCAAGCTTCCTCACTCCCCTTACCCTAATTCCCTTCCGGCCGAAACCATGCTAACGCATCAAAGGGTTGTCCCCTAGGATTTGGCCACATCGTATAAAAAAAATCATCAATGGACGAGAAGTCAGATCGTTTGAAGTTGAAGCAGATGTTACTAAGAAGAGAAGGAGATGCGTCGACGGTGTTGAAACACATGACAATCAGGAGTGCAGGTTTATGACACGATTCGGGTGCCATGGGGGTCTCTTCACTATCGTAACCTACCGAATCATAAGCAATATCGCAGCACTGAGTCAAGAAGAAGCCGGAAGAGACTAAAGAGTCCAAAAAGGACAAAGCGTATTGTGGAGCAGATACGAATGAGGGAGTAGGACCATCAGAGTCAGGAGAATGTCCAATGGCAGGAAAATTGAAGTCACCGAAAATCACGATGTCATCCGGACGTGGACAACTTATAAATATTTTTAACAGTAGTATCGGATCAATTGCCTTAACAGTAACAATATCGATTTAAATATATTTATAATTCCTCACTAACCAATAAAATAATATTAAGTATATATCAAAATACATACGTAGTAGCATCTTATCATTTTCATCAGTTACCACTTCATTGAATAATATTGTCTGGCTTGTTTGTGCTATACACAAGATTTTATGCGTAGCAGTCTCTCAAATAGTTGATGCATACGTAGAGCTAAAACACCTACATCCTTTCTAGCGATAGGAGCCTGGGCATGTTATATGCTAAAGTCAACACTATAATAAATTTGTGCACGCTCGAAGTATGTAGCCAGCAAAACGCTAATATGAAAATTATCTATAATGGAGAATTCGAACATCTTTATTAACACCTCACCTGAAAGCATGTCAGGAAAACTTCTATCCGATTATCGCTTATTTTTGTGGTCTTAAGATTGTCTAACGTTAACATCCTTCCCAAGTGGGAATTTCTTCCGTTTTCGGTACCAGTATGTATGTAATAAGTTGCTGCTTTCACGGTTGACGGCTCCCGTGATCAACAGGTATTTCCTAGAGGCATAAAATATATTTGCAAAAAAGGAAACACGTCACGCAGCGTCTTTTGTGGCAGACATGTGCGTTTCTTCGTGCGTGCTAATCACCCCCTATTCAATCAAAGGTGTTAAGTGAACAGCACGAACATTTCCCATTAGAGAAACAGTAGGAAAACTAAAATGGTCTATTACATTTGGGCTCCACATGGGCTGGTGGATTAATGGTGTTATTTCCGATAACTCTTTGGACCATTTTGTTATTTATGTCTTATATGATGACTCTTGTCTAAATCGCCCAGAAACAGCTCTATTACACGATAGACCACGGGGAATTCTGGTTTTGGATCAATATCTCATGTCCTGGCCGAATGACATGATTTTACTGCGGGTAAACAAGCTTTTCAGGGATGTCCAGATGTCTGGAATTATTGTGTACTACATCTTGCCTCATATTCCCCAAGGGTTGGATGGAATCCTGCTTGATGAATAACTATGTAGGAGTGGCGATTGCAAACTATTTCGACAATAATAGATTGAGAAGCCGAGAGAATTTTCCGTTCGGATAAGAGTAAGAGTCTTAGGGTTTAATTGGTTTTTGGATGCTGTTTGAGTGATGAGCTTTATGATTTGTGCCGTCTTTGTGTGGACTAGGAAGTTTTTTTCAGATTAAATGACTAAATTTATTATGAGACTTAAATTCTTACATTAAGTAACCAAATGAAACATTTTTTATTGGCTCTTGCAAAATATTCTCCGCAAATTTTTGTAGGGCTACAGAACTCGGTTATTTATTATCTTAGTTTCGTTCGACATAAAAAGAGGTACCCAAAATCTGTCTTTTGTGAATCTGTGATAATATAAAAAAAAAATAGCGGCAAAATGCGAGTCGAGCACCGTACGTTGGATGGTAGCTGGAGGGGGAGCCCTTTAATATGATACCCTACTTGACCTAGTAACTTCAATTTAACATTTTGAACCCCCCCCCCCCCTAGCCTTTTGCAATAAAAATATTTCCTAAATTTTTTTCATTTGCAATAGAGGTGGGCAAGCATAATTTAAAACTATTCCAAATTTGAAGTCGATAGCATTGGAAGTTACTGAAATACGCACCTATGACAGGCGAATTCGTAGGTACCATAAGGCTCCTCTCCCTCTTTTTTCCTTTTAATACGGAACCTTAACATTTAAATAAAGGACTGAATTATGCGATATGCGTCTGCTTATTTCATAGTATTTTGAAGTTGACGACGACGAGGACGATTAGGACTGCACACTTTCCTAAGGTCGCTGTCATTTCTTTTTAAAACATCTGTTTCGATAATATCCTTTCTGTTTAAGCTGAACTTTCTCCTCCCAACCACGTTTCCAAGTTAGCGCACAGCAAAAAGTCGCAGGGAGCCAGATTCCGGATAACTGAGATGGTACATTGTCGTGGTGTAACACCACAATTTTCTTTTCTTTTAATTTCTCGTCGGATTGGTTTTATAGTAATTTCACTGTAATTCTGCCTCGTGCTCATCGGCCAAAGCAGATGAAAGAAAGTAATAAGTCTGCTAACTCGGAGTCGAACAGCATCTTCTCCTGCAGTAACAGAAGAGCCATGTACAAAATCGCCAAGAAATCGACAGGAAGGGCTCTTCATACGGAATATCCTGTAAGAAACACCGACGGATTTTTACATAGAACTACTATTAATATCAGACCACCGGCAAGGTTGGATATACGGAATGCTAACAGAATTACTAAAGCCAGATCCCACTTCTGCGGCTGATATTTTTCTTCTTGTAGTCCGAGAATGTTGGGGAAACTATCTCATATAATGAAAAAAGGCGTGGCTGTAAAGAATCATAAAGTTGTGAGAAATTCTGACAACTGGCGTGGCAATTCACTTCTATCTGCAGTCTCTTAAGTGGTGGCAAGAATCACCTTAATGCGAGTCAAGCGAACAATCGAACATACTCTCAAAAATAAACAAAGTTGCTTTTGGGTGAAGTATTACTGCAGCGACTACACTATCAACTTTGAATTATCACACAACCCAAAATTACATCTTATCGTCGTCCTTTTCACAAAGGCGTTTGATAGAGTTGATTGTGAGCACTTATGGGCAGCTTTGCTTAGGAAGGGCATCCCAGAAAAATTTTCAACAATTGGAGGGGGAATTGCATCAATTGGTTGAGCGGCACGACCACCATGCCATGATTCCCGGGTTCGAGACCAGGTCTCCTCGTGAGTTTTTATTAATAAATTAAAAATAACACACTCCGTCCCTGGGCTGTTGTCTAGCTCGCAGAAATGCAAAAACAAGACATTCAAGTTTCCTTACTTCCCTTACCCTAATTCCCTTCCGGCCAAAACCAAAGGGTTGTGCGCTGGGCCTTGACCACAAGAAAAATTATCGCAATTCTTCCAAGTGCTGAAATGAGTGAGACAAGGCTGCAAACTGTCACCTGTGTTATTCTTAATCGACATTACTTACGTAATCTGCAGCGCCCTTTACAAATTTCCATCGCGAAGAAGTAAAGAATGGAACCATGTCATTGTGCCTTGTTGCCAGAGCAAAAAGAGCACTGCAGAAAGAAAGAGAAAAACGGACAATAGTTAAAATGGCAAGAACTTGAACCAATCCAATCCAAACGTAATTTTTCCGGAGGGTATTTGGGCGAACCTGGTGAGCACTGCTGTGTACGTTCGAAACAGACCTAGAAAATCGTCTGAAAAAGTAGTCAGACCTCACCAGATCTGGATTGTACAACAGGATAACACATTTACGAATAATTGGATCCAGGTGCTTGGTTTACATTCCACCAGCTCAGAAGCGGAGAAAAATGAATGAGAAAGTTGTTAAAGGAAGGTTGGCGCTTCAATCGTAGCCGAAAGAAATCCATGTCAAAGCTGGCGAAGTGCTCGTTGCAGAGGCGGGAGATCGCCGTATTAGGCTCGTGAAGGTTATTTACAATCCACTTGAGAGAAAAGCATAAAATTGTTTTGTCCAGAGACGTCCAGTTATAGGAGAGGCCCGGGGTGTGTAAAGAAGAGGTCAAGTTGCCACTCCAAACGTCGAAACGGAAAGAGAGCAAGAAGAAAGCGAACAAGAAAGGATTTATGACGAGAGCGAAGCTGATATTATTGTAGAAGAGGAATAAATGAACACACATCTGTCATCAGGAAGAAGACTGAGGGATCGGTCAACAATAAAATAACACGTTACGTCGACAATGTCACAGCAACCGAAGATTTCAACAACATCACGGAAAACAGTGTTGACCAGAAAAAACGTCCGGAACAGTGAAATTGAGTCGTTGAAGAAAACCAAATAGATGGAAGTACGTTTGTTGAACAGGCTTGGGGATGGTTCTTAATTTCCGTCCCATCCATCTTTCAAGAACCATGTAGAGTGTGTGGTAGTTAGAGCTAATCAATCCTTTAATTTTGTGAAATGTGGTCCATGGAGCTTGACGATTCCTACTTAACTCGACTTTTATTCTGCAAGTCCGCTAAGTCCGGTATAGGATCCTTATTTCGCCGTCCACGTCAAACGGATCGAGGTTGTTCAGCGCAGAGTCTTTAGGTTTGCTCTCCACGGTCTAACCTGACGCGATCCTTTCTTCCTTTCATCTTATCCTGCTACGCTCGCTCTGATCTCTTTCGATTCCCTTGAAAAGAGACGCAAGATTTATAAGATTGTTTTTTTGATGATTTATTGTAAGAAACGAACATCTCCGCCGAATTTCTGAACGATGTAGTCATTTACATCCCGACCGGGTCCTGGAGGAGCACCGACTTTTTTCATATTTCATACCATCGAACGCTTTTACGGCATGCGCGAACCTATTACTTCTATGTTTCGACTTATTAACGATTGCGCTGTCTGCATCGAGCTGGGATGTTCCTTACTGATGTTCCAACTGATACTAATTTTATTTGAATAACTTTAGCTTTAGCCTGGATTTAACGCTCTGAATTTTTTATTTTAGTAGCCAGTTTTGGCGAATCCGTTCTTTAATAAATAAGTAAATAAACAAACATGTAAGCTGACACATTTACCACAGGGTATCAAAGCGATTCGATGGAAGTAGGTTTTCAGTTTAAATATGTATCCAGACGGCAGCACTCACAAGTACAAAGCGTAACTTTCTCAAGGGTTTTAGACAATCAGCTGAAATAGGCTATACAATATGTACTCAAACTCTAATGTTGGAATTCTCCTCCCACGTAAATTCTGGCTTCAGACGAACTGTATCTACAATGACTTCAGTAAGGCCTTTGATAAACTTCCTTACTCCGTAATTTTGTTTACACTTCATAGGATGGGATAGCCCACACTGCTGTTCGACTAAATTTCTTCTTACTTGAGAGTCAGAACATTATCGTGAGTCCACCTCATGAATTTTTAAGGCTGTATTATCTGATGTGCCGCAAGGTTGAAATCTTGGCCCACTCTTGTTCGTTCTTGCCATTGATAACATTGTCCCTCTGACTGCGCAATGGTGCAGGTAAAATGGTTTGCAGCGAAATTTTTAGTAATGTGAGGGTATGTATTTTCCAGGAGACTCAATCCACAAGTTTTTAATAACACCTTTGCGGGGAATAACGTCCGTTGTAGAACAGCATTGGCTAAAAAACAACAGTTAATGCCTTTCTAAAACAACTCAGGCAATACCAACTACGTACTTAAAATCAATTCCGAAACAAGCTTATGTGAAGTTTTAAATTATTTGGTATTCACACTAAGAGGGTAAACATTTTAATGACTACAATTTACAATACTTCATGAATTGAACAGAAATAAAATTTAATTTTTATTTCCACCTCATTATTTTTTAACAAGCTCTCATTATTCGTAGAGCATAAATTCAATTTGTCTTCAATAGCAACTACAGTCGACCATGCTTGTCGAAGTGCCTTTATAATGACGTCCTGACACGATTTTATTCGTGTTTCAAATTGTTTGGAAGCACTTAAGTACATTAGTAACACATTTAACGTCAATACTTACTTCCATACTAAAGAACGCTTTGTAAATTTGCTGCTTCTTTGCTTTTGATTCCATGATTTCACATATTTGTTGCTTCTGCTCTTTTCTGCTACTTTAAGCAGCTTAACTTCTTTTGATGGAATGAAAATCCTCCATCAGTGGAATTAGGTGGCCATTTCTCTTACCGTCAGGATGGCATTTAAGGAAAATTAAAGGTAATTTTTGTAAAAAAAGTGAGATCCTTATGAATCGCATGCAAAATAAAGATACCATTGAATGGTATTAAGTGAATCCTTTTGCAAATCATTATTCACTGCAGCTACGTAACTGTGCAGTAACGTAATATAATAGTTTAGATAGGAAACTTCATTCACTGGGAATTCAGCATCCTCAAGGGTTCAATTCACGCGATTCCTTTTTCAAATTCATAAATCACTGAAATCATGGCAACTGGTGGCTATGAATCATGAATTACTCGAGTGGTGTTGCCCCGAGACGACATGCACAGAGGTTACAATTTTCATCACTTTATTGATTTTTTTTAGTGAAATCCAAGGATCATCGTAGGACATCTTACCTAATTTGTTTGATGAACCTTGACCTTGTAGACAACCAGCAACGTTTGCATGTTCTGCACGTTTGAGTAATCGTTAACGTTTAAATACTTAAAAGTGTTATCATCTGACAGAGATAAGTGTGCCTTCGGCTTCTTGCCACTGGGAGTTCCCTTTAGCTCCAAGGATAATCTTTTCAGAGAAAATCAATGAAAATGAAGTGTAGCATACTCTTCTTTTTGACCTCTTTATATTTTGTGAATAGTTTCATTTCATTCGCTGTAAGCCTTAAGACAATGTTATTGAGGTCTGTTTTAATTACTGTATAAATAAAGTTGATAAGAGATATGTATGTAATTAATTTAAAACTTCATAAAATTCAGAAATAATTGCTTTCCTAATTGCATTAACTTATGTTCTAGAAATACCTAGAGTCTTAAGATACACTTTTTGTGAAGTCGGTTCAACTTTTATTTAATATACATAAATTAGTATATTTTTCATTTTTTTTACTGTCTTCATATCTGTTGAAAATATCAAGCAGAATATACAAATGACACGTAATCTTCCATATTCGGCCAAACACTACAAAATGTTGGACCGTTCCGTTTCTATACGCCCACACATCCTAAAAATTTGTATAACATAGGGCTAGTTGAGCAGCGGACCATTTACAGAAAAAATAAGCTTTCAAATCGAATCACTTATAACGAAGTAAGAAAACTGCTCCTTCCACTTCGCATCCCCACTCTAGGTACACATTTTTTGTTATCATAGTATTAATTAGGAAACGTATTCTGTACAGCAAAATCAAAATCGTACACCTTTCGAAGTTCCCTCCCCCCACCACCACAACAGGTATAAAATATGGAAACATGCGATGGGCGATACTGCACTGATACATCGAAGTATCGATAATTTTCTTCTAATATACCGATATTTTGTATCGATGCTTGCAACGTCCGATATATTCTTTAATCGATATTTTTGCATCGATACTCAGATAGTGTCGAAATTCTAAACAACTCCCAGTGATGCCAAATCAATGACTTGCTGATTTGAGTTGAGACTATGTCACCAAATCTGGTGTTTTCGAACACCTGCCTAAGCTTACACATCTGGTGGTGCTTTGCCAAAATTTTTGTAATTCTGGAGAAACCTATTTAAAAATTCAATTTAAAGGAAGCAATAATTAAAATGTGTAATTTTGACAAAATTTGTGTATGTTGACAAAAAACAAAAAAGATTTTGTTAGTTTATGAGTTTCTCGACTTAACAACATCGAGATTTTGTTCAATTCCTTTTTCCTCCCTTTCCTGGTCCTCATCTTCCCAACGAGCAGGTTGGCTGGTCTCACGTACACGGCTCATATCGGTAATGGCCTATCCTGTATATTTTATAATCTAAGTTCTATATTCTAAGTAAGGAAATATAGAGACATGTTTACATCTGTCAAGTGCAGTTTGTTATACGTTCGAATACAATACCGATATTTTGAAGTTATCGATATTTTTTTGTCGATAAAATCGATACATTGCATCGGAAGATTTAAGACATTATAATACCCGATATTTTCTGATTCAATTCCCATATCTAGTAGCTCTACACAAAAACAATCGAAATCAGTCCACGTGATATGAAGTTGGTTGTTTGTTGTTTTAGTAGGAGTTGAAAATCTTCCATAAGACACCGATCAGTCCGTTCCTTCCGATATTATGAGATCCCCCTCTTTTTCTTCCTTTTTCTTGTAGCGGTAACTACTTGTGGGTATGAGGTGAGAGAAGAACTTCCCCAATTCGACACAACGATTGCACCTACAATATAATCTGGGTCAGTGTAAACATGTTCCTGTGGGATACCTTCCAGATCCTTTTGGGGTCCAGCTAGTGAGCTCCCAGAAGACGGAACTTATGCGTGTTACCGCAAGGCATTATTACACTGTATGAGCCGAAGTCTCTTGTTCTTCCAGGCGTAGTCTGCAGATGTCAGCTTCAGAGATGCATGGCTTCTTTATATACTATATCGAGTTACCATGGCCTACCACCAGTGTTGTTAACCTTCCCAGGGTTACCCTATCCAAGTGAAAGTTATCATTTGTGGTGCCACATTTTTCCGGCCATTTTGTCCTGAGGAAGGCTCCTCATTGCTGAGCTTGACTCCCGGTTACTCTGCCGGAAGGTTTCTCCACCTCGCGTAGTGCGGGAGAAAAACTTCGCCCGATTCGAGACAACAAGTGGGACAACAATTTAAAGTGGATTCAGAACCTATGACATTTTCTTTGCAACCCTCATGGCCTTTTTATCGTAAATCTGATTAGAAGCAGAAAACAGCCATGGGTCGCCGTCGGTGCTATTCTAACTTGGGACCTCCGAATTGGTAGGCCGACACGTTATCACTTACTCCTCCATCTAATCCTGATCGATCGTCTAGACCTTTATGAAAGCCGTTATAAGACCACAGTTTAACATATTTTCTGCTGTCTTGACAGACTTCGCATCCACCGTCGGACACCAGATGGTCAGACTGGTTTTCTATTCATATCTCTGCATCTGAGACACTCTCCACTTAGTTGTGTATCTAATACATTGATTTTAGTTTCTCAACCCCTCTAGTTTGACATTCTAGTTCGCAGAATAAAGATCATCATTCTTCTAATACCCTTAAGAACATACATACGGTAGCTTCTTCCCACAGGTTGGTCAGCTTTTTGACGGTATCGCATGGCCCTGACCTTGAATTGTTCATTAATACATGTCAGTGTTGACAGACTATCATCCAATTCACCCTTATATTTCCGGAGTTTTCAGGAAGCGAGTCTAGAGCCTTCAACAGAGCATCAACTCGATCTCTCCCGAGTTCACGGACAGTTTACACTCTTTACACTGTCTGGTGACCTTGTTCAGCGCATTCTTCACAATGTCGTTTTTTACAGGAAGACATTTCTCAAAACAGTATTGCCAAATCGTCAGTAAAGGAGACAGTCTTAATTTTTTCCTGGTGGAGTTTTAACAATATTTCGTTTATTACGATCCGCCAAAGTAGAGGAGAGAGAACTCCGTCCTGAAGGGCACCCTTACAGATTTACCTTACAACACGGCTGGTAACCAGTTCGGACTGTACTACTCCTGATTTCAGAATCGTCAAAATTCAACGGCCGAGGTTTTGCTCCACGGCCAGTTCGGCGAGAGCTTCAAGATAACATTCAGAGCAAACACTATTATGTACAGGAACGCCGCAAGAGTATATTCTTTATGTTTTAATGAGTGTTCAATCGTATTGAAAACTTCATGAAGATCTGTTTCTGTCGATCTTCCCTTGCAGTCAGCATACTGAGATCTAGACATACGGTTGCCGTCTGGAGTTTGTCTATGGTGAACATCGAGTAGATACATCAATGATGTATCTACGATTCTGTCACACTCAAATATTCTTTGTTAAACTGACGACGCCAAGATACTTCGCACTGTGCCAATCAATGCCGACTGCCTAATTTTAAATTCTGACTTGGACGCCTTTCCGCGTTGGTGTTCCATTAACGACCTTCCCCTAAATATCGGCAAGTGCAATATAATGTCTATCCTTCGAAAAAGATGTTTCTTTCAATTTTATTTTAACATAGATGGTAGTTCTTTAATTAGCCTTACAAAGACTAAGGGCCTGCCCGTCTGGATTAATTCCCAATTTTTTTTCGAGGATTAGTTACCAAGGCTAATATGACTTTGGGTTTCTTTAAGAAATGGAAAAAGGAATTTGGTGATCCCTATATCACGAGGGCGTCTCTATTGCACTGTTGTCAGGCCGATTTTGGAATATGCCTCTCCAGTCTGGTCATCCCTATATGCGACACATATCAATCGCATTGAAGCTGTTCAGCGGAGGTTCCTTAGGTTCGCTCTTCGAGGCCTTCCTTGGAATAACTTCCTTATATTACCACCTTAAGTCGATAGACTTAGGCTGTAGATGCCTATAACTCCAGGATCCTTTTTGTTTATGACTGTATTCGGGGATCTATAGACTTTTTTATTCTTTTGGCATGTTTTGACTTATCGATCTCGGTCACGCTACCTTTTCATCACACACATCGATGTCCTGATTTTTTTATTGAAGGGAATTTTAGGGTACGGATAGGTACTTTAATGGCTTGTTTTTGCATTGTTACGAGCTAGACAACAACACAGAGATGGGACCGATTATTAGTTTAATTTCTTAATAAAAGCTCACGGGTCTCGAACCTGGGATCCACGGCATGGCGGTCCACGCTCAACGAATTGATTCAACTCCGTCTCCGTCCCCGTCTTTGATTTTATGTTTTTGTTTTCACCCAGCCTTATGCATTATGTAGTAGTCAGGGTATTGATGAGATTTGTTAATAAATAAATATATGAGCACACGCTTCATAGTCTTTTGCAAAAAGGAGGTCAGACTTATTGGTCTGCAATTCATAACAAGTTCGTGATACACTTTACACTTTTACTTTTTACACTTTACACTTAGGAATGAACCGTGACATTATTCGAGGTCTAGGGACAATTTATGAAATTAAGAGCTGTGCAACCCCCTAAAGATAACCACTTGGCTCCTAATTATGGTAGCTTTGTTAGCATGATTGAAGTAATTCCATCTACCCTAGGGGATTTGTAGGGAAGGGATGACGGTGTTTATAGTTCAGATAGTTCTCTCCTCTGCAACTTGGAAGGTGAGCTCCAAGTTTACAGCTCAGAATTACGTCAACGAACCATCTCACCGCTCTTTGGACGATGGCTTTTTCATAAACCTTAAGGAATCTTTACAAGGCTCGTAGTTATTATGTCGGTAGCAGATGCTAAATATGTCTCGAGTAATCTTGATCAAATAAGAAAACTCTTCATTCCTCCATGGCGGATTTTTTACTACATGTACTTTAAGGGGCAGAAGACGTATCTATACCTCTCTCGAATGTGCTTACCCTTGATTCTAGCTCTTGAATAGTTTCAATGCCTAAATCAGGTATATTGGAAAGTTTAGATTTAATTATTCGACCGAAATTCTCCTAGTAAGTTCTTCTATTTATTGGAGTATCGAGATATTGCTTATCTAGCAGCCTCCATAGGATTTAATCTGGACTAGTTCAATCTCTTGCTTGTTAAGGGTACTTTCAATGAATGACACAAATTGGCGTACCCTAAATTGCTAACTTAAATTTGAAGTTATTAACAAAAAAAGGAAAACCTCTCAAAGTTTCTGAAGGATATTTCTAAGATTTGCTCAATTTATTTATTTTTTTTTAACTTTCAACTTTCATTCAACATATTTCGCTGCAACAAGGAAAGGAAAGTCAATAACCCAAGAAAATACCTCAAACCGAATTTAATCTTTTCATCCAGGATCTGTTGGGATTTAAAGATAAAATCCTCAACACGCATCATCCGAAATGGAGCACCAACACACCAAAATTGAATAATTGTTCTGCTTCCGTTGACACGCATCCACGCATATTCCATAATTAAATTTGCCGTTGTAATGAAATTAGTGAAACCAAAATGTTACTGTTTTCCAAACAATCTGTAATGGAAATTAAGCTCGCGGATTTACTGCTACCTAGGCGGTAGAAAATTTGAAAAGAGTTGAAGTGTGAGGGAGCTTTCACATCAATTGTTGGCAGCCATATCTAGTGGATATTAATAAAACATTTTAATTTTAGAAACTGAATTTAGGATTTTAAAGGTGTGTAGTGATGGAATGAGTACTGCAGCATTGATTTTTCATTATTCTTAATAAAGCCTAAGTGAGTTTATCAATTACAACAGGTTGGGTGCAAATTATTAGAATTAATTTCAAAATTTTAGTTCAGTTTATTAGGAATGGATCCAGGACTGAAACATCCTTTAGTAACTTCGACCAAGAGGATCTTGCGTAACTTGATCCTAGTTCAGACTTAAGCCACCCAATCAAGTTTTAGTTCCTTAATTAGACCTAAAATTTCTTTGGGGGCTGCCTTAGCTATATCTAGTGATGATAGGAAAACCCCACCGATATGTCTGAGACTGATACGGCCGAGGGTTTCACAGTGACAAGGGGCAGGTAGTTAGAAGTCCTGTTATGAGCCTTAAATATGGTCTGCTGAGTGAGAGCAGCGCTACCGTTTTTTGTGTTGAGTAGGTTATAAACCTCTTTGCTTGTCTTAACCCAGGAGAATTTGTCCAGTGTGAGTATTTGGGTTTGTCCCCCCCCCCCCCCCCCCTTGACATGCTTCGCATTTCTAGTCGGCTTTTCGAGTAGCCACAGAATGGCTCAGGTCCGATAAACTGAGAATCCGCACCTTTTTTCGCCAGGTGATGCTGTTGCCGTGAGCCAGTTCTTTGAGACAAATGAGACAGTCTCAGGCAATTCTAGACTCAAAAGTGTATGACCCCAGAGCCTTGAGTTCCGTCTGACTGTCGGACATTATATATATTTTAGCACCGCGTATACCTCTATTAGTAATTTCACGTGCGCAGATTGCGATGGTATGTATCTCTGCTTGGAAAATGGTTAGTACAGAACCGAGCGATTTGTACAGCCTTATTTTTGGTCCGTAGACCCCGTAGCCAATAATCTCTGCTCTGAAAGATCAACTTGAATGGTATATCAAAGCTGTACCTCTTCGGCATGGCATCTGACATTGAGTTGATCTCCGGATCATTTTTGAATTCTTCAAGAATTTTCCTTTGACCAGTCAGATTGCCTGCTGACAGGTGTAGATGTAAAGGGAGGAGGTCTACTAGAGCCTCCATAGCGCCGTGGGCATGAGCGCATAGCACCCGTAACTCCTAGACATGCTGTCCTCTGCAGTTTTTGTAGTGTGGACTGCGCTGTCTTTTGTTCAGCTGTTAGCCACCACACGAGAGCCGCATAGGTGAGCGCGGGCCTTATAATTGTTTCATATGCCCAAAGGGCCATTTTAGGTCTTAGACGCCAAGTTTTCCAGAGAGTCTTCGACAGGACTATAGGGCAGTTTCCTGTGACTCTATTTAGTTGAGGATTCCATGTGAGTCTTTGATCTGGAATCACTCCTAGCTATTTGACCACACTTGTGAATTCTATCCGTGTTTTCATTCAAAAGTAGGAGACTCTAACCTTAGTTTCCTTTTTCTTGTGAAAGGTACAATGGTTGTTCTACTAGGGTTGACTTTGAGTCATTCCCTAGTACACCAGGATTGTACCATATTAAGAGCAAGACTGATCAAGTTCTGTCCTGCTTGCCCATGATGGTAATAACCAGGTCGCCTGCGTAGGCCTGGCATTTGTACCCAGCAACAGTCAGTTTAGCCAAGAGATCATCGATAACAAGTGACCACAGCAGCGGGGAAACGAATCACATAGTTTTGTTTGCTTTAAACAGCTGGGTTGGTGTTAGCTTTTTTATCGTAGTGTTTTTACTAGTATATAAGAAGTGACTAAAAATTTTAATTTGACGCGTTAATGCCTGCTTATACAGTATCTGCCTGATTTTATAGTGCATAATATTCAATACAGTAAGAAAATAGGTAAATAATGATAAAAGTAATGTAGACCATAGAGGGGTCGGTTGCCCTGCCAATTTTTGCCAAGTGTTTTCTTAGTTGGCAATGATCGGAGATCAAACTGGGGATGACGGATCACGTCCGGTTTGCCAAAACTTATAACCTCGCTCTAGGGCGGATCCAAATTTCAACTCACGCTCCAAAGCCGTTTCTATGTATCTGTTTGTGATGCACACAGGACTTAGTAATTCGGGTGAATTGTCAATATTGCGTATCTTTTCAAGGCTTTCTATGATGCTATTTATCTCTGCTTTTCCCACTACTCACCGTAACTATTGCTAACCTCTTTGGTGACTTCTTTTAGACTGTTTTTCTAGTCGTTAGGTTAGGTTAGGTTATGTTACAGTGGTGCCTAAGAAGACACACTTAGGCCAAGGGGGCCCATTGTGATACCACAATTGAGACTGCAAAAATTAAATTCCATAACAATCCCTAGAGAAGAAGAGGGTAAACCTGTAACTCTCGTGCCAGTTCCCTGCCTCCAGTGGAAACTAGTTTTGGAGGAGTCAAGATAAAATTGGCTGGGACGGAAAGAGTTTAGCCTTAACCCGATACCGGGAACCAGATCCCTTTAAGCGTAATTCGGTTAGCTCTTCAAAGAAGGGGCGCCCAAAAACCGGTTCCTACGGTTGGCTAGGGCCAGGCAGTTACAGAGGAGATGGAGTATAGTTTCCTCTTCCTCTTCGTCATGGCAACTCTTACAGAAGTCGTTTGAAGGTGCATGTAGTCTATCGGCGTGTCTACCTATGAGGCAGTTTCTCGTAATAACGGCCACGATTTTTCTAATTAATTTGCGTTCGAGTAGGATGAGCTCTCTTCACCGTTTAGGGTAAAGCTTTGGCCATATCTGTTGGGTGATCAGGCAGGTGTGTTCCTCCTGCCAATTAACATTTTAAATCCTGAGAGATGTCTGTAAAAGTTCCAGTTTGCAAATGGCCAGCGGCTTTCCCAGCTGGTGATTAATGTCCGAATCTGGACGAGTGGTACCGATCTCGGTAGTTCGTCGGCTCTTTAGTTACCCGGAATATTACTATGTCCCGGCACCCAGATAAGCCGTACTTTCAGATGCTCAGCTATGTTATTCAGAGATGAGCGACATGCTACAACCGCTCTGGAGGTAGTATATACTCCCGTGGGGGATTTAATAGTGGCCTGACTATCTGTGAAAATACATATGTTATGTTTAAATAGCGTTAAATGATTCGGACGGTCCGCGGCTACTTTTTTAGTCATGATTTCCGCCTGAAACGCGCTGCAGTAGTCAATTAAGCGAAATGAGATATCGAGGTCCAAATGTTCCGAAGAGATACCTCTACTTGCTCTGATTTCTAGTTTGGAGCCGTCAGTGTAGAGATGCACTGACTCCCCCCTTTAGGGTGGACCTTCCTCCCACTCCGATGTGGCAGAAAAGGAGGAGTCGAATTTAGTTCCAAAGAAAGGCTAGGTCGTGGTATAGTCGGTGTTGCTGGCAGTTCTCCCGTCCAGAAGTTTGGAATGATCGAAAACAGTTCGTTTCCAGGTGTAAATTGAGTTAAGCCTAATAGCTGCTGAGGATGCTGACTCCCCTCCCTTCTCGACGACCACATTTTTTCTCGTATTAACAACTACGTAACGCGTGAACCGATTTTTTTGGTGATTGTTGTATAGAGTATGATCCTCCATTGCTACTATGAATAAAAATTTGATCCTTGGATAGGTTTAGGGAGAGTTAGTCTAACTTTGTAACGTGTGGTTCGATTTAGATGATTCTGCTTTTCTATTTTGCACATTTTCTCGAACAAATGAAACACTTGAGTCTTTTCTTCTTCATGGTGGTGGTGAGGGTGACATATATAAAAATAATTGTAAACGGCCGATATTGTTGTCAAATCTATATTTTTTGGGGGCAGTAAAATGAATAATGACGCTACCGATTCCGTTAAATTAATTGGGATAAGGGGCCGCTCAAGTATTACATAACACATTCAGGGGGAGGGGGGGGGGGTGTTGTGAAACGTTACGGTGCGTTATAGTGGAGAGGGGGGGGGTCAAGCAACGCGTTACGTAAGATTTTAAGTTTTTGTTACAATTAAATGTCCTAACTGTTAACTCGTGACTCACGGCTCAGTTTACATGGTATATCTACACTATACATATTTTTTACATACGAAAAGAGTCGCGTCAGTGAGTATACAGAAGTATATATACGGCAAATAACCATAATAAGCGGTGTAGCGCGAGTACATAGTTTGGACTCTAAGAGTCCGAGTACAGATATCACGCACACACATTAGTGGCAAAATGAGCTGAAATTTCGTTTAATTTACATTGCTTTTTATTCCGGTATTTTGCGCAACATAATTGACATTTTTAGGTAAAAATAATCATGTGGGTGTTAAATAAAGTTTTTGGGGGGGGGGGGGGGGGGGGTTAAGGGTCGGGAGGAGGTTATAAGGGTGGGGAAGGGGGTCAGTAAGACACTACTAAGGGGGAGCGGGGGGGGGGGGGATTTAAGACATGTGTAAATAACAGAAAACGACCCGCGTTAATCTCGGAAACACTAGTTCGATTTCAATGGTACTTTCACGGGAAGGTCTAGTATTTGCTCAGGCATTGTTTAAGGCTAGAGGGGGGGGGGGGGTTAACATGCACAAGTAATCAATACAGTAAATATGTTAGTGTCGAATGCAATACTTTTCGGGGTCGGTAAGATGGATAATGATACTCTCGATGCCATATGATACACCGGTAGGGATGTAACTAAAAGGCAGTTAATGAAAGGAAAGTAATTCAATAACAATATTCACAAAAGTCCGAGAAACGCCGGGCAGACCCAGCTTTAATAGTCAACGCAACCCGCGACGATTCTCCCAAAAATTTTTTTGATTCCATGAGCACTATTTATCAGTATTGACGTCTTTAAAAAACACGCTAGGGTTTGTGCAGCTAATCTGAATTGTTAGAAATGATTTCCATCTTTCAATCCAATATGAATCAATAATTGAGTTCAATGCATCATAATCTCCCCAAATATTGTTGTTTCTTTGATTTCTTCTATAAGAACCTCTTACCTGCATCAATATCGTCTGCAATGATGAACACCTTACTTTATTTACAAAAATCTTTCAATTATTTAAGTTTAGATTTATCGTGCTACAGGACGACAATAATGTAGTCCTTTATATGACGACAGATTTATTAGGGTATGCTTGTTAATCATAAAATACATAAAGTTAGAAGTCCATTCAAATAAAACATACTCTTCAACATATT
This sequence comes from Leptarthrus brevirostris, assembly GCA_964036015.1. Lineage (NCBI taxonomy): Eukaryota > Metazoa > Arthropoda > Insecta > Diptera > Asilidae > Leptarthrus > Leptarthrus brevirostris. Next base: position 7,044,818 of record OZ038371.1, on the reverse strand, counting down.
TTTTAACATAGTACCAGAAAACAACCCACTTAAGATGAAATTGCCCATATTTTAGAGTCATTTCAAAACAATCTCAGGGTTAATATGTAGAAAATCATTCAGAATCTCACGTAGGATATTGTTGTGTTATTGCTTGGGATCCCTTTTTGTTTTTATGTCACTTTCGTCCAGTGATAAAATATAGGAGCAGTGGGGCTGTCGTACAAAAGAAATAAATTTAAATTCGTCTTATATGTAGATCATATAAGAATCTGAATATACTATGGTTTTGAGACAGGAATAATTTTGGAGGCGAATTTAAAACGGAATAGTTAAATATTGAAAAGAACAAGAACTTTCGGTTTTAATTTACAGAATTTCATCTTGAAATTTTCAAAAGATTCTTTCATTTTCTGATTGCTATGGTATAGAACAAGAACTTCGGACGCAATTTCTAGCACATTTTTTATCACGGCATGAAAAGTATGGAAGTAAATATTTTAACTAGTGTTTAATGTCACAGATGACCACACAAAGGACACACATAAAAAGCCTCAATACAGAGCATAGAAACATCACATAAACGACCAATTTCACAGAAACCACGACAAAAAAAAAAGACAAGACACGCATCAACAAGTGTCTTATACGCTCGATACCGTGTATGGGCCTGGAACAGTGCAAGAATAGGAACAATAAAAACATAGACACTGGAGTATACACATCCCACGATGTCATCCGCACCATCCAGGTTTAGCTGCATATGTGCCTACGTTTTGGAAGGTGGCCTAAAATAACACCAACGCAGATATTGCAAAGGGTGTCCACCATCTGAGGAGAATAACAAATTCCGAGCCTGCGGTAGAGCATTTAACAGCTTCCTGAGCATGCGTCAGCATATGCGACATCAACATCCAGCTGAATACACCGCAGACAAGGAAGCCGGAAGCAGAAACGTCAGAGCTGCTTGGACGGAAGACGAGGAGGGTGAGGACATCTATGCCCACCTTCTAACCATAAGTAAAAGATCGAAGGACGCATTGAAGGGAAGCAGGAAGATGGCTTCATATAAGGAGAAGGTTAGAGTAATCCGCGAATCCTTTTTGCTACAACGGCTGAGAGAACAGCAGAACACACCAGATCCAACACAGCTACCTGAACGGGAGAGGATTAATGAATTGGAAATAACACTCCGGCCTTTCCTAAATAACATCCCAGCGAAGAGCCTCGACCCATCATCTCTTAACCTCAGAGAACAACTCTGTAGGAGCAACATTGAAGAGAGCAAAGAAGCCCTGAACAACTGGTGTACTCAGCTGATTGCAAGATGACGAGGACGTCCACCAGAAAATCAAAGAAGAAGACCACCTAACTTCAGAGAGAGCATCATAAGGAAGTTGAATCAGCCGAACCTCAACAAGAAACGCCGGCTGGAGTTCAAGCTGGCGCAGTACGAATTTCAACACGACCAGAAATCCCTAGCAGATAGGATCCTAGACGGTCGCAGTCAAACAGGTGAGGAAACGAGACCATCAGACGAGGGTATCGAGAACCTATGTTAGACGATCTCCACAGCCCCATCGAGGGAAAACCAGGAACCCATTACATCGTTCAACCCAGAGATGCAGATAATATGCCAACCAATATCTGCGGAAGAAGTAGTTGCAGCCATCAAGAGCAACAGATCGGACTCGGCAGGGGGGATGGACTATCCGCAAAGGAGGTAAGGAAAATTCTAACAATTCAACTAACCCTGCGTTTTAACGGCATGCTCCTTACTGGCTTTACACCACCATGTCTGAAGAGGGGAAGAATTATTTTAATTCCGAAGACCACCACGGAACTGGAAAGGATTAATAAATGCCGTCCAATCACTATTCCATCTATTATAAGCAGAATTATGAATGAAATCCTGATGAACCGCTTAAGTGACGTCCTTTTAAATCCATGTCGGTGCGGATTTACAGAAATAGATGGGGGTTTTGCCAACTATGCCACCTATTATAAGCAGAATCCAACCATCATTAAAAGCAAATGGAAGAAAGGCCATAACACATGCTTAATCTTCTTGGATCTTTCAAAAGCCTTTGATAACATAACACAGCACAGCATTCAGACAGCGCTCAAGAGGCTTAACATCGATCCTAAAACTAGGAGTTTCCTCCAGGAGAGGTACGAAGGCTGTTCCACCTTAGTCACTTGCAATTCTATCTTCATTGGAAAATTCCAGATCAGAAGAGGAGTGAAACAGAAATCCGTAGTCACCATTCCTTTTTTACGCGGTAATTGACGAACTCCTGACCTAAAGGAGAGAGGTGATATCCCTGTGGGTATGGAATCGAAAATATGCTCATTAGCATATGCATCAGCGCAGCAACGAACGGCGGGGATGCTCAACGAAAGTTGAACAGAGCAATGAGTTTCTTCCACCTCCGAGGTCGCGGTAAACGTGGGAAAATGCTTGTCACATAAAACGGTCCCACGTAAGAAGAAGGTATACTTATCGACGGGATCTAATTTTAAAGTCGACTAGGAAAGTATCCCATTGTAGATGCTTTTACCTACCTCCTACAAAAGTTTTCGTCGCACGGTCTTACCACCTTTACTGCGGGAACCTTTTACAACAATTATCGGCACTAAAAAAGGCAGCACTAAAACCGCATCAAAAGTTATGCACCCTGTCAAAATTCCTGATTCCAAGGTATATCGCCAGCCTACAAAGTCCAAACATCAACAAGCAGGTTCTCTAAGATGTGAATAAGAAGATCCGACTGGCTACTCAATAAATACTTCCTCCAGGAACAATAACAACATACTGTACGCGCCAGTGAAGTCTGGCTGCCTGGGAATCTATAACTTCTCCAGTAACATTCTGCTTCTAATTTCGTCAGGTGGCCGGATTTGCCTCGTTTACTTTGCACGGTAGCACTGGTGATGGGAAAAAGTCAGGCGTACGATGAAGGAGAGGGTTAGATGGTTGAAGGGTGAAAGTGGGATGATTGATTTTGTCTGTTTGGTGTTTTGGTTATATTTCTCTCTCTCTGCTTCCCGATTCGAGACAACAATTGCAAGTGGACCTACACTTTAAACTGGATTGCGAACATTGGCCTTTTCATCGTGATCTGTTGTCAGTAGAAAGCAGGCATCGGTCGTCGACGGTGAAATTCGAACCTGGGAACTCCGCATGGTATCTCTTACTTCACGGACTACTTATATTTTACCAGTCCTAATTTCAAGTACGAATCATATCGCGAGAAAACTTTTATGCTCTAATATCAGGCTCGATTCATATTCTAAAAGAAATGTTGATTCAGGTCCTGAGTTCAAATTCGGGTCTAACCAATTCTTTGCCTTTTCTTCTTTTCTCAATCCAAATAACTTTCACAGATATAATAATCAAAAGCAGGTGGAATTTTGGATAGAGGAGTCTATCCTTAAATATGCTTATTTTTTTCAGCAGAGATTTTAGCTTCGCTAAGAAAGGAATATTTCTTGGTGCCTGCAGTACTTCATTTGATTAAAAATCTTTTTCAGATTTTAAATTTTAAATTCATTATTTTCTGTTGCGTTCGTAATGATCCTGCAAAGTGCGTTGGCGTTCAGTAAAAAGATAATTGACGGGCTGAGAGTAAAAGTGAGCTATTTATAAGGTTCGGGCAAAAGTGGCTTAGAAAATGTTCCGCGCAAAAACGAATCGAGTGAGATTCCGGGCAAAAACGAATCGTAGAAAATTTCCGGGCAAAAACGACTTAACTGCATCAACTTTGTATTAATTTCTGTAGTTAAATCGTTTTTGCCCGGAAATTTTCTAGGATTCGTTTTTTCCCGGAATCTCACGCGATTCGTTTTTGCGCGGAACATTTTCTAAGCCACTTTTGCTCGAACCTTATAAATAGGTCACTTTTACTCTCAGCCCGTCAATTCTGGTTATATAAAAAAGATTTAAATGAAGGCAAGCTTATACGGTCTTTGCAAGAATCAGTCATACTTGCTCTTAATTAGAAATTAATATTTACATTTAATATCCGTACGAAGATCCCTTTTCTATCGTAAACGACTATCATAAGATGACTCTCTTTTAGGTGCCGGAAGTATTCTATGTCACGAAAAGCTTATTGATTTGGGAATAGGATTACTGGAACTTTAATAGAGCTCAGGCACTCCTTGGTGGCTCATAGGTTATCATGCTAAAAGATTAATTCGAATAGTAATTGATTTCTGCGGGAGCTGTAAAAGGGTTAACGTTAGGTTATTTTTGTTTTGGGCATGGGAAGCTGCAGAACAACTTTATACTGAGATTTCATACTAAAGAGGATGGAATGATATAAGAAGGAGTAGATGGAATGCACTAAAGAATGACTTTAATATATGCTGGCTTGAACGCTTTGGAAGCTTTTTCCTATTTAACTTAAGCATAAGAATTAAAAGTTGCACATTTTTTAAAGACTTTATTGCAAGTTCCAAAATTCAAAACCAAACCAATGGAACTAAAAGGTATCCTTCTTGGCATTATTACGCAACATTGTATACATTATCGTATTTACTCACAAATGATTCAATACACAAAGGAGCTTTTAATAGAGGACATTGCTTAAAGCAACCATCGTTTAATGGATTCCCAACCTTGTTTTGTAGAAACAAACAATAAATAGCCCCACATGCTAACAATTGGGTGTCGTTCATCCACCCTTTCATCGTTAAATAAGTAAATTGAGAATTTTGGAGAAAATTTGTTTTTATGGAAATTAAAGTCGCAGTCACCATTTATACAGTAAGGAGGCAGCCGCATAATAAGATTACAACAGGAACCAAGCGGAATTGTTACAGCGTACAGTCTCAGAAATTCTCGCAAACAGGCCATAAATGCCAATCTGTGGCTTCTAAAACTCATCTATGAATAAATAAAATCTATTTGTTGCAAAATTGTAACCAGAAATTACTACGTTTTCCGTCTGGCTTGACGGGTTACAAAAACCTGTGCCTACGACAAGGATGTTTTAAATAAAAGGAGAAATCCGTATCCGTGTTGGAGCAAGCACAGAACACCCATCCTTCGTTTGATATTAAAATTCATTTCGCACATTTTGCCGCCGGAATTGGCAATAAAAAGCATCTTGTGTGCTCGGTAAAGTTTCAGTCGCCTTTTCTAAAGTGCTACCAATACTACTGAAATAAGTCTACCTAGGCATCCGGAAAGAAGGAAAGCTTCCTTGGTTGCGTGAACTAAATCTATTCTTTGAGTTCTCCTTCACAAAAGTGTCTTTAAAAACTCTTTTTTTCAGGATTTTAGAAAAATTATAATTCTGAGAATTTTTCTTAGAGTGGTGCTTTAGACGCTATCAAATTTCCGTATAAGAGTTTTAAAGTTTGCGATTAAGGCACTTCGGAGTCAGAGTATACTCAACAAGTTACTAAATTATTAATGAAACTCTACAACAACCCTTAAACACTAGAGCACCCTATCTTGTGGTCGAAAGGATGCGATCGTTTGGTTAAAAGCATTGCAGGCTATTACACTCTGCTAAATTATTATTGAAATTGGTAAGGAAGATGCCTCTTAGTTTATTTATGAGATGATAGTTATTAGTTTAATCCTATAACTGCAATTCATATAGTGAATTGATGACTATGAAATTATACTACGCTAAACGTAGTGCTATTACTCAGTTTCGTATCATTTATTCACTACACATGGATAGAAACCTTCTGCAATTTTACTACGGAGATGAGCTCTGAGTAGTAGCAAAGAGAACCGTAAAAATTACGGTGGAGAACCGTAATGCCGATTATTTCGAGAAAAAATGTGTATTAGGCGGCAAATTTTTTCTTAGTCACACAGTAGATTTTATGAGTCAGTAAATTTTACGGTATTGTTCCGTAAAAATTGACTACGAGCACATTAAAAATTACTGAATGGATCGTAATCTTGGAATGTTTTCTACATGCTCCATCAACGCTCGACAACAAGCTAAAGACATGTTCGTGCACTTAAAACCATCGGTGCTCTGAACGAAAGTGTAACCGAAGAGCCAGAAACATCAATTCGCCGTCATTCTTACCAGCTTGGGCTTTGTTCATCCAACAAATGAATCCGATGCCGGGTGAACTTGGAGCACTTTACCAACTGCGGGAGACCATCTGCCTAAATATGCAGATTTGGTTGTTTAGAGGACCAGTTTGGTCTTGTTTGTAAAGTGGATATAAAATCTTGACACCATCTCCTCCAGAAATTTTGGTTGAATATTTTGCCATCTGCTAAGGTTGGATGTTGGATGGTATAAAGGGATACCTCTGGAATTTCCATTATCGGACCTTCGACAAGGAAATGGTTTGGAGTTAAAGCTTCGACAATATTAAAACCTTCTAGTGATGAGGGGTACCTATAATTCAGAACTGCTTCAATTTGGCACAATCATGTTTGCATTTTTTCGAAAGTTTAAAATGAATTTCTGATGCTCCTTTTCAAATTAAATTTGTTGGACTTTACCCCAGTCTCTCGTAATAGGGAGGAATAAAACTCCAAGCAATTCCCATGTTAATGAGTGGCTTACAAGGCTGTTCTAGAAAGTTTTTGAAGTTTTGAGGTGAAAATCTTTCAAATGGCACCGCACAGCTCCGGTAGTGTGAGATTTCTTACTAACAGCTCTCCGAAGATTAGCCGAAACACACCACAGTTAGGTCGCTTTTCCGCCCCTCCCAGTCTCCACCACCCCGCCTGCGAAACTGCTATCATTATTTTGCAAATAGCACCCTCTTCCAGGAATACCACAGTACTTTCAGCCGGCGTAAATCCAGCCTCTGCAGAACCTTCGGAAGGTAATTTTTCCACAGCTGTTTCTGTTATGGGTACCGTGGTTATAGGCAACCAGTAAGATCTACCATACCCTCCACCTCCACTCCCATAGAACCACCTCAGCCTGAGGCCCTCAGGAGACATCATTCGCGAATCGAATTACCGCTGGCTACCGCAGTGAGAAGGAAACCACTGCGGATTCCCTCGGTGATTAAGAAGTTATCTCCTCCCCGCATTAGTTAGTAGGCTACGTTCTAGGATGCATTGCCCGGTCGCTACCACTGTACCACTGAAGTGTAACTAACACTTGAGGGAGGCTTCAACTCTTCCGTCTATCCTCCAGCAACCCCTTGAAAGTCTTACGTGTATATAAGTCTGGCTAATGCTTGGAGTTTGCGTTGAGATCTTACAAAGGTTTTTCCGTTATCGCTATAAATGTTGGTGCAATATCCTCGTCGAGGTATAAAACGCCTTAAAACAGCTTTGAAAGCGTTTGTGGTTAGGTAATAACTTAGCTAACTCTAAGCGAAATGTCTCTGTCGCCAAACAAACGAATAAGCAGACATAGCCCTCCCATCCAAGGGTCCCAGCGTTGTCCACACTCGTATTTGCAAGGTCCGGCTAGCTTGGTTCGCGAGCTTAGGCAGATTACCCATTTGGAATGATTGAGGCTTGTTGGAGAATACATATGGTACACTTGAAGACCGCTCGTCGAACAGCGTGCCCTGCGCCGTGTTGTAAGTGATAACATGTCGGCCTATCAATCCGGAGGTCCAAGGTTCGAATTCCATCAGCAGCGACCCATGGTTGTTTTGTGTTCACAACATATTACGATAAAACGCCTTGGAGATTGCAGAGAAAAAGTCAGTGGTTCGGAATCCACTTTAAATTGTAGGTCCACTTGCAATCGTTATCTCGAATCGGGTGAAGTTGTTCTCCCGTCCCATGCCCCACAAGTGAAACTAGAGAGAGAGACTGAATGGAAAAGTCCTGGACTAGTGTGCAAATATTTTGTGTGGAAATGACATATCAACATATTGGCGCTATTATGACGTGGGTGGAGTAAGTTATAGCGTGTCGTCCTTCCCATCCGGCGATCCCAGATTCGAATCCCACTGGCGACTACACATGGGGTTACGGGAACTATAGAGAGAGATATGGATTTTCGGCAGGATTATTGCATGTTTTTGATTAAATTGAATTTCTCCACCACTAAGTCGTCCTCTCGCTCTGAGTAGCTTTGATTGGCTATGATAGGAAAGGAGGTCTAATTGGATTTTTGGAGGACAATGGTCCTTTTGACTTAAATAATTTTATTTCGTTTTCAAATTTCAAACTCAATTGTTTGTAATGTTCTAAAATTTGATTTGACTTTGACTTCCACTTGCATAGCTCAAAACCTCCTCTTTTGAGTACTTTACATTTTTCATCTGAGAGATTGTCACATCCAGTAAGGAGATCGTCAACGTAGAAATCTGTTCTAATTCGGGACAACGATAACAAGTTGACCTACAATTTAAAGTGGATTCCGAACCACTGACATTTTCTATTGTGATCTGCGGTCAGCAGCAAGCAAATATGGATCGCCGGCTGTGGGATTAGAATTTGGGACCTTTAGATTGGTAGGCCGACACGTTATAACTTCCTCCACCTGGGATTATACTCAGAGCTATTTCTATTAGTTCGCTGATAGTGCTTAGGAACTTTCCTGAGCCCAGTAAGGCCAAACTGTCGGCATAAAGCACCAACATCTTTCCATTTAGACCAGGATCTCATTAACTGTCAAGATCCACAGTAATGGTGACAATGCACCTCTTTACGGAGTTCCTTTGCAGACGTTTTTAACAAGAGCATTGTATATTGATAAAGTCTTGATATAGTAAATTCTCTTATAATATTTAGTCACGCTTTGTAATTTAGCAACTTATTGGTCCACCACGAGCTTTAGTTACCACTGTACATAAGCAGTCATTTCATGTAAGGCTTCTAATATAGGAATCTCGAGTGTGCTTTTGGACGTTGCCTGCTAACAGGAAGTTTTATGATTGAACAAAAATTCTCGAATTAACGTCGGGACCACCAATAGAGTTCGCCATTAGATAGTTTGTCATCTAGAAACGAATAGTATGATGCAGAAAATTAAAGTCGTGGCAATGCAACTATTTTTTGAGTGAATAAAGCATTTCTGTGATTTAATTTTTTAAAAATCTGACCGTTTAGCTTTGTGTCAAGACGCATTGTCATGCTGGAAGAAGAACTCCTCATTTTGCGAAGAACTCTAAAGGATGGCCTTCAAGTGATTTTCCATGACATCAATGTAGGTTTCGATAGTTATTTGACTAATAATCTCAGATGTCCACGTCCGCGAGAATAAAACATCCTCAAACAATAACATCGCAATCTTCCATGCATTTAGGGCGAAAACGCTCTCCTATTCTTGTAAAATATTGCATCGGACGAGTGGACATTCAATTTGCGTCCATTCGAGTAGATAGTATGTGGAATATATCTTGCGTCCATAAACGATGTTCCCACGCCCACTGGAGACGAAGTTGCTTCACTCTAGTTTTTAACTGAGGCATGTTTTATTGACCGCCGACCATGTCTTGCCTTCGTAAGTCGGTTGAAGGAGAAATATCCCCGTAATGCGAACAAATTAATTCTTGCCGTAATAGTGGAGTCAATGAGTCGGGATTGTGGTCCAAAAACACCGAAAATTCGGGCACCCACAAGACCCCCGCACGGCTTTAGATGTTGCATGGTTTCTGATGGAAACTGTTCATGATTTGACCGGGTTATAACAAAGGAAGAATAATTATGGTAGGGACATAACCGTACCTACCCTTGGGGTGGTGGCGTCTATCTTCTGTGTTTAAGACCCCTGATTGTTTGTGTGGGCGTGTTTTGGATTTTTATTACTAATGTTTTTTTTTGCATGCTGGTTGGGAGAGTCATTTACCATTTGGAGAATTGGTCAATTGATTCTAGGCTTCTGCCTGAGAAGTGCGCCTTCTGTTTGGCTCCCCCCCCCCCCCCCCCCCCCGCCACTCCTTTTCAAGGATGGCCCTGGCCTTTACCCTTTACTTATGATTCCACTTGCATCAAATTTAAACCCTTCCCTTTTGTGAATAAGCACTACCGAGCATTATTGTAAGGAAATACGTTAAAAAAGTGGTAAACTCATCTGAAGGTATTTTTTTTTTCTAAGCAGTATCCTCAAAAACTAGGCTGGGCAGGGGTGATGAAGGGGGTAAACGGTTAAGGTCAGAGTATAGATGTTACCACTGAGAGATTAGAATTGATCCCCAATGGTAGTTATGGTCATGTCCCTGCTATAATTATTCTTCCGTTGTCATAGTCCGGTCAAATGATCAACAATTTCCGTCAGAAACCATGTAGGCTCGATTAAAAACCTTTCTTACTATGATATTCGCGTTCAGCGACCTCAAAAACCGTGGATAGTTGGTCTTGCAGATGCGCAAATTTCTTGCGTAGTTATCCGAATCATTGACTCAACTATAAATCTACAGATGATAGATTTATAGTTGAGCCAACAAAGATCAACGATCCAAAAACCGATCTTGCCGAACATATCCTCGGACCCGTGATTTTTATTAGCTTTGATTATAGTATATATGCATGGACTCTTTTTTCGTGCCGTTAATTAAATTGCAAAAAGTGTATATGTTATCCAGAAATTTTGTTAACATGTTTATATCCAGACTAAATCACGTTTTAAATGTGATATTAATCTATTCGATTAAAGACTCCTACATGGGTTTTATCATTGATATCGTATCTCATGTTTGCTGTATTGCGTTAATCAAAAAAATACTATATGATTTAATGAAATAATCACTTGATTACAGGTGGCCTAATTATATTGTTTATTGTACACCTTAATGACAAATGAGCCCGTTTGTAAGCTCCTACTAATTTCGCTGTAAATATTTCAGCTGTTGAGCTTTTGCAGGTATTCCGTAATAAATCCGAACCCCTTCTTGACCCACAAGAATAATGAAATTGCCATGAAGTCTTAAATGCTGCTATTTTATATTAAGATGTATTGGGCAACACCGGTTATTAACCACATCGTTTTCATAAAGAATATTGAAGTTATCGGGCGGAAATTAAGTCCTCACCTCATTCAATAAATTAGCGTCGCTTAATAACGCAATAAGGCCGAAGACCTGGCAATAAATGAAATTACTAAGCGCTGCAAACAGCCTCATTAAGCACGAGAAATTAATTTTCCTTAGCTCTACAGGACATTACCTGGATATCCTGCTAGAACTCTCTGTTGGGTAAATACTGTGCAAGCCCGAAAAGGAAGGAAAAAAAAATAGCCAAAAACAAAACGGGAGCAAACACAGCCATATCGTTGTGGAACGTCTTGAAAAGGACGAGACTCTTACCGGGCGGAAATAAGGGAGGCAGTCAAGTGAGCTGTTTTCTTTCTCGGGTAAACAAAAGATTCATTTGGACTCTGCCGGGAATTGCTTTTTACCCTTTCGAATTGACAGATTAATACACTTCGATGGTGGACTAACAGAATGCAATAAAGAAAAGTAGCTACTTCCTCACACCGGAAATCGTGTCAAGGGATGGATAAAGCCAATTACAAGGAATCGTCTGGGTCATCGGAGTGATATGTCCAATTCCAGATGCTCGAAGACTAAGCGTCCATCGTAAAAGTCATTTATTTTCCAAGCACGTGCTTACAAAAAATTGGCACAAGATCTTACCATCACATCATCTCAAGCTTGTAAGCACGTAATATGAGGAATGAGAGCAATTATTTTCTAAAATGAAAGGAACTTTGCTCCACATCCGCAAAATCATGCAACTCATGCAAGGTGGGTTACTTTTACGTAGTAAAGTAATTTTAAGCCACGATTAATATTACACTTTTCCTGTTCAAAAGATTCCAGGAAGGCACTTTTCTAGAACGACCAGGTGCCACTTGTTGTTCAAGTAGAGCAAAAGAAGCAGGAAAGCACCCAGAAGATATATGGACCATTTACGTAGTTTCGGAAAATTTTGAAGGTAACAAGAGATAGATATAGCAAAATGTTGAATGGGAAGTGTTTACACGTTTCTAAGATATTTTTTGTTAGTCTTCACCACATTTTGTGTGGTTTCTTCAGGTGTCGTATAGTGGTCGGAAATTGAAAAAATTGTTATAAAAAGCATAAAAGTTAGTTAGTTTTATACATTACCTTTAATTGTTCTTGGGTAGCTGTTCTGTTTGAAAAAAATACTAAAAAAAGATTAACAAAAAAATAAATACAATACAAAAAATAACACAAAAATGAGATCAAAAAAAGATAAAAAGAGAAAAGAAAAACAAATTAACTATACATCAGCCGCTGTCTTATGAGCGTCAATAGAATCAAAACGACTATTAAATAAGCGAGACACTGAAGTTATAGTCTCGTTCATTCCATAGTTGGAGCGATGATTAGGGATATGGAAGAAGTTCCAAGTTTTCTAGGAACGAGACGGAATCGACAATTTCAAAGCAGCCAACAATTCAATGTCAACGAATTCATATTCGTCATATTGTCAGAATGGTTCCCCCTGAGGTTTCCTCCCAATTTCTATGCATTCGAGACACTTTCCAATTTGATGTGTCTTTGATGCAATGATTATGGTTTCTCATTATGATATACTCGTCCTCAGAGTCCCCAGGGACAAAGATCAGCATTTGTCTGATGTCTTTAACAACATCCATGCGGTCCAACCTAAAAGTAACTCCTTCTCAACATTTTTCTCGTTTTTTGCGATTTCCACATACTCAGACCTTACATTACTGGTTAACACATCTTAGTGCTAACAGACCATCCTTCAATGTCAACGAATTGACCTCTGTATCATCGACGTTTTTAGGAAGGAAGGCTGTAGCCTCCTTAAAAGTCCCTAGTTGAGCCGGCTGTATCACCCCATCCCTACTCGCGTCCATGACTCCCCAGACGTAGGTTGTGCACCGTCACCAGGGAGAAGGTCAGCCTCCCGCTGGTGCCGGTTGCCATCCCTTCCTGGAGAGTTTTATATTCCGTACCCACGCAGACACCTTACTCTTAGTCTGTACAGGTCTGGTTTTTGGCTCGGGTTATGATTCCCCTTCTGTTCTCTTGTTGACTGGTAGTCGATTTTTTGTTGTCCGCTCTATCGCTCTTGCTTGGTTCAGCTCGCCCTTTTCCTATCCGCGCACTTGGGCTTACATCGTAAACGTCCTGCCAACTTGATCCACCTTTCGACTTTCACTATCCATTGAGGTTACCGGTTTTCCAGTCCCTAAAATGGCACCTTGGAATCGTTTCACCATACCCGTACTGCATATTTTACTGTTGCGTGTTCCGTGGAGATAGCCAACTCCTACGAGTTTACCATCTTTGCCTCCGCCGCACCTGAGGAAGTACTTGTTATTGGTAATGGAACCTTCTTCAGGGACTGCTACAGCAAAGAACCAATGTAAGTCCAGCCTCCACAGCCGCCGCCGAACTTTCTGAAATCAATTTTCTCAGAGCTGCGCCTTTTGTGGGTAAAGTGCAGAAGCACTTTTGTCTTTTTTTTGTGAGGTGGAAAGCATCGAATGCTGAGGTGTGGGACGTTAACTCACTATAACCACCTCTCCTCACCCGATTTACCCCACGGAACCATCGATACGCATTACTTCGCGGAGCGGGCAATGGCAATGAAAGCTCAGCTTCTTAGAATTACCGATTCTTCTCTGTTCATTTGCCCTTCTCAGCCCTCCCTGGGTGCAGCTAATAGCTTCACATACTGCGTTCCAGATCTCATGGAAATGGAATATTTCCGATACAAGCGATTGTACGCTTAATACCCAAATTAAAAACGATTGTAAGTTTTCCCTCATAAAGCTGCGGATCTTCATACAAGTGTCTTAGCATTTAGGATAAAAGGGGGTGTAAATAATAACAAGAACCACTATGCCCAGTTAGAAACTGAGTAAAGTGGTAATGTACATACATCGCCATGGCGCCGCATTATCCAAGGCTCGATATTTGGAATTAACCTAAGTATGTATTCACCTACCTTTATGAGAGTTATCCCATCGCTCCTGCCACACACTCAATGTGTGAGCTCTTTCTACTCAGCGAGACTCCTCAATGATCTGACGGTCAGCTGGTCTGCCTCGATACAGTCGCTGCATTTCGTCAGCCAATATGTCCACCTGTGGCATTCTTGCAATCATATACGCTGCCTCATCCGACGTCGTCCTGGTGACCCTTAAAGCACCAAGTCGGTACAATTTGCTAGTGTTTCCTTGTAGCACTTTACCTCCATAGGCTTTGCCCAGATTGTTGCAGTGTACAATAGTATTGAGGTGACCACTCTAGCAGGAATAGTTTCCTCGATGGTTTAGGTCCTCCGATATTTGGCATCATAAGCGACAGTGCCGCTATTGCCTTATCCGTCTTTTCACTTGCATACTCTAGGTATTTTGTAAAGTTTAACCTATTATGTATCATCACTTCGAGGCATTTTATTACCTCTTTCGGTGTCATTTTATGATCCCCAAATCTGACTCTCAAGACTTCTCTTTTTTCGACTACTGATTAGCACGGCTTGTGACTTATGCACTGTTAGCTGCAGCCCATCTTTTAATGGTTTGGATGGACTCGTTGGCTGCCCACTCTACATAGTCGTCAGTTAATCCAACAATTGTCCCCCCCCCCCCCTCCGTGGGAACGTGACACTTAGAACCATAGTAGTGGGCCCAGCACCGATCCTTGCGTCACTCCGTCGGTTATGTGGTATTCCTGTGGGTCTTTTTCTGTGTCATAGCAGAGCTTTCCACATGTGAAGTAGTCTTTAATAAACCTCCGAATACCATCTCTTCCCTATATAGGGTAGGTCCCTTCAGGGTAGGTCCACGATATCCAACTTGTTGGAGTTTGTTTCTTGCAGTGTGGGTAGATTTCTGGATGGCTACCAAACGGATTGCATTTATACTGATTTCAGTAAGGCATTTGATAAGCTGTCTCACTCTGTTATCGTTTTCAAATTGGCCAGGATGGGTTTGCCGCCTCCACTTATAGCATGGATTAAGTCGTATTTATCTAATAGGACTTATAGTGTGCGTTTTCGGGGCGTGCTCTCCGATGCTTTTGTAGCTCCTTCAGGCGTTCCCCAGGGTAGTCATCTTGGTCCCTTGCTATTCATCTTATCTATTGATGATATTACTTGTTTGCTTCAAAGAAGTAAAATTCTTATTTATGCGGATGATATCAAGATTTTTCTCGCAATTAAATCTTTTGGCGATTGCGAGATCTTGCAGTCGGATCTACACATATTTTATAGCTGGTGTGGCAATAATAATCTTAAATTAAACATTGAGAAATGTCAGGTTATGATTTTCTCGAGGTCCCGCAACTACTGTACTTTTGAGTACAAGTTTGATGGTACTTGTATTCAACGGGTGGAAGGGGTGAAGGACTTGGGCGTGTACCTTGATAGACAACTTAACTTCATCCCCCACATTAATAATATCGCTTCCAGGGTCAATTCTATGCTGGAATTTATCCTTCGTTGGTCCAGGGAGTTTCCTGGCCCTCACATAAGACTTCATCTGTATACATCCCTTGTTAGACCATTGCTGGAGTATGCTAGTCCGGTTTGGTCTCCATTTCACAGATCTCACATTAAACGTATTGAATCCGTTCAGCGTAGATTTGTGAGAGCGGCTCTTAGTGCTTTGCCCTGGAGTGACCCTCTTATTCTACCTCCATATGAAGAGCGATTAGGTCTGCTACAACTTTCTACTGTCGAGAAGCGCCGTTGGGTTGCTGATATAATTTTTCTACCCAGCTTCTTCAGGGGAAGGTTGACAGTGAGGAACTTTCGTCCAAAAGTATACCTAGAGAACTGTCCTATACCCTTCGAAACCGTTCTAACTTGCGGATAGCTTATTCGTGCACTAGGTACGGTATGTTTGAGCCGATTAACCGCATGTATAGGTTTGCTAATGATGTTGGTGATGTTTTCAGTACTAATGTGGACAAGGTTACATTAAAGAGTAGCCTCTACAAGTTGTAGCCATCTTGTTGCATTCAGTCGTTTTTGTACGGCCTTTTTAATTTTGTTTTTTTTATATGAGTTTGTGTAAGTATTGCATTGGCTTGGCTCAAGGATCTCTATGCCTGTTACACTCCTAATTTTGTCCTTCTGGGTACTAATATTAGTTTTTGCATGCTGGTGTGGGAGCCTCATTCACCTCAATATTTTGTTATATTCGGGTGGATAGGTTAATTTTCCGGGCTTCTGCCCGTGAAGTGCGCCTTCTGGGTTAGAAGGGTTAATTCTAGTAACAAAGTTACCCTGTTTGGATCTGTCATCCCCTCCTCCTCCATTCCAAAAGAAGTTCCTGGATTTCTTGATTTTTTTAAATTTACCCATAAGTGTTCCCACAATTTTTGGAAGAAGTAAAAGGAATAGGTGGACAAAAATCCCTCCATACCCACCCTACTCGAATAGAATACAACAGGAGCCTTAGAAGACACCAGTCCCAATCACCCCTGGATCCTGCAGAGAATGAAACCACTGCAAACGCCCTCAGCATGGCCTACTACAGATTTTGGAGAGGGATTTTTCAAGAGGTTATCTCCTCCTACGTTTTAGGATGCATTGCCCGGCGGTTGCTACCGCTTTGAGGTGTAACTAACACTTAAGAGTGTTCAGATGAGATTCGCCGTAGCCTAAAAGGGTGTGTTTCGTCATTGGCCTACCTGTCCAGAGTTCCCAGGTTCAAATCCCGACGACAGCGACCCATCGACATTTTCTGCTGACAACAGATTACGATAAAAAGGACCTGGAAATTACAGAGGAAATGTAAGTGGTTCGGAATCTACTTTAAATTCTCTTTATCCACCCCATGCCCTACAAGGAGCTACGGGAACAAAACGAAACGTTTACTAGATGTAGAGAAAGCAATGTTTGTAATGTACGTCGTGTCCCTTTTCGCATAAAGGGGATGAGAGTATAGGGCGCAAGGTAGGATAAATACAATGCCCCAATTAAACTTTCTTAACGCAAGTGCGATCTCACTTTTCATTTTTAATAGCTTGCTTGCAACGTCAAAATAGACCGATTAAAATAAAAAAAAATCTATTTTGTTGGTACATAAAACCGTGATTAACCTGGATCAGTGCAGAAAAATTATACAAATCTATTAAGTATAAAATATATCAAGTTATTTGCAAAATTCCTAAATATTTTTTGCACCTTTTAAACAAAATAGCCGCCATAAGTCAACTCTGATTGGTGGAGAATTTTAAAGCACTTAATTGATTCTACCAAACAAAAAATAAAATTAATATTATAGTACTCTAGGATAATGTAAACCTTGGTTAATCAAATATTCATAGACAAAATGTAGGCGGTGCTTTGCCTTTATTGATTACGGTGTCGGAATAATACCTCCGTTAATTACGGAAATGATGTAGGAAATCCCTTTAAGGAGCATAAAATCCTTTCAATTTCCTGATCTATATGTTCTTGTAAGTAATCAATAATTAAAAAGGAATTAATTTATAGGCGAAGATTTGAAAGATTTTGTGTGGGTAAGAAAACGCCTTAGACGAGTACTATTTATCTTTACAAGCGTTGCTCATACTATCAAACAATTAATTGCTTTCCTTTAAAAGGAACATGATATAAGTTAAGAACTACTCCATTAAAAGTTGAAACCATTAACCTAATTAATTGTACCTACATACTTATGTTTAATTTAGGCACTTTACATGTGCTATTATATTGCCATAAGCACAAGTAAAACTAATTTTAACTACAACTCCTTAATAAATTAATTTCGAACCTCATACTTGAAATGCCACTTAATGCTTATTACAATATCTTACACGACTTTGAGTTGGTTTCACCGCTTTCAAAAGCCTAATTGATTGTATCTATCTGAAACCAATTCACCCACATACTCCTCCCATGGGTATATTTAGTTAACACAAACGTTAATGGGTTGAAAACCATACTGGGTTGAAACCCTTTGAAACTCTGATTTCTGACATTCAACACGTAACCTAAGTTGTGGTGACTGATGAAATTATAAAATACCTTATCACCAATCAATCAAGAAAATAATAATAATATACCTGTAGCAGGGAATATCTTATTAAATACTCACCTGAAGGCATACAGGTATACACGGGAAACCTTATGAAGGTTAACAGATCCTAATACAAATCGTACAATCACGAAACATGAAACCAATACCGGATGCCTTGTACTGCTTTTGGCTTTAGGCATTTGGTGCTGGATTAAGTAGAGATGCCCTGGGTAAGTGTTTCGTTGGAAGTGAGATCAATTTAATTGAATTTTATGATGATATCCCCCAAGTCCAATTCGTTTCTTCTATTACTGCCCAACCCTGCAACATGTGGTTTCGTTTGCTCGGTTTAATAAAATTGGGTAATTTTGGGTATGAGATGTGTGGAGAAAACTCAAGAAAAGGACAGGCAACCCACATGTCAAATGAAGTTTTTATGGAATTTAAGATTTAAAGATTTGAAGCGAAAGAGTGTTGTGGAAATAAGAACATTTCCTTTCTTACTATTGAGGGAAATTTGTGAAATGTGCTCTGTTCGTAATATAATAAACGCTTACGTCGTAGAACAATTAAATTCCAAGTAACCTTTTTTCCATTAGTATCCGCAAGATCTTATAGGGCCTACGGCAGGATATGTTCCTCGATAATACAGATTTTAAGTGTACCTACTACTTAAGGTCACCGCAGTTCTAATATGTGCTTAAATGCTGCAATGCTCTCAATAGGCTCTGAAGTTGACAAGGATTGGTACCTTATAAAGTCAGCGAAAGAGCCATAGGACGAGCAATAAATTCTTTCGATCGGGTTAAAGCTCCAGAAGTCTTATTTAATGACACGGATGGTGTCGGTATATAGAAGCTTTCTTTGCCTAGGATACACCTAATAGCTAGGAGAGAAGTGAGCGAAACTATCATTCCGAAAACAGGCAAAGCGAGCCACATCGCAGCAAAATATT
The DNA here is from genome assembly GCA_964036015.1 of Leptarthrus brevirostris. Taxonomy (NCBI): domain Eukaryota; kingdom Metazoa; phylum Arthropoda; class Insecta; order Diptera; family Asilidae; genus Leptarthrus; species Leptarthrus brevirostris. Next base: position 7,026,005 of record OZ038371.1, on the reverse strand, counting down.
ACAGACCAACAAGTGTCTAATCCTTCATGCTCAAAGGGCTAGACAGGCTACTGGACGTGTATATAAGAGAGGTAAGGCAAGACTATACACGTTTCAAAAAACAAGCATGCCTGTATAAAAGGGAAGTCGGTTGAGACGGTGCTGCACGCAGTGGCATAGGTAATTGGAAGATCTCTGGAGTTTAAGGAATAAACTCCATCAATAAAGACGGAAGTCATCTATACCTTTCTCAGCAGGATGGGTATCAAAGGTTTCTGTAGCTGGATTGGTTCTATGCTCCTCAGCAGAAAAGTTGTGAGGAGAGCAGCATTCAGGAGAACACGAAAGGAAAAGGGGCTTCTTATTATCACCACTCCTGTAGTTAGTGGTTATGCACGAAATCCTGGATACACTAGAGAAAGAAGATTTCACAATTTTTGCATATGCGGACGACCAGGCGATATTGGTATCCGGCAGATTATTGATACTTATCAGCGAGAGGCTCGAATATGCGCTCCGAAAACTAGAAAAATGGACCTCAAACAGTGGACTGTGCGTTAACCCCTCAAATATGGAGCTTCTGCTTTTTACAAGAAAGAAGAAACTAGGAAATTTCTGGCTACCAATGCTGAGGGGTAAAGGTCATACTATTTCTGGTAGAGCCTAGAGTACCTATGGTTAATGTTAGACAATAACTGAAAGAGGAATGTTAAAGAGTCTATAGCGAAAGCAAGTGTGGTCTTCTATGCGCATAAGAGAACCTTTCAGGTTCAATGGGGACTTAAATCCAGAGTGGTATATTTACCGCAATAGCCAGGCCGATTTTGGCTTCGGCCCACTAGTCTGGTGAACACGACTGCATAAGAGATCTAGCTTGGAAGCTCTATAGGAAGTACAAAGATCTACGGGTCGGGGTATAACTGGGTGTTTGCGCACTACTCCCACAGTAGCATTGGAGCTCATGTCCGACCTATAGAAGTATGGTAGCGACAAGTGCAGTCAACCTGAAGGCTGTGCGTTGCCGGAATGGAGGAAGACTGCATAGTCTAGTATCCTTCGGAAGTTAGCCTGCATCGACAACTGAATAGACACCGATTACCGGCTGCCTGCTAAGGAGGAATGGGACATGATTGAAGTGGTGGAAGCATCAGATATCTCCGTATACACGGATTTGTCTAAAATGGGTGCAGGAACAGGAGCAGAAGTATGACTGACGTCTTAAAACAAACATTTGTTTAGTTAGAATTAAGATTAACTGAAACTGGAAAATATAGGTTTAGGAATAAGAAAACATATTTCAGGTGATTGTTGTCATTATTATTATCGTGAGTCACAATTGAGGCTATACGGATGAGATTTTGCATGACCCACGCGGTGAGTTACTGGTCTCAAATTTGTTAACTTTTTTCACAAATTCTTACTTTTTTTTCAAAATTTTCCGGTATAATGGAGCTTCATCGCTTGGTTTCATCAATAATCATTTAATAGTACAACAATTTTACTTGAAGCAGGTGATGAAATTCGGCGTAATTTTTTTTTTAAGTCGAGAGCACACCATCCCCTCCCTCTCCTCCCCTCACCCTGAAGACCGTATGTTTTCTTTTCGTAATGAATGTTCGCGTAAAAGTGTTCTATTCAAAATATAAAATTAGTATAAATTATAGAGATAGAGAGATATAGAGATACGCTTTTCCATACCCTTTTTTTAGTAGTAGTGGGGGCCCTATTAACCGCACTCTAGGTCTTTTCGTTCTACAAAGCGCGCAATGTTCAAATACCGATAAAACCATAATTGCCACTATCATTTGTTCATAGGCTTCACCATAGGTGCGGATTCAAGAAAGAGGAAGGCGGCGGTTCAGCCGAACTTTTTACTCTTTACAAGAATTATTATAAACTAATTCCTAATTGAATCGATGAGCCCGAAAACCTCAAAGAAGGCGTACATTGGTACCTGTTTCTATTTAAAACCTATTAACCCAATTCTCTTATCTTTAATTCCTTTCTTTACAGAGCTGTGCTTCAGCATCCTAGGGCATGCCCTTGAGTTTTGGCATTATGATAAAAAAAATTTAAATTGAATACTATTTAATACTTTTATAAATATTATTATTAAAAAATTGGTTAAGGGCGTGTTGGACACGCACATTATCTAAATTTTTCTTAAACTATTTTTGGAACAGTGCTCGTTATAGTTTTCATTCAAAGTCTTTAGTAAATGCTACAATTAAAAATTTTTAAAGATATTTTTTCAACAATAGTCAAAAGATGCTAAAACATTTTTGTATTTTAGGAGCAGTTCAATTATTGGGGTAGGTCTTCGCTATAGTTATCTCGGGCAAATTCCTGCCTGTCATAAGGGATCTTATGCAGAATGCCCTCACCAAGCTTACCAGGTGGGCGACGGGGCGTGGGCTTTGTATTAACCCTAACAAGACCGAGTAGGTCATCTTTACTAGGAAATATAAAATTCCTCCCGTTGACCCTCTGTATCTGAATGGCACCCGCCTAGACTTTGCCGAGGAAGCTAAATATTTGAGTATCATCCTGGATAGGAAGCTCAGCTGGAAGCCTAATATCCAGGAGAGGGTCAAGAAAGCAACTATAGCTCTTTACTCCTGCAAGAGGGCCATCGGTGGGAAATGGGGGTTTCAACCCAAGCTGACTCACTGGCTCTACGTTGCAGTCATTAGGCCAATCTTGTTGTATGGCGTGGTTGTCTGGTGGCCAGCACTGGACAAGGCCACTTACCTCAACGCTTTAAGGAAGATGCAGAGATCGGCCTGCATCTGTATCACCGGAGCGCTACGGACCACTCCTACTGATGCTCTGGAGATACTTCTTCATCTACTTCCTTAAGATCTGATGGGTAAACAGATGGCGGCTAATGCTGCCGTTAGACTTACAGCCACATCTCAGTGGTCCAATACTAGAGTTGGGCACTCCACAATTCTGGACTCCTTTTCGCTCCAAGTGGGGCATCTTGACTACACCACTCCCAGCTACTCCTTTCTCAAGCGTTTCTTATTGACCATTCCAACCAGGCTTGACTGGGATGGGGACACCAATCCCTGTAGGAAGCCCATTCAAATTTATACAGATGGCTCTAAGCTACAGGGCAGGGTGGGGGGTGGTATTTTCTCAGAGGCACTGAACATTAGCTTATCCTTCCGCCTTCCAGACTACTGTAGTGTGTTTCAGGCGGAGGTCATGGCTATTCAGGAAGCTTTGAATTGGCTGAGGGAGAACGAACCTCCAAAGGACATCTGTATTCTTACAGATAGTCAGGCTGCTCTGCTATCCCCTGATTCTGTCCTATCGACATCTAGGGATATTAATAGCTGTCGCTCGCATCTAAATGAGCTGGCTGAACGGTATCAAATTCACCTATGCTGGGTCCCAGGGCACAGGGATATTCCAGGAAACTGCGTAGCGGACGAGCTTGCAAGACGTGGTAGCACCCTGGAGATCCAATCGGAAAGGACTACTCTTGGTTGGCCCCTGGCAACCTGCAAGATGTTGCTTAGCAGGAGAGCAATCAACTTAGCGAACCACAGATGGGCAAACGGCACTACGTGCCATACATCCAGACAGATCTGGCCTAAACTGGATCTAAGGCGCTCCAATTTTCTGCTTTCGAGGGGCAGATCTGACCTTAGAATAGCTACTGGGGTTATCACAGGCCATTGCCTTATTGGCTTACACGCGAAGAGACTGGGGATCCCCTCAAATGACTTCTGCAGAAGCTGCATGGACGAGGAGGAGGAGGAAACCATTTTACACTACCTCTGCCGATTGACGTTGCAGATCTTTGGCGCTTGCTTGAATTCTTCGATTCCCGTGGCATCACAATGGGCCTTTTGAGGTCTAAGGGCGCCCTTTACGTCAGCCACACGAACCTAACCTAACCGAACCTTGGGGTAGGTCAAAATTATTTAGCACACTTTTCTCTCTATGAGAGAGTGGCCAACAAAAATTTCACCAAATAGTTTTTGGAGATATCTGGTAAAAACATGGTTTGGAAACATCGTTTACACTTGTTACACTTGTTTGAATTGATAAATACTTTTTGACCATTATCTTTGAAACCCGCTGTAGTGAAATAATATGCTATAAGTTTTTGGCGAGGTGACACAGTAAGGATTGTCTGGTTTGAATTTTAAGGAAAACTTACCAAGAAAAATTGTTTATTTTTAATTTTTGAAATTTGTAATATTACTGTTCTGTCCTTGTGTGGTTTCGATGTACCCTTTCATTTGCGTCAATTTCGCCTTACTAGATTTCTAGAGTGGAAATAAAGTTTACGCACTCTCAATATTGAAATATAAAATTGACTCTCCTAAACCATTCAAGTTGCTATATAATTTATTGTTTTTCTCGTAAACCTTGTCGTACGTGTTAAGAGCAGAACACAAATCAATAAAGTAATGGCAAAAACGAAAGAAAATAAAAAACAAACCAATAAAATTGACAACCGCAGAATTTGACAATGACAATATATCACAGGCTCTAATGATGTACCATATTAAAAAGTGTTTTGTCAGAAGCCTCCTGAATACAGAAGAAGCTTTACACAATAGTATCTCTCAGGCTAAATAAGGGAAAATAATAAAATGTTCCTTAGAAACAAGACAAAGAAATATACGGCACAAGTATTATATGTAGGTTATAAGCTACCTCTGCCCGCAGCTTTCGAAAGAACCATATATTATTTCTAAGAATTCTTTGATTTGATAATACTAAAGGCGCCTCTTAGGTGGAAACCAACACGAAAAAAGTTGTTTTCAGTCGCGTCTGGCTGGAATCTGTCACAAGGACCTTCAAAGTCTCTTGGTTGGATACAATGATGACACTGTGCCTCTTTTTACTCTTTTTGGTACAAAAGGCTATTTTAAATTGGCTTTCTATAAAATCAGAATTCTAAATTGCGACTTTAAGATCAAAAATAAAAACAAACGTCAGTTAAAATATTTTTTCAAGCTTTAATATGAGCAGAATCAATAGTGAATCTACGTACGATTTGCACTGATCCTTTTAACAGAACAATTTTTAAATACAAACTTGAAATTTTATACTCTTGGACAAAGTGAAAAGTTCATTTGTCATAAGTGTCTTTCTTAATTTAATTTGGAAAGTTTTCTTTCAACGTAATGATATAAAAACTTTTCACTAAAGCTGAAGTTAACGCTTCACATACCACTCACGTTCTTTCAGGACCTCAATTTATTGAACTTTTACAATTTCCGTTAGAAGGAAAGGACGCTAAGTATCTTCTATTTTTACATTCTACGCACAAAGGTAATTTGTAAAGGGGGAAACTCGAGGATTCCCTACGCTATTCATACAATCTTTCATCCAAACTTTCACAAAAGTCTAAAGGAATCCAACTTCACTTATCCTCAAAAGCTTGGACGTCTTTCTTCGTCTTCTCGGAGGCCATTTTACCTTTAAGACTTTTGAGGTAGAGGGAAAATTACAGAAATAAAAGAAATCTTGGGAAAATATTGGACAGATGGCAAGGGAGCAAACTGAAAGAATTAAGGGACTGGCGGGCGGATTTAAATTAAAAACGCATTACGGTCGACCGAACATAGATGTTCTCGTCTTCTGGTACCGTGCAATAAGAGATGAAACGTTCTTATTCCAGCATTATGCCATTATATACATATTTTATTCAAATGGAACACTTATACTGGGTTGATGTAATCTTGGCCAGGTAATCCACCTGAAAAATGTTAACAAGATATTTGATTTTCTCACAAGAACAAAAAAATAGAAGGTACGGTAGCAGATGACTTAAGTGCCTTTTTCAATTTCGGATTCTTTAAGGATAATAAGGTTAGACGGAGTAAAAATTGAGTCCTTTCTGAGAGTAATCTGGCAAATTACGTGAAAGGGAATAAATCGAAGGATACAATTCTTCAACAGCTTCCGTGAATTATGTCAATATCTTATTTTTCATAAATTTATCTTTATCATACCTGACTTATTTTGCCCAAGTAGATTATTTGCACATTTTGCCATTACGCTTTTTCAGTGGCAGATTTCACAGTTTCGTGTATTGTTGTGGAAGGGAATCTGCCATTCGTGTCAGCACTTTAAAATTTTGCTTTAGGATGAAAAACATAAAATTAGACATATAAGGTTGGGCCTTTAGTGCAGGGTTCCGAATCGATACAAAATATCGCTCCGCTCCACGAATCGATTCGGCCTGGAGCGTTATGAAAGTATCGAACCGCTCCGGAGCGAATCGGGTTTTTCCAAGTTTGATATCGAACCGCTCCGGAGCGGATCGTTATTTTCCAACTTTTATATCGAACCGCTCCGGAGCGGATCGTTATTTTCCAAGTCTGATATCGAACCGCTCCGGAGCGGATCGTTATTTTCCAAGTCTGTTATCGAACCGCTCCGGAGCGGATCATTATTATTTTTAATTTCAATCGATCCGAACCGCTCCTGGAGCGATATTGAATCGATTCGGAGCTATTAGAATATCGCTCCACTGAATCAAAGGAATATATACAGGGTGTATATGCCATAAAATTTTTTGTTTGGCTAGGGGAGATTTATCACCCCTCATTTTGGCACGTCAGATCTGAAACACCCTGTATAGTACTTTTTATAAAGTGCACCACATCTGCAATTTAATTACAAGGTGTCTTGTACTGAGAGGGCTTTTACAGTTTGGGTAAACCTGACATTTAATTACAAGATCTCTTTTACTGATCTATATATATATATAGGGTTTATAGAGTTGTGGTGAATGGGTGCTGGGTAGGAGCGAGTGGCGGGGTGTTGTAGCGGGATTTGCAACAAGGCCAACTAAAAAGTTTGGCTTTGTTAAGCTTAATGATCTCAGATTCAGCCGCATTGAGAATTCCCCAAAACGCCTTTGTATGTCTGGCGATGTCGGATCCCTCCCACTTTTCTCTGTGCCTCCTCGTACCCATTCCATGATTTCTTTTCTGATTTCTTGGATGGGTATGTTGAGCATTATTGGAGTGTCCTTATTTGCGCCCCACCGCGCCAGCTCATTTGTTTTTTCATTTCCTGGGATGCCACAGTACTCCACACTGACATCGTTTTGTCTCCCTAGTTCCGTGAGGGTCTGTGTACTGCAATCCTTAGGCTTCCATTCCTCTTATATTGAAGGAAAGTGTAGGCGATTTTACCTGTGTTGGTTAGTAGTTCTAATAATTCTTTTCTTTTTTACTCGATAATTTGATTGGAAGCTTTTTTAACTAAGCAATGAGTCTTAGGAAGTTATGAAGCAGAAATCGAAGTTTAAAGCTAGTTAAGTTCGGTTTTACACCAAAACATGAAATAGTATTTAAATGTGGTTGTAAAACACTCATTAAACCAAAACATCACAAGAAGATTAACAAAATGAACAACTAATTCGAAGAAGTGTATATGGGGACACTTAAGTTCGAATTAGTTGTTCATGAGACTCTACAGCGATATACCTTTTTCTATTTTGTTAATCTGCTTGTGTGTGGTTTAATGAGTGTTTTACAACCGCATTTAAATACTATTTCATGTTTTGGTGTAAAAATGAACTTAACTAGCTTTAAACTTCGATTTCTCGACTCATTGCTTAGTTAAAAAAGCAAATTTTCTTTTTACTATATTTTATTATTTTTATATTACTACAATAATTTTGAATACAAATATCTAACTTAACTTAACAATTTTGAGAGTCAACTGTTCTTTTATTTACAAGGCAAGCAAGTGTTGCAAGGAATGATTTGGTAGCAGGCAATAAGCAAGACAACAACTATCGAAAAATTATGTCGGCTCTATTAGGTTCTTTACACAACACTTTATGTAAAAAATGTATTGATGTTGCCAGGCGACGAGTAGTGATAACATATTTAATTACCAATCCTGAAGTCCTAGGCTCGAATTCCACCGAGGTTGTTTTCTGCTGACAACAGATTACGATAAAAGGGCCATGGGGTGAGTAGTTCGGAATCCACTTTAAATTGTAGATTCACTTGCAACCATAACTCCGAATCGGGTGAAGTTCACAAGGAGTTACGGGTACTAGAGAGGAAGACCGAAATCCAAAAGTTTTAAACAGTTATTATGAAAACAGTTATTTGAGGCCCCACCCAACGTATCAACAATTATATCAATGTTTAAAAAACCAAAATGCTCTGAAAATTGCAAATATTCAATACTTGAAGTTACAATGTCATTTCCTTTCGGTTTTACGATTTTTACAAACTTGTAAGGTGCAACTTTTCGATCAATTGGTTAAACCGGTCGAAAGTTATTGTATTCACGGGCATACCGGCGAATAGACGGATAGAAGGATTGATCTGTCCGTTGGACAGATAGACAGACAACAATCTAGTCGAGTTGATTTATAGGACCTTAGTACATGTACTAATTTTAAAGTTGCTGATTATTGCATTTCTTTCAACAGAAGTAAGTCATAAAGTTAAGTTAAGTTAAAAAATTCTCCCAAAATTTCAAAATTTTACATGCCTTCCTTTCCAATTAACGTCTTTAAACGGTCTATTATTTTTCATTATGAAGTAATTTCAAAAAGCTTGTATTCAGCATATCTTTTAATTGATTTATAAGTAATGCTCCCATTTATACACGTTCTTTTCGTATCTCCTTTCTGAATTTAACGTACTAGGGGGAATTCCGAGGGTAAAATAAATATTAAATTGCATTAAGGCCCGTGAATAATGACGTAATTTGTTAATATTTTACATTTTTGCACAGCAAGGGAATTCCCATCCGCAGCGTTGTAATTAAGATAATTTGGAAAAGTGAGAGAAGAACGAGGATAGAGCTTTAATTAATTACCTGATTTAACGCTGATTAATTGTTTACATAAGCAAGGTGATAAGGGAGTAATTAAAGTTAATTTAAACGAATCGGGTATTCAAATTTACGTCAGTTTTAAGCTTAAATTGATTAAGCATAAGGGCGACAAAATGATTTTAGATTTCATACTTCATAGGAATTGGACTTAATAAATTAATCAGTAGAATTTTAATATCTTAATAACTATATCAGATAAGTTAGGTGTACATATCACATCGAATAATGAAGGTAAAGTAATATATCAATAGGTCTGGTAATAAAAATCGTGAATTCTATTTAATTGTAAAATCACAGAAGTTCTGGGATTTTTTTTTTCAGTTGAAATACTTATCATCAATTTCATTTGACAATATGCGGTGATTGATGTTTCATCTGATAAGCCTTGGTACATTTCTTTGTGTTTGCGACTGTTTGTGGTAATGGTGTTTTTATTTAAATGTATCTTTACCAAAATATTCATTTTACACGAAATAACAAAATTCTTATAATGACAGTTTAAAGTAGAAGCAAAAATAATGAATAGAATAATGATTTGAGTTATACCTATCTACATCACTCAAGAAAAAAAGCAATAGCTCAGAGTAATGTCACGAAATGGGCTATGTATGAGCAATTTGCTGATTTGAGAATTTATTTACAGTGGAATCACCTACTCTCGAGCAATTTTATTTCGAACTTTAGTTTTGAAGAATTTAAATTATTGTTGTGGCTTCAAATACTTTTCCCTACTCAAATAATTTGGTGTTCTTTTTTCAAAAATAATTGAATTTCATTTACACAATTTTTTCTTATTTTGTTGGTATACTTGCCCCTTAATTTATTAAAAGATATAATTATTGCGAAATTTAAATTTAACGATGTCTAGCATTCATTTCATTACAGATAAATTAATTATTTGTCAGTATCATAGTAGAAACCTTAAAGGTAGTAAGAATTGCAGCATAGAATAATATAAAATAAAATAATTTAAATAAAATACAATTTGTACGAATCTTTGCCAAACACAATATTTAAATTATTCTTTCCATATAAAAAAGTTTTCGTACTAAATTCCTCGAAATTCCTTTCTACAATGTGAATAACAGGGTCTGGTAAATAATGTGTCGCATCATTGTATACCATTTAACTGGTAAAAATTCGTACAAAATATTAAACCGATCTTATGCAGTGGGAAGTTCCATGGACTATTTAAGCAATGAGTCACCATGATAGGAATTACCAGGTTTCGAAACAGGGCCAAGCGTGGCCAAATGCTATTGTGCCAAACGTCCGCTTTCTCAGACTGACCCAAGGCTTACCCACGGATTAAAAGTCATACCATGGTTTGTTAGCCTCTGGACAAGTTTTGGGCAAAATTTTGCGGATCCCTGAATAATGCTGCTGGGATTTCTAGTCTACGCCCAAACCTGAGCCAAGCTTGGTTTGACGGTTTGCGCCCAAGCTCTAGCTAAAGTTTAACTGCCAATAGTTGTTGTTTCAGCCTTTGCCCCCACTTTGATTGATATATCAGTATAATCATTACAGGGGTCGCAAATCAGTACATGTCCTTCCAAATCAGTACGCCTGCTAACCCTATAAGTGAGAGTCGTTTCTGTGCTAGAAGTGTCTTAACCCCATAGTATCCAAATACATTTAGAGTGTGATTGTGATCGCGGAAATTAATACCGAAAACTATCAACTCAACATTAACATTGGTCGATTTCGATAATTATGTTTCTGTACCTTCTTCCTACCCCCAGACGCAACGATTTTTTACTACCGCAGTATCTCACGGCATCTGGAGTGTCATTATTCTCCTCAGCGATACCAACAACTAAGGATTATCACTCTAATATCGGTCGGGTTCGATTATTTGTACGTGTCTCTCTTTTCCCACCCCCATTTCTAGTGGTGTCTTATACCAAATTTTTAAAGGAAGCGGAAATGTCATTATTTATCTTACTGACCTTGAAAATTCGATTCGACACTAATACCTAATACCGTTCGTTTCGATTATTTTTACATGTCACCTCCTTCACCCCTCCCCAACCTCCTTTTACTTACAGATCATTCGTAGTAGTTCAAGCTATGTCGAAGAAAGTATTGAACTTTGCCGTGAAAGTTACATTACAAATCAAATTAGCCGTTCCTAAGATTAGCTTAAGTCGTTTTCGATTATTATTTGTACATGTCACTTTCTTCGCACCCCCTTCTTCCCCATGTGTTATGACCAAAATATTTACCGGCATCGAGTGTCATTATTCATCTTACTGACCCCCACAAACTATGGATTTGACTCCAGTATTGGCCGTTTTCGAATATTTTTAAGTATCACCCCTTTCACCCTCCCATCCGCACCACCCTTGAACAATAAGTAGCCTAAAATATGCCTATGGAAATACTAACGCTTCTTGTAAAAGGCCCATCGAAATCGGATTAGCCGTTTCCGAGATCAGCCTGGACAGATAGACAAACAATAAAATAGTTTTTAACAAAACAAGTTGAACCGACTTCACAAAAAGCGCTAAAAGCATCAAATAACTTTTAATTTTATATCTATTATGACTACAACTATTTTGTTGCTCACTTTTTAGTGTCTTCTACTCTATAGCTACAACGAAAAAAGGACCATCCAAATCGGTCAACGCGTTAAAAAGTTATCCCAACCCCCCTCCATCCCACAAAATTTTTTTTTTCTCGTGGTATCAATCAAGAAACATACTAACCAACAAAAAAAGAAAATCGAAATCGGTCCACGCGTTACGAAGTTAGACTACCCCTCCCCCACCCCCACCATAGGACCAAATTATTCTCCTATTAGCAATGAGGGATCACACTATATACAACAGCGAAAGAACCATACAAATCGTTCCACGCGTTACAAAATTAGGTTCCACATCCACCCCACCAAAAATGTTGGTTCTCGTGGTATCAACCAGGGAACATACTCTACCCAACAAAAAAAAAGAATTATCCATATCGGTCCACGCGTTACGAAGTTAGAACCCGAGGCCACATTTTTTTTCCTATTAGCAATGGGGGATCGTACTCTGTACAACAAAAGAAGAACCATCCAAATCGGTCCACGTGTTACAAAGTTAGGTTTCACTTCGCACTAACTGAACCAGCCGCAGCTTTTAAGTAACCTGATTAGGTCATTCAGTTCGACGCTTGCGAACTCTTCAAGTCTATTAAAGAAATGTGATTCGTTATAACCTCAGTAACATTACGGAGATTTCGACGAATAGAAACGACGTTCTTTTTTTAATCCAGTTAGGCTATATCTTCCTTGATAGGTCGCAGGTTGTCAGATCGCTCCATCTGTGCTCGGCGAGCTAAACAGCTTTCAGGTGGACTCTCTTTTTACTGATATTCGAGGCCGGCCGAACACTGTCTATCTGTAAATTGGTCAACCTTCTTTCACCAGAAAATCAGCCGCCTCATTAAAAAAAATTACTCTGACCTTCTTTTTGCTAAAGACTCTAGGTGTGCTCGACGTTCACTTTAGACAAACTTTTTACCGCAACCATATGCTTAGATCTCAGCTTGCCTACCGCAAGGCTTATATATGATTGAACGCTCATTAAAATATGAAGAATATACTATTTACATCGTTCCTGGATATCAAAGGAGCCTTCAATAACGTTCGCTCGGAATCGATCCTTGAGTCTCTCGCCGAGCTCGACGTTGAGTAAAGACTCGACATTGACTCGGATATTGACGATTCTAGAATCACGGGTAGTACAGATCGCACTGGGTACTAGCCGTGTTGGAAGGTATGTTAGTAGGGGTACGCCTCAGGGTGGAGTTCTGTCTCCTCCACTTTATCGGATCATGTTGAACAAAATATTGCTGAAACTCGACCAAGAAAACATTAAAGCTGTCGTTTTTGTCAAAGATTCGGCAATCGAACACGGGGTTGGATCAATTCGTTGAGCGGCATGACCACCATGCCATGTGTCCCGGGTTCGAGATCAGGTTTCCCCGTAGGTTTTTGTTAAGAAATTAAAATAATTCACTCCGTTTTGGGCTGTTGTCTAGCTCGCAGCAATGCAAAAACAAGATATTCAAGTTTCCTCACTTCCCTTCCGGCCAAAACCATGCTAACGCATCAAAGGGTTATCCGCTAGGCTTTGGCCACATCGTATAAAAAATCCTGATATTGAGGAAGTTCCTTCTCGTATTGTGCGCTATTGTGGAGAAAGTGCTCAACAAGGTCAGCAGATGGTGCAAACAGTGTAAATTCGGGAAAGATGCTGATGATTTTTATCATTAAAACCTTAACACCCATTTTGCATTTGCAATTTTACCAGAAACTATATCAACCAGGAAGGAATAAAAAATCACTGTACTGTTAACGGATCCGGTGTCAGTCCGGGTGTTTTTTCTAAAACACTACAAATATAGGAGTCAAATAGACTGCCGGACAGCGTAGAGGGAGGTGATTGTATTCCAGGTCTGTACTGGCCACTGTATAATAGGCGAGCATGCGGCCAGGCTGGGCCGTCTATTAAATATGCAGTTTATGCTCAGTACCCAGCTCTAGCGGGTACTAGAAAGAAGTTGTTGGGAGATTACTTCTTGGAGAACCTTGAAGCAATCTCAACAGTAAAGATAGGAGTTAACCCAATTCCTACACTCCTTGAGTTGGATTTAACATAGCCATCACGGCTCATCAGCGTCTCGGCGCTATTACCTCGTTGTAAATGATAGACCAAGATCACCAATCCGGTTCTTACAGTCGTGGTATCAAAACGGCACATTAAGCGCTAAATGCTGTGCTAGTTATGTCGTTAGCACTCGCCACTTTAACGAACCAACAGCTCCCCAATTTTGGAGACCGCTCCAGCAACTACTAACCAGATGTGATATACTCGTGTTCAAGTCGAGCTCCTTGATGTCCGCTTGACTACCACTCAATGGCCAGGACCGCTGCTTGAAACACACTGCAGTGGCTCGGCAGTCTATACGAGTTTCGTATGTTAAGTTGTTCGGAGAAACCGCCGGTTCCCACCCATTCTGAGCCGTCCGAGAAGATCGGTATACCTGGTATTGGTAGTCACTGATAAGCTTCCCACTCCTCTCTCATTATTATGATTATACTGTCGCTGGCGCTGTTAATAAAGCAACACAAAAATTGCTTATGACATAGAGCTTTATTTGTTATTTTCAGATAGAAAAACTCATAGATTATGTATTCCACCTGCCACAATAGTATCTTTTTATTTCAATGTCATGTCTGAATATATGTATTTATAAGATGATATTTACGAACTGTTAATATACCATGCAAAATAATATTCTCTCGTAGCAATTTATCTCTGAATTACCATTTAACCTTTCAAATGTCATCCTTACATTCTTCGAGTATAACAGATGTACGAAAAATCAATTCCAATTACCTCTAGTATCCTCGAGCCCTTTTTCTTACACTTGACCGACAGCAACTTCAAGCATACTTTCCATACTCCAAAGAACAAGTACTGCTAAAGGATTGCTTCAGAATAATTTGTAATTCTATTTTTGCTCTAATAAAAGGTCGGATAGAGGAATACGATGTCTTTAAGTAATTAGTGTCTTTGATGAAAGCGATGTCTTGAATAATAAAAGCCCAATTTCCTCCCTTGTGAAATATCTTAAAATAAAGGCATTTGAAATATTAATTGACATACGAAGGACATACACAGGATTTCGATATTTGCTTGATGCAAGGACGAACTTGAACTTTCCTGCAAGGAAGCTAATTGAAGGGTTCAGGTTATAATTTAAGGTCACTGTAAATCTAATAGTAAGTATTGATTAAATTGTAGACATAGTCAATACTTACTACTTGGAACTGACATTAGATTTACTGAACTTTATAAAATCCAAAGAAGTATTCACTCTCCATCAAATAGGGTGGGTGTCTTACCAAAAGTGCCGAGCGCATGCAGCAGTAGATACATCCTTAATGTCTCCTAATTTTAATTTTTTTACTTTTATGAAAGGGAGATTTCTAATGACTTGTCTATAACTTAATAATTATACGTAAAGTCTAAATCATTGAACGAATCGCACTCAATACACTAGATTACTTAGAATCCTTAATAAAAATATACTTTAGTTCTGTAATCGAAATATTTGACTAAATCTATGGGTTAAATAATGAACCACTAAGTAAAAAAGCAAACAAAAATATTAGTTTAGGTTAGGTTATAGGGGTGCTGCGAAAAATATATTTCGCTAGCGCCACTTAGACCGCAGTCTGGGTCCCTTGCACCCCTTTTCTTTCTAGCGGGACCGTCTTTTAATTCAATGAGGTCTTTCATAGCCATCCTGATTTGAAAATCGAAATTCATTAGCTACAGTTCCCAGTCTACTTGCGTGATTGACTGTGGTCCAGTTTCCTATTAATATCTCCGTAAAATTTCTGGTATCACTTATGTTTTCGTTGAGTAGTGTCCTCATTTTTTTCTTACTATATATACTATATATGTGGTGTGTATACATGTGTCTGGCAATACAACACGTGTTACTGTTTTACCACCGAAGATCAGCTTTCCTTAATGCGTCTTTATAAATGTACTTCTTTAGGGCACCGATTAGAGTCCGCACGTAGTCCACTGGTACGGAGATATCCTTTTCAGAACCCCTTGTGTGTGTAATTCCCCGGAACATTACTGTGTCCCGGTACCCAGCTTAGAGTCACTTCGTTACATTAACATATTACCTCTAGACTACCCTTACATAATTGTACGACCCTTGATTGCACCACCACAGCTTCTAGAGCCTTAATGGCAGCTAGCTTGGCTGTCACTATGAACGCGTATGTACCTTCCGGACTCTCCTCTTCTTGACACCAGTAGTGCTGCCTGGTAAACCGCTACTATTTCTGCCTGAAAAACACTACATTTGTCCGGTAGTCTGTATGATTCATGCCACTGCCATTCGCTAGAGTATTCCCGCTCCTGTACCTGCGATCATTTTTGATCCATCCGTATATATGGATGTCTCTGTTATTCTTACCACTTCAGTTTCGTCCCATTCCTTTCTTTTATTAAACTTTGTATTAAGGCCTTTGCTAGAGTTTCGAACAGGGACCTGGTAATCTGTGTCTTCCTTGTAGTCAACGCATCCGGCTTTCCTAATATTGTTCCAGTGTTGGCCTCTCTTTCCATCAACCACCACCCTGACTGCACAGGTCACTGCAAAGTTCTTACATTGTAGATCCAGCAGCAATATATCAAGCATAACCTCTAGTTTGGCGTTGTAAAGATAGATCCCAATGCCTGCCACCCTCTAGATCTCAGATAGCAGGTCCAGATTGTACTTCTTATCCAATGCTAACCACCAGACCAATGATCAATAGGAGTAGATAGGTCTGACTATAGCAGCATACATCCACTGCACCACTTTGGGTTTTAGTTCCAATTTATTCCAAACATTCCTTTACAAGTATAGAATGCCACACTGGTTCACTTTACACGTTCTGTTATATTACTCCGAAAGTCGAGTCTCGAGTCTAGCTTCAAGCTCAGATACTTGGCTTCACTGGAAGGATTCCAGTTTTTTCCCCCTAGCATTGGGGTACTAAACTCTGGAAATTTCCTCTTCCTTATAAAAAGTACCAGCTTTATTTTTACAGGATTTACACCTAGTTTACTATTTGAGGCCCAGCCATCAAGTATGAGCTTAATATACTGGAGCCTTTCACTTATTGTGGATAGAAACTTGCATGATGCCAGAGTTAGTAGATCATCCGCATAGGCTGTGAAACCCTCCTTTTCTAAGGTGCCCAGAATATCATCAATCACTGCTAGCTAGAGAGAGAGAGCTTATCTCACTAGTTCACCAATGCTGGAGCTGACTGTCCTGTTGCGAAGCATTGAATTAAACCAGTTACATAGACTTCTAGCTTCCTTAGTCGATTATATACTATATTACTTCCCACGGTGCAGAAATCTTCAGTGTGGACCTAAATTTGAACACCCATCTTTGCCTAGGGGCATACACCTCACTATTTCAGGCAGAGATGCTGGCTCTGGTCTACGCACTGAATGAACATGCTGGAGAGTCGGGTGAGGGGCAAAAAGATAGTGGAGGCACTCGACAATCAGGCGGTGATCAGGTGTAAGGACGGCACCGTACTGTACTGTAAACTAAACACGTGTGCCCTTTTAAATGAAATGACACTGCCGTGGGTCCGAGGACACGCAGGGGTCGAAGGAAATGACTAAGCGGACGTACTGGCAAAACTAGGAGCTGCTTCGAGCTAGCTGTTTACTGCGCTAGGTAGGGGTACGGCAGAGGACCTGTTAAGAACGTGGGCCACGAGGGAATACTGGGAACAGTGGTACGTCGTGGACTCGTGCAGACAGGCTAAGATGGCGATTGTAGCGACCAGAATTGTTGAATATAGGAAGGTCCTGGATATAGATAGTAGGACCTTTAGATGGCTGAGAGCACTACTAACAGGACATGCTAACTTCAGGTGTCACCTAAAGAAGATGAAGATTCTCGAGAAGGATATCTGCAGAAGAAGAAAGCTGATGGGACACCACTGGATGGAAGAAAGAAGAATGGCAGAGGTGGGTTATAAGCAAATGCTTGCGCTAACCCGAGGAATCGAGGTGTGGGAAGAAAACTGGATTAGTCCGGGTCTCTCTCGCTGACATCGCAAGGGGTAGGAATGAAAGTGACCCGGACAAAGTAGTCTGATTCGAAGAATCCTTAGAGGAGTGTTTTTAGTGAGTCTTACACTACCAGAGACAATCGGGTCTCCTGGTGTCTGGAATGTCTTCACCCTCACGCAAACAAAAATATATTTCTTTCCTTTTCACATTATCTAAGGCTCTCTCAATATCCAGGAAAGCACCCAATGTGTACTCCTTGTACTGCAGGGATCTCCCTACGACTGACACTACTGCATGCAGTGCCATCTTAACGAACTTGACTCTGGTGTAGATGCGCTGACTATTTAGATTATTGTGACACTGCCTTATCTCTTTTATGTAAACGTCACTCTTACTTCCGTCCAAGCTATAGGAATATAACCAAGCTAGAGACAGCTTCTGTATTTGGGCACTAACTATCCTATGATGCCCTTTAGTGCCTTCTAGAGCATGATAGGACGTAATCCATCTACACCCGGGGATTTGACAGTTTCAAAAGATTTGACCGCCAACGCAGTTTTCTTGTAGTCGCCTATAAACTTAATAAGGTCCCAATCTTCGTCGTGTTACGGGACTCGTGACATCGTGGACCACATTCGTGCACTCCGGGAAATGAGTGTCGAGAAGTACTTTCAAGGGTGCCTCATTTTAAACTGTCCATTATCCTTATTCATTATTCATCCTTCTTTCTAATTGATGAGGGAGTATTTGTATCATTTGACCAGACCCTTCGGAGTCTGGAAGCTTTTGATTTTCTTTCTATAAACTCGCAAAACATCCTCCAAGAGGCTCTCTTTGTGGATCTTATTGCCTTCTTAAAAGATCTGAAACTTCTACTCTACTTCGTTTGGCCGCGTTGAAAAGTCTCTGCGAGGTCTCCCTCAGCTTTCCCAGTTCTGTACTCCACCGTTGTTGGATTTGACTTACTATGTGGATTATGATTCTCGAAATGCTTCGCTTAGCACATTGGTATCAGTATCGACCTCATTGTCCACTGCTGACTCCGTTTGTAGTCTGTTCGCTACTGAAGTTAACCTCAACGAGTATACAGTATCTGATAGAGACGATTTCTCAGGTATTCTCCAGTTATGCACCTCAATTCTAGCAGAGGTTGTGATTGGAGTTAAGCCGAAAACTTCCCTTCTTTGCATAGTAATGAATGTAGGCTCATCCCCTCTTACAAATAATCAGCTTGGTCTCTAAAATATAGTTAAAGGTAGTTGGTTATATCCGAGCTGCGCCATGTAGTATGATGGGCGTTGGCATCGCATCCTGGGAATTATTAAGTGTTCGCATAATAATTTTGTAAAGAAAAATTTTCAAATTGTTATCGGACTTTTCGGGGATACCCAAGCTGCCGCATACTGATTATAGAAAGCAACCTCAATAAGTAAGAAAAATTTCTTTCCATATCGTTTCCGTCACGATGAAAGGTTATTCAAATTTCTTCTTATCTGAGGCAGTTTCATGCATCATAAAAGTGATGCAAACTAAGCCCAATATGGTAACCCTGAAAATGTCTGCTTTTTGCTGCCGTAAATAAAGGAGGGCAATATATGGGGGTTTGGTTAAAAAGTTAAATTCTTAAAAGAAACGTCCACAAGGCATAGTTCTAGTACTACTCTTTTCATAAAACGGTTGGTATTCACAAGAAACTCCCATGTAGGACCCATAAACTCAGATAGTATAAAAAAAGGATGAAGTCAAGTGGTAAGGGTTTCCCTAGAGATTGTGTCGAGGACAGCACCAACAGCGAACCCAAACTTAATTTGCTTTATATCCTTCATGGAAAAACGATATCATGCCCCTCAATTTGACCACCGTGCGGCTGTCGTTTTGGTTTCAACAGCTGGGCGAAGCATATGAAGGGCTTCCGGAATTGAAATCATAAAGAAAAAAAATTCAATGGATCTGCCAGTTTTGGGATAAATTCTGGCATTAGATGTCCATCTCCATTTGATTTACCTCTATTGGAATATTGCCATAGGACATCCTTTCGAAAGGTCAATTGAAATATGGGACCAGGGCTCCAAATTAAGGACGATATAAAATTAAATGAGGTGTTCAGCATCACTTTTTAATATATGGTCGGAATGTCGACCTTATGGGACGCAAAATGAAATAAATTGCGTTTGAGTTTTTAAGGATACCTAGGGGCTTACATTATCAGAAATGAGAATTTCTGGTTAACCAGAAAATAAGAGTGACGTAGAGTTAAGTAGTAGTTTTATAGCTCTCGAACTTAATCATTGCTTCCATTGAAACGTAATTGTTCATCCTGAAATTGAAATTTTTTAAATAAAGGAATATATTGCTTTATGCGTTTTTTGAATGGTTGGTGTACATCAAAGCACATAAAGGCTTCCCTCTTATCACTTTGTCTACAGACTCTTTAATCAATGAACTTCACAAGTTTCTATCAAATCAAATTTTAATGATAAAATACGTTTTTGATTTTTCTTATTTATGGAAAATTTCTTTGAATTGTTCGTCATTCTGTGTAAGGCTGCTTCATTTAAAATTTTCTTTTTCTATTTCAGGATATTTTCCACTTCAATCAGAGCACTGTCTAGCGTGGATATGCTTGGATGTGCTATTTTGCACAGCTAGCATTATGCACCTTTGTACGATATCAGTGGATCGATACCTTTCTTTGAGATATCCTATGCGATTTGGACGAAACAAAACTCGTCGGAGAGTCACCTTGAAGATAATTTTCGTTTGGTTGCTATCTATTGCAATGAGTTTGCCACTTAGCTTGATGTATTCAAAGGTAAGACAAAATAATTAATTTTCCGTTATTACTCTAATTAATTAATGAATTGTTGGTAATCAAATTGATTTTATATTGTTTAACTATTAACATGATACATTACATTTTAAATCAAGATCAATTATTGAACATCAAATTGATGAAATTAAATGTTGACTAGCCGTTTTTTTTAAAAAAATGTTGAGGTCTGAAGCATAGAGTAAATATTAAATAGAAGAACAGATCCCTAATTTTCCCCGTTCAAGGTAACGAAATAATCTGGCAATGCTGTAGAAAATGTTTACTAAAAACAAATTTCAGCTGTCAAATAACAAATTCTTCCTGTCAAAGTTCAATGAGCAAGAATCCATTTCTTAGGAGAGCAATTTCCCTTTGTCTACATACATATGTGTTGGTTATATAATTACTGTGACGAAATTACATATCCAACTACATGCAAGTTGGCCTAGCCAAGCCTAGTTAACATTTATTCCCCTTTGTATTTAGCTTTAAGTTTGTAAGTAAATTCCTTTCATTTAATGAATCCTAAATAAATAAATAAATAAAACAATTTGGTGCATTAGAAATTATTGCCTAATAGATATCTCCAACACATCTTGTAGTAGACAATTGTGAGAGCCTCTGAGTCTGGCTGGTAGAAAGAATGGAAAAGTAAAGGAGAAGCATCTAAAATAGACAAATTAAAGTTTAAAAGTAAGCAGGGCATATTCGGACCCTTGTGGTATACTGTAATATTTTTATCTACTACAGTGAACAGACTTTCTTAAAAAGTATGCATGTAATACATCTGCAATGAAATTTTTTTTTATTTTCAAATTGAAGGGTTCCATATTTGCAAGATTCTATAGTTAAATTAAAAGCCTTTAAGAATTGATGTTTATAGGAAAACAGAATGAAATTTTGTAAAACGTTATATTATTCAGAGCTATAGATACGGATAGTAAAAGAGATTCTTTAAAGTTATTTTAATTTAAATTGTAATATAAAACTTTTGGCTGAAAATTGAAATAAATTAAATCCTAGTTGACCTCAAAACCGGATATTTTCCAATTCAAATGAAAATCAAACTTTTAAATCGATTCGATACTTACACAAATACACATCCTATGCAAACTGAATTCAATTTCTCGCTTTTAAATAAGGTTTCCTTTTGCTTTTTTCCAGGACCACGCTTCCGTTCTAGTCAATGGAACTTGTCAGATTCCGGATCCCGTGTACAAATTAGTCGGATCAATAGTTTGCTTTTACATCCCCTTGGGTGTGATGCTGCTTACTTACTACTTAACAGTAAGACTACTGGCAAGGCAACGACAAAACTTGGGTGGAACAAATAATCAAACGACCGGTTGGGCAAGCGGATGGCTTGGGCAAGCACCAGCACTAGGTAAAGGTTTTTACGTTTTTTTTTCAGGATATAAAAGGAGCAGTCCGAACTTCTGCTAGACTTCTCTTAAAATCAAATCAAATTTCAATAAGGAAAATTAAATCTTATAAAGATGTCTACGTTATTAATTTCTTAATGAAAATTCGTAATATTTATGCAGGGTGATAAAGAACAAATCATTTTGAGTTTAATTGAAACGGACAGCAATTCAACTTTTTCTGGCACTGGTAGGCTACTTTAAAATACGCTACGAAGGCGTTATTTAGGGTACCATCAGACGAGATACCTTTGCGTTTCAGGAAGTACTTTATCGAACTCTTTTAGATTCATAAATTATAAATTTGCCTTTC
Organism: Leptarthrus brevirostris; assembly: GCA_964036015.1. Lineage (NCBI taxonomy): Eukaryota > Metazoa > Arthropoda > Insecta > Diptera > Asilidae > Leptarthrus > Leptarthrus brevirostris. The sequence goes on along the minus strand of OZ038371.1, from coordinate 7,004,045 downwards.
GTGTTGACTTATTGCCTTTCGTGTTGACAGAAGTCTTCCAAAGCTCAGGAAAGCGGGCGAAACGCAAGTATAGGCTGAGTAAATAACAGAGAACGCGAACATGATACGAATGGAATATCTTCAAGAAAAAGGCGGAAATACCATCAGGACCACCTTAGAGGCCACTCGACAAATTAGACAAATGTTCATCAACACATGGAGGAGATTCGTTGAGAGGGAAGATACCCAGATTAACAAATCCTGGCCTAAGTTAAAGGCGTTGCCGCAGAACCAAACCAGCCGGTGTAATAAACGTTCTATGCCCTACAAGAGGTTTAGGAAACCAGAGAGAAAAAGAGAGAGGCAGGCGGCGCTTCATGTAGGAAAAATGAGAATAGGAAATATCACAAAAGGAAGAAGAAATTAGCAATTGGAAGAAGATCGTAATTTTTTAATCACGATACATCAAAGCGGAAGGATAGGCGTCACAGTCAGAACTCTTTGGGGTCATAACGGAATGTGGTTCTCATGTCAGGCAAGAACTCAGAATTGGATAACTGCAAGCCCTATCACTCAAGTTCCTTTGAGGCACCGTCAAGGCAAGGGCGAACCAAAACCTTAATGTGGCAGGAACACACCGAATTAAGCATGCATTAAGGAAGTCAGCTCATTTAAAGTTGAAGAAGAAGTCGCCCAGTAGAGAGGAATATACGCCAGCGGCATTAAAACGCGTGACATCCAAAAGTGCAGCGTGATGACAGGACTCAGAAACCAATGGTGTCAGGCATCTCCGTACCACTGTACCATCTGGATCGGACAAAAACACCAGATCGAAAAACCTGCCCGAATCATGAGCAACATTACAGCACTGAGCCAAGAGCCAATAAAGAACAGAGCGTATTGAGGAACAGACGTGAATATAGTCAAGAGGCTATCATCGTCAGGAGAAGGCTTTCAACCAATGGCAGGAAGGTAAAAATCGCCGAAAATCATGATGTCTTCCCAGGGAAACAGAGTGTCAGATAGGCTGTCAATAAACGCAACAAGTAGTTGGTACACTGCAGAGGACGAACAAGGAGGAATATAAACGATCAGTACAAACAGTTTTCTACCAGGGAAACTCAAGACGATGCACAAGAACTTAAGATCATGGGAACCAGCAATTTGCAAGGCTGAGTATTAGATCCCCTACCTAATCACACAGACCACACCACCAACCGGGGAAAAATATCGGAGAGATTACGATCCTGGCGAAAGGCCTCGCACTCAGGGCCAAAGAGTTTAGGGTCAGAAATCCCGGATCACAACCAAGTCCCAGTAATGCAAATCACAGCGGTGTTGAACGCACAAGAAGCTCGGCAGGTCGGTTTTAGAGTGCAATTCCATTACCATTATTATATTTATTTATTTATTAACAATATTTCATCAAAGTGCTGACTACTACAAAAAAAAAGTATAATAAACCATATAAAATCAAAGAATAAGGAGAGAATTAACAAAATATAAATATAGAATATAAAAGAGTACAAGAAGAACATAAAAAGTAAAAAGTACATAAAGTGAAAAGTAAAAAGTAACTTCAACGAAGCTGACTCCTCACATGATTTCGCGATAGATGAAAATCAAAGCAACCAAAAGAGGAATTATAAAATCATGACATCGATTTGATCGGCTCATTTAATCCATAATGCGATGCGATGCGATGAAAATGTAACTGAAGGAAGTCGTGATTCCTCAGGGAGCGAGCCGGAACCGATATGCCAAGACAAGCCAAGAGAACAGAAGAGTCTATGGACCCCGAATGCAGTCGAAAGCAAAACGAAACCTGGAGATACAGTGTCTCTTTTCAAGTGATTCCAAGTGCAAGAGTTCAAGTCTATCAACCTAAAATTAGAGAGAGAGTTGAATGAATTCATTGAGTGGCGCGACCACCATGCCATAGGTTCCTGGTCTCCCCGTCAGCTTTTGTTAAGAAATTAAAATAATCCACTCCGTCTCTGGGCTGTTGTCTAGCTCGCAGCAATGCAAAAACAAGACATTCAAATTTCCTCACTTCTCTTACCTTAATTCCCTTCCAGCCAAAACCATGCTAACGCATCAAAGGGTTGTCCCCCAGGCTTTGGCAACAGCGTTTAAAAAAACATAAGGTGGTTATGTAAGGGAGGAACCTCCGTTGAACAGCTTCAATGCGATTAATCTGTATCGCAAAGAGCGGTGACCAGCCTGAAGAGGCATATTCCAGAATAGGCCTGACAAAAGTGCAATATAAAAGCTTTGTAATGTAATGGGTATCAAATTCTTTTGAACACCACAGTCATATTAGCCTTGATGACTATGTCATCAAAATGATCCTCGAAAGAAAATTGGGAATTCAACCAGACACCTGGGTCCTTAATATTTGTAACTCTTGTTAGAGGACAAACCTCTATTGTTAAGTTAAATTGAAAGGGAGATCTTTTTCGTGAGAAAGACTTAGATATACATTTGCCGATATTTAGGGCAAGGCCGGTAATGGAAGACCAATTCTGAAAGGCGTTCAAGTCAGAATTTAAAAGTAGGCAATCGGCATTATCTGACACAGTGCGAAATATCTTACCGTCGCTGGCATAACAAAAAATATTTAGGTGAGACGAATCGTAGGTACATCATTGAAATAAATTATAAATAATAATGGCCCGAGGTGGGAGCGCTGCGGTACACCGGAAGTGTTGAAAATAACATCAGACAGAGTTCCACTAAAAGAAACCCGCTGAGTGCGTTCAGATAAGTACGAATAAATAAAATTACAAAAACTCGCAGAAACCCGAGAAGGGAGGGTTTGAGAACATGAATTCTATGATTTTTTCTATCGAAAGCTTTGCTGAAGTCAGTAAAAATACAGTAAACTTGCTTACCACCTTCAATTGCAGAAATACAAAAGTTGGAAAATTCCAATAAATCGGTTGCAGTTGATTTACCCCTTATGAAGCCATGTTAAACAACTGCAAGAACGGCTTGCAGTGGAAGTATAGAACATCGCAAATAAGTGCCTCAAAAATCTACATACAGCATACAAATACAGCATGGTCTACAGTTCGAAATTTCGCATTTATCACCTGTTTTGTGAAGGGGAATAATTAATGAGGTTTTCCAAGCTTTCCGTAAAACACCGCAACGAGTTCAGAGATTAAATAAATAACACAGAATAAGAGCAAGAATGGAACAACATCTTTTCACGGATAAGGCGGGGATACCGTCAGGATCAATTGAAAAATTATCATCCAAGGAAGAGATTTTCTTCAAAATCGCTGTCTCCGAAAGACGAAGAAGATGGATAGCCATCAGAATTGCGCTTCAAGTTCCCGAACGTCCAAAATCGCTTAGGATCGACGCGTAAGGATGTTTTCATTCTTTAAATATATTCATTATAAGAAGACACTAAATCAGATAAAACTTGACTGCGTAAATTAGAATATGTGAAATAGTCAGCGTCGCTCCTAGAGGAACAAAACCTCTTCCAGGCCTTACATTTAACATTCTTTGAATGTTTTAAGGAACTATCCAACCAAGACCTATCTTATCTTACGAGAAATTTTCTATGGTTTCGATTTATTTATTTTTTGTTTTCGTTTCCTCTTAGATCCTCTGTGTCCTTAGTTAGTCGATCTATTCCGCTCATATAGGCCAGCATACCTAAGCGACAGAAGATCTGTATTAAAACTGAAAGAAACAAATATATTGTCATAATTAGACGGAATCAATCTGAAACCACAAAATGTCTACAGAACTAAGATAGACTGACATTTTGAAGCCAAAAGAGTACAGCTGCTATAAAAAATACTTTAAGCTAGCTATATGTTAAGAAAGCAGTCTACGAATACAACTGCAGAAGTTTGTATTGTACGCAAAATTATGGGTATTAAATTTATATTGGTAGGTCTTAGTTGTTAATTGGTCTTACAATCACAAATTTTATATCATTAAAAAATTTGTATCTTTAGTACAATAACGATTACCTCGAAATAACAAATAAATTTCCTCCAAATTCTTGAGAACGTAAGCAGCTCAGAAAGAAAACGTAGAACATCTCTAATAATGACATTTAAAATAATCAGCAAGGGTTTATAAAACAATTGGAATAAAATCCCACTCTTGAAAGGAGCTTTTCTTTCCAACAAGAGAATATATAAAAAACGGCAAACTGAGCATATTGAAACTGAAATAAAAACAAGAAAATTAAACCCATCTTGAATAGGAATTTTACTGGAAATGAATAAAATTTTAAACGACCTACCTACGAATTCCTAAAAGCGCTCTCTACCTGTATAAGTACACAGCTTATTAAATTGCAAAGTTATTCGAAAAATAACAATGAAGTGAAATGAATCCGCTTATTAGATGTAAATTTAAAAAAAAAATAAAAAAATAAAAAATTTCTTATTCATAAAAATATATTAAAAGAATTTTCCATTCCTTGTACTTTTCGCAGAAAGACGATGCACCTGGCGGCGTCTTTTAAAAACAAGTCACTCGTCAACACCAAACCACCCACACTCAGCTACATCAACAGATACAGAGCTTTCAACGTTGGATACACATGAACTGTGGCTGCCTGACTCCAGGTAAATTTTCTTTTCTTTAACAAAAAGTTTATTTTCTTACCGGGGAAAACTCTTCTCAGCATACCTGAGCCAACGCCGTCCACAATGACAGCACTGCATCAATTTGGTGCAGAGATGCTGAAGTTATCTAGGGGATTGGAATCGGTGGCATCCTCCATTTCCTCATCACCACTAAAGTCTGATTTTAGCAATCATCACTCACCCTGTAATAATCAAATTTTACGGGATCAGAGAGCCAGTTTGGAGCAAAAACTACAAAAAAGGATTGATCGGTAAGTCCTTAAACTAATCTTAAAAACGTAAAATCTGCAAAGGAAGATGCAAACCGACTTATCTTCAGATATAGAGAATCTTTTGTAGGGCACCAATTGGATTGCTATTTCCATCTCCTAACTTCTTTCTTGAAATTACTCTGTCGATAGGGAACCTCTCAAGTGATTGATTTCGTCCCGCCTTATCTAATTCTTCTTCTTCTTTCCCACTTCAGGAAATGTGAATGGTTATTTATTTTCCTTCCCTCTGTGGAAGGAAAATCTTTTCTACTTATTTTGATTTCGATTTTGATTTGTCTTTTTTGTATGTCAGGTAAGGGTTATGACTGAATAGTGTTGAGGTGGAGTGATGTCGCTAAAAATATTGCTTGGGTCTTCTTATCGTATCTGAAGTGAAAATTTCTAAGAAATATGTCCGCGGAACCGATTTCAGAAAGAATTTATGTGGGTTGCCACAGTTCCTTTCCGAAAATGTGATACAAACACATTTCTCGATTTGAGAACAAATTTTCTGGATTTTATTTGAAATGATACGTAAGACGTCCTTCCAAGGCTAAGACGTTTTTGTAGAAAATCGGTTTTTTAGATGTGATTTACTCCTGCTCCTTTGATTTATTTTTTGTTAATAAAACTTTCGCTTAGCCGTGTTGGTCCAATTTAAAAAATGCAATTTTTGCACTTTGTAAAGACAAAAAGCCAATTAATACCTTGCACGCACAGAACACGTTATCACACGATTTCGTAAAATCGTGGTGGTGACACACATATCTTTGGTGATTTCGTTTTTTAATAAAGCAGTCCCTTTCAAGTCTCCTTAATTCCTCGTAGGACATAGAATCGAAACAATCGCCCTCCATGGGACTCTATTTTGTGCGACAGCTTTCAATTTTTAACAGTATCTCCCAGTTCTTGCTCTCAGCCTGCCGTCTCGAATAGTTCCTTGTGGGTTCCAATCGAGTGCCTGTTTGGCTGAGTTTTCATTATCGCGTTTTAGGGTATGTCCAGTACCACTTAATTCGCCGAATTTCCTGGTCAATCCTTTCCGGGCCCACCACAATTTTTCATTTCTTACTCTATCCTGCCAGCGAATTTTTAGGATGTAACGTAGGCATCTACTAATGAAAATTTGTAAAGGACTAGGTACAAAAGTAAATTAAGACATACAATTTTGAAATATAAAAAGGGTTTGTCTGACGACAGGAAGAAGAACTCAGGTACGAAAAGGGTCCAGTTGACGAGGAATTAGTAAGAAATATATGTCATCCCAATATCTCTGTATAAGGTATGGGAACAAAGGCAGGGACTTCAAAGTCCACTGTCCAGCCAGTAAAGAAATTTTATAACTTAATTTCCTACAAAGTCTAACAAATACCGGACCGTTCTGAGAAAACCAAAAAAGTAGCTAAAAGGAAGGCAAAAAGGCTGCGAAGGATACCTGACCAAATTTTATTGCATTGTGATGGACATATTGTAAAACCGAATTCAACCAGTTACCTGAGCATAAATTTTATACGATGAGAAAAATGGCGAAGTCAGAAAGGATCAAAGGCCTATAAAAATTAGTTAGTTTCCCAAGCAGTATATCTGTAGTTTGGGAAGCGATATGTAAATGCGAATTGAAAAGTAAATAATTTGTCGTAAATTGCACAGATTAACATCAAAACGTGTCTGAAGGAACAAATAAAACCTTTTATTCAACAGCATGTTGGCTTGGTAATCCTCCGGATGGATTTAGCACCCTGACATTACGCTTAATTAATTGTGGAGTGGTACGAAACAAATAACATCAATGTTATACCAAGGGAGGCAAACCCGCCTAATTGTCCCGAACTTCGCCTAATTGAATGATACTGGGCTTGAATGAGGCCAAGTTTAAAATGAACTCGTAAGGTTTCTAAAACCGCCACAGATTTGCAACACTGATGAAGAGATGCATACTACATGATTGGTTGATGGTTATTGTTTTTTTTTATGTTTAGTGAAGTATGGAATTTTATTCGTGCTTGTTTGTTTGGGATAAGTAACCAAGAGATTTTAACAATATGTGATTAAACTTATTTTGAAAAAAAAATTCAAATGCTTCTTTAAACGAGTTATTTTTTTTTCGGTACAGTCCCTAATAGTTGGGTGTCCTTAAACGTTTGCGCACAACTGTTATGAATTGAGATACTTACAAGATTTGACCTCAACTAACAAGTAGTGAAGAAACCTTTTAATTAAAAAAAACCGTATGTTGAGTCTTGAGTGTCTGTCTGTTTGTTTGTATGTTACGGCCATTCTACTCGGTAACTACTATTGATATTGACTTGCAATTTGGCGCCGAGGTTTTTTTTTTAACGGGAGAGGTGAAAATCTTCCAAAAGACACCGGACAGCCCGTGCTCTCCGTGTTGGATTTTTACTCACTAAAAACATCTCTCTGGGGATGAGTCGAAACAGACCACATAGCATCGGGTCCCTTTTCGTCCCCTCCCTGTTTCCTTAGTGGGGGCAACTGAGTATCCAGTTATCCTACTGTCGCCACTTACCTCGGTTTTTTGGGTCACTGCTAGAATCCTAGCTTATCTGCAGGAATCTATATTATCCCACCGTCTCCAGTGTTCCTTCTTGGTCCATGCGTTAATTACAACCTTCACCCTTTCTCTACCTATGGCATTGAAGGGTTCCAGGCCATAAAGCTTAACCCTTCGGAAGGCAGGTCTGCATCTTCTACTGGTGCGTGTACCAGATAGCGAGTTCTTTAGAGTCTACCATGCCCCCGCTACACCTGAGAGAGTGCTCGTTATGCCAATGGCACCTTCTTCGAGGAATGCTACAGCACTGTCAGCAGGCGCAAGCCAGCGTCCATAGCCGCCGCAGAACCTTCGAAAGGTAATTTTCCCAAAGCTGCTTCTGTTGTGTCGTGGGTACCGTGGGTGAAGCCAACCTGTTAGGGTCTACCATATCCTCCACCTCAACTCCCACAGAAGTACCTGAGAAGACGCCATTCGTGACCCAATTACCCCTGGGTCCTGCAGTGGGGACGACAATACTGCAGACTCCCTGTGGTAGGCCATGCCATGAATGTAGGGACATCTATTAAATTTCTACGAGAAAATAAGAAGAATTAAATTAGGGAAAATGTTAAGAAAGTTTCAAAGAAAAATAAAGAGGAAATAAATTACAAACAACAAAAATATAGTCGTGTAAAAGAAGTTTTAAAATCACTAAAAGATTAGATAGTTTGTTTTTACTTTATAGCAGATAAAGGCAACTCTTTGGTCATTTTGGATAAGAGTGATGATGATAAACAAATGTTCAACGCTATTAAAGAAGGAAATTATAGAGAGCAAAAAGATCCAATCAATAAAATGACTAAGGAAGCGAACCAAATGGCTTCAAAAATAAGGAATACTTTTTAACCGACTCCCAAAAACAAAAAGATTCTAAGTTCGACACGTATTGTTTCTTTGATTTTCCTTATGTATGACCGGGTATAACACGTGGACCGATTTTGATAAGTATTTTTTTTTTCGGTAGAGTATGTTCCCCGATTGGTTTCATGTCAAAAAAATTGTAAGTGGGCTGGGGGTGAAACTTAACTTCACAACGCATGGACCGATTTGGATGATTCTTTTAATTGAATTAACCCTTTTAACTCAGGTGCACTTCACAGGTAGAAGCCAGGAATCAATTGGCCTACCCACCAGAATATAACAAAAATATTGAAGTGAATGAGGCTCCCACACCAGCATGCAAAGATAAAACATATAAGTACCCAAAAGAACAAAACACACGCAAATACAACAATCAGCGGTGCACAGGCAATAGAATGGCTTGAACCAAACCAAAACAATACATACCCGAACCAACATCAAAAATCCAACAAAAGCCTTACAAAAACTAGTGAGTGGAACAGTATGACTACAAGTTATAGAGGCTTCTCCTTAATATAACCTTGTCAACGTTAATACTGAAAATATCACCAACATTATTATCAAACCTACACATGCTGTTAACTGCCTCAAACATGCCATAACTAGTGCGCGAGTAAGCTATCCGTAAGCTAGAGAATAGCACAGTTCCTCACTCTCAATCTTCCCCTGTGAAAGCTGGTGTAGAAAAATTATATCAGCAACCCAACGACGCTTCTCGAGAGTAGCAAGTTGTAGCAGTCCCAATCGCTCTTCATATGGAGGCAGAATAAGAGGGTCCCTCCAGGGCAAAGCACGAAGGGCCGATCTCACAAATCTACGGATTCAATACGTTTAATGTGAGATCTGTAAAACGGAGACCAAACCGGACTAGCAGTGGTCTAACAAGAGATGTATACAGATGAAGTCTTATGTGAGGGCTAGAAAATACCCTGGAACAACGAAGGATAAACCCCAGCATGGAGTTACCCCTGGAAGCGATATTATTAATGTGGGGGATGAAGTTAAGTTGTCTATCAAAGCACACACCCAAATCCTTCACTCCGTCCACCCGTTGAATACAAGTACCATCACTGAAAAGTACAGTAGTTGCGGGACTTCGAGAAGGTCATAACCTGACATTTCTCAATGTTTTAATTTAAGATTATTATTGCCACACCAGCTATAAAATATGTGTAGATCCGACTGCAAGATCTCGAAATCGACAAAAGTTTTGATTGGAAAAAAAATCTTGATATCGTCCGCATAAATAAGAATTTTACTTCTTTGAAGCAAATAAGTAATATCATCAATAGATAAGATGAATAACAAAGGACCAATCTGACTACCCTGTCTAACGCCAGAAGGAGCCACAAAAGCATCAGAGAACAAGCCCCGAAAAAGCACTCTAAAAGTCCTATTAGATAAATACGACTTAATCCATGCTTAATAATCTTAATCCACAAGCTTTCTCTGTTGCATAGAGTATGATGCTCCAATACAATGAAAAAATTTGGTCCTAGGGTGTGGTGGGGGAGTGGAGGGGAGTGGTAGTCTAACTCCGTAATGAGTAGACCGGTTTGGATGATTCTCGTTTGATTGGGTAGAGTATGTTCCCCGATTGGTAGTATGTCGAAAAAATGTTTGGAGGAGTACGAGTAAAACCAAACTTCGTAATGTATGGACCGATTTAGATAATTCTTCTTTTGTTGTAGAGTATCATCCCCAATCGCTAATAATGAAAAAAAGTTGGTCCCAGGGTGCGGATAGAGGTAAGGTGTAAAACTTAACTTCGTAATGCGTAGACCGATTTGGATAATTCCTTTTTGGATGTATAGAGTATGTTACCCCATTGTTAATAACGTAAAAAATTTGGTCTTAGGGTGAGGTGGTGGGGGAGGGGAAGTCTAACTTCGTAACGTTGAATATATTTCTTAACTCACACACCTATTTGAAAGTTTCTTTTTCGTTGGGTTCAGTATAATCCCCTCAGGGTGGGGGGAAGGGTAACCTAAATTTGAAACGCGTGGACTGATTTTGATGATTCTGAATGCATAGAGTATTTATTTGTATTCTGAAAAAAATTGAGTCTTGTGGTAACAGTTGGAGGGGCGGCGCCTAGCTTCATAAGAAATAGACCGATTTTGATTCGGTTGTACAGAAAACCTTTCCTGATTGATAAATGACAACAATTTTGTACCTAAAGTGACTACGATTATTCTCTGACTACGATAATTCTCTCTTGCTGTGTCGAATACGGGGGCACACTAGGGTCATGTTAAGAATTTTCTAAGGTGAGGGTTAGTTTATTTTGCACCGACTGCAAAATGTCGTAAAATATATAAAATTAAAAATGATTTTATGCTTTTTAGCGCTTTTTGTGAAGTCGGTCCAACTTTTTTTTAAACTATTTTATTTCATTGCTACTTTAAGGGGTTAGGCCACTCTAGAGGTCGAAAAAATAGGCTATTTTGGGGATTTTTTTAAGAAAAACTACAAAATAATTCGAGATTACAAAAAGGGGTGTTTATATATCAGTGACTGTATACAATAATTTTTTTTTAATTCTCGGTCTAACTGTGGTATGCATGAGCCTATAAATCGCATGTGTAGAGCCGTGAATATGTGTCCTGTTTTTGACCTGACTCTTAAGAAGGATTTGCTGAAGCGTTCTTTGTTGTCCGCGCACTCCTGATTGTTGTATGTGGGCGTGTTTTAGTTTTTGTTTACTGGTGTGGGAGCCTTATTCGCCTCAATATATTGTTATATTCTGGCGAATAGGTCAATTGATTCTAGGCTTTTGCCTAAAAAGTGCGCCTTCTGAGTTAGAAGGGTTACTTAAAAAAAAAGTGGCGGCTGTGCAGGCCGGACAAACAGCTCCTGTAATTTTTGAATTATGACGAGTCAATGAATTTTTTCGATTATATATAACAACAGCTATAGAAGTACGTAGGATATTTTCGATATATTGATTTTTGAACAAATGGCGCACTCCTACGAACTTCCATAGACAATGTATTTTTGAAGAATCATTCAACATTTCAAGTGAATCGGTTGAAAATTGTCTGAGTTATGTTTCCAGCCAACTTGCAAAATATAGTTTTGAGATAAACGCGTTAGAAGTTTTGAGTAGTTGAAAGTCATGAATAATTTTGCAATACCTACCTTTAATCATAAAATTCAAAAATCGAGTACTTAGAGATTTTTCCCGGCCATAATGTTTTGGGACATCATTTTGGAGGTCCTAAAGGACTATTTAAAAATGAAATGAAAGATCGGTTTTTCGAAAATTCTAGAGTGGTCTAACCCCTTAACCCAACATTTTTGAGCGAAGAACAAGGGGAAACACCTCTTAAATGACCAACTCGATTTTAGAGATTCTAGCTCGCTACTTGCCGCAGTTCTATTAAAACGTTAGTTTTCAATTTCATTTTGATTTATTTCAGTTAGCAGTTATGATTTAGGTTAGTCTTGATAGATTGTTGAAAGATGTAGTATAAAAAATTAAGTAAAATATTTCTTTTTTATTATTTAATACTCTTTACGTGAAAAACACTATTTGGCGTGATGAAAATGAATACTTGTAAGTGAACTTATAAAACCGAATTTGACAAATTAAAATTCACTTGCTGGTAATTTAAATATTTTCCATTCCCGCAAGTTATAGATTCTAAATTTTTTTCATTTACATTGATTTTGAAAATGTATCATTTATTTTTTAATTTTAAACGAAAAATTTAAACAAAATTTTCGGCTCCAAATTTATTTCCTGGACTGTTGATCGGGTATATGTATATCGAGCTTCGTATTTTTAACTCTATTAAATTTATAACCAAACCTAAGGTACCCGAAAAATATTCTCCATGAAAAGCAGTGGTAACGAAATTTTTAAGAAATTGTTGAATAGGCGAAATGAATTCTGTCTGGATAGTATATATTATACTCGTATATGTATATTTTGTAATTCTATTTCAATAGCTATTTTCTCATGCATTCAAAAAGTATGTATGCTTTCCTTCAGACGTAAATGTAGCTTTAATATTACTTTAATTTCTGACATGACAATAATCAATGCTAAGGTAATGAATTGTGAGTTAGTGAAGAATCCTTTGAACGATGTAATTATTAAAAGTGAGATTGATTACGCTTAACGAATTCCAATTAGGCTAATTCTTTCCTACCAATTTTAATAGTAAATTATTCTACAACCCCAATTTTATCCATTGCGTGACGGAATGGTCTTAAAATATCTTCGACTAATTTTGTAATCCACCAAATTTGAGGTTGATAAGAAATCCTCCAGTTTCTCCTTTTCTACTAGTTAATTCCTATATTAGTTGGTTGAACAAACTTAAGTTCCTCAAAGTTTTTGTAGTTAGGAAACTATTTTATGTTTGGAAGAGGGACTTCTGTTTGAGACTTAATTGCGTTTGTAGGAAAATAAGACTTTCGGCCTCAATGTAGTGTTTGTCAATATGTCTTCCCAAAAGGCTGTAAATTGTTTCCTTAGAGTGCTCCTTTTTAATATTTTGGAAGCTAGCAAAATCGTACTTTCAGTTAAAATCTCTCTTTAGTTTAACTACGTTTTGAGAAGAGTTTTATCAAAGCAATTACGTTATTTATGTAATACATTCTAATAAGTGTCATATTTTCTAAGGCTGAAGTCGCAGTTTATATTTGTGGGCATTCTTGTAACTCGTTGATGATTTATTGATTGCGTTGTTCTTAACATATGTGTTAGTGTCGGTCACATATCTCCTACAGTCCGTAATATCTTCATGATCCAATTGCTATTAAAACATTTCATCAAATGTTTGTTAATTTTGCATAAGTCTTCCATTTTTAAATATTTAATATATAAACGTTATTTCATATGTTTTTACAATAGAACTTAAAAAGTACCTAGTTGGTATTAACAAAGAAAAGATAATTAACCATTGTTATTGTAGACTTTCAGTGCCTGGCTTATTTATTTATTAACAACATATTCGCCAAAGCTGGCTACTAAGAAAATTACAAATCATTTAAACTTGGTACTATAACTTAGTTAATGAGTAGCCTCAGATGGCACTTCAGTTGCCGCCTAGAACAACCCAGCTCGAAGTAGGCAGCGTAGTCATTATAAAGGCGAGACATAGAAGCGATAGCCTCGTAAATACCGTATTTACAAGGGAGTCGAGAGAAATTAGACCGAGCCTAGCATGATATGATAGAAGGAATAAAGGATCGCGACAGGGAAGGCCGCGGAGAGCGAAACTAAGGAATTTGCGCTGAACAGCCTCAATACGGTTGATGTGTAAAGCGAAATAGGTATCCCGAACCGGGCAAGTGTATTCCAGAATGGGTCTAACGAATGTGCAAAAGAGGAAACTAGTTAGATAGGGATTCTCAAGTTCCCTGGACCAGCTTTTCACAAAACCTGGCGAGGAATTAGCCATACTCACCATGAAGTCAATGTGGTCCTCAGTCGTGGTAGTCGAAGAAAACGGGACAGTTTCTGCTGGTAAAAGTCATAATGGTGCATTTATTAGTATTAAGAGGGAGATTGTTACTGGAGCACCAGTCACGAAAAACGTGAATTTCGGAGCTCAATAGAGCATAGTCATCGTCGCAAGAGCCGACACAGAATATTTTGGCGTCATCTGCATAACACAGTATTTTGGAGCTATAAGGGAGTAACGCGACATCATTAATAAAAATGATAAGCAGGAGTGGGTCAAGAATGCTGCCCTGAGGCACCCCAGAAGTAATAGAGAATTCGTTGGATAGGGCACTACGAAACAAGACACGCTGGGCACCTCGGAGAGGTAAGTGGACAGCCAGTCAAGAAAAATCTGTGCGAACCCGAGTAGATGAAATTTATGAATAAAAATCCTGTGGTTAATTCTGTCGAAGGCCTTACTAAAATCTGTGAAAATGCAATCAACCTACAAGCTGGTCTCAATCAGGGGGAAGCAGTGATGAACGAATTCGAGTAAGTTGGTAATGGTAGATTTACCATTAATGAAGCCATTCTGAAAAGAGCCAATAAAGGTTTTACAATGAAAACGGAGCACATCACTGGTGAAGGCCTCGAACGCCTTCGCAACATGTCACAAGTTGGTGATGGGTTTATAATTGGAGATGTAGGACTTGTTGCCCTTTTTGTTAAGGGGAATTATCACAGAATCTTTCCAAAGCCTGGGGAAATGGTCACAGCACAGAGAATGGTTGACAAAATGACAAAGAATATGGGAAACAGATGAACAGCAATTTTTCAGGAAAGACGATGGTACACCCTCTGGATCACACGAAAATTCGTTGGACAAATTCGAAGTCCTACGGGGTCGTTGCTCTTGCGATCACTAAGCCTAAGAGCGGAACGGTAGCAATCACTATGTCGCTTAGAGTTAATACATCTCCAAAACTGTCTAGGGTTGCAATGCAGTATATGTCTTGTGTCGGACAAAAATCTGTTGTAGGACGTCTGAAGATCGAGAGAGAAACGAAGCTAGAGGTCGTAGTAGGCCTGGTAGTCTTCGTCGCACCTAGAGGAGCAGAACCTTTTCCAGGCCTTATTCTAAGGTCACAATATAAATTGAAATTTCTGCTTGGGTACAAAGGCTAGTTAAATTACAATGTTAACCTGCTTAATCTATTTTAATTTTACTTACCACGTAACCTCCTAAATACCATTGCTCAAGAAGTAGTCTTGAGAGTATAGTAATGGACTACTCAAACTAGTAGTTACTAAAGCAAATAGTCGGGTGTGTAACATTTAGAATTGTCCGTAGTCCAATTTACCTTGTGATAGATACTTAGATAACTTAGTATGTCAGAAAGGTGTATTATGTGATATTTAAAGAGAGAGGATAGTGTAAAAAATTAAACATTTCCGGTTGTAATTAATTTCTTCACAGAATTAAAAAGATATCTTTATATTAAAAATATAAACAAAATATATTCTATAAGCGCAAATTTTCATGCATCTCCACCGAGCCTACTAAAAACAAGTATACTAAATCAAAAATATCCCCGTTTCCGACCAGACTTTACCCACTATTTCAAACTTAGACCAAAGCTTAATAAGTTTGGCCCAAGCCAGCCTTGGACTCATCGTAATTTTCTTTATAAGATTTTGTGTCAAACCCTTTAGTGAGCTAAAATGGGCTTCAATTATACAAATGCACGCAAATATGATTATCGCATATATCGTATTCTTTACACCGGTACAGTCATCCATTCACATCCATTCAAAACCATCCTAGATTCTTATGAAAGGGAGAATAGCTCATTCACTATTCGTAGGTTCACGTGCCAATTATTCGAGGGTAATTCAATCAATAAAAAGTTCACTTATCATTCTTTAAATCTATTTTGGAGTAATTGATACGACGTTAATTTCCAGTAATAAAGTAATTTTCTGTTTTCTTTCTGCTTAATATAATTGATTCGTGTGGAATATTCCCAAGTCGATTTTACCTTCTTTATTCAAGATAGATGTTTTAGTTTTAGTAAATTTTCTTAACTAACCTTCTGATTAGCTATTATTTAATTTTTAGTGTATACTCAGTACACACCTGCATAAATGAATTAGTTTTCGGTCCAAAATTGTGATGTGTTTTAGATGGTACGAATTTTATTTTAATTTATTCACAAATAATTATTTGTTATTTGGTGATCCTTATTTAAATATCAAATAATTATTTATTATTCGATCGTTGTTTGATAATAAAATAAATTATTCCTTATTTGATAAAACATTTGCAAATAATTTTTTTGTTATTTGGTGCACATTATTTGAATTTCAAATAATTATTTGTTATTTGATCGTGCGTTTTTCGATAAACAAATAATTATTCGTTGTTTGCTAAATTATTCACAACTAATTATTTCTTATTCGATTAATTAATAAATATTTGTTAAGTGATGTACCTCAATGGAATAAAAGTGACGAAGTAATTGAAAAAGTAATAACTTATTTTATTTTCTAATGATAATAGCGAAAAGGAACTTCCTATTTCTTCTTACGAAAATATCCATAAACTGGAAATTTCCATTTTTTCGCAGTTCTTTTATCTGGTTGGTTGGTTGATTGGTTTAAGTGGTTAGCGTAGACATGATGGTAAAACTCCAATTAACACTATTATAGCGCCATTTTGATGCCACAACCAGTAAGACCCCGTTTTTGTTGAACTCAGTCCACTCGCAACCCTGATTCTTATCTGAAATCATGATCAAACTCGGCTGAGTTTATTATGCGAAAAAGTTACTTAAGCCAACCGGAGGAATTTAAGAAACTGACTATTTCCTTAACCTCTACTCCCGAGATTGCCTTCAGATTCTCAAAGAAGTACTCCCCTACTCCTTTAAGTCGTCAGAACTACGACAGTATGTATTAAAAGATAAAAGCTCTCGGCCTGTTGAGCAGATCGGGTGTCCTTCTTTTATTATAATTCGGCCAGGTTGGCCCTACATGCTTTCAGGGCGGTCCATCTGGCATTTGCCAGTGCCAAGAAATTCTTTTAACTACTATAAAAGTTTTATTCCTCGCTCAAGTTCATTTGTATGAATTTCGCAATACATATGTAATTAGGATTATCTTCGTCTAAAGTAGTTTCTTTTCTAAAATTCCTGATTATAAAATTCATATATGCTCAACAAATAATTATTTGTGAATAATTCATCAAATAACGAAATTCAATTAACGAGCACCAAATAATAAATAATCATTTACGGATAAATCTATCTATAAATAATAAATGAACAAATTTTGTAATCAAATAAGTTTTTATTTGATTTTTCGATTCAGCTTTTAGCTCACAACTTTCACGCATATTTCATAAAAGTCAGATTCTATTCGCAATTTATTTGTCCTATATTTTCCTCTTCATCCAGCTGTCTGTTATACCTTGTCGTTAAGCGTAAATACAAGCTTTTAACCTTGTTCCAGTGTTGGCCAGTGTCTGTTGTTCCGGTGCCGTTTAATTTTAATCGACTTTTAGTAAGAAACAATTAATTACTTCGACTATTTTTTTACATATAAAACTTATTGTCGTAGAATGCATATTAAATTTATAAGCTTAAAATGTTAAATTCATGGTATCCTAGTAATCCTGGTACGCTCAAGAGTTTTCCAAACTCAATTTCAGTTTAGAATCTGAAAAGATTCCCATTTAGGAAGGAAAACTTATGGAGCGCGGTAATTACATTTTTTTAGTGTCGCAAAATTAGTTTTTCTACCATCATTTTTCCCTTTTCTACAGCAAGAGTAATCGCCAGGATAAAAATCGTCCAGAAAAGGCTAAGCATCTCGAGAAAAGGAGCCTCGAAATGTACCAAGCAATTGCTTTAATAACAAAAAAGTTAATTTGACTTGAGAAAAAATATATATTCCTTAGTTGATGGTCTGTTACTTTTCACACAGTCCAGCAGAAAAAAGCAATATTACGAAAACATATACTTACATTTAGAATATATTTATGTCAAAAACACCTGCTGATGGTTAGTGCGCTTTTACACGTAATCTGCTTTGCAGAAATTTATGGCTGATTTAGACATAAATTATAAGAATATTGCACAAGTTGTCATGGCTATGGTGTATATCTTTAGAAAGCCTATCAGATAGCACATGAAGAAAATCGTTAGTATTACAACTGCAATAAATTACATTGCGCTCATTTCAAAATGTGCTGTTTTTCTTCAACTCGAACTTGTTCGGCATTTTGGTAGCAATTTGGTGTTCAAGGAATCTTCTTATCTTTAATGGACAGCTATTAGTATTATTCTTGATATTTTTGTAATCATAAATTCAAGAGCCATGCACTCCCTTGGAGACAGCTCGCCGGCATGTGCAGATATTTTATTCTTGTTGATGAAGTACATATGACGGGCTGAGAGTAAAAGTGATCTATTTATAAGGTTCGGGCAAAAGTGGCTTAGAAAATGTTCCGCACAAAAACGAATCGCGTGAGATTCCGGGCAAAAACGATTTAAATACAAAAAGTAATGCAAAGTTAATGCAGTTAAGTAGTTAAGTCGTTTTTGCCCGGACATTTTCTACGATTCGTTTTTGCCCGGAATCTCACGCGATTAGTTTTTGCGCGGAACATTTTCTAAGCCACTTTTGCCTGAAACTTATAAATAGGTCACTTTTACATATACATAAATTCTAAGGGGTAACTGAGCTTTGTACGATATTTCTTTATAAAATAAAATATATTACATATAAGCTTGTTACCTATTTTAATTATTAATTTTTATAGTTAGTCACAGAAAGATATGTTTTTTTTATGTCTCAAGTTTAACTTGGCGCAGTATACAGTACTATACCATATTAACTATTTAAAAATAATACCAATACAAAATTCCATATTTTAGACATTTACTTATATACGTATATACAAAGATTGATCAAATAACTGATTACTACAAATTATAAGAACAGATAAGAAACATTCAGTAAACATAGATAAAGTTACTTTGCCACGTTCACTTTTTTACTGGAAACCAGTGTCGAATAAATGCTTCATCGATCTATTCTAATATAAATGGATAATCATCGTAATTGTGGTGTGTGACAGGGTAGTATAAAGTAGGAAGAGAGAGGTAGAGATAGAGGAAGGGAGAGAGAATGGGAGTAAAAAGGAAGAGGGAGCGTGAAAAAGGGAGAGGCAGAAGATGAGAGGGAACGTGATGAAGGGAGAAGGGTGATGTATAAGAAGAGAAGAAGAAAGGGAGAGATATAGAGAGGGGAAGGAGAGGAAGAGCGAAACATGTGAGAGGGAGAGGAGAATGAGGAGGGAAAGAGAGAACTCTTATAATGAAATCAGTCCTTGATCTTAATTCTACTCATGCCGCTTATTTGAGGTACATGGTTAGTACGGAAAATTTGTTTACTTCAGCACAGTGTCGAATATGTGTATATGTGAATATGTGTAGCTTATACTTTTTTATTTATATATTCTTAATTATTCATTTATTATAGTCTCTAGAATTAGTATTAAGTTATAGCTTGTATTTTATTTTTTATTTTTGTATTTTTTTATGCAATAGCTTGTATTAAGCTTAAATAAATAAATAAATAAACACGTCCTTAGGAAACAGTATATCGGCAAATTCACCATTTTGAACACCAAGCGATGATGTTTACAAAGGAATAAGTGTTATAGGAGCAATTTAAAGGCTTACTTTCTGGGGTCGTTCACAAATATTGCCTCAATTGTGAAAGTATTAACTAAACTGATCTTTTATCCGATTTCTCGAGAGATGAAAATTAATGTAATTACATTTGTCATTAAAGAGACGTGACATCGATGCCAATGGCTCATTCGTTGTGCCCTGCAAACAATCGGAAGCAAAAATAATTTTAGAGTTGTTACGCCTGCTCATAAGAGTATCCAACGAGAATAAATTCAGTCTATGCAACTTAGAAAGCAGAATTTGATGAGAGAAGGACGCTAAAGTCAAATCTCAAAAATTTACGTTGGACGGCCTCGATACGATTAACATATACCGCATAATATAGTAACCATACATGACTAGCGTATTCCAGAATAAGCCGAACAAAAGTTGGATAGAACAGCTTTGTTATACAGTGTGTTTCAGATCTGACGTGCCAAAATGAGTGGGGAGATAGATCTCACCTAGCTAAATAAAAAATTGTATGGCATGGAGAGAGGGGCAATCTCAGTCGTTTGGGAGTTACAAGGTGATTCATAAATTTCAGTTTTTTATGGTATGCATATTACTCTTTTATTTTTATCTTTTGATCTACCCAACGCAGCGACATCAAACAAACCCTAAAAAACTACTCTCTCAATGACCTTTCCAAAATTTTTACCAGTGTTGATCTAAGTTATACAGTCGCAGGTACAGTCTCTTCCAAAAGTAAAAAAAATGCTTTGTTTTCCCTTGTGTAGGACATGACATTGGACTCCTAAGTTTTCTGCGATGGCTCTCGTAGAGCTGCTCATATTTATTCACGATCAACGCTGTCAAATGCCTTCCCAAAGTCAACGAACATTAGACGTAAAGGTGACCTTACAGACCTAGGGGTCGCAGTCCATCTATGTCTTTTTCCAATAAAACTTAAAAAAAATGTTTACACAATTCAAATTGTTGTAGAACTTAAAAATATGCTTTGCATATGTAAACTTTTTCTGTACTTTAGTGATAAATTCCTAAGTAAAAAGGTGAATTACTGTAATATTTCAAATATTCCCGAATTTACATATTTCGTGAAAAATTTGTTTCTTTACATTGCAAAGACATGAGCATATTATATATTGTGACTATATAAGAATATGCAAATTGCGTAAAAAATTCACTTTCTTATCTGAGTCATAGGGAAAGTTAAAGAACTCAGATTTTCTTTCATGACGTTGTTTTTCGAGATCCA
The DNA here is from genome assembly GCA_964036015.1 of Leptarthrus brevirostris. Taxonomy (NCBI): domain Eukaryota; kingdom Metazoa; phylum Arthropoda; class Insecta; order Diptera; family Asilidae; genus Leptarthrus; species Leptarthrus brevirostris. The sequence continues at coordinate 6,983,423 of OZ038371.1, read as the reverse complement.
AACTTTTCCCATTTATTATTTCCGTTTGTTGAAGAAAGTTTTGCGAAAAGTGTTCTCTTGAGACAGGCAGAGGACTTTCTTCCTGGTTACTATCAATAAAATATCGACTCAATACTTTTGCTACTTTTTATTTTGTTAACACTAATAGAGATTAGGTTAAAATAGATTGTTATTCCCTGGTTTATCTTCAAGTCATCAGAGACGATTATCATGCTACACTTGAAACGAATTGAATAATATAATTCGTTTAATGCGGAATGAATTTCTTATGTCTTGAGCTTATTTAAATTTACTGCTTTTAAAGTCATTGTGGAATTGTAAACGAAATTGATAAAACACACAAATTATCTGGGCTATGTAGTAGACACACAGGGCTGTAAATTATTCCTTAACTAAATGATTATTAAACACTAATTCACTGTGGAACTTTGATTATAACGTGGGGATTTTGACGATGGATAATATATAGAAAATCATGATATACGTGTCTCGGTGTTTCTCTGGGAGTGTACTTGTTTTCATAGAACCCAAAATTATCTAGTTTTCGTATTTTGGCCTAGTTTTCGTGTTATGCTGCATGCACATAAGTGCAAATTCGATCTTCACCTGCCCCTGCCCCCCCCCCCCCCCCCCTTCCCACCATTTTCCAAAAATTTCGAAAAAATCCAATTTTTTAAAGAGAAACTTGTAGAAATTTGGTGTTTTTGTAAACGTTAGCTCTTTTTTGTGGTTATAATCATTCACATCCTAAACGGTACAACAAATCACTTTTGAGGCTGAAAAATGCAAAAAATAAAGCTAATACGCGTTTTAAAAGGTATGGTCAACTATACGATTATAACAATTTTAAACGTCTCCGGAAAGAATTTGAATTTTTGCATAGATTCTTGTATAGGCAATATGTTTGGACCGTTGAGGAAAATATAAAAAAGGATAGTAAGTGTTTTTGGTCTTATATTAACAATAAGAAAAGTTCTTCACACTTCCCTAGTATGATGGAGTACAATAATACGAAATCACGTAATTTGCAGGAAACTTGTAATCTTTTTGCTCAATTTTTTGAATCACTTTACAGCGACTCTATAGTGAATGACTTTTTCAATTTGCCCGAAGTTACATCGTTTCTTGATGTCGGGGTATTACTAGTTGATCAAAGTGACATAGAATTAGCAATTCAATCACTTGATAACAATTATAAACAGGACTCTGAAGGTTTTTCTGCAATACTTTTAAAAAGTTGTATTCCGTCACTTCTTGAACCGCTTTATATTAGATGAATGGAAAACTACCGTTATTAGGCCTATTTTTAAGAGCGGGGATAAACATTTAGTTAAAAATTATAGAGGTGTTGCAATCATGAATGTAATACTAAAAATTTTAGATTGCATTATTGCAAATAAACTTTCTTTTATCTGTAAAGAATGTATATGTGCGGAGCAACATGGATTTCAGAAGGGCAAGTCAACAGTAACAAATCTTGCGCTGTTTACAAACTATTGTGTGAATGTTATTGAACAGGGTGGCCAAATTGATACTGTATATACGGACTTTTCCAAAGCTTTTGATAGAGTCAATACCGAGTTACTGCTAATAAAATTATTTAACTTAGGTTTTCATGGAAATTTTTTAAAGTGGATATCATCCTATTTAAGGGGAAGGAAGCAATTTGTTCGTATATCGAATACAATTTCTAAAATCATCAAAGTATCATCAGGTGTTCCTCAAGGTAGCCACTGCGGACCCATCTTGTTCCTTCTCTTTATAAATGATGTTGTAAAATGTTTTTCAGTTGCTCGCTGCTTAATATTTGCGGATGACCTAAAACTTTTTCATGAAATACGTTCAAATGAATGTTGCCTTTTACTACAAAATGATCTTGATAGTTTAGCTGACTGCTGCGAGTCAAATAATCTTTCTTTGAATAGCTCCAAGTGTTCGGTTTTATCTTTTCATCGTTCTTTAAGACCCATCAGTTACGAATACACTGTTAAAGATTGTCCTCTAAATCACGTAAACAAAGTAGTTGACTTGGGTGTAGTGTTTGATAACAAGTTATCATTTACAGAACATATTGAGTATGCCATATCAAGAGCATTTAAACTCTTAGGCTTTATAAGATGAAGTAGTCGAGATTTTAAGGATCCATTTACCATGAAGTCGCTCTATGTGTCTGTAGTCAGACCAATTTTAGAATATGCTTGTGTGGTTTGGAGTCCAGGCTATCAAAATCATATTAACAGGCTTGAATCTGTGCAAAAATCAGTTATACGTTCTCTGTGTTGCAAACGTCAATATTGGAGAGATAATATTCCTTCATATGAATCCCGAAGATTGTTGTTTGGTTTACAAAAATTAAGCTTCAGACGTGATTGCTTTCGATCTATATTTGTTAAAGATATTTTGTGTTATAATATTAATTGTCCAGAGTTACTTAATTTGATCAATATCCATGCGAGTGAGAGAATAATGCGATCAAGAAGTTTGTTATATGCTCCTTTCCATACAACTAATTACGGTCGTCATGAAACCATATCAAAATCAAAATTTAATGAGTTTAACCGTTTTGTAGATTTTACTCTTCCTAGGAATTTGTACAAAAGTGAATTATTTGCTATTGAAAATATTAAATATTGAAATATATAAATCTAGACATTTAGGAGTTATAAGTTAGTTAATGCAATAGTCTGTAAGATATAGATTCTGTAGACTGAAATAAATAAATAATCAGATTCAGCTAACGGAATTATATAAGAAGTGATCTTTCACACAAACGTTTGGAGAAATAAAATAAGTTTTTTAATATTTTAAAACAAGTTTACAAAAATGTAAAATGTTTTTTTTAAAACCCTATGTGAAAAATTATTTCTGACGTAATTTTGTTCCCTGAATTCAAGTCAAGTCACAAAAATGTTCAAAAGTGATTAAAATTCCTTTTATTCTTTGAAAAATTTATTTTTTCATGATATTTTTGGGATTCAAATGTAGGTTTATTTTATTTTATTTTTGGCAAGGAATAAAATTGATTTTGTAATTTTTGGTGCAAATTTAAAAGCAAATTATATCATTTATTTTATTCTTCGACCTGCATTGCAATCGACCAGCAGAAATCGCATAGCATTGAATCGACTCTTTTCCCTTCATATCAACCTCAAGACGTTCATTTTCAGTGTCTGAAGACGAAATGTACAGAAGAGTACAGACGGCATTTTAGCCATTGTTGTAGTTTATAGTTATATAGGCAGATACCATTATTATTATTATTATTATTATGGGAAAAATTTCATCTCAAGGGACCGACCCTCCGTCTGGACCCTACGTCAAAAGAATCCCATTTGTTAAGAGAAACTTGTATTATAATTTCGTGTTTTTGTAAACGTTAGTTCATTTTGGTGGCGCCTAGTATTTATTCGTAATCAACACGAAAAAAAAACTGCTGATTTGCACAAGCGCTTATTTCTATTGCGTCAAATAGCGCATTTTTATCGATTTCAATAAAAGCAGTTTGAAGGCTGTTCTATGGTATGAAGACAGCTCAATAAAACCATTGCCAATTTTGTACACTTTAAAACGTCGGGACACTGGGTTTTAGAAACTATGAACTATGAAAAGTTGTGACACTTTTGTCTGCATTACAATGTGGATATACAAAGTATAGTTGTGCATATTGCCTATTCGACACTCGTAACAAAAATTTGTACAGGAAAAGATATTGGTCCAAACGAACAACATGTGAGGTTGGCCAATATAAATGAAGCATTGATTCCGGTATATGAAATCATGATGCCGCCTCTACATTTAAAGCTTGGAATCGTCAAAAATTTCGTGAAGGCAGGCCACTTGAAGATCCAATAAATCGTATGAAATTCCCACGGAATCAAGCAGGATTCACATATCTACAAGGGATATTTCCAAAAATCAGTTTGGACAAAATAAAAGAAGTTACAATTTCATTATATATTTTCTGAAATAATGAGAAGATAATTTTTTTATTTTCATTAAGGTGCCTTAAATGGATCGGACATTCGTAAATTGGCGAAAGATGAAAAATTCGATGAATGCCTTGATGCAAACGAATTGATTGCATGGGACAGCATCAAAGTTTTGATTAATGGATTATTCGGTAATACACGAACCGAAAATTATAAGGTTATGCCTTTGGAAAAAATCACATTAGGTTAGGTCAGGTTAGGGTGGCGGCTATCAGCCCTACAGCCAATCAGCCTCACATAGACCGATAAATGGTCCGTTGTGTTACCACACCCGTGGAACCGTGCTTGATTGCCGAGTTTATCTAAAACCAGCCGCAGAGCTGCTTCAGCCCGATGCCGGCTATATCGCCCATGCCACCTAAAAGGTACACGCCCATTGCATTGTACCTTCTTTTTGCTAGGCCCGGGCATTCGCAGAGTAAGTGCTGAATGCTTTCCACCTCTTCCTCGTCCATACAGCTCATCAGCTGCCTCATTCCCTTGAACACCACTGTGACCAGGGACCCAGCAGAGAGTTACCTTGTGTCTCGCCCCTAACGTCCGGAGACCAGCCAGACACCTGGCGACCATCCGTGACCTGACTAAGTTTGAGTCCAGCGCCTTGATAGGTGCTTGGCTGTAGATCTTCGCTTGGAATACACTGCAATGGTCCGTTAAAAAAAAAATTTACATTGAATGGGTAGTAATGGGTAGTAGTAATGGGTTGCTGATCGACGAAATGGTAGCCGCGTTTGAAAGTCATTCTAACATATTTCAGAAACATTTCCCCACGAATTCTGACGAACAAGTAGAACACTTCCACTAGACTATCATGGAAATGGAGGGGCAATATAAAGGAAAAGAGTCTATTCAATGCTAGTCGACTTCTGCTGGTCGATTGCAAGGGATACCGAAGATTAAAACGATTATATAATTTGCTTTAAAATTCGCACCAAAAATTACAAAATAAACTTTTTCTTTGCCAAAAATAAAATAAAATAAATTTTAATCTCTTTTGCTCAAATTTGCACTTATGTGAATTCGTCATAACACGAAAACTAGTCCAAAATACGAAAACTATATAATAATTTTGGGTCCAATAAATGCCTAAAAGTATAGAAAATAAATAAGTTTGTTAGCGTTAATGGGTTAAGATAAGTATATGTCACATAAATCCTTAATTATTAATTTATTTTATTTATTTATTTAGAAGGGTTGCTTGTCTAGGGTATAAGTTTTCTGTTAAAACACAAATTTTCAACCGGAAAATTATTCTTTATTAAAAATATAATAAGATACGCAGAAAATGTTGAAAGATAATAATTATGTACATATCTTTCCTTTGTAATACTTTCCACCCAATGGTTTCAATGGTTAATATTTCATTTTGTTTATTCAGTCGTTTCTGTTGGCTTAAATGAGATCCCTGTGGCAATCAGTCATTAATGTATATATGTAAATAGTTCGAATTTATTCAGTTCGCATCGAAATAATTACAAAAATTCTTCCGACTTTAGTATCATAAATGGAAATATTTACAATTAATATTAATTTTAGGTGCTTATCAATTTGATATCGTGGAAATATGACGTAGGATTTCCGTATTTTACGCCGGTTAAGCGTTTTATTGGCCTTTAAATGAACATTTTATTATAAATGAATTTCATGCTATATTGAAATTGTTTACAAAACCGAAAGCTTGTAATTAATTATGTATGGAGATTAAACGCAAACATATTTAATGAGATGTTTATATTTGGTGTGCCTCTGGTCAAACTACTTTTTAAATATCGGTTAATATGTAATAAACAGCAATTTAATAGAAATTTTATCTACTACGAATTTAACTAAAACAGCGATAGTAAAAATCTTTGAACTGCTTTAAAAATTAAACGTTTAAACGCCTATAAAGTGCATACCGAAACAGGTAACACTAGAAATAAAGTAAGACACAATAGAATGGAGTTTTTTCAGTTTAACGTTATAAATTTGGATTTTACGATTATTTTACCTTAACTATGTTCTACCTTCGTTAACTACACAAGAAGTACGCTTCTCATACCTCGGACTGATTTTGTAATGGCAACCTTTGGCTACAAACATCGGACTACGATAGGGCTAATATAAAATGATCGGGCCCAATATAAAATCAACATCGAGAGAAGATGAACGAAATGGATAGAAAGTGGAAAGTTTACATCACCCACATCAAAAACTGTGCTTCTATACTCTGGCCAGGAAGAATTATAAGCATCATCCATAGCAGATGTAATGATAAGCTTGCCTGCCGATCACTACCGGACCAGGATACATAACATCTCAAAGATTCAGTAATATGCGCCTACCAAACAAGCTGATATAACAACCGAAGAGACTTTCTACCAACTCCTCGGCGACACCTATAATAAGATTCCTAAAAGTGAAATGAAAATATTCGTGGTTGATTTGAGCGCCAAGATTGGTTCAATCAACTATTCTAGGCCGAGAATATGTCAAAGGATTTGGCCTCCGATACAGGACCACAAATGGGAAGTTGTTTGTTGAATTTTGTAATTCTCGGCGACTTGTCACGAGTAGAACCTAGTTTAAACACAAAAACTTCCACTTAACATCTTCCGTTTCCCCAGACGTGAGAACTGAGAATCAAATTGACCATATTGCTGTCTCGAAAATTTGGAGAAAGGATCTTCTCGATGTAAGGTCTACATATGGCGCTGATATTGGAAGCGATCACCGTCTTAGTTCTGCTAAGTTTCACTTATATGTCTAATATGCCACAGCGCAATGTTCAGAGGTTTAAGATACAGCATTGCACAGAAAGCTAGTGCACTGATAATGATTACCTCGACCAGAAATAGGAAAAGGTGAAGGAATGCCTTATGATCCGTGGTACAGGACAACGTAGGACGTTTAGATAACGGAAGCAGATTAAAGACTGCATTACAAAATTGTCAAGAAACGATCAGGAAAGACTGAAAAATCCTGAAAGGGATACCAACGGATCCCTTATTGTTACGTAGCATCAACTGAAGCAACATTTCTGGATATGGAATACCTCTTGATCCGAGCCTTAAGAACAAGCAATTGTGGCCAACAATTATATCAACCCTCCGAGAAGATTATAGGTGGTGGTCGCAATCAAGTCGATGAACCTCGATAAGGCTGTTAAAATGCCAGTGAAATTACTTAAGACGGAACCCATTGATGCGACTGATATTCGTCTTTCCGTAACCGCGAAATGTTTTTTAACTGAAGTCTCCAAATGGAAAAATTTATACTGATGCAAAAATCTTATGAGAGGCTTCCATGAAATCAATCAGATTAACACCATCAAACTACTCGCCGAATGGAGGTCCTTTTACAAAAAACCATCATTATCATGAAGGAGTCCTACTTAGGAGCTTAATGTCATGTCCTTCATAATTCGGTGTTCTTTCAAGTGCTGAATAGAGTAAGTTCGCTGAAGGATTGTAAAGTTTTTGTCGGATCAATTCATTGAGCCATGGGTCCCGGGTTCGATACCAGGTCTCCTCGTGACTAAGAAAAAGCATTTAACGGATTTAAAACGGATGAAGGGGCGGGTGGGGAGAGGGAGGGGTGAGTATGAGTCGCTGCCAACTAGCACATGGAGGGTTTTACGGATGTGGTCGGTAAATCTCCTTGCCTTCAGGTCTGAACATTCCACAATTGCTCCGGAGTGAAGAGAGCTTGATTCCCGTCATGACCCGCACCTGATTTCTACGATCATGATTTGGGGCAGAAATAGACCGGCATTCCATTTAGAAATGGACAACATTTTTGTACGGGAAAATGCAGTAATTCTATTATTTTGAATTTTGAAATAGTGAATATAACGGCCGACATTGGACAACTTAAATTTCTCGGAGTCCAAGAATACACTATAACACCCACACACAAAACAAACCACGAATTGTTCGATACAGCACGAAAGCGTTTCAGCCAACTTAATAACACAGAGGTGGTAAACGCTTTCGTGTGAAACAACCGCCGTACACATCATTCACCACCTTACAACACTTCGGCTGCGTGATCTATACAGTTGTAATACCTGCGGAACACATAGGTGTTAATAAATGGCACGTACATTTCGGGGCTTGAGACTAATTGGAGTGTTGACAAGTAGAGTGGTCTACACTTATTGCACACTCTGCCGGAGCAGTCACACTGCTCCATCATAGCCTCGTGCATCCTCGTGCACTCTCTGAATAGTTTGGTCAGCTATCTAGCAATATTAGCTGAACCGACCGCATATTTTCAGATGCTAAAAGTATGTACAATGAAACGCGGTAAAAAAATACTTTTTTCTGACTTGGCGTTGATCTACAAGTCCCTAATTAGCTTATCTCTCGGCGGTGGTTAGATAGATAATAAACTTCGCACAATCTCTGAGGATTGCAATTTCTCCGGCTATTGTTGTAATGATTTCTTGACAACTCGCGATACAAGTGATATAAGTAACCCCCCCCCCCACCACTCTACACTTTACAAAAGTCAAATGCCCTTAGGATAGAATAACGAAACTAATCATTCAGTAGTGTCTGTGGGGACAAAGAAGGGGAAAATAAGCTAAATTCACATTTTCACATTTTACGATGTGGCCAAAGCTTAGGGTACAACCCTGGGATGTGTTAGCATGGATTTGTCCTGAGGGCAGTTATGGTGAGGGGAGTGGGGAATCTTGAAAGCCATTGTCTTTGCATTGCTGCGAGCTAGACAACAGCTCAGTGACGGAGTGGATTTTCTAGTTCTATTTTTAAAAACATCGGGGAGACCGAATCTCGAACCCGGGAACCATGGCATGGTCGTGCCGCTCGACCGTCGATGAAGCTCCCGTCTTAAAATATATCTCGAATTTGTAATTAGTAACTCATGTGTAGTAGTAATTTCTCTCGCTGAAACCGAATTCGGGCTCAGAATTGTCCAATCACGTCAGGTTTTTGAAATATTCTAACCTAAAAGTGCAAAAACACTGTTTTTCGTCATATTTGAGATTATGTAGCACCGGGATGTTTTTTTTAGTTAGTTGATGTTGTATTTGCAAAGTTTTTGAGGCCATTATCGGTGACGTCCTTTACTTCCATAGCAAGCAGCTCTTGAACACTTTCCACCATGGTTACATGAAGGTTAAATCTTCCACTACCAATTTGTTGGAGTTTTCCAACTTCTGTATTCCTGCCGTTGAAGCTGGAAATCAGGTTGATTGCATTTTCACTGACTTCAGTAAGGCATTGGACAGAATAAGGCACAAGTTTCTTATTCACAAGGTTTCAGTTCTGGGCTTTCCTTCTATGTATCTTCACCCAGTGATTACGTTCTTTATTTGTGTTATCGCACACAATAGGCTTTTTTCGTGGGCGCTTTTCGACGCAGTTGGTAACTCTTCTGGGGTGCCTCAGGGTAATCATTTAGGTCGTTTGTTTTTCATTATATACATCAATGATGTATCTTTCATTTTGTCTCATTCGAAAATCCTCTGTTATATTGACGATACCAACATTTTCCGTGTTGTCTCAAATAATATTGACCGTAACCTTTTAAACTCTGACTTAGGGGCCTGCCGTAATTTATTATTTTATTATTTTCCTCCCTTTAAACATTGACAAGTGCACTGTTTTTGTTTTTATTTTTACGATGTGGCCAAAAGCCTACGAAATAACCCTTTGATGCGCTATCATGGATTTAGCCGGAAAGGAATTAGGGTAAAGGGAGTAAGGAAACTCAAATGTCTTGTTTTTTTGCATTGTTGCGAACAAGACAACAGCCCAGAGATGGAATGGATTTTTTAATTTAATTTTTTAAAACCCAGGAGGAGACCTGGTCTCGAACCCGGGAACCATGGCATGGTAGTCGTTCCCTCAATCAATTGATCCAACTCCGTCTCCGTTATGTCATTCTCTCGTAAAAGAAATCTGTTTCGTTTGTAATTTCTCTATTGGCGGTAGTCAAGTGAACAGACTTGATAAACCCAGAGATTTGGGAGTTGTGATTAATACCAAATTTTCATTCGAGGGTCATATTGACGCTATTATTGGTAAGGCTAATGCAACTTTGGGTTTCGTCAAAAGATGGTCTAAGGAGTTTGATTACCCATATGTAACGAAGCTGCTTTATTGCGCTTTCGATCGACCATGCTTCACAGATTTGGTCAATTTTGCTATGTGACTCATACTGATCGTATTGAGGCTGTCTAGTACAGATTTGTGAGATTTACCCTTAGTGGTTTTCCCTGAGCTGATTTTCTTCGTCTGCCTTCATATGTTTCTTTCTTTGGACCCTCTTGAGGCTAGACGTAATAGATTGAGAATCATTTTTGCTTTTGACTACCTGTGGTGTCATTTATTTCCCCCAATTGTTAGATGCTTTGAACTTGTCCATTCCGCCTCGCTCCTTGAGGACTCGGAGCTTTTTCCATATTTCTCATCGTCTATTTAATGAACGAGCCTTTAACTTCAATGTTACGCTTATTTAACAGTTGTTCTGATTGTATTGATTTTCATTAGTCCAAAATACAGATTAGGGATCGGTTTGAGTCGAGTTAATTGTTTATCTTTTCTTTTCTTGTTTCCTCTTTTTTTTCTGTTTTTCTCATTATTTTTTTTATGTGGCCAAAGCCTAGGGGACAACCCTTTGATTCGCTAGCATGGATTTGGCCGCAAGGAAATAAGGACAACGGGAATGAGAAAACTTGAATGTCTGGTTTTTGCTTTGTTGCGAGCTAGATATCAGTCCACAGGCGGAGTGGATTTTTTAGTTCAATTAAAAAAAAAAACACGGGGAGACCTTGTTTGGAACCCGGGACCCTTGCCTTGGTGGTCGTTGTCTCCGTTGTCTAACTGCTACTACTATTACGAATTTATTGATTTTTACATCTAATCAGGGGTAAGTTTGGTAAAATTATTTTTTTCTATTCTTATTTTGGTTTTTCCTTTTTTTCTAGTTTCTTTCTGGTAGTGCGTTTCCTTTTATTTTTTGCCGTAATCGGCAATTTGATGAACATTGAATAATAATAATAATAAATAATGATTTTTTAGAGCCGTATAAAGAACTTTAAGTCCAAAAAAAGCACAAAACTTTAAAACTGCTTAAAAACTGAATTTTTTTGGGTCTTGAAACCTTTTTAGGCTATCACAAAAAGTTACAGAAAATGCCTTGCATACCTCTGTAACTATGATTTTTTTTAAAACATTCATCTACTAGGAAATAAGAAAAAAATTGTGAATTTAGCTTATTTTCCCCTTACGGGAATGGGAAGGGGGTCATAAACAAAAAATATTTTACAACATGCACTCTTATGACCCCACAAACAGTACTGAAGGATTTGTTTCATTATTTCGGCATTTCAACCATTTTAACCAAGGAGCGTACCACCAAATTTCGGGAATCTTTCCTAAGTAGAATAGCACGAATCTGAAATTGTTTCCCTTTTTTTAACCGACTTCCCAAAAACAAAGAGGTTCTAAGTTCGACGCGTATTTTTTTATTTTTTTTTTTTTTATTTTTTTTTATTTTATGTCTGACCGGGCATAACTTCGTAACGCGTCGACCGATTTTGATGATTCTTTTTTTGTTGGGTAGAGTATGTTCACCGATTGGTACCATGTCAAAAAAATTTTTGGTTGGGTGGGGGTGAAACCTAACTTTGTAACGCGTGGTCCGATTTGGATGATTCTTTTTTTGTTGTACAGAGTATGATCCCCCATTGCTAATAGGAGAAAAAAATTTGGCCTATGGTGGGGGAGGGGGGAGGGGTAGTCTAACTTTGTAACGCGTGGACCGATTTGGATAATTCTTTTTCTATTAGGTAGAGTATGTTCCGTGGTTGATACCAGGTGAAAAAAATTTTGGGGTTGAACGTTTCAGCTTACTGGATCATAAGAAAGGACGATTAAATACTTTTGTTGTAGTTGTTTGGTTTATTTGATTCGCACCGACTTCAAAATGTCGTAATAGATATAAAATTAAAAATTATTTTATGCTTTTTAGCGCTTTTTGTGAAGTCGGTTCAACTTTTTTTTTAAAAACTATTTTTTGATTTTCTGCTGTCTTAGGGGCATAAAGCTTTCAAGCGAATCATACCTCATCACCTCCTTCACGCAACTTCTTAACCCACTTCACTTACCTTTAGTTCCTTTTTTTACCAAGTTATTTAGTATCATAGGATATCCCCTAAAGTATGGCATTATTATAAACAAAGTAATTTTAACAACAACAAAAAAAAAATCATATCGACTGTTCCTTTTATGTATACCACGGTTTTTATTTCAAAGAAATATCTTTAATTTTTGGGGATAGCTACCCAATGCCTGTGCGTTGATTTGGCAGCGCCAGGAGGCAACAGATATGCAATTTTTTCTGCTTTCAGATAACAAAAAGTGAAATCCTGTTTTATGTTGTGCTATGAAGTTAATTTAACTCCAAATTGTGAACTCAAAACCAATATCACAGAAAATATCGCTTACAGCGCAAAAACTCATATAATTGGTTTCATAGACATAAAAAGCATCGAAATGGCAAAATCTCCACCAGGAAATTCGATGTGAAAAGGCAAATAGCATATAATTTGTGAGGTTGTTTGTTGACACATGGTACCCTTAAATCCACAATATATTACCAAGGTTTCGTTCTCTTCTATAGAAATAAAATCAATAATAAAACCCCTTTCTCCCGTTTTGGACTTTTCTCAATTTTTCCCAGATAATTTAGGTTTTTAAGAGTAACATCGGACAAACAAATCCAATTGTTTCTCATTAAACTTTGTTAGTTTTATGAAATAAATTTAATTATTAAATGCATTTAAGAATGGAATTAAAATTTATTTGACCCAGTTTTGAGTTGACAACATTACCATATTAAAAGGAATTCTAACTTTGCAGTATTCAAATAAGTCCGTGTGTTTCTTGTTTTGTATATCTCACTAGAATAAGCTTTTGGATTTTCAATTAGTGCAAATTGTTACGTAATACTTATCGTTGACTTGTTTGTAGTTAAATATTATTCTTGCTAACTTGGGTTAGCATACTCTGAATACTATGTTGAAATTAATTTACAGAAATGAATGTAAATACATATCTCAGTAGCAAGATTTTCGAACTTTCGCTTAGGATAACAAACGAAAACATGTTACCGAAATTCAAACATACAAACATTTCTTATACCGTCCTAAGCTCTATTACGTAATGCAAAAAACTTAAAATGTACTAAATCAAGGTTAAGCTTAAAAATGGAGTACTAGATAATATTTATAAAGTTCAAAAAAAATTGCATCTGAAATCATTGGTAGACCATGTTACGACTAAATTAAAAGTATATGTTGAGCCTATTACTGGTTTTCTTTTGATCTATTACATTTTTAATGGTTCCTTATTTGAATTTGGAAACAAGGCTTAATAGTACATCTAAGTACAATTACTTTTGTTTTGTTCACATAGAGCTTCGCGAGGTATCTACTCGAACTGTGTAACTTTTTCAGAAAAACTTAAAATCATAGTTTTATGTTAAATAACCTTTTGGTGGGGTCGGGGGCCATTGTGTTTAATTTATTACACTACGACACAGAAAAAAATTGTATAGAAATAATTGACTTAAAAATTAAACAGCATGCTTCAGCCAACTTAATCGAACTTGATATGTACAATTATTTAAGAGGCAGAAGTTGGCTATTCAATCCACGTCAAGAGAAGTTTAGATGAAGGTTAGCGTAGTAGACGATGAGGAGTCGAGACATCGACATAATAGGCTTACGCATGTCATACAAAGTTCGGTAACTAGTAACGTGAAATAAGTTGTTACTTCTCAGGGAGCGGGGTGAAAATAGCCCTCAATATTCTAATGAATTTATCAATCCCTGCAGTAAATCAAAAAAATTGGAAATATTGCGGCTTTTTCAAGGTATTTCAGAGGGATCAGTCTCCGACGATCACGACAATGGGGAAGCTCGACAGGGTAATTCCAGAGCAAGCAAAATAGTGAGCCCAAATGTAAATAGTGAGGCTGCTGTAAGTGGAACAAGACCAGGTTATATTAGGGAGTTGAAGCGTTGTACTGATTGGAAAGCCCAGGTCTTTGTTACACTTAATTTTATTACTCTTACTGTCAATTCTGTTTCTTACTTAGTGCCTAATTCAACGTTAAACCTAATAATACTAGTGGGTCTTACCTTGGCAATCTTACTTCTATGGTCATACTTATAAATAACTACGTCCCTTTCACCTGTCCACAAATTTCCCTTAAGCTGCTTAATTTAAATAACCAGTGATCTGCTCTTAGACTACATAACCTAGGTTGCTAAGTCCCTTTGAGCGGTCCGCTGAGGTAAGCTCAGGTGATTTTGCCAGTATGGAGCCTAGGGTCCCGTGTTCGAATCCCCATAAACCCACCGCCTTTTATTTCCTCTATTTTGGTCCGTAATTGTAAATTTTTAATGTAAGCACGCGATTTGTTATTTGAGTGGATAGCACTTATTAGTGCTTATAATTCCTAGCCGAAAATTTAGCTTCATTACAAAGTTCCCCTTGACCATCTTGTCATAAATCCCAGCGTCCAGATAGCCTTAACAACGACCGAAGCCACATGATCCTGAAAATAAAGACGAGGGTTTACAACTACACCCAAATCTCTATTCCTGTAAACTATGTTCAAACCCGCACCGTTCACAGAGTAGTCAAAGTGCAAAGAAGGTCTACTACTAGAGAAATTAGTAGTTGTGCACTTGCTCGCATTCAAGAGAAGGCGATTGTGGGCATAGCATTCGAAAAATGCGGCCATATCAGTGTTGAGTAGACCACCGTCAGGGTCCTGAGAAAAATGCAAAATATTTTGACAGCGTTGGATAGAAGAAACGAAACGTCAGTAATGTACAGAATAAAAAAGAAGAGGACCAATAAGGCTGCCCTGAGACACCCCTCAGAAGACAGAGATTTGGTCCGAATGATCACTCAGGATAGGCAGACAAATAAGAAGCCAATAATTCGACGAAACGGGAATGGAATCTAATAAGAAAAAGCTTGTAAACAGGGATTCGATGGTCAATCCTATCAAAGGCCTTGCTAAAATTCATAAATATACAATCCACCAGTTTGCCTGATTCAATGGCCGGCAAAGAGTAATTTTAGAATTCAAGGAGGTTAGTGGTATTTGGTTTACCCTTAAGGAAATCGTGCTAGAAGGAACGCCTGCAGTGTCGCTGACCAGGGCCTCAAAAACCTTTGCGCCCTGACACAGGCCACAGGTTTTTTCCCCTGGACAATGAATAGTTGTTTTCGAAGTAGTTTCTCCCGTTGAAACCGAATCCGCGCTCAGAATTGCTCTATTACGTCAGGTTTTTGAGATATTCTAACCTACACTTGCGGTCATAAAAATCGCACCACACAGGTGGGCAAGTCATTAAGGAATATTTTGGTACCAGCCATTAAAGAACACTCGTCGTATTCAGTAGGTAATTTTCCAAGATAACTGACTGTGTACGTTGTCATCGAGCAAAATCGGGATAAGTAAACTGTGAAAAATGGACTACCGAAAGTCTACTCTTATTTCGATAAACTTGCAGTGGTGCAGTTTATTTGACCGCAAGTGAAAAGTGTAAAAACATTGTTTTTTGTCATATTTGAGGTTACGTAGCACCGAGATTTTTTTTCCAAAAAAGTATGTGTGTGATACAAGTACAAGTCTTTCTCTTTCAAATGCCGTTGAGTTTGCTCAAATATTTTTTTCCGTTGAGATATCGCATTTTAAAATTTTCATGTTCATGAAAACTCGGTATATGAAAAGTATATGGTCACCTTATTCAAGTTACGGAGCCCGGATTCGGTTTCAGCGGGACCAATTACTTCGGAAACAACTATTCATTCCTCAGGGGGAAAACTTTTTTAAAATATCGCAGGCCTGTGTAATGAAGGAGTTGTGTCAAAGCACAGGGAAATGACCGGAATACATGGACAGGTTGAATAAATAACAAAGGACACGGACAAGAGATGATTAAAATTTTAGGGACGGGAGCAGGAATGCCGCCTGGGCTCCCCGAGAAGTTATCCGATACGTTAGAGAGATGTTCATGGAATACGTCAAACACTAGTTCCCTGGGCTTTAGGGAAGTAAGCGGGAGTCTCGACAGGTGGATAAAATCAGTAAAGGAAATATCACAGATTAAATTATAGAAGACAGTGCAGAAAAAATCTACGAGGAATTTGACAATTGTAGAAGAATCATCACTCGCACAATCACGATAAATCAGCGAGGAAGGATAGGCATCACAGTTACGCTTGGAGTTTATACACAGAATCATTAAGAGTCGGGTAATAACGTAGTCTTTAGACTGATCTAAAAGTTGGCGCAATTGCAAATGACAGGTTATCTTCTTCCCTCCGTGAGGTACATACCGTTCTCCAGGCCTTGTCCCTAAGCTTCCTGAGATGTCTCGAGGTACCATCAAGCCAGGGACAAAACAAATAGGATGATTCTGATCTAGAAGTACAAATAGGAATGCACCGAAAAAACAACTAAAAAGGACATCATAGAAGTCGCCCAAAGATAGATCGACATCATGTTCTCCAAACACGCTCCTTCTCAGAAGTCAGAGCCACTCGTTGACGATCGAGAAGTCAGCCCGTTTAAAGTTAAAGAAACAGTAATTAAGTATAGATAGAGATGTGTCCACAGCGAAGACAGATTAAATAAGAGCGTGGAATGATGAGGGAATTCCGGAACCAAATGGCAAGACATCTTCTCACTAACGTACTACCGGAATCGGAGGAGAGCACAAGATCCACAAACCTGCCTACATCATTGGCAATATTAGAACATTGAATAAAATCAGATGAAGCTAACGAGTCTAGAAAGGAAATAAAAAGATGCTGAGCAACAGCCAACAATAAGGGTGTCAGGCCGTCAGCGTCAGAGGTCTCCCATTCAATAGCTGGAAGATTTAAATCACCAAAAATCACGATTTCATCAGTGAGAAACACGGCATGAGATAAACTGTCAGCGAGCAGTTCGTAAAGTGTGGAGGGTTAACATGGGGATACATAGATAGTCAAAATGAGCAACCTTCTTCCAGAGCCAGCAATATGCATGATTGAGCACAAGAAATCCTCTCTCACTGCGCAGAAAAGAGTTCAGAATCATAACTCTCCGCACAGAGCCTCGGTCAGGCAAATAACAAAAAGAACCCTGGTCTTAGACGGCAAAACAGTTACGTTGAAATGTGAGAAGGAGAGGCGACTGGTGAATTTTGCTGATAGGAAATTGGATCCGCTCTGGCCCAGGGAATAAACTTACGGACAATATAGACCCGGAGGGCCATATATTTGAAGAAACGACGGCAACAAAAGTGTTCTCAGGAATCGACCTTGAAGGGTGGACAATTTTCATGCACGCAATCAACCTTCTAGGAACGCCAGCCTGGGAGGAAAAATGATTTGCAACATCGTCCTCAATGAAGAAGTGGAAAATTTTTCACTCTTTTTGAGAGTGGGGAGTGAGGGGAGTTTCACATATTTACTTTTCCAATAATCTCATCATTTATGTTTTTGGAACATCAATCAACTTCCGAGTACAAATTGCATCAATTGTATGTATATAAATAAGAGGTCGGAAGGGCTGTGATTTACATACGTACAGACGAACGGACGGAGAGACCGAAACTATAATAGTGTTAGTCAGGCAGGATTTGCTCCTTGGGGGTTTTCATCTAATTTCGTATACATTTTAGGTTATTTTTTTAGTATTTCAGTCAAATTTGTCCTAATCAAGAAGTTTAGAAAAAACCCTCCTGGGGGTTTAAACCCCCCCCCCCCCCGCGTGCGCACGGGGGCCTGGTTTAAGTATGTAACAACAATAAGGACAATAACAATAAGGACATTTAACATACTCAAATGCAGAATTAAACAGGAATTTCGAGAAAATCGTTCACATCCTTCTCCTGCTGAGAAGCAATCAACAGATTAAGGTAACAGTGTTGTTGTAATTAAGTTTAACATAATGGAGTTATTTTATCATTCCCAATAGTGTCGATACGTGCCCAAGAGCCCAAGTGTTAACACATGAACGATGAACCCTTCCGATGAATATGGATTAGCAAGAGGCATCTCTGCTATGTACAGAGAATGTGAACGTATCTGGAATGTTGAAGCATCTGTCAGCATATGCTAGTAACCTTCAGCCAGTAATTATTAATCCCCTTAAATTGATAAATCTAAAATAGAATGAAATCATTGCTATGTTAGAGTGTCAGATAATTTAAGTATGCAGGAACTGTATAACAATTACGACATGGTAATTTTATTACACTTGTGCTATGGTATAAGGGATCCACTGTAGACAACAAAGTTGAGAGCGTTTTAAACAAATAAACGAGTTAGTCGGATGTATCCACTTTTATGGAGGAAGTAGTCTTTGGATGCTTGAAATGTTGGGAAGTGAATAATGTATGGCATACAGTTTAAGTAAGAGCATTATCTATGGAAAGGATGAGATGCTTTTTTTTTACCTCAAGTATTTGCACATAGCTAAATACCTCACAAAGTAACTGTGTAATATACAAATAGCTTTCTTCCTTTATTTCCCCAAAAGTAAAAAAAGTAGCTTAAAACGAAAATGAAAGGGTTTTAAATGATGAAAGAAAAATCTCGTTCATGTACCTTCAGAACACAAAAGAGGTACGCTCTTTGGATTCTAATTTCCAAGTCTATTAAATGCATAAGATTTTACCTCCCCTCTTTCACCTTGCAGTGAAAAAGTTTAAGGTCAGCACGTTGTTTAATCAATTATTCTGTCATGTAAGTACCAAGAATGCATTCATAACTTTCTAACAGAGTAAAAGCCTTTGATGACGACCTATTTGCAATAAGTGATTTCAAGACGAACTGTGTTTTACGAGATCCTCTTCAAAGCGAAAGTGTCTTTTGTTTTGTAAAAAAGTGTAAAAGATAAGCAGAATTCACGTGTCAAATCCATTAAGGTGAAGGGCGTTTTTGTTTCCTATTGAGACAAAAACTTTCCATTTGGCTTTCTTGGAGAAAGTGCAATTAAGAACAACAAATTAAATAGTTTAACCGATCTTAGTAAAATAGACTAGTTATATAGTATAAAAGCACATATAAGAGTTTTAACAGCGTTAGAAAAGGGAAGGAGTTGTCGCTAAAGGTAATCAAAAGAGAAAAGTTCTCTTTCCTACCGACTTTCACTAGTTCCATTTAAGATGAATGTGTCACACCCCATATTTCCAATATGTTTTTGGGGTCTGAAACGGAATCTGAAGTCCATTAAACCCCATCTCGTCAGGTTTTTACTTGACGAAAATAACCTCCAAACCAAAGCTATTAAACTACAACCCCAGAAATAATTAAATCTAACCCCATAACCCGAAGACCGATAAACTCAACCCCCTTAACCCCATATTCCAATAGCCACATAACTCTAGTCATCGTAGTCAACTTCTTCCTGTGAAATTTTTGTCTGTCTTACACCGAAACCAAATAAAACCTGACACGATGTTGTTAAAAGAACTTTATATTCGGTTTCAGCGACCCCAAAAACATATGGTTAACATATCAAAAGGTCAGATTTTTTTTTGTGGCTGTGTAATGGTAGTCGCAAACTGATCGAACTTTTCCTCTTTAAAGGGCGATTTTTCATCCGAATTAGTGGGTTTAAAAGCACATACCTTTGCACTAGTCGGTCCCAAGCTCGGGTAAAAAACGTAGTGGGAGGTATTTTGGTACTAAAGTGATGGACTCTCCAACCTCAGTCAAATATTTCCAATTTCGGACGGAGTTGGTTCGTTGAGCGGCACGACCAGCATGCCATGGGTCCCGGGTTCGAGACCATCTGACCCCGTGAGCTTTTATTAAGAAATTAAAATAATCCACTCCGTCTCTGGGCTGTTGCCTAGCTCGTAGCAATGCAAAAACAAGACTCAAGTTTCCTCACTTCCCTTACTCTAATTCCATTCCGGCCAAAACCATGCTAACGCATCAAGGGGTTGTCCCCTAGGATTTGGCCACATCGTATATATAAAAAGTCTCAAGCAAACTCGGACTCAGTCGTTGTCATCACGAAAGACACAGAATCTCCTCTAAGCTTCATTTAAAAAATTTTTAAAATGTTTTACAGCCTTATTAAGCCAAGGCTGAAAAGAGTTTTATAGAGAGGGTTTATAGATTGAGATACGGAACCACGCGGGACAAAAAATATGAAAACACGAAGTCGTTAAATAACTCTATAGGACAATCAATATGACACTCTCAAAAAAGGAGTACTAGAGTTTGATACATTAGAGAGTAATCAACCTTTTTAAAGTCGCATGTTCGAAAGCAGATCAGAGCAGAGCCACATGACAAGCAGGATGAAAGTCCGTCTCAAGAAGCCTTGGAGACAAACATCTCCTATAGACGTCTGTGGAGAACTCCGCGCCGAAGCGTTGCCAGCAACTCAAGTTTGTTGGAGGGTGAAGGGGAGACACGTGGCAGAAAAAGTCGTGTTCAACGACATACTCCTATGTAACGGATGGTCTACTCAAATTACCCATCTGTAAAAGTTCATCACATGAATACATCGCCGAAAACAGAGGATCATACACTGAAGATGGTGAAGCTGGTGAAATATAGACGGTTATAACATATGACAGGCAAAAATATATGAGAGGGCAAAAACGAATCAGAGATAATCTCCGGGAAAATATGACTTAACTACTTAACTTAGGAACCGGAGTTGAATCAACTGATTGAGAGGCACGACCACCATGCCATTATTTCCCGGTTCGCGATCAGGTTTCTCCGTGGGTTTTCAAAATTTAATTCAAAAATCCACTCCGTCCCTGGGCTGTTGTCTAGCTCGCAGCAATGCTATAAAACAAGACACTAAAGTTTTCTGACTGCCCTTACCCTAAGTCCCTTCAATCCAAAGCTATGCTAACGCATCAAAAGGTTGTTCCCTAGGCTTTGGATACATCGTTAAAAAAACTTCAATATCATTGCATTAATTTTTATAGTTAAGTCGCTTTTGCCCGGAGTTTTTCTCTGATTCGTTTTTGCGCGGAATACTTTCTAAGTCACTTTTGATCGGACCTTATAGATAAGTCATTTTACTCTCAGCCTGTCATATATGATTCCATTATGAAACTATAATGAGGCAAAACATATTCCATGACTTCAACACCAGAAATCTCAATCAAAGAGGACGACAACCCACCACGTGGACCAGAACTCAGAACGCCTCCGCCAACAGGAGCTTCCATATAAGATAAGTGGGAATCTCGAGGGAAAGCCTGGAATTCAGAATCAAAAAGTTCCATGTCACGAATCTTACTGCAAAGCCAGATATCTGAAAGGCATTTAACGTCGAATCCAGAATTGGCCGAGGCAACAAAATGCCTAGTCGTTTTTCTATTCAGCCAAAACTACTTTTAATTTCTATACCGTCTTAAAAGAAATATACTCCGTTAGCGATTGATTAAATTGGAGCTTAGATTTCTTCACGATTTTTCGGTTTATTTATTAAGAAGCAGACGAAGTAGTAACAAATGGTTGAGTGGCGCGATCACCGCGCCATTGTTCCAGAGTTCCAAAATCGGTCTCCCCGTAAGTTTTTAAAATTAATAAATAAATTAAAAATTGCACTCCATCTCGAGGTTTTTGTATAGCTCACAGCAATGCGAAAATGTGACTCTCCAGTTCTCTCATTCCCCTTACCCTAATTCCCTTCAAACCATGCTAATGCATCATTGGGTTGTCCCCTAGGCTTTGGCTACAGCGTAAAAATAAAAAGAAAATAAGTTAATCTGCGGAAGCTTCGTATCATTATCATGTTTAAAAAATATAATTAAGTTCAATCGTGTCTGTTATCCAAATAGATTTAAACGAAATTATCATTAAGTCGTCGGTGGAGTAAGTGATAATGTGTCGGACTACCAATCCAGAGGTCTCAATTTCGAATCCCGCCGACGGTGACCCATGGTTATTTTTTGCTGGCAACAGCTTACGACAAAAAAAATTCCATGGGGGTTGCAAAGTAAATGCCAGTGGTTCAAAATTAACCTTAAAGTGTAGGTCCACTTGTAGTCGTTGTCGCGTTGTCGTTGTCTACAAAAGGCTTTGGAACTAGATCCATAATATTCTAAAACCTAATAAATTTTGAAACATCATTCATGGTGATATAATTGAAAGTAGAAGTTTGGAAATTTTTTAAGCTCATAACCATTCACAAAATAGGAGTCTTCAGAGATTATAATAAAGTATTCTAAATGATGCGAAGTCTTTAGCCTAACCCAAATTTTTTTTTAATACTAGCACAGATTTTGTCAGTACTAATTGAACATTTTTGTTTCTATTTTGCAGGTCTCTTTCGTCTCCAGTGTCATCAATTCGACGACATAGGCTTACCAATAGAAGAAGAGCATCAACATCAGCATGGACATCCTGCGAAAATCGGCCGGGTACTCCTCCACCTAAACCTAGGAAGCGATTTCATAGCTTGCCTAAAAATACCTTAGAGTGGTCACTTAAAAGTGAAGATAGTCTGGACGAATCAGCTGAAGATTTATTAGAGTTTTACAAAGGAAAATCATCTGATGATGAAACAGAAGAGAACAGTAAATGTCAAGATAAAAATCATCATAGAAGTGTGAGCGATGATTATTTAAAATTACCGCCACCCTGTACTTGTCCATATTTTGGAGATCATCCCCTCCAAAAGAGAATGAAACAGACAGAAGTCAAAATTGTGTCTAGCACTTTTCGGCCACCAACTCCTCCAAAAAAAGCAGATCTCATTGTTATTGCGCCGTCATCATTAGCACCAGCTGGTGTAACGGCAGCTGTTATAACCTCTGCCCCTGGCAGCGCTGATCCTCAACAGTCCAACTTCTTAACACCGCCAACACCTGCACCAACTCGAAAACTCAGCTATTCAAAAACAGCATCTGTAGTCACTTGGGATTCGGCGCGTAATAAAAGGCGTGGTTCGAGTTTTGCAGGTGCCAGAACATCGCTTTTATTGACACCAACAAAAGTAACATCGCAAGGATCTCCATTACGGCGTTCTGCAACACTAAGAAATCATAACAATGCTAATTACTTAAATGGAGGGAGTGGCTTAAAATCGAACAAAACTCCATCGTCACCATGTCTTTTGCAACGGAACGCAACTGTTAGATCCCATCATTCCCGAAATTCAAGTGTTATATCCAGAAACTCATCGCGACATGGACGTATAATTAGACTTGAGCAAAAGGCCACAAAAGTCCTAGGTGTGGTTTTCTTTACATTTGTCATTTTGTGGGCACCATTTTTTGTATTGAACCTTTTACCCACTGTGTGTGCTCGTTGTGAGGATAACATATCCCACTGGGTATTCGATGTGGTGACATGGTTAGGATATGCCAGTTCCATGGTCAATCCAATCTTTTACACGATATTCAATAAAGTCTTTCGACAGGCTTTCAAAAAAGTTTTGCTCTGCAGATACGGTTCGAGTACCAATTGGAGACCGAACAGATAGCAAATCAATTCTGTCAAGCGTGTGGATTCAATTGACAAGGAAAAACAGAGCTTTAAGAGGAAATTCGAAAAATAACGGAATTCCAATGATGAATTTGTCGCAAGGCTTTTAAGTGTCCTCTGGTAAAGTGCTTCTGTAACTAGTTTTGATTTAATTAGCGATTGGATATTTCCGGGATTAATGGACGTCCTTGGATGAAAGGAAAACAAATTTATCGAATGGTTCGCGGATTCCTTTGTTGCGTTAGCACTCGCATCATAGTATCTCCCTGAAATTTATGAGAAAGTCGATGTAGCGCTTGTGTTCTAAAACTATTGTATTTAAGGTATGTTTCCAATTTGCCAATTTGTCTGGCAAAGTGCTAAGTTATTTCTACTTAATTGAATATAGCGCTCTGCAAAATATTTAACGCATTTATGCGCAATCCTGGGAAAATCATTATCACTTCAATGTAATTGTTTGCTCATACCGATAGCATATCTAAGCTAGTGCTTACTTTGCAAGTTTAGCCTTATAACATATAAAAATATTGCCTATGAAAAAAAGCAGTTGAACTTATTCCTGGATTATTTTAGTTAGTTTAACACACCGCGAGGTCGGATCTTGAACCTAAAACCATGGTACTCCATTACCCTAACCGCTTAACAAGCTGTTTTTGATTCTCTGTTCCAAAGTTCTTTTATGTAGAAGCTTCGATCCACCAACTCGGCCGTCCTGAAACGACCCCCAGATGTCTATCTATCTTTCACATTTTAACGTCTTTAAATTATCAATGTAAGACGAACGTTGTATAAGGTCCATCCCACTTTTGACACCACCTTGTAGGAATCGGAGAAAAATTCGCAAATCGAGTGCATGATTTTCCATCCATAGTTTAGATTCTATTTCGCGTATTTTTTTTAACCGCATTCCAGGTAGAGCTAATATATATCTTATCTTCTTAAACAAGAATATATTTATTTTCTCCGGCAGTTAGGTGACAAACAAAGCAATCAAAATTGGTCTGAGAATGCCAAGAAGGTCTAGATGAAGTGGGCAGAAAAGATCGAGTCAATTTGGTATTGTTTCCTATGCATTGGATTTTCTCTAGAAACTAAAAGGTTAAGAAGTGGTCAGTGGTCTGCCATGAGTGAGTCTTAAGTCGGTGTTTGATCTGAATTGCTTAAAGCACTGTATACAATTCTCTACTCTAGAGTCCCACAGGGGTCGATTCTTGGGCCAGTCTTATTTAGTTTATCTTTCAGTAATCAGAATGGTCATCAAAGGGATGGATGAGTAAACTGTTCTTGAAGTTGCTTAGTAGTTTATAAGGGTTTTATAGGTAAAGCTAACATTCAACCAATTGATTTTAAAAACTCAGTCCTGTCATAAGTTGATATATTCCTGGGGATTCACCTTAATACTAAATTCATTTGTTGTAATAATTTCACTGAAATTGTGAGAAAAGTATAGCCTGCGACAACTGCTCAATCTGTTTGTCGGTAGGCATACACCTAAGACTGCGACAGCACTTACACTTTCCAATTTTACTTATGGCAGCCTTATCCTTAGTAAACTTGAATCTATATTGATTAGGTTTATTTAAAAACTTCCTCGTCATGCTCATGTATCTATCTACATAAAACGCTTCCTGGCTTTGCCATTGAAACATATTTAGCTCGTCGTGTAGTTATATTTCTGGATAGATTCGTAAATAAAACAAAATCCAGCGTAGCTTTTTGTCAAGTCGTTAAGTCGTCAGTGGGGTTTATTATAAAGTGTTGGCTTTCCACCCCAAAGGTGCAGATTCAAGCTCAATCGGCTCCGAACTATGGTTGCTTTTGTTGACAACAGATTACAATAAAAGGCTATCGGGGGTTGCAAAGTAAGTAAAGTAAGTAAGTGGTTCGGAATCAACCTTAAACTAAAAGCCCATATGCAATCGCTATTTAGAATCGAGTAAAGTCCTTCTCCCGCCCAATGCCCCACAAGCGGTTACGGGGACTAGAGAGAAAATATTTGTACGAAATGCTTCAATTTTTGAACTAAGAATGTTTCTTATGCTTCATCGGTCACTCTATGGAAACTAAGTGCACCTAAACAATTTGTAGAACAACTGACCCCACTTATAGGCTATACCTGGAGGAGGACGAAACTGCTCTGCATTTCATAAGCGGGTGCCGAGCTATTTCCGGGTGTAATTTACCACGTTTTTTAATGAAACTCCACAGGGGGGCGATAAATCAAGACGTAATGAGAAATTATGCAAACAAATTATTTTAGGGAAAGTACAATTTAGGAGGAATGTTGTTTTCACGCATTCCATAACGGGGTCATTGTTGAATAAATCCTGGCGTAAGAAATTCCATGTTTTATCTATTTATATTCAATTACTCATTAATTATTATTAATTAATTGGTTATACAAAAGGTTGAATAAAATTAACAAGAAATATGCAAAAACTACACGTCTAAGGCAAACTTTTATTTTGCATCGTGACAAGGCCTACACGACTATGGTCTCATAGCGGTCTTGGTCTTCTAGGTAATGACCTCCAGCTAATGGATGTTAAGAATGTACCGGAGACGACATCAGTTGACAAAGGCTTGTAGCTTAAATGTTACTTGACAGGTCGCTTTCTGAAAAGCCCAACAAAAGAACAGAATTTACGTTCGACTCGGAGATCCGGAGAATTTACGTGCGTCTGGAGATCTTGTTATTGCGCCAGATCTCAGGAAGACTATTTAATGCAACTCGAGTCTTATTAATGCGAGCTTGTACATCAGCTTCAGCTCTGTCGTCTGATGTAACTATGCTTCCGAGATAGCAAAGTTTATTTTCTTGCTCTATTTGCTCTATTTCATGTTGTCTCGTGGCGTCCAAGCTCATAAATTTGGTTTTAGCTAGTATTCGATCAACCCTTAGGACTTTAAAAAAATATTCTTTCACCGACAAGAAGGGACCCATTAGTATCCCTTACATGATGTTGTGTTGTAAGAGTCTTTCCTCTCAGTTTGTTTGTAATCTTGTAAAAGATCTCCACTGTCGCCGCGGTAGGCCGCTTCTTCTGACTTTTCCGCTAGCGCGTTGAGTTGCGCTTTGCACGTTTTACACTTCTTTGGACGCCTTTCTGTAGACATCCGTATGCAGTTCTAAAACATTGTTTAACTGTAACGTCGGTAACAGAATTGATGCGGTCTTTAATCTAATCAGGGAGGAATCCTTTCACCACTCTTATGGAACATAACTCTGGATGAGTTACTCATAGCTTTTAAGCAGTCTGGTCACAAGGTTATCGCCTAGGTCGATGATATTGCCCTGATATGTTCAGGAAAGCACCCAAACACACTGGCTGAAGTGTTACAACACGCTCTCTCGAAGACATTATCATGGAATGATGGGTGTAATGGGCACAAACACGAACAAAACAAAGTTAATACTCATCTCTCGGATACATAAAACACCTCCTATTAATTGCCCTACACTAGACGGGGTTAGGCTGAAACTTTGTAATCAGGTTAAATATCTCGGACTAGTCCCACATAGGAAACTTACCTGGAAGCCTAACATCCAGGAAATAGTACGGAAGACTACAGTAGCGCTGTACTCGTGTAAGAAGGCAATAGGGAAAAGATGGGGTATGGAGCCACTCATTGTGCATTGGCTCTACACAAGTGTTATACGACCTGTACTTACGTATGGAGTGATTGTCTGGTGGCCGGCACTAATCAACCCATCACAAAGCAATGGATAAAGTTCAGAGGATGACAACACTGCTGATAACAGGTGCCCTTAGAACCACACCTTCCAAAGTCCTGAACACTATTCTCCACCTTTTACCGTTAGATCTCTTTGGTAAGCAAATTTCATCCTCAGCTGCCATTAGGCTTAATTCAATCCAGACCTGGAAACAAACCGACTTCGGTCACTCCAAACTCCTGGATAGAAGAACTGCCAGCAATATCGACTATACCTCGCGCAAGCCTTTCTTTGAAACTAAATTCGACTACTTCGTTTTCACCAAATCGGAATGGAGGAAGGTCCTTCAACACTGGGGGGGGGGGGGGGGGGCTCAGTGCATCTCTACCACTGAAGCTTCTAAATTAAAAGGAAAAGTATGTGGAGGTATCGTGAATCATTTAACGCTACCAGGAGACAACATATGTATTTTTAAAGATAATCAGGCCTCTATTAAATCCCTCACGGGAGTATACACCACCTATAAAACGGTAGTAACATGTCACTCTGCACTAAATGACATAGCTGAGCATCTGAAAGTACGACTCATCTGGGTGGCTGGACATAGTAATATTCCGGGATTCCGGGATTCTTACAGGAATCTCTCAGGATTGCAAATATTAATTGGCAGGAGGAGCACACCTGCCTAATTACCCAACAGATATGGCCAAAACTTGACCCTAAACGGTCAAGAGAGCTCACCCTACTCGTACTCAAAGCAATTAGCATTAACGCAGCCGTTATTACGGGCCACTGGGCGACTTCTTTAGAAGTTGCCATGACGAAAAGAAAGGGGAAATCATAATCCACCTCCTCGGTAACTGCCCAACCCTAGCCAACCGTAGGAACCGGCTTTTGGGCTCCCCCTTTTTTGAAGAGTTAACCGAATTTGGCTTCACTGACGTCAGAGACCTAGCTCTATTTATACGAATTCCAAATGTTTCCCGACGAAGGGTTAAGGCTGAACACCCATTCCATCCCAGCCAAATTTATTTTGACTCCCCGTGAACTGGTTCCACTGGAGACAGGGAACTGGCTGGGTGCACAGGGGTTTACAGGTTCACCCTCTTTTTCTCCAGGTATTTTTATGGTATTTTAAAATCTTCAAAGCCTCAATTTGTGGTATCACAATGGGCCTCCTTGGCCTCAGTGTGCCTTCTTAGGCACCTAGGTACTAAATATACATAATATATATCTACATGTACAGTTTATCTTACTTAGTATTTCTTAATATGGTAATGGCTTATGTCAAAGTTATTTAAGGATTTTAAGAGACTGGACTAAACTTTGTCAATCAAAGATTGCTTTTTTGTTATGGGATTTTTACTGGAACCGGTTCAGCTTGATTTATTTTATATTTTTCTTGTTATTTTTTTTAATATTACCTTCAAATATCTTGTCTACAGGTATATGAAGGACACTTGGAAAGTACCTAATTGAAACTGCTCAAGGCATAGCATAACTTTTATAATATACAAATTATGTGCTAGTAAAAAATCTGATTTTCCTAGTCCATTAGGATAACGATTGAATTATGTAATAAATTCTTGAAAAAGCTTTTTTAAATACTTTCAGGCTAATTGGCGAAGGAGAATTTGCTATAAATATTTCCAGCTACAAAGTAAAACTGCAAGTCCTTAATCCAACGTTTTATTAAGGCTCCAACTTACTCATAAAAACCTCGGGGAAAATACTTTAAAATTTAATTTAACGTTGCTTCTTCAAAGTTGTACGAAACTGAGGAGAGAGTTAATGTTCAATTCTTACCACAGGAGAAAAATGTAATTAAAAAATTAATTTCTTACCTTAACGCTATAAACCAGTTAGGCCACCTGGTTCAATCTATCTCATCTATTACTCATTACTTACGTTCTCCATCGTTTTGAATTATATTCTTTAGCACCTTTTAATTGACTTTTCTCTAATTAGTTTTGGAAAGGTCCTAGTAAGTGATCAAGACATTTCGAAAGCCACATCAGAAGCAAAAAACTTTGTGTATATATACAATAGATACGCACTGTAGACAGGTGCCATAGTAGCAAACTATTAATAGTAAAATTATAAAACATTGTTGTAAAAGTCTTTACAGGGGAAGCATATAAAAACGCTTCAATGGGCTTATCGCGATAAAGCGAAAGTTCATCGGAAAATCACTGGTCAAAGTTAATTAAATACTTGGCTGAATTTAATAAAACTCACGTGACATTAATTAGTAGACTAATATCACAAATTCTATGGAAATTATCTGTTTAACATAAAATTAGTTAAATTGTCTGTGAAAATGTATATAGCGCTAACACATAGGTTAAGTAGAGGAAAATATGTAAAGTATTCAAGGAATGTTGTGCAGTTTTTGTTAAAATCAACATGGCTCAAAGTGATATAGATGTAAATTTATTATATGAATTTTTGTCAATAAAAAGATTTTATTTATGCTGTTTGTACGCGATGTTTTTATTGAATTATGTTATTTTAAAAATGTTTCAGTTTTTTTAAGAAAATAAGCTATACGTTTATAACTAAAGGTTGTTGTGGCTATTGGCTAAACTTGGTTGTTTTTTACGTTGATGATAAAGCCTAACGGATGTCCTAAGATACTAAAGCAAAATAAGTCTGGCAAGTTGTTGTCGTTTACTATCAAAGTGCATAGATATCTGCTTTATTTGGAAAAAATAATAATATACCTAAGACATGTAACCTTGTACTGAAGTTGACTTTTAAGAATCATCCCTGTCTTTAGACTGGTAAAACAGACCAATTCAATATCGAGATCATCATCATGGTGCATCTAGATAAAATAAATCCAACAGAGATGAAGTTGGACCGATTCGTTGGGCGACATGACCACCATGCCATGGGTACCGGGTTCGAGACCAGGTCTCCCCGTGAGTTTTTATTAAGAAATTAAAATAACCCACGCCGTCTCTGGGCTGTTGTCTAGCTCGCAACAATGCAAAAAGAAAACATTCTCCTCCCTTACACTAATTCCCTTGCGGCCAAAACAACGCTAAAGCATCAAAGAGTTGTACCCTAGGCTATGGCCACATCGTATAAAAAAAAACTATTCATCAGGAAATCCGAGTCGGGAGAAGTATTCAAAGAGTTTTCCTCGAAACTTCAAAAACTTCTAAAAAATCTAGAATCACAGTGGGAGGGATATGAATCAAATCATATGCAGATCCTAAAACCCCTACATGTCATTATTTTCTTTTATGATCAGCGATCCCGAAAACTGTGGATTCGACTCTAATATCGGTCATTTTCGATTATGTTCTTCCCACCATCACCTCAGGGGTTCTTCAATCAAAAATGCGCGATGTTTGTTCTGAGTCCATAGTTTTTGTGATCGCTTAGATAAGTAATTACACTCTCGGTGTTGTTAGATTCTGTTGGTGTAAAACTCTCTAGGGGTTAGGATGAAACAGAATTAACATGAAAAATAATTAAAAAGATCTATATTAGTGTAGAATCCAAAGTTCTCAGGATTTCTGAGGTGAATAATAATGTTTGCGATGTCATTAAATACTCTGCGGGTAAAATAACCCTAGCTATTTGTCGGTGGGGGTGGGAAAAGGGTATCATGTAAATATAATGAAAAATGACCGATATCAAAGTCGAATAATTTGTTGCCGGGGTCGCTGATATAACTTCTCCCGATGCGGGGGGTGTAGTATGTTAACATAATTAAAAACAATGCTCATCAAAGCACACCCAGCTAGAATATAGAGATGCCTGCAGTAATCGCAGGAACTGTATCACACAACCTATTCCGAATTTCATTATAGCGTTTTGGGCGGATAATTTTGAGACTATTATGATGGATTTACACGAATGACACAAAGTGTCAATAATGATGACTGCATGTCAATTGATAATGACTTACCATTTGAACCAGTGTTGCCAAGTCGTCGATGAAGAATGTCACTAGATAGGGACTAAAAAGGACACCTTTTTTTAAAAAAGTCACCAGAAACAAAATAATATATTTTTTTCAAAATTGCTTGCAATATAATATTAGAAATTTCTAAATAACAAAAATGTAAATACTACTACTCAATAAAAGACTGTATTTACCTGAATCACAAGCGTATTTACCTTTAATTGGTGCTCATTAACTTAAGCGTCGTGTAATTTCTTCCTTTCAATTTGTAAAAGGAAATGGAGGAGAAACAGAGAACCATTAGAATGTGATAAGTTCTTATTTTGTGGGCGATCCTGTTAGCGTAAGCGACAGAAAATAAGTATCGTTGAAAGTTTCAGGGTCCCTCTGGAAAGTCATGAAGTCTCACAGGAAATTGTTCGAGTTGTCTTACACATGCGTTTAGCTAAGCAACAAAAGCATTAAATGGGCCCACTTGAATGTGTGGTGCAACACCGGTTGTAACTGAATTAAGTAGTAACCCAGCAGATATGTACAAAAATAGTGAAAAACAATGAGAAATGCCGAATATTTACGTTAAAACGTTAAAGAGTGGGAGAACATTTGGAGGTTCAAAATCACAGTGTCGCTAAAAAAATATCAATCACTAGAAAGGTATTCGAAAACACCAGATTTGGTGACAAAGTCCATGATTTGGCATCACTGCATTAAAAGTCTCCAGAAGTCACCGCAGTGGAAGTTAAAAATCATCAACTTTTAGACGTGTCTGAGAAAACAAAATGCTGTCACTAGGGAGGTGTTCGAAAACACCAGATTTGGTGACAAAATCACTGAATTGGCATCACTGATTTGAACGACGTAGAGTAATGACAAATAATTACTTACTGGGAGCTTTGTCACTAGGCTTCATAATTTTATGACAAATTTTAATTTGACAATTACAAGCGTAGCAATCGAAGTATTTACACGAATGACAAATAATGACGAGTAGGATTGTGGCAAAATGAAGATTTGGGTAATGACAGAGCAGACAACAATTTGCAAATTTGTATTAAGGCGTATTATTTGTATTATTCTTCTTGCATCGTGATGGCAAGAAACACATCCGGCTTAGATAGGACGGTTGTACAAAAAGGACCGTTTACACGGTATTGACAAGTTATGACTAAAATGTCGCTCGTGTAAATTCGGCATAAATTTTCGTTTTCTGTAAAAAAAAATTAGATTCGAAAAAACGGGAAGGGGGCTTCCACTTTTTTCGAATCAAATTTTTAAAAAACTCAAAACATTGTGTCCTGCCCTCTCGATGACAGGAGTAAATTTTTAATTAGCTTAACCTCCAGCCTAGATAAGCTTATTGTGATTAAAGCTCATAGTTAGCTTATTAGTTAAGCTGATTAGTCAACTAGGCCATGCGATGTCGATCTGGCTGTGGGCGCTTTCTACGATATTCTCTGTGCCTGTTTTACTAGCTGTGTTCCTATTGGCACCTCTAGGTCGAGATCCCATAAGTTGTCTCGTCCCTGGCTCGACGGTGCCTAACGTCACGTGAGGAACTTGAGAGGCAAAGCTTGGATGAGGTTCTGTGCTTTAGATTGCCTAGTCTACTCTGTTTTCTGTTTTCTGCGCTACTGCAGGTCTCCTATGCTGAGTACCTTTTTAATACGATAGTCATGCTGCGTACTGACCCTAAACAGTTTTGGAGGCTTATTAACTTTAAGCGCAATTGTGACGCTTATCCCTCCTCTCTGAAGTACCACAACTGTGTGAGTGACAAATCTCTAACAATTGCCAATCTCTTTGCGAAACTTTTTTCGAACCTTCTTCTGTGATTCCTCCTGTGATATTTCTGCTTCACATGGGCCCCATTTGACGTGGCTCCCGCCAACCTCCCTTGAGGGCAAGGACTTGGTATTTGACGATGCATTTATTGTTGGTTACCTTTCTAACTTGACTGACGGTTTCTGGAGAGGTCGCGATGGTATCCCTGCTTCCTTCTTTAAGAGTTGCCGATCATCTATTGCTCGTGTTCTTTGGTTATTCGTTCAATCTTTCCTTGCATTCTGACAGTTTTCCAGCGCTGTGGAAGTCTTCTTTAATAATCCTTCTCTATAAGAAAGGCTGTAAGTGCGACGTCTCTAACTATAGACCGATCGTCAACTTGTGTCATGTTGGAAAGGTTTGTGAGTCACTTGTTAGTGACATACTTCAATTTCCTTGTAAACTTTTTTGGGATCTTTCCAGCATAGCTTCATTAAGGGTAAATCGATGACTTCTAACCTTCTTGAATTCATTAGTTATTCTTTACCGACCATTGAGACTGGCAAGCAGGTGGACTGTGTATTTACTGATCTCAGTAAGGCCTTTGATAGGATCGATCATAGAATTGGGATCTTTAAGCTGTCCCTTCTCGGTTTGTCTTCTTGTTTCGTTGATTGGTTGTCGTCTTTCGTGACAGGTCGTACACAGTGTGTCTTGTTTCGTGGAGTCCTTTCCGACCCAATCCTTGTCACCTCGAGGGTGCCTCAAGGTAGTATCCTTGGACCGCTCGTGTTTGTCGTATATATACGCGATGTTTCCCTTCTTTTGTCCAGTAGAAGAATTCTCTGTTATGCTGATGATGCTATGATTTTCCTCACTGTTTCTGATGATTAGACATTAATCTCCTGAACTCACATTTAGCGGTGTTCAGCGACTGGTGTTTACGTAACCGCCGTCCTTCAAATGCGGGCAAGTGCACCTTTATGACCTTTTTCCCGTAGAAGACATCCTAGCCGCTCCGACAACTCCATCAATGGCGTTTTCTTGGGTAAGGTTGACAGGGTGGAAGTGGTCCTCAATTCTTGCCTTTCTTTCGAGGACCATATTGACTCTATTGTTTCTGGGGGTAACTGAATGTTGGTCTTCGTCAAAAGATGGTCTAAGGAATTTGATGATCCCTACCTGACCAAGCTTATATACTGTACCTTCGTTAGACCTATTTATGGAATATTCTAGCCTTGTATGGTCCCCTTACTTTGCCGTTCATATTGACCGCATCGAGGCGGTGCAGCGCAGATTCCTTAGGTTCGCCCTACGCGGAATGATCATTGGGTGCTCCCGTCTTATGCCGATCGTTTGGGATTGATTTCACTGACTTCTTGGAGATGAGGCGCAATATTTCGAAAATCTTATAGTGTAATCAATTAGCAGCAGAAAACTGTCGCCAGCGAGGTCGGAATATAAGACCGTCATGATAGAATGACAATATGGAATTCCTTACTCCCATGACCTCTTAATTTGATATGTAGGTATGTATATCTGCATATATTCTAATGAAGAGTTTTCTGTCATTACTTCCTATGTATAAACCATATCATTTCTGGTTCTTAATAAAATTTTCGTTATCTTCAGTACATTACAAAATAAATTTATCTCTTCATCTGGGTAAACGAACAAAAACTTTGCGGAAAGATGTTCTGGCGAGAAAAGCTTTGAATTTGTAACGAGGACCTTTTCGCCAGGAGATGATAGATATGAAAATGCAAAGAATTTCTCAGGTAGAACTTCGTTGGCATTACATACCAAGACACTCCAAAAACGTTGTTCTGGCGCTCTAAAACGAAATAGAAATTAAAGAAAAAATGTCAACAGTTTAGAAGAATTAAAGGAACGAAAAAACAGAGGTAATTTCGCGAATTTGTATGAATATTTCCGCTGAATAATCAATGCTATAAAAGTTCTTCCTTGCAACAGTTAAAGGAAAATAGGTACATTAAATACTTATGGAATTTAAACGTACTAATTCCGAAGTACGTCCTAATGGTACCATCATCCCGAAAAGTTTTGCAGACAAGAACGTAATTTAAAATCAAATAAAAGATACAAAAAGTTGCGTTGAATATTTGCATAGGTGTAGAGAAATATAAAAGAGAATATTTAACGTCGTCGGAAAATGTTTCATCTTGAAGGATAAAAAAGGACGTCTTAGGAGATATTTCCGAAAGTACTTGGAAATATGTGTATTATGCATTTTACTGAAACTAAGATTTCTCGCTGTTGCTACTTAAAATTTTGCATGCTATAACGGGAGTAAATCTTTAATGGTAGCGGTAGTAAAATGTTTCCCAGACCAGCAGTTTTCAGTAAATTCTTGAGTATTTGCATCTCCTTATTTTGCACTTCATAAAATATCCACTGGAATATGAATCCGTTAAGTTGATAAGACAATTCACTTAACATTCTATTTAATCTCTAGTACTTTAATCTCTAGAGTTTAAAATAAATCTTAATAAATGATTAATATGCACATCTTGGGATTCTAGAACAGGAAGGGAGTTAGAAATTTCTGTTGGATTTGTCTGAAGTTCTTGGAAAAAAAAAAAATAAGTCGTCTTGTGTTGCTTTCCCGCACGAGAGAGTTTATGTAATAGCTTGCATTAAGCTTAAATAAATAGTCGTAGAGTAGAATCCCACTGGCAGCAATTTATGGTTGCTTTGTGCTATTTTAAAGGCAAAGTCATGTAGGTGGTTTGGAATCCGCCTACATGCATGGTAATAGTAACCAATGTTAAATTGATAATGCCACCTACCGAATGTTCCTCGAGTATACATCTCTTCGACTTTACAATAGTGTAACGTACATGAACTACGTGATTCAAACGACGTTTCACAACGAGGTGTGTCGAGTGTGCCGTGAAGATGGCGATTAATTTTAAATCAGCGACTTAGAAAATTATTCTATAATTATGCAGTCTCTCTTACTGAGAATTTGTCTTAAGTTAAAAAAAATTATAAATAAATACACTCAGAGAAAAAACCAAGTATAAACATTAATTGTGCAAAAACATTATAGAAAATGATAAGTGGGAGAAGATAATTATCTCTTTAAATCATAATATCCGCCTATTTGAGATCATCTCCTTCCAATTATACATATCGCTATTATATTCCGACTGATATTAATCCAATTCATTTCTACAAGCTTTAATGTAGCTTTATCTGTCCGTTTGTCGTCAAATTTGGCAAGCCGATTTCGACTCACTTGCCCATATCCGATTGAGCTGACAAATGGAGATCCGATAACAATGCAATATAGTCTATTTATTATTGTTCTAAATCCAATATGGCGGACACCCCAATATTACGAATAACCCTTTTCTTCACAACCCTCTTCACATTGGAATTAAATGATAGGGTTGGATTAGTAGAATGCAAAGAGCTACGTGACGTCATTCTAAACGTAATATGCCGGACGCCTCAATATTGCATATTAGCATTTTCTTTACAACCCCCTAGACATGTGAAAAGTGTTTAGATGAATGGGGCCTGAGCAATAATCTGTTACGGGCGTAATCCCTTGTAGTAGAGCCTCCTGTCCTAGCATCTTCTTTTATCTAAAAAAGTTATACTATAAAATATCAAGAACGAAGAATTTGGACTCGCCAAAATTATGGACATAATGATTCTAATGCTGCAACAATGCTGTAAGTAAGCCGTGCGGCCAGCCCGAAAACCGTACTGGCAATCGTTAATATGATGAGTTGATGGCTGAGTAAGGGTAATTTTTTTTTTATATTATGTAGCCAAAGCTCAGGGGACAACCCCATGATAGAGAGTCTTGAACTCAGGAACAATGGCGAGGTGATCTTGTCACTCAACCAGGTAAGTCATTTGACAACTTAAAAAAAGGATTTGGTCATTTAGTTCATTTAATTTATTTGTTCACTCTACCAGTAGAGGGTTACAGCAAGCAATTTAGCCCTCCTAGTTGAGATTTTTTTATCATTTCCATTTTGAGCTTTAACTGTGCTTCTAGGTTGTATGGTTGTTTCGGATCGAATGGAGTGGTTTGCGCTTTACTTTCTGTTTTGTCGAAGCACTCCTTCTTAAGCCTCGACGAAAAACACTGGTTGAAGAGGTCGTCTATTGTGGCGAGAGTACACCGTCTTGTCGGCACAACTTAGTTGCCATAATGCACATAGAGCTGTTATCAAGTGTAAATGTGTGTAATTTGTCGCTGCACACAGTATGAAAATCCAGACTCCTCCATGCGAGAGCTTTAGATGTGATCCCTTATCTTGTGTAATCTATGTCAAGAAATGCACGTAATGCCACTTCGTTATGGAAAAAGGCTTTCTCAAGATTATGTAAGACAGGCTCCGTTGATATACCTTTTATTTAGGCGAACTGGGTAGAGTGAAGGGGTAGGATTGGTCCAGTTTGCACCTCGCCTTTTCAGCGCCTACAGTAGAAAGGATGTAAGACTGATTGGCCTAAAATATTTAGATAGCTCTAGAGACATATTTTTTTATTTGAGGATGAATGCCACACTCTGAATAAATTGACCAATAGATGAGTACTGGGAAGATACTATCACCCCCAGGAGATTTAAAGTGTTCAAAGGAGGCCACTACCTACTCAACCTTGTCATTTTCAAAAATTACGCCAGGCATGAAGCCTTATGGTTCTCTGGGGACCATTCATCATCGGTCACATGGTGAGCTGATTCTGGGCCTAGATATGATCCAGGAAAGTGCACTCGCAACATATATTCGAGTGTTTTCCTTTGGGTTTCGGTGTAAATACCATTCTGCTTGGGGTGGTCATATGGTGGCGTTTCCCTACTTCCCTTACCCTAATTCCCTTCCGGTCAGAAGGGTTGTCTACTAGAAATTGGCCACATCGTATAAAAAAAATAGGTGCTTTTGAAACCACGCCCTCTAAAGACCTTAACACAGTTCTCCACCTCCTACCGGTTGATCTTTTTTGGAAGAAAAATGCATCCCCGTCTGCAATTAGGCTCAACTCAGTCCAGATTTATAAGTGTACTGACTACGGATACTCGAAAATCCTGGACGCTAGAGTTATAGCAAACACTGACAACACTACACTTAACCCTTTTTTTCATGGAAAATCTGACTCCTGTTTTCAAACTAGGTCGGAATGAAAGGATGATCTCACTCAATTGGGATGAGGTGACTAGACTGACGGTTTCAAATTGGAAGGCAGAGTAGGTGGTAAACTTTCAAAATACCGGGACCTATGCATTTCATTTCGCTTACCTGACCACTACAGTGTTTTTCAGGCGAAAATCATAGGTATAAAGGTAGCCGTAGACCGTCTGAAGTATTTAAGGCTGCGTGCGGATAACAACTTTATCTTCTCAGATAGTCAGGCTACTATAAATCCCTCACGGAAGTGTATACGACCTCCAAAACGGGTATATCATGTCACCTGAAAGTACGTCTCATTTGGGTACCGGGGCATACTGATATTCTGGGCAACGGTAGAGCTCACTAGCTAGCGAGAATCGGCACTACCCTTCTCTATTTGGATATAAATCACCAGTTTGCCAAACCGCTAGCCACATGCAAACTGGAAATCTCACAAGCATCCAGTATTGCAAATGCTAAATGGCAGAGGGAGCACACCTGCCTTATTACCCGGCAGATATGGTCGATTCTTGACCCGAAGTGGACAAGAAAGCGCATCTTGCTCGGACGTAATATTATAAGCATTCTTGTATCATAGGTAGATACGCCGACAGACTTGGTGTGCCTTCAAATGACTACTGTATGAGTTGCCAAGACGAGAAGGAAGAGGAAACCATACTCCAACTCGTCTACTATTCCCCGGCTCTAGCCAACCGTTGGAACAGGTTTTTGGGTTCCCCATTTTTCAAATAGTTAACGGAATTAGGTTCCACGGATGTCAGGGACGTAGTTCGGTTTATCAGTGTTTTCCAGCCACGTGACAGGGCTGCAATCTTGTGCTCGAGCAAATAATACTTACTGACTCCCTGAGAACTAGGTTCTTCTGATGACAGAGATCTAGCTCGGACTTCTGGAGAGCTCTAAGTCGCCCCACCTCTCTCCTCAGGGGTTACTGGTTGGAGTGCATTGCCTCAATTGGTATCACAATGGGCCATTCTGGCCTAGGTGTTGTCTTCTTAGGCAGCCACCTTAACGTTACCTTTGGTAACCATCCTGCTTCTTGACATACACCATTTGAGACGCCTTTGGCTAGTATCTCTTCTAGACGAGCTGCATCTGGCAAGGTTTCAGTGTTTTCGCATCGTTTCTTCCAGGACCCAGCACCCAGAACAATTGGAACGCCTTATTTCTTTGTTATATTTAGTGGTTCTTTATTCATCCCACTGCTCGGAGAGTATCACTCTATTAAATAAAAGTTTCATCCGCCCACGTATTTCAGACACCAGTTCTTTCGTAACAATTTGGTTGGGACTGAAGAGGTGCTGTCAGGGTGAAATTTCAACAGTTGCAGAGAAAGCAACCAGAGTTATCCGAATATGGCCACATATTACGAAATTAGTCGCCGCCCCCTTGCCTAATCCTCACCTAGACGCGTCGAACTTACAACCTTCTTGCCCTTGGAAAGTCCGCATACCAAACAGCAAATTTTAAAAAAAGTGGTAAATAAATTCTGAACCATCTCGCAGAAACCAGCTTTAAAAAAACCGTATTGAAATAGGGACATCCTTTGTGTAGTTGCGATGCCACAGACGACAGACAGACAAACAAATGCCCCCCTTTTTCGTCGGGGGTTAAAACATTTTATTCTAATAGTCACTGTCACTTAGTACCAGTATTTAAAAATTTCTCATTTTCACTTCATTTCCTCTTATTTAAGACCTATAAATGTCAGCTTTAGAAGAAATCAAAATGTGTTTAATCTGTCAGGTCTCGAGCAAAGGATGATATTAATGACAATGTCCTTGAAAATTAATCGCAACACAGTTCAAGCAAGCCAAACTCATTAATCAATCAATCAACTGTTGAAGCTTGCAATAGCTACTTTAGATAAAATCATTAAAAAGGTTCCAGGAGATTTGTCTTACTTCTCCGAAGACTTTCTCAGACAAAGTTTGGTTCATTCCTTAGCAGATAGAATCGAGCTCACCATCGTCGTCGTCCTTCTCGCGTAATATATCATTGGCCTAGGCCTGACAAGCAAATCTGCTTATGAAAAATTAAAGTAGATTTTCCAGCCGTTTCATCTTCTCATTTTCATTAATCGTCTGTTCTTTTCCTCTAGTACTTTCCCAAATCTTTCCTTCCTCAGAGACAAGATTGCCCGAAAAGATTACGTTCCCCAAATGGTTCGAACCCGATATTAATCGCCACGAACAATTCGAGAAAGGCATAATCCTAGACTAAGAGACAGGAGTTCTAGCAATTTAAGGGTTTCAAGGAGAACAACTCCGGAATTCTGTAAGTGCTAATTGGAATTATAAGTAAGTTATCAAGCGATGAGCAAGAGTTTTGTGTTAAGAAACTTTCCTTTTGTGGGAAGTCCCCAAACAGTGGAGTGGGGAAGATGCACAGAAACTTTTTCGAATCATCCATGAAAATATAAGTTGCTGTTTTATAGCTGTAAAGTTTAATTAAAAAGTTTCCGGAGCTTTGTTTAACTTCGAAGAACTATTTTAAAGTTCCTAAGCTGTTAAATAAGTAACACTAAGGACTAGCGTAAAAATGAAGGCAATGCACTTCTTAGTAAAAATTGTCTTTGAACAACACTGAAGCACGGAAGACAGCTTTTCTCTTAACTTTAATAAAGAAATGTTATAGACCGGAATTTAAGTTTAATAGGCCGAATTAAGGGTCTATAACTTAAACTATTTGTTAAGTTTATGTTTAAATTTATTCTTCAGTTTTTATGGTGTTGTCAATAAGTATTTTGAGTATTTTGCGCTGGATTATAAACGGGACAATAATCGTCTCCAGTGGAACCCCCCCTTCCCTTCTTCATAAGGTTAGAGGTTGAAGCTGTCTACCCACGGAAGATCACGGAGCGAATGAATGGACGGAGTCAATCCTATTAATGTGAGTTGTTTGTGTAGATGACCATACCTGGCTGGCATATTCATGGAGAGCCTAACGATGCATATATAGAGAGGATTGTTAACATAAGGATTGGAGAACGGAGTTAGCTCTGTTAATTATGCTGTCAATGTGGGAACGGACATTGAGTTCGCTATCACATATTATTCCTAGGTCACCCAAAGAGGTAACTATAGGGAATGATACATCGGGGTGGTGGTAAGACGCTTACGGGAATAAGAGATGGACTGGCATTTGGAGACATTGAGCTCAAGAAAGTTCTTCATGCACCATGTGGTGAATGAATCGAGATCTTTTTGCAGGAGAAAAGAGTCGGTTATGGAGGAGATATGTTTAATTATTTTTATGTCATCAGCATAAATGGACAGCTCTGAGTGATTGATGACACATTCAACATCATTTATGGTAAGAATAAAAATCAATGGACCGAGGTGGCTGTCCTGAGGGACGCCAGAACGAGCGACAATAGGGTTAGAAATGAATGAGCTGAAAAGAACATTGTACCGACGGTTGTTGAGGTAGGATTGAATCCAGGATATGAATCGGGAGGGGAAGCCTAAGCGATCAAGTTTGAACAAGATAACGTTATTTACCGTTTTCCAGGGCACATGGTGTTTTGGAGACGAAGTCGGTAAGGTTGATGGTTGATAATCTTGAAACCTTTGAGGAAGCCAAGCTGGGAGAGGGAGAAGATAGGCTTACAGTGGAAGAACATGGTATCAACCAATTTTTCGAATAGCTGAGGTATGGATGATAATTTAGCAATAGTTTTGTAGTTGGACAATTCGTTCCTGTTATGAATAAGGAATAATATACGAATTTTTCCATAATTGAGAGAGTTAAACCCCTTGAGTGACCGAGAGTTCAGGGTCTAAAGATGTAAACGACGTTTGAGTGCACTTGGCAATGAATCAAAAGTAGTTAAGCTCGGGTTGTAGGGAATTGTCGCTGAAAGATTTATTGAAGAAGGGTGCAAAGAGGTTGGCAATAACCTTAGGATCAGACGAAGAGGTATTCTTGAGCTTTTGGGGTAGAGGGGTATCCATTGGAGATCTCCTTCGAATTGACAAAGTTATAAAAACGTTTGGGGTCGGATGTGAGGCTAGTTTCCATGCGTTGGAGGTACTCGTAGTAGCGGGTATCACAGCGTTCGGAAGAAGAGGTATAAGTAGATAAGTAGGAAGAATAGTCAGACTCAGTCTGGGGTAGAACAAAAGTTTGCCAACGTTTATTTCTTCTTTGGCGGTGAGAGCGTAATTCTTTATCGTACCATATAGGGGATGAAGAGCAGTTTTTACGTGGAAAAAGCGGGATAAATTGGGCAGGGCAAGCGTGGATTTCCGAATAGAACGCCTCTAAAACAAGATCAATTGGAAGATGTTGAGAGATAGTGCCAAAATTAGAGTTGAGGGGCAAGTGATTTAATTTCTTAAACTTACGAAAATTGGAGGGTGTTCATAGGAGAAAACGAGGAACAGGGGAGGATAGTGATGATCGAGGAAGGAGATGAGATGGTTGCCTTCCGCGACAGCCGAGTTAACTGCGTCTAAAGAGAAGATTAAGTGTAATTGTCTGTCCAGGAAGTTTCTGACTCCGCTTACTTAAAATAAACCAGAAACAGAGAGCTCATCAGTGAAAAAGGCTTCTTTGACGGAGCAGGCGTTCAGGGGGACAAAGTGAGAACATTCCTCAGACAATGACTATTGAATACGGGGGAGGTTAAAGTCACCCAGTACAATAAATTCATCGGAGCGTTCTCAAGCAGGGTGTCGATTGTTTTAATTATGAGTTCTCCAGTGGTGGAGAGAGGCGAATATAAGAACAAAGAATGTTCAGTGTTAATTCGATACATACAAATTTTGATATTGTAGAGTCGGAGGTCTTGAGCAGAGTGGCTTCATAACGGTTGTGAGCAGCTATGAGAACTCTGCGACCTGGAGGATCGTTGGTGCCTATACAACCGTCAACACCGAAAATGGTATAGTTTGGAGGGAATAGTTTGTTGTCGTTCAACTCCGCCTCCAGATATCTTCATTGTTTTGTTACCTTTCTTCATTCACATTCGTCTACGGTATTCGCCGATAGGCTGTACAAAAAGAACCAAGAACTTCCATTGTCGAAACTCAGAACATGTATAGGACATGTCACGGAGCGCTTCGTTACTCCCAAGGTAAAACTCTTGCATCTGTTAGTTGAATGGTAAGCTACAATTTCCTGTACTTATATAAGAAAAAGAAAAAACTTGAGGTACTCAGGATTATTACATAATATACGGAGATGTACCTCACAAGCTTTAGTTGTAGGTAATCGAGAAAAATCTTATTTTAACTATAGGTAGTTGTGGTTCGTGCCAAAAACCCATCCTTTGAGTACATAACCTCAAATATCTTAAAATCCTGACGTAGTGGCCCAATTCTGACCTCGTATTTGGATTCTATGCAGAAAGCTCCTTCGGATGTGACCCGCAACTGCCCAAAAGTAATCAGACCTGTGTAATTTTATAAAAACATTTTTTATATGAATTACCTTTCACCAAATAGACTGGAGGATACCATTGTTGTGCTCGTGTTTTTTTGATTGTTCGGTTTCCCAATGCGGCGTCAACTTCGATATTTAATTCAATGGAACCTGCATCTTCTTTGATTAGAGGGACAAGTTGGTCCACTATGTACGGGTCTCGAGTTACCCGTGACTGACCAATTTTTTCGAATGATGAGAAGATCACTGAGTATATCCCTCGTATATCCAATTAGTTTACTCATATAAAATACAGCAGTTGTATTTATATCGAGAAATAATTCAGAACCAGGTTTTTCGAATTGTTTTTAGATAGTTATTGAAACAAATAACCTTTAAATATTAGTGTATAGATAAGTTACTTAAGTGCTAGATTAAGGAATTCGAGTAAAATGCAATAAGTGGAAGTGTTAAAGGTAGGCTAGTGAATAAAACATAAATCTTTAATTTTCGCAATCCAACATTATTTTTTCAGCATTCAGAATGAACATTGGTCCTTCGAGCCGGATATGGCCGAGAAAGTATAAAGTTTTTAATGCATTTAAGTCTACCTAGTGGAAACTTACTGAACATTCGTTTCGGGCTTTATTACAAAGACGCAACAACAGCT
This sequence comes from Leptarthrus brevirostris, assembly GCA_964036015.1. Lineage (NCBI taxonomy): Eukaryota > Metazoa > Arthropoda > Insecta > Diptera > Asilidae > Leptarthrus > Leptarthrus brevirostris. The sequence goes on along the minus strand of OZ038371.1, from coordinate 6,939,374 downwards.
AAAGAATCCTAGTCAAGGGTCATCTCAAGAAATTGTATAATCAACTTCCAATTATTGCTGAGTGGCTACTTATCAAGACCAAGGAACAAACAAGAGCTGATCATGACTATCGAAAGTATATGGTTCGATGAAATTTCAATGGATGATGTCCGACATCAGGTTAACTTGATGTCATCAAGGATACAAGATGTGATAAAGGTGATATAGGTAGGTCTGCGGCTATTGAAATCATATTGCGATATAAGTGTAAATTTAGTACTAATGCCTAAGTTTAATTTATTTTGGTGGAGCTGTTATGTGTGTTATTGAAAGTGTGCAATAAATTGTAAAGGGAATGTCAAATATGGCGGAAGTTTCTTTCTATTTCCAAAATTTTTCTTCAGATGGAGCATTTTTTTTTTGTAAAATCAATAAAAATAGGCAGTAAAAAATTATGAATTTCATTTAGAGGATAATAAATTCATTGCTTTTGATGACTTTTTAAAAAAAATTTAAGTGCTGTAGTTTCTATGACGTTTACTGTATGTACATGCTTTTGTTGATAAGAAATGTAAGTGCCTTTGTTAAAATTTAGAAGGTGGATAATAATTTAATCTTTCATGTCGATAATATGTATATAAAAGCAGCGTAATTAGTGTAAGTTGGCTTTGTTAAATGTATTACTACCTTGCTTAAACGCAGAGTTTTACAGAAACTGTACCCAAAGGGAATAAATCGTTTAAAAATAATGTAATTGCAAGGAAACTCTTAAATAACTCATGACTACAGTAAAGTACTTTTCATTAGAATCTCAAGCAACCAAAGTGAATTTAACAGAGGATAAACATAATACTTTACCAGTCGGAGCCGTTGAGCGAGTTTTCATAGTAAACGTTCCTGAAATTAAACAAGTTTAATTTTCAGAACATGCTGTCTGTATGCTTGCATTCTTTAAATTTTGAATGGCATAGAATTTATGAGCGCCATTGATCGTTGCAAGCAGCTTTAAATTGGTACACGGTTTTTAAATTTAAGTGGTTTCAGTTTGGAACAAGTGGAAATTTTTATTGCCTGCATAGTCCACGTTAAATATCAGGTGTATGCTGATTTTGTTATTCTCTCTTCCGATTTCTGACAAATGGTGTTTTGAATAAAACTTGGGAAGAAAACGTAAATTTAATTTTAGAGTTTCACAGATGCCAGAAAAAGTATTTGCTTTCGGGACGATATGTTTCAGTTTGCGAAAAACAACACTACAAAATTAAGGTTAATGGGCTTACAAAGCATAATAGGACAGAATCATTATTGCTGCACATATAAAGTAATGATTGTGTTAGCTGAAAATTCGAATTTAAAGAAAACAGATATAACTTGTGATTTGGAATTTTTTTGATTTCTGTATAAGGCTGTCCAAACATTATATAACGTCCTCTATTCACGTTTAACCCGCTGCCTGCCGGTCGCCTATTTCAGCCCCCTCCCCCCCCCCCTACCTGTTCGTCTAAACCAATTATAGATGGCCACTTGCGAAATCTTAAGAACCTAAAGACTAAGGCCTGGAAAAGGTTCTGCTTCTCTAAGTGCGGCGTTGATTACCAGGTCTACTGTTACCTTCACCTTCAGTTCACTATTGACTTGCGGACGTCCTACAAGAGATTTCTGTCCAACATGCACTACACTCTACATTCCAGTCCTCCACAGATTTGGAGGTTTATAAACTCTAAACGTTACAGCGATGGCTACCCTTCCTTTCTTAGGCTGGGTGAACTCGAGAGTAGCGACCCCAATGTTTTTCGCCACTCTCTTGATTCTGTGATGTTGTGGACACTTTTTCTCCCACCATATGAGTAAGTATTCACACGGAAAGTTTGTGCACGAAAATCGGTAGAACAGACCTTGTTACTCCTTGAATCTGTGGGAATGCAAAACAGGCTGAATTAATAAGTTCAACAACAACAACACCAGTACATTTTGTGTGGTTGAAACGAGGATAGGGAAAATTGTTTTGGTCGCAATTTATATTTTCTTGAAACAAATATGGACGATTTTCTTCGTTTTCTACGACGTTTATTACTTTCGTATACAACAATTGTAGGAGTGTTTTTAGGTACAGGGGAAGACAAATTGCTATTGATTCTCAGTGGTGACTTAAATGTTAATTTTGACTCAGATTATTTTAGCCAAATTACAAAATTCTTCAAACAAGATCTACATTTAACAATCAATAATAACCCGACAACTTCAACAACACGACATGGTACTACCATTGATGCTGTGCTTGGTTATACATTAGTTGCCCTTGCCCATTTAAAGGGCGGGCTGCAGAGTAAAATCAAAGATCTTTTTAATTTTTTTCCTTCCATTAACAAATTCTTTGAAAATTCCGGCCGCTACAGGTAATTGTTTTTTTTTTTATGTATAATGGCACTTTATTTGGCACAATCATTGTAAACAAAAAATCCTACAAAACTCTAGCTACCCTATTAAATGTACAATATTCAAAACAAAAGACACAATAGTTAACGATCAAAAAGAACATAAGAAATGGCACGGTACGTTACTCTAAAATGTTTCGTAAAAAGGACTCTAAAACTTAAAGGAAACAAAAAAATAGTAAAAAACGTGTAGAAAATAAAATACAAGAGATTTTAAAATGCCTCCAAGCGAGTAAAGTAAGAAAAGTTCTCAAAAATTTTGAAAAAATTCCAAAACTAATCCTAGCACTAAACAAAAATAACCGAAACCGTGAAGAAACTTAAACAAGAACATGATTGTCTGAGTATTCCCAGAGGGCAGCACCGGGCGAAGTTCCTACTTCAGGAACCACTGCTCCCAAGCAAATGCCCTCTCCGTAGAGCCGTTCGCCACTTTTCTAGTTCTCCGGGAGCACTCATCCAAGCACATCCAGCACATGTTCTAAACGAACGCACACGAATTTCGAACCGATTAGAGTCCCGCGGGACCAGTCTGCAGAGTCATTGACGTCTGCAAACTGCTTCCATCATTCTCCCAGTTCTACGATTCCAACATGAGAATTGTCCTTCCCGCAGCAGTTGCAGCAATACCAAAGCGAAGAGAAGCTTCGTGGACAAGCTGCTGCAAGTCTCCGGCCTCTTATTCCCAGTAAAAGACAAGGCTTCCGTTCCGCACCGACGATAAAGGTTGCCAGGTGCAGTTGATTGTATTGGCCTTCGTTGCCATGAACTCTAGCCGTAATTGCCTCTTCATTCTGGCAATGAAGTGGTTATTAAGTGCATGTGTGTGAAACTGTGGGTTAGTGGGCTGTTGCCCAGGCTCGATCCGCATGCTGTACAGATGAATTGTCGATTTAGCACGTGTTAAGAGAAAGCTTATCAAGCAATTTACCTGGGTACATGTCCATGGCCCCAGTAAAAACGACGTTCTTGTAATACTGAATGTCGGGCAGATATTCTGGCACATATCGCGAACAAGATTATTAATGTCGCACAAGGTCGGGCATGTAAAGTATCTGTGAAATCGGGTTCCTTCACCACCACAAACCGTGCAGGCTCTTTGAATTCGTCGGTCGATATTGCGATAGCTGGTTTGGATGCACGAGGCTGTGATGGAGCAGTTTGAATCCCACATCAGAGTCTCTGTAATTGGACGGATAACTATAGATGACTCTGCTAGTTATAGTCTCCATTACTCCCAAGTCTACCCCAAGACGTGCGCGCCATCATGCATTTGACGTGCAGTAACGAACTTTAAATCGGGTGGAACGGTAGTGCACCCGCTAAGACTGGGCACTACCAACCTTTTCTCGAAGCATTTCGTCGTATTTTCGAACCCTTATAGCTTCGGTCTGGATAATACCAGAGAGCCCAGATGTAGTTACCAGACTAATGAAACACACTAAGTTTCATTTGTCCAGCTTTTATACTTTAGATTTTATTTATACCTGAAATACGTCGATTTCGATACTCATGATCATCAAAAACTCCCTCATCAAAACCACCGTCATCAAAACCTATAGGGTATTTCCTGAAGGCTGAGAAAGCTGAAATTTCATGGATCTAATGCATGACACAACATTAAAGACCAGTGACTTAATTTCTTACCATAAGTCCATAGGAGTGACTGTGCGACGGCCACGAAACTGCCAAGCCATACTTTTTGACCAAGATGTAGGGTTTCTAGAGTTAGGGGTTGTAGAGTTAGGGGCTTGGCTCCACATGAGAGCTGATAACTTTTTAACAGTGGAAGCGATAAGAGCTTGTGAGTCTCGGCAACTTTCTTTGCATGAAATGTTTTACGTAGAATCCATAGTTTTCGGTGTCGCTGAGAAAAGTAATGACACTCTCGATGCCGTTAGATACTGCGAGAAGAAGACACCCCTAGGTGTGGGGGAGGAGAGAAAATAACAGGAAAAATAATCGAAATCGACCGATGTCAATGTAGAATTCATACTTTTTTGGGTGCCTGAGATGAACAATCACGTTCTAAATGTCGTTGAACACTATAGAGTGGAGAAACATCTAGTACTTCTAGAATGGAGTGAAGGAAGTGACATGTAAAAATAATCGGAAACGACACTTTCTTTCTTTTATAAAGTAATCATTTGGCTTTATTGTAAAACACATTAATTTTAATTAGCCCTTCAATATACCTGTTCATTTTAGTAAAGAAATGTACACAATCGGTAAAAAATTATCCTTTAAATTAAAAAAAAAAATAGACAAAATTCTACAAACCCAGGAATGTCTATTTAGTTATATTTCTATTGAAATATTTCATATGCTAAGGAAATATTTTTCTTTTGCTTTACAACAAAATAAGGATCCATTAGTTCTTATTACGAACTCGGTAGCAACTAAGTATTTTCAATGAGCTTAGGAAAGTCTTCTCATTTCTCGTACAGAGAACTAGTTCAAAACATTAATCGACACAGAAAGTACAGCAGTTGCAACTTGTTCAAGAAACTTCTTTAAAAACTTTTCCTTAAGTAGGTTGAACATTTCATTCAATTTTCTTAAAGTAACACACGGATTTTTGAGGCTATTCTATAAAAAAAAAATTACAATAAATTTAATCAACATTTCCTGTTCATTTCCTTTCATAACAATAGAAAATTTTCCCTATACGTATTGGCACACGTGATAGACATTTAGATAAAATTAGTATCCGGAACCCTATATTTCTGCTACATGACATGAATTTTTATTTAAGGAAATTAGATTCAAACGCCCTTTAAATGTAGAGATTAAATTGGTCCATGTTTTGGGGTTCAATTTAATCTACCTGTGGGAGTATTCTTCAGTAAGCTGTTTCGAGAAGAATATGTAAATGAATAGACTTAGGAGAATTGAAAAGCGCAAATGTGATTTTCTTTTTACATTGTAAAAATAAAGACTACTTCCGCGAATTTAATGGAATGGGCCTTACAATTTGCCGATATAAAATAAAGTAAGGGTATTTGTGTGCTCGCTTTTAAAATTAGATTTGACCTTTAATTCAATTGCTCGATGGTAAGCTTAATTTAGCAAAAACATCTTAAAATTAGATTAATAATAAAAAAGGAGAACTGATAAAAAAGAATCTAAGGAATAAAATAGGCGTGATAATTTTTTAATAAAATTTAGGTCGAATCAAAATTAATTTTAATATTGATGCATAAAAAATATCTCTGCTGCGGTTAGCTTTCCTATTCACCTACTTCTTCAGTATTTTCAGTACTGCCAATTCCCGTCGGTCGCTGACAATTGATCGCTCTAAATATTTAAAAAATTATTAAATTATTGAATATATTGTTCTTCTACAATGACATCGAGACACAGAATTCAGCCTCCCTTTAGGAATAGAAAAACAAAAAGGCAGTGTCTATTTACCACCCTCAAGTAAACGGAAATACACGGAAAGTACACGCAAAGTACACGGAAGTACACGGAAAGTACAAGTTCAAATTTCAGGAAATGTCTATTCGCATCGGCCGTGTTCGTGTACACGCAACATTTCCACGGACTACACGGAACTACACGTAAGTACACGATAAGTGCAAATAGTCTCTTCCCTTATTCATTTTACTGGTAATAGTTTTTCGCAGCCTGTTCTAGATACAAACCTGGAGGGGTGGTTTGGGGGGGGAGAGTAAGCTACACCTCTTCCTCCCAGAAATTCTAATAAAAATTTGACGGAACGTCTTGTGTACCTCTTACTCTTAGAAAGACTAATAAATGATGCGTACACGTTCCGTAAAATTTTTTACTAGACTTTCTGGGAGGAAGAGCTTTAATACAGCAGGCTATTAGTTGCTCCCCCCAGGTTTGTATCAAGAACAGGCTGTGAAAAACTATTACCAGTAATATTAATATGGAAGTGACTATTTGCACTTACCGTGTACTTACGTGTATTTCCGTGTAGTCCGTGGAAATGTTGCGGCCGATGCGAATAGACACATTTGTACTTTCGGTGTACTTACCGTATACTTCCCTGTACTTTCCTTGTACTTTCCGTGTACTTTCCATGTACTTTCGCGTACTTTCTGTATACACGGAAATTACACGGTAATTTGAGGGTGGTAAATAGACACTGCCAAATCAAAATTCGAATATTCAAATGCAAACCATCGTCAATAACCTAAAAGGCAAACTGTTCTGCAAGGAAGATTGTAAGTTTTAACTGACTTCCCATAGTGGACTGGGCAGAACTTTGTAAGGCGTGGACCGATTTTGATGATTCTTTTTTTCTAAAGTAGAGTATGTACCACTCCAACAATTTTGTTAGTGGGCAGAACTTTGTAAGGCGTGGACCGATTTTGATGATTCTTTTTTTCTAAAGTAGAGTATGTACCACTCCAGTTAGTGGGGGGGGGGGGGGGGGGGGGGTAAACCTAACTTATGTATGCGTGGACCAATTTGGATGGTTCTTGTATTGTTATATAGAATATTATCCTTCATTGCTAATAATAAAAAAAGTTTGTAGCAAGGGTGTGGTGGGGATTCGCAACTGCGAAACGCGTGGATCCTGGTTGATTCCTTTTCTGATGTATAGCGTTACCTAACTTTTTAACGCATACACCTATTGGGATGATTCTTTTTTTGTTTTATACAGTATGATACCACATTTATTTATTTATTTAAGTCAATAAAGACTACTACAGGATTAAAGATTAAATAGATGGTGAACATAACAATAAAAATAAAAAAGTATATTAGACCTAAGCTTAAACGTTAAACGTTAAAGTGGTGTTTCAATCGTAGCCGGGAGACATCCACGTCAAACCCGGCGAAGTGCTCGTTGAAGAGGTGGGACATCGCCGTTATAGACTTGTGCATGCCGTACAGTTTTTGGTGGCTATAAAGTGCAAGAAATTGACTTCTCAGGGAACGGAACGGGATAGAGATGATCAACGCCTCCTCAACAGCTCAGGTGAGTTTATCATTTTCTGCAATAATGCAATGCTGGAAATATCGCGCCCCTTTTTATAGGAGTTATGGCAAAGCAGTTGCAGTCGGTCGGTATAATAGGGATCAAAGGATCATTCCAAAGAAGTTTGAGCAACGCAAACCTAAGGAACCTGTGCCTCGATGCGGTCGATGTAAACAGCAAATTAGGAGACCAAACAGGATTAGCATACTCCAAAATTTATCTAACGAAGGTACAGTAAAGAAGCCTGGTAGGTAGAGAATGGAAAGAATTTGCATCAAAGAGAGGTACAAATCGAAACAACGAAGCTACAGTTTCCCGACGAAAGTAAAGATGTTGGTTCTGCGATGAAGAAGGTCATCTGCAAAGTGGTTGTAAAAGGAAGACCCTTGACTACTTGTCAGAGGATTATGGTCCAACAGAATGTGCCCGAAGCGAAGAAGGTGTTTCAAGAGAATGTCTATCGCGAAGGATTGATGAAGAGGAATGAACGAAGAGACAAATGTGGTTACATGAGGACGAGTCAAGAACTAGTCGGAAATGCTGAGTACAAAAAAATTTGGACATGTGAATAATGGAAATGCATCACTAGACGAGAAGATTCAACTTGTACGAAGACTGACTGTCTTGCCGACATCGAGCCGAGGAAAGCGGAAACTACAGACTATGGATCAAGAATTGCAAGATTTCAAGAAGGTAATGGAAACTTTACCAAAGGAAAGGCATGAATTGAGGAAGGATTTAGAAGTGCAAGAATGTTACTTGAGCGAGTAAATAACACCACAACGGTCGATGCTGGTGAAGATGAGTAGTGGCGGGTTAGAGGGATCTTCAGCTAATCTACAGCCAACTAGAAGAGGAATGTGTAAATGTGAAAGCTAAGCGTGAAGAGAGGGATAACAATAAGGAATTCGAGATAGGTGTCTTTAATTGTTTGTGCGAAGAAGAGAAATCCGATGGGCGATTGGAGAAACAGTTCCGATTTGAGGAAAATTCTGAAACAACTAATTATGGGTTATACGTATGCATATAGGTACAGTTGTATTGGTCGAAAAAATTGAAAATTTGTTTATTACATATTCTTAAAGTACATCCTTTTGAAAATTTTTCAAAATTTCATAGGGATCCTCCTCCGCTAATTATATAAAAAACATAGTACCGAAAGTTTACACGCGATTATCTCGCAATGAAGTTTTTCGAAAAGTACCATTACAGTGAGCAAAGTTTCTCAAGAATATGGTGTATAATTATAATAAGTGAAGTAAATAAAACTATGAACATTCTTGATTGAAAATAAGTGTCTTAATTAATCCATTGAGCCCAAAGTGCCCCATTTACTTTACGCTATTAAAATTGTGGCAAACAATTTTTTTTATATAGCATTATCAATTCAGTGGCCATTTCTTTGTATCCTTATTTTATTCCATTTTTATATCTGTTTTTTCATTTTCATTTTCTCTTTTTCTTTTTACTTTATTTTTTATATTCCCTTGTAAAGTAATCAGCATTTGATGAAACTTTGTAAATAAACTAAATAAACTACACAGACATTTAATTAATTACTAGCTGGTGCCTGCGCCTACGGCTCTCAAAGCAATAAACAACAGATTTAGAGGTAGTAAGGTTCAAGTAGATAGTCGGGTAATGTATGTTTATAACGGAGCGAGGGTGGTAATGAGTCAAAGTAAACGCAAGTATTTTAGTAACGTCTTGTGAAGGTTTCTGGAGAATGGACGGACGAATTGAAGCCTTCTAGGATACGGCGATCCTCATGTCGACATTCTCAAGTGTTAGTTACACCTCCAAGCGGTAGCAACCGGGTAATGCATCCTGGAACGTAGCCAAGTAACTAATGCGGGAGCAGAGAACCTCTTGAAAAATCTCCCTGACTCCAAGGTTGTAGTAGGCCATGCCAAGGACCCAGGGGTAATTGGGTTGCGAATGGGGTCTCCTCAGTTACTTCTATAGGAGTGGAGGTGGAGGGTATGGTAGACCCTAACAGGTTGGTTAACCCACGGTTCCCACAACACAACAGAAGCAGCTTTGGGAAAATTACCTTTCGAAAGTTCTTCGGCGGCAATGGACGCTGGCTGACGGTGCTTTAGCAGTTCTGGCAGAAGGTGCCATTGGCAATACTATAACTAGCACTTCCTCTGGTGCGGCGGGGGCAGAGATGGTAGACTCTAACGAATTGGCTATCTCCGCGGTACACGTACCAGTAGAAGATGCAGGCCTGCCTTCCGAAGGGTTAGGTACGGCTTATCCGGAGGAGGTTACTTGTCCTGGATCTGGACTAAAGCTTTATGGCCTGGAACCCTTCATGTCGTAGGTAGAGAAGAGGTGAAGGTTGTAATTAACACATGGACCAAGAAGGAACACTGGAGACGGTGGGACAACATGGATTCCTGCAGATAGGCTAGGATTATAGCAGTGACCCAGGAAACCGAGGTTAGTGGCGACAGTGGGATAACTGGATACTCAGTTGCCCCCACTAAGGGAAACTGGGAATGGACGAAAAGGGACCCGATTCTTAGTGGTTTGTTTCGGCTAATCCCCAGAGAGGTGTTTTTAGTGAGTAAAAATCTCACACTACCGGAGGGCTCGGGCTGTCCGGTGTCTTTTGGAAGATTTTATCCTCTCGCGATACAAAAAAAACGTCTTGTGAAATTTACAAATGCTATGTTACCCTATGAATACTACTGTCCGCTCCTATTGTCTATTGGATAATTAAAACAAAACTCAAAATACACTATAAAAAAGGTTATTTGCACACCTTTTTTTTCAAAATTCGGGCTCTGTGACGACCCAATTTTATAATTTTCCCATAAATCACAGTTTCACATCTAAATTGGTCCGGCAGATTCTTCTGTTCACATTGGAATGTTTTTGTTTACCTTTTTCAAGTCGCATTTTAAGTAATTAGAAAATATGATTTCGTTAGTAAATAGCAGTTTTCGCCGCATGTCAACGGTATATTTTGAAAAAATATCCAAATATTTAGGAATTACCGATTAAACGAAATTTATTTTCATTTATAGGTACAGGGTGTTTCAGATCTAACGCGCCAAAATCAGTGGGGTAATAGAAGTCATCTAGGCAAACAAAAAGTTATGCAGGGCGGGGGGAAATCTCAACCGTTTGGAAGTTACAGGTTGATTCATAAATTTAAGTTTTTCATGGCATGCACATTACTCTTTTATTTTTGTCTTTTGATCTACCCAACATAGCCACATAAAACAACCGCTAAAAAACAACTATCCTATTGACCTTTCCAAAACTGTCAACACTACTGATCTATCTCTTACCATTGCACGTACAGTCACTTACAAAAGTGAAAAAAATTATTTGGGATAACCTAAAATTCAGAATTTTCCCAAATTTTCTCCGAAATTCATATAATTAGTGTACCTCTTTTTTTATTTTTATTTGATTGCACATCTTATTACCTGATGCAACGTGGATCAGAACGAAGGATCAGAAAAACCGACTACCTAATTATTTTATTGCACTTTACTGACTACCTAATTATTTTATTGCACTTTAGGTAAGAAACTCTTTAAAAAAAAAATTTTTTTAAGATACAGGGTCGAAAATGTTTGTTTTGGGTTAACAGGTAATTCATTTTAATTGTTGCTGCAAAAAAGTTATAACAATGCTGGTGTGAATTTTGCTAAAAAAAAGGGTCAGTCAGCAAGAATACTTATCATAGTTGAAAAACAAATCAATAAAAATTATATTAAAAAATGGTAGAATTTACTTTTGAGGAATACCCAGATATTATTTACATTTATGGTGTAGCAGACGGGAACGAGAGGGCGGCTGTACTGGAATATAGGGAGATTCCCTACCTGGCGAGCATCCGAAAAAGAGGTATTTACACGGACTTTCCAAAGGTTAAAAGAAACAGGAAGTGCAACTTCACACGACATGGAGACACGACCCGAAACTTTGGGAACTTCTGCCGACGTCGAGGAGCAATAATCATGAGGCAGGACCCTGAGACGAGCACGAAACGAGTCGCAATGCGATTAGGAGTTTCGTCATCTAAGGTTTGGAGGGTTATTCATCGAAGGAGATTATGTCCATATCATCATCACCCAGATCATGTAATGGAAGGAGATTGCGAGAAAAAAGTGAAATTTGGCACTTGGCTTCTGGAACGCGACATTGATGACAGGACGCTTCTGGACCAAATTCTGTGGATAGATGAATGTCAATTCACCAGGAATGGTATCACGAACTTCCATAACCTCCATAACTGGTCGAATACTAACCCTCACAGGGAAAAGGTCACCTCATTCCAGCAGAGATTTAGTGTCAATGTTTGGGCAGGTATCATCGGCAACCATTTGGTAGGACCATTCATTTTGCCGCAAGTGCTTAATAGTGCAATTTATGCCAGATCTAATAGCGGAGAACCCTATGGATAATCTTAGGGGAATGTTTCACCAACACGATGGAGTACTAGGGCATACTTCTAAGATTGTTAAGGCAATACTAAGTGAAAAATTTCCTACCCGCTGGATTGGACGAGGTGCACCGATTTCTTGGCCAGCAGGATCTTCAGACTGTTGAAATGCAATGTTCAAAGATTGTTGAAATGCATCCAAAGTGGCAGTGGACATTTTGAACGGCTTTTGTCACTTATCAAGAATAATTGTAATTATTTTTAAATTCAATAAAAAGCATTTTATAATTAATTTGAGCTTAAATTTCTTTAATTTATTGATTTTTATAATATTCTCCGATAGGCTTTCTACGTATAAATTTCTGCATATTTTCTCTACGTGGTGGAAGTGACTGTACGTTTAATGGTGGAAGTTAGATCAGTAGTATGAACATTTTTGGAAAGGTTATAAGAATAGTTGTTTTTTAGCTTTTGTTTAATGTGGCTGTGTTTGGTAGATCAAAAGATAAAAATAAAAGAGTAATGTGCATACCATGAAAAACTGAAATTTATGAATCACCCTGTAACTCCCAAACGGTTTAGATTGCCCCCCCCCCCTGCCATACAATATTTTGTTTGTCTAGTTGAGTTCTATCACCCTTCTCATTTTGGCACGTCAGATCTGAAACACCCTGTACTTATTGTTTGGACCTTCTCATTTTGACACGTCAGATCTGAAACACCCTGTATTTATTGTTGCGAACCTGATTACTAAAAATCATGTAACCAACTTTCTACATAACTATCACCTTAATTAACAAATTCTGATGCAATATAACATGAGTGTTACATTGAACTATAAAGGACTTATCTCATTAAAATGGTTTGCAACGCATTTCGCCCCTAGCATCAAAATCCCTTTAATGTCTATTTTCAATTTGATAAGCTCGTAGCATCGAAAATCTAATTAAGCTAGTTAATTTCAAAAGGCCTGCTGTAACTGGAGTTGTTACATGGATACAAAAGTATCTTCACACAAATAAATGGACAGATAGTTAACACCTTCCGGTTTTACAAGGTTTTACGGACGCCAGACTAAACATGTTTGCTACTTGTTTTTAAAGATATATTTTGAAATGCACAGTTTATAAAAGGCTGAATCATTACAATAGGATAGGTGGGATGAGATTGTGCTAAGAGAGAATTTTGTACAAAGGCCAGCAAACTCTCAGAGCGCATCTGTTACATCTGTTAAGTCCAATAATTGCACTCTTTAGTTCTATATGTTTCGATGCATGCTAACCAATCTAGCCATACTTAGCACAATCTCACCCTTAATCCTTAACATTTATTCTGATTTAAACCCTGAATTTTTACTAAAAGCTCTTTACAAAGGGCTGTAATCCTTTTGATTAATACCTTTTTTTGTTTGCAGCAAAAATCTATCTCATATAGCTCGTTTGTTTGAGCAACGTATATATTTCTCTTTTTTTCTCTCTTTACATCCAGATTTAATGGATTCTGTCATGAAGGCAGCCCATTGACTTATCACTGCAATTCCTCCTTACCAGGTAATATCGTTCCATACAATTTCTACTATAATTTCGACAATGCACACGTACAGCAGTGCTATTAGGGTATTCGTTTTCAATGAAACTAGCTCCTCCATAGAGTCAAAACGAACCCGAAAATGAAGTTTTATTTGCAATGTTCATCTGAGAGAAAGTTAGAGTTCTGTACGGTGGACTTAATGGTACAACGCACTTGTCACTTCGACCCCACTACGGCGATATAATGGGCAGTAATAAATTTATCTAGCTGGTTCTATTACACTCTACTATTTCTTTACGATAGAACATCGTTTCCTAAATGAGCTCTTAAAGCTTTCTCCATCCATTTCGCCGGACACAGTTTTATGTAAGGCTGAACGAGTTGAATCGGCAAAGAACAAATTCAGGCTCCAGAGCCCGGAAAAATAATTAAAGGAATGTGGCTGTTGAACAATTGGAGCACTTCAGGTTCGCCGAATAGCGTCGAGAAGTATTTAATGGGCTCAGGATAGGATGCTCGGATTTTACTTTACTTTCAGTTGAATAAAGCGAGCGGAAAATTTTATCATTGTGGTACTCGACGCTTTTCCGCTAGTAATTTTCGATGGTAATTTTTACACAAAGAGGACAGAGCAGATTATGAACGAGTTGTGAAGCGAAATAATTGTCATTGATAATATTACGAGAAAAGTTTTGCAACACGCATACTGGAGAATTAATTTATTTAAAAAATCTTTTTTTTTCCTATAAGACGAGGCGATTTGATTGATTTAAATTGAGGAAAAGGGACTGTTCCCGAACTTCACCCTCTACTAATACCTTTGCTCCCCTTTAAATACAAAACAAATGTCTGAGCAGAAAACCTATAGAAACAACCAGTTCGCTGCCTTTGGAAATTTTTGGATAACTTTCCACCCTTTTGTACCTACCTCACATAGTTCGTTAAAAAATTGGATCCCAGGAGTCTCTTCACTTTGAACGCACTTCGGGTTTTTTTTCGCATTGTCTGTCTGCATTCCATGCTGTCATCTTCAGTGGTGACAATTCCATTCGGTTATTCATACTGCCGACATTCCCTAAGGGACCACTTATCTGCATTATAGTTAAGTGGTCCCTTAAGGCTGAGCATTTTTCGATTCTCTGAGAACAGAGGTTTAAGTTTTAGTTTTTTTTTTCAATTTCAGGAGTTTTCTTTTTTGAACGACCAATTGCTAGGTCGTCGTTGGAGTAAGTGATGACGTGTCGGCCTGACAATCTGAAGGCGCGACGTCGACCGATGGTTGTTTTTCGCTGACAACAGATTTTTTTTTTATACGATGTGGCCAAATCCTAGGGGACAACCCTTTGATGCGTTAGCATGGTTTTGGCCGGAAAGGAATTTAGGGTAAGGGAAGTGAGGAAACTTGAGTCTTGTTTACATTGCTGCGAGCTAGACAACAGCCCAGAGACGGAGTGGATTATTTTAACTTCTTAATAAAAGCTCACGGTCGTCTGGTCTTAAACCCGGGATCCATGGCATGTTGGTCTTGCAGCTCAATGCATTGATCCAACTCCGTCTCCGTCTCAGATTACGATAAAAAGGCCATGTGGATTGCAGAGAAAATGTCGTTCTGAATCCACTTTAAATTATAGGTTCACTTGAAATCGTTTTCTCGAATCGGGTGAAGTTGTTCTCCCGCCATATCCCCACGAGGGATTACGCAACCCCTAAGCTTTTTTCATAATTTTATGGAGGATTTACTTCAGCACGGTTGCCTGCGTTGGTTGGGTGCTTACTCTTGATCTAACTGCTTCGTATATAAAGCATGGCCTAAGTGTCTATTGCCTAAGTTTCTAGTGTGCATATTCTGGCTGACCTAAGCGCATGGCAAGTGGTCAAATAATTGCATTCAGTATAAAACCTGAATATTCGTTATGTAGACGGAGTTAGAACAATAAGTTTAGCGGCACAACCATGTCATGGTTCCCCGGTTCGAGACTCGGTCTGCCGGTGGGTTTTCAAAAGAAATTGAATTAAAAAATTCACTCCGTCTCTGGGCTGTTGTCTAGCTCTCAGCGATGGGAAAACAAGATATTTAGGTTTACTCACTCCCCTTACCCGAATTTTCTTCCATCCAAAGCCATGCTAACACATCAAAGGTTTGTCCCCTAGACATATGGTATTAATTAGTTATTTGAAACCCAATTTTTTCCCGTTCGGGTTGAGGTAACTATTATAAGAAGGAAAGGAAAATTTTCTTTCTTGTAAATACAATATAATGTCAAAAATTGTGTATAGAGAAAAACGCTATTGGAGCACATGTCAAACTTGGGAAGACTTCCTGAGTAGATTGCTTAAAGTTCATAGAAGAATATTTGTCTAGATCATGTTATCTTTTGTTGAGCAATGGGTGGAACAACTGACAAACATTTCAATTGTACTTTAAATTAAAGTAGATTCGGGGCACCGGTACCACACTGCAATTTTCAATGGCTTTTCAGCGTAGGTCACACTTAAATCTCGAATGGGTCCATTGTCATGCCACGGGAGTAAAATACCCCATAACCTCTTCAGTCGTTTAGAGAACGCAGACACTATCCAAATATAAGTCCCCAGAAAGACCTTTTGCGTACAGCCGATTTGATAGCACATTGAGATCAGATATAGTTTCCTCCTTTCGTTGTAGAAGTCATTTGAGAAGCAGCCGATCTCTTCGCATGCGTACTAGCAAGGCAACCAATAAACACTCCTATGATTAGGTTTGTTCTATTCATCGAGACTAAGCGCTTGAAGTGCTCATGATCTGGTTTTGGTCAGGTTTGTTTCTACGTATAGCAGGTTGAGGTCAAATGAGCAAACTTTCCTTTACTTGTAAAGCGTGGTGTACTTCTGTGTACTGTGTTCTATTTTGGGTTTGCTCTTATTTAACTGATTTATAAATGATCATCCAGAGATGTTCCAGAATGCTGACGAAGCACAAATATATTTGAGGGTTTCTCAAGATGCTTCATAGAACCAGTGAAATTAGTATCTTTGAACATTGTGCGAATCTATGGCCCGCCAAAAACTCGTTTTAATTTCGCTTCAGTAAGTTTTGGGAATTACGTTTGAAGATATTGACAACATTGACCTTATTTATCCATAGCTTTGAGTCGAGAGAAGGAATAAGGATTTTTGACGGATCTTCTAAAACCTCATGAATTATATAACATGATCCAGGGATAACGATTGTCTTACTGGCCTTTTTTTTTAATGCTGCACTCTATCTGTACTATTCCACAAGCATAAATGGCAAGGACGTTTGGTGAATCCTGATTGTTCATTTGCGTTGAAAAGTCTTGATTATGACAATTTTTGATGTTATGGACATATTGGATTATGGGTTTGTAGTTTGTAGAAAACAAGGCTTTTGTGTTAAAAGTTTAAGTCACATGCTTATATACATTTAAAATTATAAGAACTTTCGAGGTTATATCGAGATTTTGACGTCACAGGGTTAAAGGGATCCTGGATTCAAATTTTGCGATTCCAAAAACATTTAGAGAACCCCCAGACCTGGAAATTTTTTCCTTTTTTTTGTTTTTTAAGGTTATGTGAAAATCCTGCTGTGATGGGGTAAAACGGACCCCGGATTCGAATTCAGCAACCCCAAAAACATATTGAAAACATCGTCTGATATTCTGGCCGGAACAAAAATTTTTTTGTGTAGCTGAATGTAGATCATGCAGATGGACAAGAAGAACCGAATTCTATGAAAGCGGATAAAATATATGCAGGGATCCAGCTTTGCAGAAAATTACAAAAACATTTTCTTAAAATAGGTAATAATTCCGAAAGAATGAATGAAAGTCCAAAAAGATCTTCGATCGTGTATATCTGCTTATCGCGAAGTTTACAAGCAGCTGATCAAATGACCGTCGGCGCAAAGGAGATCATCTCTAATATCTTCAAGTGACGAAAGCGATTACGAACCAGCTCATTACAAGAATATGCGCGTTTTGAACCACGATAAGTAGTATTGAATTATGTTAATTTTGAAAATGTCTCCATGTTTAAAAACTGAGAAATAAAATTTTTTTGAAATGTTTCCATGTGTAATTTAATTTGTTAATTTGTTTGGAAACCACTTTCTTCGTAAAGCTTTGCCATATTTTCTAAGAGAATTTTTTTATTTTTGTGAAAAATTAATTGTTATAGCTATTTATGAAGTTTTTGAATATTTTTTTTGCACGGTTTTTTTCTGCGGTCTCCATCTACCGAACAAAACCAGGTTTGACTGTATAAAGTGAAATAGTTTTTAAGGTAATTAGGTTTTTTTTTAACTACATAAAGAGCTAATTAAAATTATTAGTTATCTCATTGCGAGAAGACTTATACTATTATTTTCTGTTATAATACAGACAGCATTTTGATAGTGGGACATCTATTCGGACCATGGTGTCGTCTATTACATTATTGTGTACATGTTCTTTTAATTCCAAAATTCCAAAAGCGTATCTCGAAAATTGTGAAAGATATGCCACTTGAAAGTGGTCGGCGCCGATCAGGCCCAGCGTGCCTGGGATCGAGGATCTTTGCTGCGCGCGTGATTCCGCTCACCGGATTTTTTTTCTGCTCTGGAATTTAGAGTGATGAATGCGACTTTGTTAAAGAGCGTTCTCAACGTTTTCAGTCCAAATACCGATTTTTCTGAGAATACCCCTCCCCTCTTACCTATTAGCGTCCGACTTCGGTAAGCTATCTTTTTCTTCACCGCAAACTTTAAACTGCGTTTTCTCAAAACCATGTTTTTCAAATTGGCGCAAAAGATTACAAAAAAACTAGTGAACCGATTTTCTTCATCCAGCACTCATTTTAAAGGGCATAAAAAACTACTCTAGATAGACTACGGACATAGCAAAAAAAATCATTTTAAGACCATTTTTGACGCGAAAATAATCAAAATTTTTGCAAAAAAAGCCAACTTTTTTTTTTCATGCCCGATTTTTATAGTTAATGTTCGAATTTCGTAAAGATCGTAGTCTATCTAGAATAAACAACCCCCTCGAGTTTAAAAATGTTTGGGTTTTTGATTTCAGATAAAAATTGCGGCCAGGAGAATTTACGCCGATTTCGATGTCATCCGCGAGTTACAAAACCCACCAAAAGTTGATAAATTTTTTATTTTTCAAAATGTAAAAACTGTTTTTTCTCTTCTTAAAACATTGCCCTAAATACATATCATATCGATTTCATGTGGACCTTTTTCATTTTCCCAAAAATAAATCCCAAAAAAGTCCTTTTTTTTCGGCCTCTTCATGTACTTCCCCCCTTAAAGCGAAATATAATTTTTATTTACTACATTAAAAAAATAAAGAAATTAATATTTTAGATTAGGTACCGAAGTCGTGATACATTTAGAAAATATTTTAATTTAGTTTATATCTTAGCTGTTATAAATCAATTTCGAAAAGTGGAGTATCTATCCTAGGGCTTCACGGCACCGAGACAAGACCGAGACTTTGGCACATCTCGGTCTTGGTCTCGTCAATGTGAAGACGATCTTGCTCTCGTCGCCATCTTGGCGAGATTTGGGATGGGCGATCTTCGATTCGAGTTCTAGAGATCGATCTTTAAGCAATCGTTCTGCCGATTTTCGAATCGATTTTACGCTCGACCGATTCAGCTCGAATCGATTTATTGATTTCCGATTTCGATCTCTTTAAGCCGTGCCAAAAATTAAACAAGTTCACTACTGAATTTTTTTTGCATTTTATCTTAAATTTGTGTAATAATCCGACAAATGTAAAACAATGTTAAAATAATCGTAAATGTTAGATGAATGCGTTTATGATCGCTATAATATTTTAGTGTTAACTATTTAGTTTAGTGACTACTGCATGATTTTGTCATCGGAGGCTTTTATGTTTTACTTTTGGTTTGGTGATTCCACAACTAGAAAGGATTAAGTTATTTAAAGAAAAATCTAAAATAAGTGATACTCGAATGTGCGATTTTAAGTTTTTATACAAATTTTTGTTTTTTGCTGCGAACTCAAGTCCAGTAAAACAAATCACGAGGAGTACACGATTCGACGTGGAATTGCTTCGAAAGTAAGTTGAATTTTATATTCAGATGTCCTAGACGTTATGCATAAAAGTTTACGCGGAATTGCCACATCAACTCCAAGTGGAATATAACTAGTGGAAGTATATATAATCCTAGTAAGAAACTCAGCAATACACGTAGATTTAGATCTTAATCTCCTGAAAGAAGCATATATTTTTTTTTGAGTTCTGCCCACTTTTACTCTATCAAAGATTTGAAACTTATTAATAGTTTTTTTAAAGTCTCAAATTTTGTAGATTTTATACTTTTAAAATAATATGGATTTAGATATTTAAGCAATGATGAGTCATGTAAGAAAACCTTTCTACAAAATAAATTAAAAGGATGAAGAATTTATTTTAGGTGCTTTAAAATCTTTCATAGTCTTTTACTAATACAGTCTTAATGAAAAGTCTAAGTTTTTCGATCACAATTACCACTTGAATAGTAAGCCAAAACTGCGTTCATTTTGAAATTTTCAACTGAGAGGTAGTTATGTTTCTTATGTTTTCCTTATGTAATTATCGAAAAGGGGAAATAAGGGTACACTTTTCACCGACTATCGACGTTGAGCAGGCTGTTCAAATCTCGTCTTTCACAATTATTATTTTTTTGAATATTATGCTAGTGGATTTGTGGTAGTGTTTGAAACACATGTTTGAATTTAACGTTGGCAACTTGTTGCGTTGGCCATTTGTTCTTTGCCAAGCTGAAGACAGGGAGGAAGATAACTTTTATTTGCGAAAAAATACAACAAATAAAAAATAAAACATTCCCAGAATATTTTCAAAAAATGTCCCCAAGATGTACATTTTTAGGGCTGAGACCAGAAACCTTCACAGAAATTTTACGAAAATGTTCTACGTACATACTCATAAAATGCCCTGGAATCGCTTCTGAAATCAGACATAGAAATGCCTTCTGGACATTTTTTGAAAATATTCCTGGAATGTTTCTGGAACATGTTATGCTATTAGTAAAAAAAATAATGTATGCCCTTGCAAATACGTGACACAAAAGTTGGACTTCTCTTTTACTTTTGGGGTGTACATTTTTAGTTGTGTTCGTTCAATGAGGACCAGTCAGTGTTAGTACTTTCAAAAAATACTCTTCCATTTTTTAAGCTACAAAGGCTGTTTTCTATTATCTAATAAATTGGTTTACAAATGATCCTATATTTTTATAAATATAGAAACAGTTTTAATTGCTTGCAATTTCAAAATGCTGAAATAAATTGAAATGATTAACAGATTCGATCTGCTCGATCTATGAATATCGATCCTTTTAAGGCGATTAATCGATATACAAAATCGGAAAAAATTACAGATCGATCCGTACTGAATCGATTTTCTCAATTCGATCCCCCATCCCTAGGCGAGATAAAGGCCAGTCTCGGTCCGATCTCGCTCTCGGCAAGATAAAAAAAAGGGAATTTCGGTGGTATAACAGGGAGCGAGGACAATTGATATATATCTATGTGTATATGCATTTTTTTCTTATTCCCCTCGCCAAAATAAGGTAGGAAAGGCTCTTTTTTGCTATTGGGGATAAAACGCAAATATCTGAAGAAGGAAATAATGTAGAAAGAAGCGATTGAGGAAAGCAG
Organism: Leptarthrus brevirostris; assembly: GCA_964036015.1. Taxonomy (NCBI): domain Eukaryota; kingdom Metazoa; phylum Arthropoda; class Insecta; order Diptera; family Asilidae; genus Leptarthrus; species Leptarthrus brevirostris. The sequence goes on along the minus strand of OZ038371.1, from coordinate 6,918,399 downwards.
TGTATACTTATATGCCTCATAAATCACACTATTGACATTTTTCGGAGCGACTTAAAAGCTGGAACAACTAAAAAACTTTTCCACAATAAAATAATAAAAACTAATTTCTCGTCCACTCTCTTCACCTCAATATCGCTCTCGGTATCGCACTGTTACGAATGATATTGGTCACGCTGCCGGTCCCGGTATCGTGTCGAGAGCGGCACCGGCAGCGAGAATTATCTCGAGTATCGTGAAACCCTAATCTATCCCTACCTTACCATATATATGATTCACTTCTTGCCTACTCTTACCAGATGATCCAAAAATGGTTCCTATTGGTTTCGGAAGGGAAGGAACTGGAATACATTCGGTGAGATTGTTTTCACTAGGGATGGGCGATCTTCGATTCGATCTCGACGGATCGATATTTTAGCTTTCGATCTGCCGATTTTTAAATCGATTTTTTGCTGGACAGATTCAGCTCGAATCGATTTATTTATTTCCGATTCTCATCCATTTAAGACAAGACAAAACGCGCTAAAATAAAACTGAGCAAGTTCAGTGGAATTTGTTCGCATCAACATTAATTCGTGTAATAATCCTACAAATTTAAAATGTCGTATCTAAAAACTTGTTAATGTTAGATGAATGCATTTCGGATCTCTGTAAGGTGTTAGTGTTATCTGTTATTACGTACACACGCAGAGTTGAAAAATCGAGTCGAGTTGGGGTTGAGATTTCAATCTGCGTATATGCGTTCCTCAGGTTGAAGAGTTGAGTTGAGATTGATTTGACATAATGCTCAATATAGCTTCTGTTTCCTCTTGTTCCCAAATATTTCTCGTTTTTATCTTAAAAGCTTCACAAACACAAAACCACCTTTACAAAAATAATAACTAACTGCTGTGATAAAATCAAAAACAAAATAACTTGTAAAATTACAATGTGTCACTCTTCAACCCGCGTATACATGCAAAAGTTCAACTCGACTCAGCCAGATTACTTGAGTTGAGTTGACTCGACCCACTTCGAACTCAACTTCGGTATACATGAGAGTTAAACTTGGGTTCAACCTGGCTTCCACCCTGCATGTATACGTAGTATGTATCAGTGAGTACCATGATTTTATGATTTTGTAATAATCAGTGGGTGTTTATCCCAAAGATTACCTACTATGTACTAGATATCCGACTCCCTAAATTACCGAGCTAGTCTTGAAAAAGTAACACTGGCACCACAGCAAAACGAAATATATACAGCTTTTAAAGTCATAAGAATATACATGCAAATAAAGAGTACAGGTAGTGTGCGGTCATTTACTCCTGTCAAAATTATTTGAGAGAATCACTTACTGCAGTCAAAATTCTGTTCTCATCCGGAGAGAATTACACACTCCTGTCAAAAAAGTATCGCCAAATCTTGTCGAAGAGTAAAAATCTACCAAAAAGTAGCACCAATAAAAACAGTTCATGTGAAGCACAAACTTTCAAACTTTCAATGGATTCCGATCTTTTAATGATTGAAGTACATTTAAAATTTGTAAATGTACATAAGAAAAGTATACGTGTCTCTTATCCACAAACTCTCCCGGAAAACAAAATTTTTAGTTCTGAATGCAGGGTTACCCGATGCGGGAAATATATAAAGCAACCACAAATTTTTCTTTACTTTGTTCGAAACTGTTTATCTATTAGTAAGTGATCTTTGGTTTGTCCTTTATTTCTGGTTTGGTGATTCTGGATCAAGGAAAAAATAGGTATTTAAGGAAATATCAAAAATAATTCATTTTTAAACTGCCTGGGGATTACAGAAACTATTTGGAGCACCATTAAGATTTTCAAAAATCATTTTCATATTTCGACGTCATTCCACGGAAAAGGACAGTGGTGAGATCAATTTACAAAATTGAGATGTCAAAATCAATGGAATCGATCCATGAACATCGATTTTTTAGAGTGATTAATCGATCTTCGAAATCGGAAAAAAATTATAGATCGATCCGTACTGAATCGATTTTCTCAGTTCGATCCCCCATCCCTAGTTTTCACAATATTATTATACACTATTAATTTATTATAGATTTTAGAAAGAATTTTCTAAAACAAGACTTTATTTAATATATATTTTTTTGAATGGATACTTCCTATGATCACACAATTTAGACACGACTGGGAAGAATCCAATAGTCACAACTGTTTATATTTACGCCTCGGCACGCCCTTGCACACTATTATGTTCTGAAATAAAAGAAAATAACATGTGAGACTACGTCTCAGTGAGCAACTCTACATATTTACACAAAAACACGGACTGCCTTCTAGACCTACAACACAAGTCACCCGGAGGATCATCACACACGCTACTATGCCTAATATATAAGGACGGTCACCCGGTAATTCAACTATGCTACTTACGTAGATCTCTTAGAATTACCTAGACCACTTGCAAATTATCTAGAATTGTACTCACCATATCACATTCTCTACTATCTAATTTTCACTACACTACTTATTGATCTTCAAGACTGCACTCTTATTTTAGCATGCGACACTATTTAAACTGCGAGATCGAACATTTCTAAGAAGTCTAACTTCTCTATCAGTCTGCGTATCTTACCTCTTTGCATAATATCATTCTAGACTGGCACCTTATGAGTTTATTTAGTGGAATGATAATGTATTACTTAAAGATCCCTTTTTTTAAGGAACTACGAATTTGGGGTTTTCCCTTCGTTTTGTGAAGACAGCGTACTTTACCTCTTTGCGTAATCTCATTTTAGACTGGCGCCTCATTTGGTTATTTGGCGGAATGAGATTTTATTGCTTAGAGATCCCTTTTATTATTGAACTACGAAGGTGCAGTTTTCAGTTTATCTACATTATATTTATTTTGCCCAACTGGCGCCTTACCTTCGTTTTGTGATGACAATATATTTGAATTATGTTTTTGAATAATATTTTACATGTTGCCACTTACTATAGATATACCGAAAAATACAGGATACTTTAGCAACGCGAGCATACATCAAAAATTTATTAATTACATACGATTTCGAATCTAATTAACCCATTTTCGCCGCATGTCGTCTATATATTTAAAAAAATCTACATATTCAAGAATTGATTAGAAATTTATATTTTTACCCTTAATTGAATAGCGGACCTGATTACTGCAAATCATGTAACCTTCTTTTAACATAACTATAACCTTAATTAGCAAATTCTGCAACAGTAGACTATAGTCTAACACTATATTGCGGTATGTTATACTACGCTAAAAAGAGCTCATCTAATTAAAACGGTTTTCAATGCATTTTCGAAACGCCCCAAGCTTCAATTTAATGTCCACTTTCAATTTGATACATCCATAGCGAAAATCTAATTAATTTATTTAATTTCAAAGGGCCTGAAAGTAGTAGAGTTGTTGCATCACATTAGCACACAAAATGGGCACATATAGTAGTTAAAGCCTTCCGCATTTCCATCGTTTAACAGGTGCTCCAAAAGCATTTTCGGTTCTTGTTTTCAAAGGTGTGCTTTGAAAAACACAACTTTAAAAACTTAGTCAATAGAATAGTAATCTAGTAGTAAATTATAATAGTTTAATACAAGGTCAGGTGGGATGAGATTGTGTAAAGAGGGAATTTTGTGTACCAGCCAGGTAACTCTTATAATGCGTTCTGCTGCAAAGTACAATAACTGCACTCTTTAGTAGTGTCTGTCCCTATCTGCGGATCAATCTTACTCCACCTGAAAAAATCTCAGCCTCAATTCTTAAAATTTAAATAAAATTATTCTGATTCAAAACCCTTGATTTTTAATAAATGTTCTTTACAAAAGACTGTAATCCTTTGTAAACCTCTGCATTCAGCTAAAATCTTCCCATTTAATTCGTTTGTTTGAGCAACGAATATATTTTGATATCCTGTACCAGACTTAATGGATTCTGTCATGAAAGCAGTCTATTGAGTGGACACTGCAATACCTCCTTGCCAAGTAAAAGCGTTCCGCAAAATGTCTCTTATAATTTCGGCAATGCACAGGTACAACGATGCTATTAGAGTATCCGCTTTTAGTGAAACTATCATTCCTAAAGTTAAAATGAACCCGAAAATGAAGTTTTATTTGCAATGTTACGTTTAGAGTTTTATACAATGAATATAATGGTACAACGTACTTGTCACTTTGAACCCACTGGTATGATGTAATGGATAGAAATAAATTCCATTACACTACTACTATATTTCTCTACGTTAGAACAAACTTTTCCTAAATGAGCTGTAGACTTTCTGCATCCTTTTCACTGGACACAATTTTCAGTGACGGATGCCGTAAACAAAATACAACTTTCCCTGCTCCGAATGGGTATATTCGAAATGTCGTTGTAAAATAATCAGAGCATATGATATCCATATACAGCGACATTACAGATTATGTTGACGCAAGATGAACGGAAGAGTTGAAAGCCTTTTAGTAGACGGAGATTCCCATCTGTACATTCTAAACCGGTAGCAGAATGTAGCCAACAAATTTATGCGGGAGGAGATAACCTTTTGAAAAATCTCCCTAATTCCAAAGTTGTAATAGGTCAGGTCGAAGACCTATTAAAACTTTGCACGGATCCAGGGATAATACGGTCGCGAATAGTATATTCTCATGAGCAGGTCAATCTCCTGTTGTATTTTATTTCAGTAGGGTGAGTATGGAAAGATCTCTGCCCAGCTGGTTCTGTTGTTTATCTTCCAGATCATGGGAAAACAAATGGGTAAATATGAAACCAATACAGTAAAACCAGGAAATCCAGGCACTTCTGTGAAGTGGAGGTGGAGGGGATTGTAGACCAGGACAGGCTGACTATCTGCACGGCACCCACGACAGAAGCAGCACTGGGAAAATTACTTTCCGAAGGTGCTGTGGCGGCTATGAAAGATGAACTTGCGCCGGCTGAAAGTGTTGTACCAGTCCTGAAAGAAAGTGTCGTTGGCAAATTTATAACTAGCTCATCCTCAGATTCGGAAATGGCAGACTAAGAAAATAAAGTAAAGGAGAAAGCGATAAAAAACCGCTAAGAGTGATGCGAAGAGTCAAAAGGTCAGCCAAATGGACCTCATATCCAAAAAATTCCTCTCAACTGTCGCGTCACCTGAAGCTGCGTGTCCGCCGAAACGGTTCCGAGGAGAAGAGCTAGTGACTGTGAAAGCGGAAACCTCAACGGATGGTGAAGGTCCAAATGTAGATTAAGGTGGCAGGGCGAATAAGATGGAAGCTCATTGCAAGACGTGGGGAAGCGGAAGCTGAACTAAACAAGAGCGTCAGAGCAGTAATCCAAAAATCTAGCACCGGCCCACAAAAGTACATCTTCTGCGGGATTCAGGACCCCAAGCAAAAATTAACCAGATCGGTCCAGGCAAAGAATGAGATGCTTACGGCAGTACAGAAGCCAAAAGTTCACCAGGCAGGGATGGCAGCCGGCACCAACCGTCGGCCAACTTTCTCACTGGCGCCGCGAATGACCTTCATTTGGTGGGCATGGTGGCGATTATTAAATGGGTGGGGGGGAGTTAGAGTCGGCACAACTAGGGACCTTCAAAGGGGCTCTGCTGAAGGCTACAGACAACCTTTCTTAAAACGCTGTAGATATTGGGGCGAACTCGATGACTTTGAAGAATGGTCTGATAACAATGAAATACGTTAACCAACTATCCAAGGTCGGGGCTTACAAAACCGTCCAAAAGCTAACTAGCTTTGAAAAGCTGATTCCACTTAAAGGTGAACCGTATGGGTGTACTTAAGGACTTTAGAAATATATTGATCTTTGTCCCGGAGGAATCTGCGGGCAAGTTAATCATACTTAAGAGGTTGAAATATCAATCATTATATTAGAGATACATCCAAGTGGAGAGTGTCCTGGAAGCAGATATATGGGAACGAAACCTCAGGTGGGACCTGTCTGACGATCTAGTATCTAACGGAGGATGAGGAAGTTGTCAAAAAAGTAGAAAATATATTGAACTGCGTTCTTAAAGCGGCCGTCGTGAAGATCCAGACGACTAACGAGGATCAGCTGGAGAATCCTTCCGGATCCTAACAGCCTGTGGAAGGTATGCCATAAGAACTGATAAAAAAAAAAAACGAGGACAGGGGTGAAAGTATGGTGGCCTCCACTAAGGGAGACTGGGACAGGATGAAAAATTACCCAGTTTTATGCAGGCTGTTTCGGCAATGCCGGTGTCTTATGGAAGATTTTCACCTCTCCCGCTAAAAATAAGGAAAGCAAGAAATCTGTCTTCTGTAAAGCTATGCAAAGTATTAAATTTAAAAACAAAAGTTCTTAAAAAAAGAGAATAGATAATGAACTGAACATTGTGGTATTATTCCGTCTATTTAAGGATGAGAAAGAAAATGCTATTCAAAACTAGCATACTAGATCCTAATACAGGTCCTTGCAATAACCAATGCGTTAAATTATTTATTATTTCTCTCTTATCAAAATTGTGGGTTATCTAGAATCCCGTACTGAATGCTATTAAATCTACAGTGGCATGGCCAGTTCCAAACCCTCTTTGATAAGATGGGTATATTTCAGATATTTCATCAACTTTGAGTAGATACTCTTTTGATTTAAAAACGCCCTTAGATACTTATGTTATATGTTATTTTTAGGATATTGTTCCAATATGAACTAATTTTCAGGTAGACTTAATTTCTAAAGAAAAATTTGCAAATACGCTTAGCCTAAAGGTCTAAAGAAATTGTCTAAACTGGTTTGACGATAGATCTTACTCTTTTGGGGTCAGCAACATAATTTCGTCTATTGTTTTGGTAATAATTAAACTTGGTCCTCTTAATAGTATGCTGAAATTATTTCGCGTTAGTCCTTAGATATGCCTTACTTTTGACATAGCTTGTAATATTTAAAAATAACGTCTTAGACGCGAAGCGTTGCACCACGTATATTCTATTTTTGCTTGGCTTAACTGGCCTAAGAAACATTCGGGATAATTTCCCGTATGGTTTTTAACGAAATTCTGGATAGCTTCTCCACTCATAGTTATTTTCTGCTGACAACAGATTATAATATAAATCCATTGGGAGTTCCAGATTAAAGCCCGCATTTCCGAATCGACTAAATCGTAGGTATTCTTGCAACCCTTGTCTCGAATCAGGTAAAGTACTTCTAACGCTCCATGTTCGACAAGGGATAACGAGTACTAGAGAGAAGATAAAAATTGAGAGGATGGATGTTTGGTTACCATATTTCGAATACATAACCTTCTGCATGTGACATACCTGAAAAAGGACTAATTAAGACTGCAGTTCGTACTTTAACTGTCCTAATGAGGAACCTGTCCCCCGCTCCTGGTTTCTCTCTGGCTAGTTAAAATAATACCTTGAGGAATATAGGGCGGGAGAAGGTCTTCCCCCGATTCGGGGCAACAATTGCTAGTGGACCTAAAATTGAATGTGGATTAAGAACCACCGACATCACTCTGGAATTTTAAATGGTTTTCGAACCTGGGACCTCCGAGATGGAAGGCCCACACTTATCACTTACTTCACCACATCTGGTGCAGTTTCGAAATAACATGATGTTATTGCCACTAACGATTCAATATTAATATTCACTTCGGTATTTTGATAAATTTATCGTAAAGCGGAATTAATAAATTAATAAAGTATCGCTATTTAATACGAATAAATAAGTTTTCCCACATTAAAAATATTATCTTCTAAGAAAACTTATGGGGCCATTTCTATAGAAGGAGACGGATAAAAGTTTGATTTCAACAATTCTTTTTAACGATAACTTTTAATTCAGAGATGTAAGAAAAAGTGTAAGAAAAAGTATGTCAAAGCCACCATCAGAATTCAAAAATCACGTTAATATTATGGAAAAAAAAATCAGGGATGTTAGAAGAGAAGCAACATTATTTACCCCAGGTATCACTCACGTCTATAGAATCTGTCAAAAAAGAGTTTTCTCAAGTGCTGATAAGTTTGAAAAGTTTATGAATATTTAACTGGAAGAGCTCATTTATTTTCCGAGATTATACCTTGCCTTAGGTTTATATCACGTAAAATCTTAATTCCTAAAATTAGAAATTTCGCAAAAATTCAAATTAAACTTGGATCCCTTGGGCATTGCGGAAAGTTAAACAAACTGCTGTGGATACTTACAATTTCATTTTTGGTGTAATTTATTAAAAATAAGTTGTTCTGCAGTGTCGTAACACTAACAAAAGACGACTTTCAATTTTCTTCGACATTACGTATTTCGGAATTGCTTTAAAGTTTACTTAGAAATACAGTCTTGCAGACAATTTGAAATTAAAAAGAAAATGCTTGTAAAAATCATTGAGAAAAAATATTTGTAAATAAGAGAAATAAATCGTTGGTAAATCCAAAAGTGTACCTACCTGGCCAAATAAGTACCATATAATCATTTCAGAAAATTATACAAATGGAAAAAATAAATGATTTCTAAAGCAGTTGATCCGCATCGATTACAATAGACTTCCTTTAAATACTTCTATAATAATATCGACTACACCAAACGCAAGCCCTATTTCAACGCCACATTCGACCTATCTATTTCAACCAGACAGGACTGAGAGGATGGGCTCCCTCAATGGGAAGAATGAGTGCATCTTTACATCGAGGGATATAAGTTTGAAGGTCAATTGGATGAAGGTATCTGCTCGGAACGGTTAGACCTGAGCTTTTCGTTTCACTTGCCAAAGTGTTGTAGTGCTTTTCAAGCAAAATTCATGGCTGTAGAGGTAGCATTGGACTGTCTGCAGAACAAAACATTATCTTCGGATGATATATGTATCTTTACAGACAGATAGACTGCTATTAACTTTCTAAGGGGAATATACACAACCTCTAATACTACCAGAATATGTTACTCAACTCTGAATCAGATGTCGGAAGGCCTCAACGTACGCCTCATACCTGTACCGGGGCATTGGATATTTCGAGCAATTGTAGAGCCGATGCCGTAGCAAGAATCGGCACTTGTCTACTAGACTTGGTCATAACTCATCAGCTTTTTAAGCCGCTAGCTACATGCAAGCTGGAAATTACCCAGCATTCGTCAAGGTTGACAAAGGAACACACCTGCCTAATTACCAGGCAGATTTAGTCGACACTTGACCTAAAGCGGTCAATAGATATTAATTATATTTTTTATATTATTATTGTGTCGTGTCTGCCATTGCGGGCCATGCTGAAAGTCTCGGCACGCCCTGAATTCGATAAGAGTTTCCAAGTCGAGGAAGAAGAGGAATGCATCCCTCATATCCTCTGTAACTGGCCTGCTTTAGCCAACCAAAGGAGCCAGTATTTAGGACCCCTCTTTTTTAAATAGTTAGCCGAACTAGAATCTACTGATGTCAGGCATCAAGTTCGGTTCATCAGGACCTCCAAATGGTTTTGGGTATTTAATTGGGTTGAGAATCTAGCCCCGGTGTGGTATCACAACAGACCATTACGGCCTAAATATGCATTCCTCTTAGGTACGCTGTCACTGTAACAAGGGACAGGGGCAGCGGGCAAAAGCTCAGACTTAATCTTTTATTTAGTTAAATTTGTTTTTTATTTATTGTTTATCTTTAATATTCTTCAAAATTAAAAATGAACTAAAATTGTAACATAATAGAATAACAAAAGTTCAATTAAATACTAAGCGTCTTGAATTTTCTGCGAATTTTCCCAACATATCAGTACCAGTTCAGTATGTTTTCAGTCATTATAAATCTCAAACACGTTTTTACGCGCCGCAACGTATCGTGTTGTGGTACGTGGCCGGACTAGTCATATTAAAATAGCTTTTATGGTAGGCGGAAATAATGTCCCAGCTTTCCTTAGTATTTCTACAAAATTCAGTTCATTTGAAGCTTTCTTTTCGATACTTTTATCACGTTAAACGTTATACCAACGTCGTCATTGGTGTAAGTTAAATCGTGTCGGCCTAACAATCCGGAGGTCGCATATTCGAATTCCATCAGCGGCGACCAATGGTTGTTTTCTATTGACAACAGATTACGATAAAAGGGCCATGGGGGTTCGGAATCCACTTTAAATTGTAGGTCCACTTACAGTCGCTATCTCGAACAGGACGAAGCTCTTCTACCGCCCATATGTCTTTGAGAAAATTCACACAACATTTCGTATCATTTGCAATGCAATATAATTGTTAGTGACTTAGGTGAACTATTCATGCATCAATTATCTCTTACTTGCGACTCTCGTTTTTCATTTTGAATCTTATAAGTACTTTAATAGCTCAATAAACTCAATGCCGTTTAATGTCCCTAAAAAAACGCCCAGTTCAACCCCAACCCATTTCAGTCGATGGAGTGAATATACCCAATTCGCCCTCCCTAAACATCTTGGGTATTCAGATATCCAGCAATCTTAGCTGGACTGGTCATATATTTGCAAACGCCAAAAGTGCGATGAAATGCTTGGGTTTTCTACAGAGATGTAATAAATATTTCACCCCACCTGACTTAGCGCAGATCTACAAGTCCCACATTAGGCCTAGACTTGAATATAATTCCCATATTTGGGCACGGGCCGGACACACGCAATTGTCTGGATTTCCAGTTCCAATTGTCCGCGTTACACAAATTCCAGCGTAAGGCTGTTAAACTTCTTGGCGATTCCTCAATCTCTGAGGGCCTTGACTTTCTGGAGCATTGACAGAATGTCGGTTGTCTCTCACTCTTCTATCGCTATCTCGATGGCCATTGTTCTAACAAAATTGCTAGCCTGATTCCTTGTAGACGCATGACAATGCGCGACACAAGAGCTACAAGTCGTTCCCACCCCTATATTCTCTAGGTAACATTTGGACGTACCGTCAAATTTTGAGAATCTTTTCTAAGCAGAACTACACGACAGAACTACACGACAATTTACCATCTTCTGTTTTTCATTCGTCATATGATCCCGAAACTTTCAAATTTTCCTGCCAAGGCTTTGCTTTAGCATCATAGGGCGTCCCCTGACTTTTGGCAACATCATATATAAAAACAATCTTAAAACGTCCGCCATATTAGATGTAGAATGCCGTCATTTATCGCATTCTACTCATCAAAACCTTTCATTTGGTATGCCCATGTTGCCATCTACTAAGGTTTATTTGAAACGACGAAAAATATTATAAACAAAGTGTTTCTAGGAGCAAGAAAATACTACGCGTTGATAGTATATATTTTCCAGAAATTGTCTTTGTTGTATTAGGATAATGAGTTATTAAATTTCCTGTGACTCCATATAACCTAGGACACATTATGGATCAGGACATATCCAGCGACATATCTTTTTTTTAAATCTGTTTAGTAGCTTCCCATTCGGACGAAAAGCAAGCGCTCCCTGCAGAAACAAGGATAAAGCGCTTTCGTAGGCATCCCTTAACAGCGCTTTTTAGAATATTATCTGACGAGCTTCTAAAGCCATACCTCGGAAGCTCTATAGAAGATTATTCGGTGATTCATCCATAAGGTTGAGAAAGATATTATAAATTTTTGAAATCCTGGTGCTGTGCAACTACGCATGGCTCATTATTCATCATAAGACTTCGAAAAGTAATAAGTTCGCGATCAGTCGTTTTAATACGCTTGAGTGAAGTGCAAGTGATATCAATGTCCACAAAAGCAGGTAACAACAGGTAAGTTTTTCTAATTACCATTATAATAAACATAATAAAACTCGCTAGGATTTTTTTTTATATAAAGTTTCCGTTTCCGTATCTATATTGTATTGTCATTGTAATGAATGTCCCCACAGAGACAAAGCTTCACTACAGTTCTTAAGAAGCACGCTTTAAGGCCTCTTATGAGATACAGAGAGAAAAGAGAAAAAGAGAAAGAAATTCGATGATTGCTGAAAAACCATAATTAAAGCTTTGAGAAGCACAAGATCCCCAAATGCTTCTTTCCTCATCAATAAGAATGCCTTCGAAAACGCTTCTAAAGAACTTAGAACAGTTGTGAAGCTCTTGCCTCTGCGGACATGCCTATGTAAAAAGGCAATGATGTGGCGAAGCGTTTCAGTATGTTTCTTAGAGCGCTCTTTTTCTCAATGGGTTAGGCCGTACGACATTACAAACTATCTCACATACATAAATACATACAGAGGCTAGAAGATTCATAAGTCTTCATTTTTATGACTTTGCCATAATTGTATGGGTAAAACCTAATTTCTATCATTGATTGAATTGGATGATATAACTCTTCGGCCTTATGTTTCACAAGACGCCGCCGGAGCAACTAGAACTTTAAAGTTCTGCAAAAATGCACCACTTCTTGTTCAGTCCGGAATACAAATGAATAAATTCCTTTCGGACGTTTCTTGATAAAATGAAAAAAGAGGGCGAATGAGAAGAGTAGACGAGTCATCGAATACATGCTCCATATAAGGATACGTTTCAGCTTTCTTGAGAAATTGTGTTACCACGCTCAACTTGTTTATATCGACTATCCTGAAACCAGTGGTAAAGAGGTAAATTAAATTCATATCTAACTATTTAGATAGAGATAAAAAAAAACTACAGAAAATCCAGCAAATAGACTAACTACAAACTTTAAGTTTCAAAGAAATTCAATAAATTTAGATTCGCTTCAAGATAGAGTCTAATTCATGTGCACAATAAATTTTTTTGCAAGGAATCGATTTTACTACACTTGGATTGTTACATTTAGGCAACCCAGTTTCATGAAATAAAATCCCCAAAAAAGCCTATATTTGACCATACCTAGATATATCTAATTCTTGATAGACTTGCTGAAGTGTTTTTTAATTACCCACATGCATCTTGTTCTTGCGGTCTTTCATGAGCAGCCAGAAGCAAACCTAAAAGCATTGTCTTGTTCAAATTCATTAAATTGGGAATTACTCCGGAAATTGCACTCCATTCCAATGCCCACGTACTTTGCCTTCTATTGAAAGCTTAATTCCAGAATCTGGAGAAGAACATGGAAATTCTACGGTGGAGAAATTGGATACTCCTGAAAGTTGGAAGTGAAAGTAACCCTGTCTGGATTTCCAGTTCCATCACTTGATTGACGTGGTTGTCCTTTGTATTTTCGGGTTTTCCAACGTTGACCTAGGCGCTAACATTTCAGTCGACTGATAGCAAATGTTGGCTACAGGTGGCTTGGGAAGAGCTTATAAATCAATAGCGTTATGACATTAATTCTTGTTCTGAAGATTAAGGAAAACCAAGCAAAAATAGTTGATTTTAAGCAGAATTAATTGCAAAGCGTCACACATGTTTGTAGTTTGGTATTTAAATATGAATGATTGAAAGTTTTGTAAATACCGATTTGAGCTCAAAATAAAAAAAATATATACAATATTGCTACTATTTTCTAAAATTTCTTAGAAATTACTGGTATATATACAGGGTGTTTCAGATGTGGTGAGCCAAAAGAAGAAGGGCCATAGATCTCACCTAACCAAATAAAAAATTATATAGCCGGGAGGGGGAGGGGGGGGGGCAAACTCAACCATTTGAGAGTTACAGGGTGATTCATAAATTTGCAATTTTCGTGGTATGTATATCATTATTTTATTTTTAACTTTTTATCTACATCCAACGAACGCTAAAAAACTACAGTCCCAATAACCTTTCCAAAATTGTCAACAATGTTGATCTTACTCCTACCATTGCTGATGCAGTCAAAAGTGAAACAACTGCTTTGCGATTACCTAAAATTCAGTATTTTTCCAAATTTAGTAAGCCTGTTTTTATATACTTTCTAAATTTCCCATGTCATTACCTTTCCAAAAACGTACAACATTTCCCGGTAGAGAAAGGATGTAAAAATGTATACGTAGAAAACATTTTTGGGTACTATTTAAAAAAATAACCAATTTAAAGAAAAATTAACCCAAATTAAACCTTAAATAAATTATTGATAACTTATTACAATTAATAATAATAATAATTTTTATTGCTGGTTACAGTACACAAGATTAACAATCTTTTCTACGTACTAACTCAAAACAGGATATAGACGGTATGAAATTAATTGAGAAAAGTATGAAAATTAAAATAAAATTAAAAGTAGATTGAATAATTGAGAAAAATAGTTTAAATACAGAACAATTACCTACTGAAGCTTCCAGACAAAGATTAGATGATAAGAATTATAATAAGTGATCTTTAACGAGTGCCTTGAACTTACTGATGGTGCCCGATGTTTGGATATTAAGAGGAAGACTATTCCGGAGACAAATAATTTGGATAGGATAGGAATCTTTCATGACCGATTTGTAGAAGCGTGGTATTTAAAGATTTGTGTTACGCTGAGATGTTGTGAAGTTATAAAAGAGGTATTCTGGTTTATAATAATGAAGCAGATTGTACAAGAAGGCAAAATCCCTTTGCTTTAGATAATAAGATATTGTACAACCGAGCACTTTCAGGCGGAACGGTGAAATATGCTCGTACCTCCGTAGTCAGAAAACAAAAAGAATGCAGTCATTGAAAGCAAATTCCATTTTACGCGCACAGGTGCTATCTAGCTTCGGGATGATCATACTACCAAAGGTAAAACGGGGCATAAAATACGTGCCGAGAGCCACAGCCTACGAAGGCTACCATAAATCACGCTAAGCTTCCTTTTTGTATTATCGCAGCATTTCATTTGTTTATTCATAGTAGTCCCACGATTCTTAACTTTTTCTAGAACAGGCAGCGAATACCCTTTTAAAGCAACCGACGGAATATTAGTTGGATTAATTACGCTGTTGGAGAAAATGATAAGCTACGATTTCCTAGGGTTAAGCTGCAATTGATTATAATGGGACCATGTGCATATACTATCAAGGTCAAAATTAATGCGTGCTATACAGTCCTCAATAAGGTCCCATCGGCCAGCTTAAATATAATTGTACATCGTCCGCATAGAGATGAATAGTCGACTCGCGTATCACCGATGGCAGATCATTTATAAACAAACTGAACAATAAGGGACCCAAAATTAATCCTTGAGGCACACCTTGGCTCAGATATAGCCGCGAGGAGAAGGTGTTGTCAACCTAAACCTGTTGCAAACGGCCTGAGAGGAAATTAATAATCATTTTAATAACTGCCATTGTATCAAACCTAAAATAAGAAGAAAGTTTGCGGATGAGAATAGAATCAAACACAATCTAAAGCCTTAGAAAAATAAAAAAAAAAAACTTAATTCATTTCTATCCAAAGCGTTTCACAGGAGTGATAGCCTCGGAAGCCAGACTGCCGACATGTTAACAAGTTATATTTTTCCAAATGTTCCAGTTTTTGCCTATACATAAGCTTCTCCAAAACTTTAGCCAAAAAGCTTAGTAGGCTAATAGGGCGCAGGTTTGATGGTGATTCTGGACAGGACTTCTTAGGTAACGGAAGAACTATAGCAGTCTTTCAGGTAGTGGGAAACGTAGATCAAGTGAGACAGGAATTTATTCTAGGGAATATAAGTTTAATAAAGCGTGGTGAAAAGTTATCTGGTCTTATTGCACCTGATTTCATTGAGTTAATAGCTGTTACGAGTTCGTCAAGAATTACCAATAACAAGGGGACTTTCTGGGTCATCAAAAACGGCGGCCTGACTTGGAAGTACTGAAGAGACGTAATTAATGGAAGTGAAAAATTTATTAAGATCGTCAGGTTTAAAGGTGCATGAAATTCGGTCCTTACCGTATACTCCGGCCTGCCGTAGATTGCGCCATAACGTACTAGAGTCAAGATCCGTGCTCAGTTTGGTGCTAAAGAATTGTTGTTTGGCACTTCTTATCGCCGTATTAGTCCTGTTGCGTGCAAAGTTGTACAATGACCTCGGCTCATCAGTTCTATGCCTTCTCCAGCGTTGGGGACTTGACCCTAGCCGAAAACCATGGGCATGGAGTTGCAGCAACGCTAATGACGAAAAGATATCGACCTAGTCACCAACTGCGGTAAAACAGAGTATGGTTTCCCAGGGCAGAAGCAGACATTCGTCAAACGTGGAAGCGAGGACGATGATGTTAAAATCGCGGTACGTAAAGTTAATAGGAGGTGGACTAGAGTTCACAGCAAGGTCCTAAAGAAAACATGAGATCGTGATCGACAGTGCTAGGTGGAGTGATCTGGTTTTGGGATAGAACCTTATCGCGGTCTGACACAAGAATTAAATCGAGAAGCGAGGGGTTTTCTGAATTAGAATATGTCGGGTATTGGTTGACTACAGTAAGGTTAAGGGACTGAAGAAAATATAAAAAATTATGTGCTGTCTCGTTTACAAAGGTTAACATTAAAGTCCCCACCCAAGATAACATTTAATCTCAGTATACTCACACTATATACATAGTATAAAGCTGTTGAAAATGCCACCTTTTATGCAGACCGATAACCTCCTTCTAATTTCTTGTTTAAATGGTATTGCAGCCAGCCTCTCCCGTATTTTTGTCACTGCATTCCCAATTCTTCTAATTAAATCTTTTGCTAAAGGTAAAGCAAACAACCCCAGGGGTAGGGGTGGAAGCGGTGGTGGGTGGCCCCCTCGACCAACCATGGGGTGGGGTGGGGGAAGTGGCGGGACGCTAAAGTGGTTGCCGTCTTCCAGGAGCGTAATCAATGTTTTATTAGACTTTCTGGGAGGAAGAGGTGTTTTAATCAGGATTTTAGTTGCTTTATTAACTGGGGGCTGCCGCCCCTACCCCAGCCAATTAAAGTATAGGCGGGGGTAGGGGTGGCAGCCCCCCCGTTAATAAAGCAACTAACATCCTGATTAAAACACCTCTTCCTCCCAGAAAGTCTAATAAAACATTGATTGCGCTTATGGAATTCGACAACGGAATGGAATTGCGCGTCTGGAAGACGGCAACGGAATGGAATTTTGTATGAAATTAATATGAATGATGTCACCATTGAGGCATTTCACGATCCACTCGCTGCTGACGACCACTTACAAATTACCACTTCGTTATCGTCGACTTTTACTACTTGAATGGTAAGCTATTTTACAAAATTCAAACCACTGTAGCGTCTTAGGCAACTTCCCCCCACCACTCGCCCCACTCCATAATTGCCCCCCCCCCCACCGTGGGGTTGTTTGCTGAACCTTTACCCAAAGTTTAATAGAACGTCTCCTTCACCCCAACTCTAGGTACAAAATGTTGAGGATGGCTTCAATAGGGCAACAAATTCTATACAACAGAAAAGGTTACGCTTACGCGCTACGAAGTTGGCTTCGGTCCACTCTCACAATCAAAAGGAGTCATCCACTCTATTCAAGCGACTTTTTTTATCCATTGAATTTATATCTGCCAAAAATATCCTTAAATATTTTAAATAACATCCTTAATTAAGGGTTGAAAAAATTATTAAAATCGGTTGAAAATTCCAAACTGCCTTCTCTGATTATAGCTGTGATATTTCTCCTTCTGATTTCACCCACTTCACGAGGCTTCCACATGCTTCCCTCAAATCAAGTGACTTGAAATTTGACGACGGCCCTTGTCAGTGACATACTGCGATTTTACTGTAGGCCGTTTATGAGTTCTTTCCAATATGACATCCTTAACACATCCGACGACCCCCAACCTTCTCGAATTACAGTACTCTCTATCGACTATCGAGTCAGGTTAACAAATCGATCTTTTATTATTTATTTAGTATTTAGACCTATAGTAGTCTTTATTGAAGAATCTTTAATAATTACATAAATACTCAAGAGCCCAATGTCATGTTCTACACATGGGAAAACTGTCGGATACCTTTCAATAGTATAAGAGCTGGCAACGTCTTTGACAAAGAATTTCAGGTAGGCTGATTTTTTGATATCCGCTCCCTTTCCCTGTCACGGTAGGCATGGGGACAGTCTGGCGGTGTACAGATGAAATGGTAGCTTCAGTTTCCAACTCCTCTATTGTGTTATAATTGCAGCAATGTCCAAATCAATTCTGATTCTATAATTAAATTCTGTTGTAATAAATTTGTAATGCAAAATAAATTAATTTTAATGTCATACTGCATATTTTTCGGCTGTCTTGTTTGCAACTATCTCTCTTTTACTACCTGCATATTATCACAATACTTGCAAGACTTAAACGGTCTGGCTCCTAACTAAACAACCGAATTATTGTCTGGCAAATTAATTTTACATCATTTGATAGCTGACTAACATCATATTAAAATTTCAGCCATACTGAAATTCTTTGAAAATAATTTTTTTTTACAAAATAGTGTCTGGCACAGCGTTATCAACAACAAAAGTGTCTGGCAACAATAAATTTGTGTTGCTGCAAATTAATAAAACCCAATTAAAAAAAAAATAATGTACCTAAAATGATTTTAAAATTAATATTTTTACCTGTATTAATGTTACGCTCGCAGGTAAACGCAACCTCTCCCACTAGCCAGACTGTCCCCATGCCTACCGTGACAGGGAAAGGGAGCGGATATCAAAAAATCAGCCTACCTGGAATTCTTGTTTTGACGATGTTGCTAGCTCTCGTACTACAAGTGCTGGACGAAATGAGACGAAGTATGCATACTGTCACCGTTGCTTTTCTTGATCAATGATATCAAGGAATTAGATGTAAAATTTTTAACCACCTTACCCATCTGTACTATACCATCCATGTATGTCTTCCATCCAACAGGCAGAGTCATGTTGCTCTAATGTTTGAAGCCCTGAGTTGAGAAGGTTGCAAAGCAGGGATTAAAATCAATGCTGCTAAAACCAAACTTATAAGCTTGGACTCCAGGCGGAAAAATCAAATTTATCTTGAAGAATAGTGGATAAATTTTGTTTTCTCGGAAACATAGTAACAGCAGATGGAGGAGCTGAAACTGATGTACATGTTCGCATCAATAAGGCTCGAGTTGCATTTAATACTCTTTCTGTGATTTGGCGTAATAACATCATCTTCAAGCGCACAAAACTCCGGATCTTCGAATCGAACGTAAAATCTGTACTGCCGTACGGCTGTTCAACCTGAAAACTGAACTGCCAAATAATATCCAAGCTATAATTCTTTGTTAACTAGAGTCTGTGCCGCATCCTTAAGGTCCATTGCCCGGAAGTCATTAGACCTACCTAGAATCACAGGACAAGACAGGATATACATCAGTATTAGAAAGCGAAAGTGTCAATGATAAAATAGTTCTTTAAAAAAAGTTGAACCGACTTCACAAAAAGCGCTAAAAAGTATAAAATAATTTTTAATTTTATATCTTTTACGACATTTTGAAGTCGGTGCAAATCAAACAAACCAAACAACTACAACAAAAATATTTAATCGTCATTTCTTATGATCCCGTAAGCTGAAACGAACCATCGGTCCACGCGTTAAAAGTTAGTTTTAACCCCCTACCTCACCCCCATTCCACTAAACTTTTTTTCTCATGGTATCAGTCAAGAAACATACTCTACCGAACAGAAAAGGAATCATCGAAATCGGTGTACGCGTTACGAAGTTACTACCCCCCCCTCTATCCCACTACTACCATAGGACCAAATTATTCTCCTATTAGCAATGGGGGATCACACTCTCTACAACAGCAAAAGAACCATCCAAATCGGTCCACGAGTTACAAAGTTAGGTTCCACCCCCCCCCCCCCCCCCCCCCTAAACAATTGTTTTCTCATAGTATCAACCAAGGATCATATTCTATCCAATAAAAAAAGAACTATCCAAATCGGTTCAAGCGTTAAAAAGTTAGACTACCCCTCCCCCCACCCCTATCTTTCACCCTAGCACCAAATTATTCTCCTATTAGCAATGTGGGATCATACTGTATACAACAGAAAAAGACCCATCGAAATCGGACCACGCGTTACAAAGTTAGGTTCCACCCCCATCCCACCAAAATTTTTTTTTCGTGGTATCAACCACGGTTCATACTCTACCCAACAGAAAGAGAATTATCCAAATCGGTCCACGCGCTACAAAGTTAGACTACCCCTCCCCCCACCCTATTCCAAATTTTTTTCTCCTTTAGCAATGGGGGATTATACTCTGTACAACAAAATAAGAACCATCCAAACCGGACCACGAGTTACAAAGTTAGGTTTCACCCCCACCCGCACCCTACCAAAGAATCATCAAAATCGGTCGACGCGTTACGAAATTATGCCCGGTCAGACATAAAAAAAACAAAAAATAAAAAAAAAAAATTTAAAAAAAAAATACGCGTCGAACTTGGAACCTCTTTGTTTTTGGGAAGTCGGTTAAAAAGATAAAGAAAAGAACCAAATGTCATCGCTCAAGAGGCTCTTGTCTGGAACCCGCACGGGGCTTAATGAAGACGCCGAATTGGACAAACGCGCAACACATGTCGAAGATCCGTCCAAAACCAGACTACTATGAACAATAATAATAATGATTTTGATCTTTTGATACCTCTTTTTTTGCCATATTACAATATAAAGATAGAAATTGTAATCTAGAAAAGGGAGGGGGTGATTTTCCACCTACGTTCAATTACCTCGTTGCACTGGAGAAACGATATTTAACTAAAGAATTTTTGGGGTATAGACGTTTAGCTTTACCAATGATTTGTTAAATCTTTCCAAAATTTGAATTCAATACCTTGAAAGGTATCAAAAATATAGGGGGGAACAAAAATGCCTGTTTCATATTAATTTCTAAAGAATGAAAATCTATTTGCAATTATATTTGTTCTATAGCATTACACAGTCCCATAAAATGGGATGTGATTCCCATATGTGCTCCAGAAGATGGCTTTGTTCATTTTACAATTCAGTTGTTTAGGATGCCTTAAGATATTGGAGAACTCGTATTTGGTAACAAAATATTAAAAAGGAATAAAGCTAGAATTTATTATTTTCAGAAACTTTTCCTTTGAATAAGTAAAACTAGACTCGAAACTCACTACTCAAAGCATCAAATATTGCAATAACCCATATAAAATTTCATTTTCGCTTTGCTCTTTTCCTAGTTATAAAAGTATTTACGCGCATCTACTCTTGTATATACGAGCAAATATTCAAACAGTAAAACCAAACAAATTTCAGAAGATGAAAATTTCTGTACTTAAGTTCATTTGAAATAATTTCCAAAGAGTTCATAAAGGCAAAGGTAAAACTCTGCAACTTTGGAATTTTGAACTAAACTAAAATTTCAATAACTACTTGTGCATTTGGTAAACTTCCACCTAATTAGGTCGGTCAAGTAGGTATAACTTTTCTGAAATTGTTTGAGGAGAATGCATTTGTTCTTGAAAGTTTTCACTGCTATTTTGATGGTAATAATTAAATTTTAGGTCTGAAGGCTAAAAGGCTCGAAAACAGAAATTCACTTGAATTTGAAACAAAAAATAAAGTCTACTGCCTAAATAATTTCACGAAAATCGTTTAATACAATTATCGTATACCTACCGGATAAGTTTTACTAGAGAAGCACATTTATTTATTTTATTTATGATTATTTAACCATAACAAAATAACGATATTTAATAAAAATAATAAAAACACTGCGCTGCATAAATCATCCCACCACAATGCACTGGATGAGGTACAGAGGATGGCAAACCTGCTGATAACAGGTGCCCTTTGAAGTACACCTTGTAAAGCCCTGAGCACTATTCCCCATCTTTTACCGGTGGATTTTTCGGTAAGCGAACCGCATCCTCAGCTGCCATTAGGCTTAGCTCAATCCAGACCTGGAAAAGAACTAACTTCTTTCACTCCAAAATTCTGGACGGGAGTAACATCAACTATACCACACGCAAGCTTTTCTTTGGAACGAAATTCGATTACTACTTTTCCATCAGAACAAACTAGAAGGAAATATCCACCTCTAAGGTGGGAAGAGAGTGGGTCAGTGCATCTTTACACTGACGGCTCCAAACTTAAAGGCAGAGTAAGTGGATGTATCTTCTCGGAACATCTGGACCTCAATATCGCTTACCTGCCTACTGCAGCCTGTTTCAGGCGGAAATCATGGACATAAAGGTAGTCGCGGACTGTCTGAAACATTTAACGCTGCCTACAGATAGCATCGGTATATTTAGAGATAGTCAGACCGCTATTAAATCCCTCACGGGAGTATATACCTACTGTTGAACTGACTTCACAAATGTCGTAAAAGATATAAAATTAAAAATTATTTTAGGCTTTTTAGTATTTTTTGTGAAGTCAGTTCAACTTTTTTTCTAAAAACTATTTTATTTTTAACTTTTAAGTTTCTTCACATATACGACTCGAAGAATGCCACTCGTATGAACAAAGAAACTGTAGAATGGAAACAGAATTATCCAAATCCGGCAACATATTACGAAATGAGTCACCGTCACCCTTTCATACCCTCAACTTAGAAAATTCTTAACCTGGCCCTAGTGCGCCACCGTACTCTATACAGTAAGAGGGAATTATCGTAGTCAGAGAATCATCGTAGTCACTTTAGGTATAACATGTTTTATCATTTATCAATTAGGAAATGTATTCTGTGCAACAGAATCGCGTCAACAAATTGACATCCAACCACTCGCCTACTACAGCCCCACCGTTTAAAATTGTGTTTCGGCACCAATGTGGGAACACGCGTTACGAAGTTTCCCTACCCCTCCCTCTCCCCACCCCACTCTAGCAACATATTTTATCATGATTAAGAATTGGGGGATCATACTCTATACAGTAACAAAAGAATCATCCAAATCGTTCGACGCATTACAAGGTTCGGTTTCGGCCCCCAAAAATTTGTTTCTCATGGTATTAATATTGGAACATAGGAGAGAGTTAGGTAGAAACCCAAACAAGAAAAAATCATCCAAATCGGTCCACGTATTACTAAGTTAGACTAACCCCCCACCACTCAATAGGGCCAAATTTTTCCATTATTAGCAATACAACAACAATATAATTATCTCAGTGGGTCCACGCATTATGACGTTTGGTTTTATCTCCACCCACCACTCGCACCATGCCAACATTTTTTTGACGGCCCACACGTTACAAAATTATACCCTGTAAGAGGATGCTATAAAATGCTGACTATACATAGAAAGCGTATTCCAGAATTGGCCCCACAAGGGTACAAAGAAGTCCAATTAGCTTTAATAACAATAACATGTGGTCGTCGTCAAAGATAAAACAGCTGTTGAGACAGACTTCCAAGTCCTTGTCATTGTTTCTCCGAGTAAATCAAATAGTAGTACAGTTACTATTATTAAGGAGAACTCAGTTAGTGGAAAATAATAAAATGCGTTTAAGATAGAATTTTAAATTTCACAGTCGTGCACAGAGGATGGAACCTGAAAAATTTTGGCAGCGTAACAGAACATCTCAAGAACAGATAAATCACAATTATATAATATATAATAAATAAAATTGGGCCAAGAGAGTTTCCTTGAGGCACACCGGAGGTATTGTAAATACATTTTTATAGAGAACCAATCGCTCGGTTCGACATTGTTAGTATGAGCAAACTCAGACAGGTTGAGTTGAGTTTTGACTAATGACGGGGACAGATATCCCGCCGGTCTTGCTCCCCAAAATTGTATATACTCAGTTACTAGCACGACATTTTTATTAAATTGCAATAAGTATCATGTCGCTAAGGTCAAGGGCTATTTATCCAAGGTAGCATACCTGTATTACGTTAAGTGCGTTTGATGGATCTCCACTGCTGAGCATTTGGCTGCTTTCGGTCTGATCAAAGTTTAGTATAGCAGACATAATACTGATGCTGGCTTTGACCTCATCGAGGTGACTGTGCTTGATATTTGTGGATCCCGCGGAAATATTGGAAAATCGCGGTTTATATTAAAAATGATATTCCTTTCTCCCATCTCCCTAATTCTCTTCTACTAATCCAGAATTTCATTATGTCTGTATTAGATTTAAACACATCACATTTCTGCATTTTATACCGCAGCACGAATATGTCTGACACTGGATAAGGTCCACAATACACAGTGGTTCAGGCATTATTCTACCACACGTCCACCTGGAAGACACGTCGACTCGTGTTCCTGATACTATATGGCACAACGCACATATTTTGGATCTTTTTCTGACATCGCACCCAGACAAGTACTCGGTTTCGATAACTGCTCCCTTGGGTAATTCGGACCATTGCCTTATATCCGCCCAATTTTCCACCACCTCTCTGATAGTGTAAACTAATCTAATTTCAGTTCCTACAAAACATTAGTGATACTATAAAAATTCTAACCGGTCTAGTGTTCCTACACTGGTCTGACTGCTTCGCTGTGAGAGACGTTAGCCAAAGTACCTATTATATCTTGGTGTGGGATGCATCACTTTATTCCTCATTGCTTGAAAAACATCAAACCAACTAACACCAATTGATTCAATAAAGACTGTTTCTATAGTCATTAAAAACAATAAGGCATATAAATTCTGCTCTTCAGGAGAATTGAAATGCATCTTTGAAGATGGGCTGAATATCTGCTAGTCAGTGATTTCGAACAGACCGTTAGAAGGAAGGTATTTTCTCCTCATAAAAAACCGTAAAAACCGTAAAGAACAATACTATATATATATAGCTATACTTTCGCACTCGGGAAGTTTTTAGGGTATATTCGAAACTCGACGTGTCTACATATACTGGTCGTAATGGTTTTAAAATGCTTCGCCTCTGCTTTGGAAACTTTTTCACCTGTCATATTCAACAGGAGCTTTTTCAATTACATGGAAAATTGCTCATGTTCAGCCGATACTGAAAAAAGGATAGACATGCGACCCCTCTAACTACAAACCAATTACACTAACTTCGGTCTTATCTAAAGATTCTGAATCACTCATAAACCCTCAATTAATAAAATATCCAGAAAATAACCATCTTATCAACGATTTCATGCACGGTATTTGCGCTGGACGCTCAACTGAAGACTTACTAACGGCTCTAACATAGTCTTGGAATAATTAACGCTGTAATTTTTGTGAGTCGGAAATTCTCTCTGTTGATATTTAAAAAGCTTTTGTTAATATCTTGCATGCTGCCCATCTTGCCAAATTTCATGAATTTGGTCCGTACCCTCACCTCGTTAAATGAATATAGAATTTTTGTCACGCCGTTCAATTTGTATAGTAATTGACGGAGTTACATTTGATCCATGCGAAATCAATGCCGGTGTACCTCAGAGTTCAGTCCTCTCACCAACCTTATTTCTTCTTTTCACTAATGGTCTTTTAATTCTCACTCACAATCCTATTCGTAGTTTCGACGACGACAGCACCCTTAATTTCGGGTACTCCTTTGATTCTGAAATGAATTCTCGTGGGAATTTGGCAAAATTCAATCGAGAACGCATGTTTGGATCATGAAACAACGATATTTCTACGATTCTCGCTTGGGGCAGAACAAACCGTGTTACGTTTAATGCATCTAAAACTCAATCCTATTTTATGTCACTTAGAAAGTCGTCTGTGGAGTAAGTAATAACTAGTGGTCCTACCAATCCGGAGGTCCCAGGTCGAATCACATTGGCGGTGAGCCATGATTGTTTTCTGCTAATAACAGATCACGATAAAAAGGCTATGTGTTTTTATAGGGGAAATTATAGTGGTTCAGCATCCATTTTAATTTGTGGCTCCAGTTGCTATCGTTGTCTCGAACGGGTGAAGTTATTCTCCCTTCAAACGCCCAGCAAGTGGTTACGTGAACTACAGAGATAAGGCCGAGTTCACACTCAACTTATTGAAGTTGACGGAGTGAATGAACATTTCAACATCTTCTGTATTGAGATATCCAACAATTTAAGCTGGACCAATCATATATTTGGATTCGGTAAAAATGCGATTAAATGCTTGGGTTTTTTTACAGATATGTAAGAAATATTTCACTCCATCTGACTTAGCGTTACGAGTCTACAAGTCCCACATCAGGCCTGCACTCAAATATAATTCCCGTATTTGGGAGGGGTCGGATATACCTCATTGTCTGCGTTAGAAAAAGTTCAAAGAAAGCCTATAAAGCTAATTGGCGATTCCATGATTTCAAAGAGCATTTACTCCCTGGAGCAACAATTTCTCTCACTCTTCTATCGATATTTCCACGGCCATTGTTCTAACGAAATTGTTAGCCTAATTCCATGTAGACACATAATAACGCGCGATATAAGAACTCCAGTCGCTTCCACCCTTATACTCTCTAGGTCAAATTTGAACGTACCGTCAAATTTCGGGAAACTTTTCTAAGATTAACAATACGAATGTGGAACAGATTACCATCTTCTGTTCTTCCCTTATCTTATGAGCCCGAAATTTTCAAACGAGGCTAATATCAACACCTCCTTCACTAAGCTCCTTAACCCATTTCTCGTATCCTTAATTCCTTTCCTGTCAGGACTCTGCCTTAGCATCATAGGGTATCCCCTGAGAAAACAACCATAAGTCGTGGTCAAGGGGGTTCGAACCTGGGACCCTCATGTTAGAAGACCAATACGTCATACCTTATACTACCGAAGACTTACCTTAAAAAACTAGTTCATCCATCTCTCCTGTATTTTTAATTTTATTGTACAAACAGCTTCCCTATAAAATAATTCTTAATCCATTTTCCTGACCAATAGTTCCGTTCACTACCAAGACTGTGCTATAGCATTATAGGACATCCTCTGAGCTTTGGCGTCATCATAACAAAAACAAGTGGACATTTCTTGCGAAATTTTCCAGTTTATTGCGTACATATACGTTGCTGACATTTTTCTGCGAAATAACATCAGGAATGCCATTCTGATTAAATTAAAAATAGTTAAGAACTCAATATGATTCTATTTACTGGAAATTGAAGAAAAAGTTCAAGAGAGCTAACATACCATATAAGTTCCTTAAGGCTACCTAACATTTATCAAGTTGCCTTACGTGCTTTAAGGTACTGAACCTATAAACATTAGCAGCGGTATTTTCTTTATGTACGTGCTTCTAGGATAAATACCATCGCTAGGATACTTACTTCAAATACCATCATGGGAAGTTCTATGAAACTTTTATAAATTCTTCTTGGCTCTTATTGATATATATTGCCTAAGGAAAAGAATCATTTTTCTTAATCCGAATAATATTCTTTAACTTCAAGGAGGTAAGGATATAATTCTCAATAGGAACAGAGTATCCCTATTTTCTTTTGTAGCTCTCAAGATATTTCACTTGGTAATGAATATTTCTGTTCCTTTGTTTCTATTGCAGGTGTGGTGATCACAGGATTATGTTTGCAGCAAGTAGCGAATTTTAAAATAGTTACTGTGGTCAGGAAGATGATTACAAAGGTAAAGCCGAAATTGGTTGAGTAGGCTATTCGGTGTTGTTGGGATAAAGTTCCTTAATGGCCAGCAGTGCTAACGATTTTTCTAAGGTCCTGAAGCTAGAGTCGGGATGTACAATTGCAGGCAATTGCTCAAATTTTATTGAAGGTGTAGGCTTCCTCATTGATGGTTAACAGTACGTTGTGTTATTGAAGAATAAAAAGCTGCCAGGTGAAAGTTGACGGAAGGCTTCCGAATGTAAGAGTTTGTAGCCAGGCCTTAGTTAACCAGTGGGTAACAAACCGAGCCCCAGAAAAGGCTAAGAGGTCTTTCAATAAGGTGGCAATGGATTGTCAAAAGCTAGCATTAATTAACAAAAGCAATCATTACGGGCGCTATTCAGAGGAGCAGTGGAAAATGGTGGAGAAGTTAATGTCGAGCGCCATTTTACCCACTTTTTTTTGACTGCTAAGGAGCCGAAGAAAGGAAGTAGAGTATTCCTGATATTCGTGGATGAACCCCCAAGCGCTATAATAAAAAGGAGGTGAGGTAGGCTGTATTTCGCGGTCGGAAAAGTGTTTCTCAGGCTGTTTAAGAGAAGCCGGTTTGGAACTAAGCAATCAGAAGAGGTGAAGGAACAAGGAAGGGGATCGAAAATGAAGGTTGTTCAAAGAAACCTTCACCATAGTAAAGCTGCTACAGCAAACCTCCTGCTGCTCCTCATTGATGGTATAGACGTGGCCCATGGTTTTATAAGACCAAGGTTCAAGGGTTGGTGTCTTACCTATTTAGACTATTTTATAGTCAAGCAACGGGTAAGGTAAGAACCAGCAAACAACAAATGCAGGCCTTAATGCTTTCTAATTTCAGCTTAGAGGATGTTGTGGTCGTGAGGATAGAGACGGGGGATGGTTTTGGCATAGATGCCATATGAGGAACTCGGAAGAACTAAGGACAGGGGTGGCGCTAGCAGAAATGCATGGTAAGCGCCTAGTTCTGGGTTGCGATGTTAACACCAATCATATTATTTGGGGCAGCACGCATATTAACTCAAGGGATGAGTCTCTTTTTAATTACATTTTAGAGACTAAGCTAGGAAGGAAGTCTAGGACTTAACACTTATCAGAAGCACAATTTGGTGGATTTCAGAGCAGGCGCACGAATTTGATCACTGCTAGACGCTCTTCGGTCTGGCGCTTACTGCAGAGTCATCCTCGGCTCTTAACAGTTTTATGTAACAAATTGGTATAGCTTTCCGGAGGTGGTCAAAAAGAGGTTTCAGGAAGCTTCGCCTGAGAGATTTCTATCGAAACGGGCAGTGGACACTGTGGTGAATATATAAATAAATATCTCCTGGAAATCCAGCCCTATTAGCAGAACACATAGTAAATCCAAGCCGTAATGGAATGCGTTTAGTTAAGTGCACAATCGCGTGGACTCTTCTACGTGGCTAAGAGCAGTAAAGATCAAATAGACTGGTCCAGAATAGGGATAGTCTAAGACCCTTCAAAATGACGACTATATCAGCAAAAATGTCTTAATGGAGGAAGTTTTGCGGATCTATTGAAGCGAATTCCGAAGCATCCAGGCTAAGAAGAGTCTTGCTTAAAGACCCGATTATTCCATCTTTAATAAGAACGAAAAATTAAGTCTGGACTACCATAAACGAGGTGTTCTATCTATAACGAATTTTTGAAGTCGGTTATTAAGAGAGCGCTAGATTGTTTGTTTGAGTCGCATTGAGAAGATGTTTGCCATCAATATGGAAACTGCAGATAAAAGATGAAGCCTTTCTTAGGAATCCTTAAGCGGTATAGGTCTTAGTTTGCCAAGATTCTTGGATTACAGGAAAAAGAATATTATCTGCAGCAAAGGATCCGCCTTTAATAAATCCGGATAAAAATATTTTGTCCGCAGTTGATGCTTCTCCGCCACAAGGGATTCGTCGGTAGCTTTTACAGGGTGTTAAAGTACAAGAGTTTTGCCTGTCGGATTTTTGGTAACTATGTAGAGATCTTCAGTAATACTAAGGTCGGCTACTTCTTTTCCCATCCCTGCAAGCACGTTGATGTAGTTACGCTAATCAGATCTTGCACTTCCTTGGACCTCTTTCGGTAGAGAACGCAATGAAGCTTTGAGGTGATGGTAGACTGAATGTGTTTCCATTTTTGTATTTTGGACCATGGCCGCCTTCTGCTCTCTTCAATTTCCATGTTTTCTGTACGACTTCTTGCAAAGCATTCTTTAGCCCTTTCAGATTTTTGATTGATGCAAGACAAGAGGGTTACAAGCCTACCTCTTCTATCTTAGAAGAAGGGCTGATTCTTGGGTCGTCCTCGGAATTGCCGGGAGCGCATTTTTATAGCGCATAGATTCCCTCTAAGCCAAAATAGCCGGTTGGAGGCATCTGTAATATGTAGGTTGGTAAGTTAATAACGCAAGACAAATTAATACATTATATTAAACTTGAAAATTTCAAGTGTTTGGAAAGAAGCAACCAACATGTTGTAATACATTATTTCATTGGTAAAATCCAAGTAATTTTGTGCATATGCAAGAGATGACAAGGTAGTAAACATATCTGCCGAAGTTGCAACACATCGACTTTACATTTTATGATCTTTTTTAGGATGTGCAAAAGCCGAGGGGACAACCCTTTGGTGCGTTAGCATGGCTTTTGCCCAAAGCCTACTCTATATACAACCCCGAAAGCTGACATGAACAGCTGATCATTAGTGGTGTAAACAAACCGAAACTTGCTACAGTAAAGAATAGGAAAAGGTTGAGGAATTCTAATTTTTCGTAGTATTTCTCCCAGTACTTTTAAGGACCGATCCAAACTATAATGCCGTTCACAGTTCGTTCTCGGTCTAATCTCGTTCTGGTAAAGTCTAATCTAAGAATTCGAACGGAACTTGACTGTTACGGATAGTATGGATGCACACATTCATTTGTTACTTGATTATATTTAACCAGACCGAGATCGGACCGAGAACGAACTATGAACGGCATTATAGTGTGGGTCGGCCCTAAAGTCTCAACTTGGAATTTACTTGACGTGAACCTACAAATGTTCTGAACATTGTGGCCTCGATAAAAAATTTCGCATTTACAATTTTCATGTGTCTTAATGGGAAGACTCTCTCTTGTGTTCGTTTTGTTGAATTATTGATGTTGGAATGTATCAATGACGTCAGCATTTCTCTTTAGTTTTGATTAAGAAAGTGTGCAGTTTTATATGTGTGCAAGGATTGGTTAATCTGTGGTACAAAAATAAATGAAATAATGACGACACTCTTGGTGGTAACATGGCCGAACTGATCATTTTACCTGGGCTTGTATCTACAGTAGGCTGTGCTTTGGCCGGAAGGGAACTAGAGTAAGGCGAGTGAGGAAACTTGATTGGCTTGTTTTTTCATTGCTGCGAGCTAGAAAACAGCTCAGAGATGGTGTGAATTTTTAAATTTTTAAATTATATTTTAAAAACCTAGGGGGAGATCGAGTCTCGAACCCGGGAACCATGGCTTGGTGGTCGTGGCGCTTAGCCAATTGATCCAACTTCGTCTGCTTTTTCTTCAATAAAATGTTTTACATGGAACACATGTGGTGTGAGTTTTATTTTCTTTAGCTAACACCCGTTAAGTACAACTGAAATAATGTTAATCCGTAAATAAATCCCATAAATGAATAAGGATTCCAAAAATGTTAAATGAAAATTTGTACAGAACAATTATTTTCTTTACCTCATCAGAGAATTGTCGACATACATTTGCATGATTGTAAAGTTCACTTAATTCGCTTAATTAGCCCCTTTGATATAAGGAAATATTTTACGTCATCATTCATTGCGTTATTTAAATGAAAATAAGTGCTTTCTGGAAGTAAAAGAGGAAACATATATTTTTTGTTAATGAAAGTGTATTTCTATATTCATATTCACATGTAATAAGAAACCTCATTAAGTCAAGAATGTCGAGTATTTCTTTTATGCTAACATTGTCACTCCCTAGTATTGTCGGCTTCTTGTGAATGACAAAGAAAAATTAAATCAACTCAATCACAGCAGCATACAATTTATACACTCATTCCCCAACACGGACTTAAATTACAGTGACACCTGTTGTGTAAATTATATCTAAACACGCTTCAGCCCCATCTTTTGGCGAATAAAATCGGCCTTACTCCAGGATTTATATACTTTATGAAATTTTATCTACTTTTTGTGGCGTAATGGACGAAATCCTATGAAGGCACAACAGATGGGTGCTGGGATTTTTTTTAAACAAATACTAGCTAAGAGTGGAAAGGGGGGGGGGGGCATATACAGAATGGCTTGGGAATATTACCAGGTGATGAAGAGGAGTAGGGAGAAAAAATTTTCGTAGGTAAAATGTCTACATTTGATAGCAGTTAGCAGCTTTAGACGGTGTCGTTTACATACACTGCGGGGGTATTTATAAGGCACTTGAGTCCTTATTCATGAGCAGTGAGATGGCTTGAATATTTCCATCTACTGGAGTAGGTTAGTAATTCTTCTGTGAGGGATTCCTTTTCTGCATGCCTCTACGGGCATAACAATGACAAATTCTTGGATAGATTTATGAGGCGTTTGAACCGGCGTATATAATACGATTTGGTTGACAGATTCTTAATGGAATTCTCCTCTTATCTTGGTTCTGAAGACAAATTTGTCTCTATACTTTTCAAAAATATTTATTTTAACAATTTCACTCGTTGTAGTTATAAAATTTAATACTGAGGTGGTAACAAAATTAAATGCCCTTTTGAAAATATTACAGCTGTCATTATGATTTTATCAGAAAAATGATTGAACAGAAAATAAATGACAATTGATATAGCAAATACAATAGGTTGTTTTGTTGTGATGTGAGGGTGGACGTTTTAAGTAGCAAATCTTCAAGAAATTGTATTTTTTTATTAGTCTAGTGTAATTCGACCACAAGCAAACGTTCTATGAAATAATAACATTTATAAAGGACCCAAGCTTATTTTATCTTTTAATGGGTTTATCGATTATCATTTAATAGGTTAGTAAAAGGACTAGCCTGGCAATTCGAAAACTCAGATTTGTAGGCATTTACATGCATTATACTACTGCCTTATTAAAATTAAGCCAATCAGAAAAACCATTAATAATAGATATGTAGACCTGAGGAACTCCATTGCTTTTGAATACTGTATGTCGCAGTCGTTGAACTGTAATAGGCCTTTTCGCCTGAAGCCTCAATAGATTCTAACTAATTGAAAAGACTCATTTACAAAATAAATATAAAATAATTTTTCATTCAGGGTCTCTTTTTTTCCGGTTCAGAATCAATGTTTCTTATTTCTAGCTCTGTTTTACGGGCTTATGCTACGGGGAAGTAGGTGAAGAGAGACCGGTTATCTCGACACTTGAAACGAGAGAGAGAGATGCGACGGGCGGCTAGCACCACAGGTGCTTGATAAGGACGGGTAGATTGGCAGGCTCATACCACAGACAATCTGTTAACGAATGGCCGACAGGCTAACACCACAGATGGTCGATAAGGACAGGTAGATTGACAGGCTAACACCACAGACAATCTGTTAACGGATGACCAATAGGCTAACAGCACAGATGGTCAATAAGGACGGGTGGATTGACAGGGTAACACCACAGGCAATCTGTTAACGGATGACCAACAGGCCTACACCACAGATGGGCGATAAGGACGGGTAGATTGTCAGGCTAACACCACAGACAGGCTAACACCACATATGGTCGATAAGGACGGGTAGATTGACAGGCTTTGTAACACGTGGAATGATTTAGATGGTTCTTGTTTTTGTCGTATACAGTATGATCCTCCATTGCTAATATGAGAAAATTGGTAGTCTTATTCTGTAACGCGTGTACAGATTTAGATGATTGCTTTTGTGTTATATTGAGTACCATTAGCACCACGACAAAAATTTATGGGGATGAGTGGAGGTGGCAGAGGGGTAAGACTCAACTCCTTAGCGCGTAGAGTAATTCGGATGATTCTTTTAGTGTTGTATAGAGTACGATTTCCTTCTGCTACTATGAGGAAAAATTTCGATTGTTTTGTGATGTATTTATGTGTGTTCTGGTACCACGAAATAAATTTAGGAGTAGGGGGGAGGGGGCAGGTAGCCTAACTTTGTAACCGTGGAGCGATTCGCATTATTATTTTCTTTGTTTTATACAGTATTATTCCCCATTGGGTGCCCTCTCCACCCAAGTGGGTTAAGTTCTTAGCGTTTGGATCGATTCGGCTGATTCTCTTTTTGATGTATAGAACATCTTCTCTCATGATAAGAACTATAAAAATGATGTGGTGGAGTGGAATTGTTGGGGTCGCGAAGCGCAACTCGGATGTACTGGTTTGGAGGATTCATGTATTGCTAAATAGAGTATCTAGTTCCATTTGTATCATGATTGAAAATACTGAGGGTGAGATTGGGAGGACAGGTGGCACCTGACTTAGTAAGGAGTAGACCGATTGTGCTGATTTTCTGTTGGACGGTATACGTTTTCTCTTTAGTTAATGATAAAACATGTTGCACATAGATGTGACTACAACCTTCTTTGGTTTTGAAGATTTTCTCTTACACCATAAACACGTAGGTGTGTAAAAATGTTCAACACCAGACCAGTGGGATCGGTCCACGCGCTACGAAGTTAGACAGACTCAGTTAAAAATTTCAAGATCCATCGACTTTATTCCGTCTGCCAGTTCCGATCTTGTCGGGGATTAATACAAGAACAAGTAACTCTGACCCATATAACGTCGAAATGTGGACGAACCGTCAACATGAATGTAGAACAGTTTACTATATCTTAACACATTGTACAGAACCCAGCCGCTCAAACGAAGCATACATTGATAATTCTTTCACTCAATTCCTTAACCAAATCATATACCTGTAATGTCTTTCTTGCCGAGGCTATAATATGGTATCAGAGGGCATACCCTGAGCCATGGAATTATCCTAAGAACAACAATGACGGGAATAATCGAGCAGATGTATAAGATGAGCTAGCACCGTCCTACATTAGAAATTGTTAAGGTTACCTTTTCAAATGATTCGTCCTTGAACAATTTTAGGCAGAGTCATCTAAATACTTGTAACACAACTAGAACGATAAAGCTCTCCTATAGCATTTTATGTTAATTACTCGTATTCTCATATTTAGCTGCACTTTATAACACAGCAAATAATTGGAAGTACTAATGTTATTTGTGCAAAGCTAATTAGCTTTTGGCAAATAGAATGTCGAGCCTATTTAAATTGTGGATGAACCTATTCGAAATGCCATTAGCCAAAAACTAAGTTTGCTTTTATGATAATTAAACGTTTTGCTGATTAAGGCGTAGCTTTTGCTATTGCTATTGTTATAGTATTCAAAGTATAATAATTTCCAATTAAATTAAGTTGTTTTAATCACTCCGTAGTTAGTCCTTTCCAATTTCTCAGGCAAACGAAATTGTTTTAGCGAATTCGATCAATACTTGAGTAAATGTTTTCCCATGAAACCGAGAAAGTTTCCTACGTTTGTATGTACATAGTCTAGTATTGTATATACCTTGACCGAAATTCAACTGGAACTTTATGTTTGGACAAGCAACAAGTTTATCCAATTTAATCCCAAAAACTGTTTGGATGTGTTGGTAAATTTGCACGCCTCGCTTAACAACCATTCACACGGAAGCTTCCTAATATCTATAAAAAGCAACCACAAATGTCTTTTCATACCCCTCAGTTACATATATTTCGGCCTACACACACATGCTTATATTTGTGTTCTTAAATCTGGATAATCCTCCTTCGCTAGCTAAATATAAACCTTCCTCGTTTTGCAAATTTCATATTATTTGACATTTTCCTGGGTCATTAGAGATGGCATTTTTGTATCGAGGATTTCTCTATTATTAATTTACGAAATACCTGACTTTTCAAAAGGTCAAAAAGAATAGTTATTTGTGTATAGTATTTTAATACAATTCTTTAGAATCATGTTATTGGCAGGTATCTATGACGACTACCTTATTGTCGAAATTGAATTTTATCCCCATCCCATTGCTTGGATTCAGATTTTCTTGGTAGGTTAAAGGCCAAACAAATACCCAAAACAACTGATAAGAATAGCTGATAAATGTTAAGGCTATTAATAAGTATGTAAAGAAAATGAGTATGTTACTTTCTGAAATTACAAATAAATATGAATAGGTATGTTGTTCTGGTTAGGAAAGATTCCCGAAGTTTCACGGTACGCCAAATTCGACCTGAAAGGGGACACGCACTGATGTACCTACAGGGAATCAGGCTAGTATTTCTAGTATTTTTGGTAGATCAACAGCCATAGAAATAACTATAGAGGAGCGAGAGGCAAATGACATTCCATCAATTCACCAGAGTCAATGCTCTCAAAGATTGTGGAATCGCCAATAAGTTTTTTTTAGTAGGAGAGGTGATAGTCTTCCATAAGACTCTGGTCAGCCCGTGACCTCCGGTAGTGTCAGATTCTTGCTAAAAACGCATCTCCGGGGGATTAAAAGAAACATACCATCTAAAAGCTAGTCCCTCTTCTTCCCCTCTCAGCGTCCTTTAGCGGGGGACAACTTAATTATCCAACATACTTAATTAACCTCGATTCCCTGTGTCATTGCTAGCATCTTAGTCTGTCTACAGGAATCCCACCGTATCCACTGTTCCTACTTGGTCGGTGCTTGAATCATGACTTCAATCTTTTAATTCTAAGTTTATTACGAATAATATGCGTTTGTACGTTGATAAATGTACGTTTGTCTCGTATTCAAGAAGAAAGGCTCCATTGATGTATGACTATTCTGTCAGTGACAACTTACTAACCAGACAGGATATAGTAAGGAATCTTGGTGCTATTTTTGATTCACATTTATCTTTCATAGATTGTTAACAAGGCTTTCCTTGGGCTTTGTAAAGAAATGGTATAAGGAATTTACTAATCCCTTTATCTCGAAGCTTCTTTTTTGTACCTTCGTCCGGCCCGTTTTAGAGTGTGCCTGTCCTGATTGCTCTCCGTCCTATGCCATACATAGTGTCCGTATTGAAGCTGTTCACCGCAGGTTCCTTAAATTTTCATTGCGTGGCCTTCCATGGAATAACCGCTTGATTCTCCCCGCGATTAAAGAAAGACTTGGACTTTGGACTCGCTAGAGGATAGGCGCAACAGATCTAAGACTTCCTTTATCTTCGATATCTTGCAGGGTTTTGTTGACTCACCTGAACTGTTGTCTATCTTAAATATACGTGTTCCTATTCGTTCCTTCAGTTATAGTGACTTTCTGCAGGCTCTATTTCCCCGCACTACTGTGGTTTGCATGAGCCATTGTTACAA
Organism: Leptarthrus brevirostris; assembly: GCA_964036015.1. Lineage (NCBI taxonomy): Eukaryota > Metazoa > Arthropoda > Insecta > Diptera > Asilidae > Leptarthrus > Leptarthrus brevirostris. Next base: position 6,881,822 of record OZ038371.1, on the reverse strand, counting down.
TGTCTCGCCTTTTTAATTGCTTTAACAAGTGTCTCGATTTTAATCTTTCTAAATCAAATGCGAGATATCAGCTCCGTTGGAGTCGTTTTAAGCTAATAGGAGTATTATTTTGTTATATTTTTTTAATTAGAATTAACCCTTCTAATACAGAAGGCGCACTTCTTCGGCAAGCAGTCAAGAATCACTTCACCTATTCCATCAAAAAGATGAAAGATTACGTTGGGACTGTCTGAAGGATATCCTGCTAACAAGCGAACCTGAGTCTATATTAGAGTTCAAGAGCTGGCGAATAAACATCAAGACAGCGACTTTTCGCCTTTTCTCAAGCGAGGGCAAACCGAGCAACCGGAGGCGGTCGGTGTAAGACGGGAGTCTAAGTGGATCGTCCCATGGGAGCCCTCTAAGCGCAAATCTAAGAAAATTACGCTGCACCGATTCGATACGCTTGGAATGCACAGCGTAGTAGGGCGACCAGACCTGAGATGCATTCTCAAGAATAGGTCTAACTAAGGAGCAGTACAAATGCATCAATGTTGGTATATCCCAGAACTCTCTAGACCAACGCTCAACAAGCCCAAGATTAAACTTCCTCCAAGGTCAGTTACGGATAGTACGCGAAAGAGACCATTCCTGGCGAAGTTGTATTCAGAAACTTATGGATTAGGGCTCCTGGAGAAAGTCATAGCTTCACATTTCTCAAAATTGACGTGTAAGCCATTATGCTCGCACCACGCCAGAAACGTAAGTCCTTTTGAATAAGGGCGGCGTCATCAGCGTAGATTAGAGTACGAGATCAGAATGTCATCAACGAATAGTAGAGGACCGAGATGACTGCCTTGTGGTACACCAGATGAAGCCTTGAGCGGAGCGACACACGATAAGACTTGTCTTTTAGATAGGAAGAAACCCAGTCGAGAAGAACAGGGGGGAAACCAAGCCTCCCGAGTTCAAATTAGGGAGTCACTAAGTCTATCAAAGGCTTTTCTATTCTATATACTTTTCCTTTTGTTGTTGTATTTTAATTTGTAAGCGGTTTGATATGTTGATTTGTATCCTTATTTTTAGTCTATTTTTATTTTTCTTTGTTATTATTCTTTTTCACTTTCATTTTTAGTTTTGCTTTTCTCTTATTAAGTAATCAGCCTGTGATGAAACTTTGTAAAATAAATAAATATAATAAATAAATGACATACACCCCACCTCTTCTCACGACAGTGTAGGATTCGAGGCCATTAAGTTTTGCGGCCAAGTCCTGGTGACTTCTTCATTGTTGAGCTTGACCTGCCAGTCATTTCACAGGAAGGTTTCTTCAGCCTTTCCAGTCAGACTGGTCCCCCCTGAAGTTTCGTCCCCATATATTTGCATCTCTGGCACTCTCCACTTTGATGTGTCTTTGATGCACTGATTTTAGTTTCTCAACCTCCTTATTTTGATATCCTTGTCCGCAGGTTCCTTCGAAACAAAGAACAGAAGAACACAACAACAGCCATGCGGTCCACTCTCAAGTTAGCTCTCTCCCCAAGGTTGGTCAAGGTTGATGGTTTCCCATACCTAGACCTCGGATTGGTAACCAGCAACACATCTCCCGGTGCTATCAAATCATCCTCCAAGGTCACCAAATTCACCCTTATATCATCGGCGTTTTCTGGAAAGGAGTCTTTGGTTTTCAATAGGGCCTCCTTAAAAGTTCTCAGTTTAGCCAGCTCTATCCTCCATCCTTACTCTCGTCCATGACCCATTACCCTCAGACGCAGGTCATTCGCTGCCGCCAGGGAGAAGGTTGGCATTCCGCTGGTGCCGGCTGCCTTTCCTTCCTGTGAATTTTCGTCTTCCGTACTTCGGCAGACGTCTTACCCTTAGCCTCGACAGGTCTGGTCTTTTGGGTAGGGTTATGAGTCCACTTCTGCACAGAATATGTTCTCTTACGGACTGATGGCCGTTGGATTGATCTTGCTTGGTTCACCTTCCGCTTCTCCAGGTCGCGCTCCGAGGCTTCCATCTTTGTCGTCCTGCCAGCTTCATCAACCTTTAGACTTTCACCATCCGTTGAGGTACCCGGTTTTGCAGTCCCTAAGTTTACACTTCGGAACCGTTTCACCGTACTCATATCTTCAACGGTTTTGTGTAACCTCATGACTCTTCCTATCTTTTTTAGCGGTTTTTTGTCGCTTTTTTTCTATTCTGTCTTCTTTTACGTTTGAAAGCTTTAGTCTCGAGCACAGAACCAGGACTAGTACCTTCTTCCGGATCAGCTGTAGCTAATCGTTCGGAGGCAGGTCTGCATCTTCTGCTGGTGGGTGAGAGTCTATAATCTCTGCCACCATAGCACCTGAAGAAGTGCTAGAAATTACATTGCCAATGGCATCTTCTTCAGTGACCTCTACAGCAATTTCAGCCAGCGCAAGTTCAGCATCCACAGCTGTCGCAGAACCTTCTGAAAGCAATTTTTCCCAAAGCTATAACTGTTGTGGGTACCGTGAAGATAGCCAATCTGTTAGAGTATGCAATCCCCTCTACCTCCACTCAAATAGAAGTTGCTGGATTTCCTGCTTTCTTCTTTCTAAATTTACCCATAAGTGTTCCCTCGATTTGGGGGGTTCTGCAGAGATTTCAACCTCTGCAGACTCTTTCGGTATGGCCTACTACAACCTTGAAGTTAGAGGATTTTCAAGAGGTTATCTCCTTCTTCTAACTTAACAATGTTCAGTTGAGAATCGCCGTATCCTAGAAGACTTTCGACTCTACTGTACATCCCCCCACAACCCGTCAATAAGTTTAATAGCATTTCTTACAACTTTTTTCTGAACCCTGCCCAAATATGGCAAATATATTCTAGTCTATGCCTGATGTGGGGCTTGAAGACCAGCGCCAAGTTCGACAGAGTGATACATTACTTACGACTCAGTAGAAAACCGATGAAATGCATTTTGAGCGATTGGTCCAGCTTATGTTGCTGGATATCTCACTACCCAAAATGTTTAGAGAGGGTTTAAGGTCAATGCTACTAAAACCCAAGTTATAAGCTTGGACTTCAGGAGAAAAAACGAAATTTATCTTGAAGAGCAGCAAATAGAGCAAGTGGATAGATTTTGCTATCGCGAAAGCATAAGTTACAGAGACGGCGGAGCTCAAGCTGATGTACCTACATGTTCGCATTAATAAGGCTCGAGTTGAATTTTATACTCTTGCTGAGATATGGTGCGATAAAAAAATTTCACGACGCACAAAACTCCGGATCATCTAATGAAGTGTAAAATCTGTTCTGTTCAAATATCATTTAAGATAGAAGCCTTTATCAACATGTGTCCCCGCTACATACTTAAGTTCCATTGGCCGGAGGTCGTTACCAACGAAGACCTACACATCCTTACAGATCGAGAATGTGGCAATGACTACGCCACGCAATAAGAAAAGACCTAAACAACATCGCACAAGAGGTTCTCGATTGGAACCTGCTGGATACCAAGTAAGACGCCGAATTGGACGGCCACGCGACACATGGAGAAGAGAGCTACGCAGATCGAGAAATCGTGTTTTTTTTTATACAATGTGGCCAAAACCAAGGGGACAACTATTTGATGCGATAACACGGTTTTGACCGGAATGGAATTAAGGGGTTAAAGAAACCAGAGAGAGAATGAGATCGATGTATTTACTGTATATTGATGTATCAGTGATGAACATGAAAATTCGAATAAATTTTCAATCAAATAACGATTTTTTTTTAAAATCGAATAAAAAATTATTCGAATAAATTTTTATTTGATTTTTAATTTCTTTTAAGTTATTCGCAAATAATTATTTGTTATCTGGTGCTCCTTAATCCAATTTCAAATAATTATTTGTTATTCGATCGTTCGTTATTCGATAATCAAATGATTATTCGTTATTTGATGACTAATTCGCAAATAATTATCTGTTATTTGGTGTGTCTCTTTATGAAATAATTATTTGTTGTTGGTGTCCATTAGTTCCATTTCAAAAAAATATTTCTTGGTACACGCATTTCATATCACAAGGTGTCTCGTACTTAGGAAATTAAAACTGCCTTGTTATGTTTCGATGTTTACAGTAAAGATTTTAGTAAATGATACCATAAAACAAATAAGTATTCCATAAAGAGACATCAACTATCGAATAATTACTTGATAATCGAATAACAAATAATTATTTGAAAGTCGAATAAAAAGCACCAAATAACAAATAATTATTTGGGACTAATTCATCAAATAACGCATAATTATTTGATTATCAAATAACGCACGATCGAATAAAAAATAATTATTTGAAATTCAAATAAAAGGCATCAAATAAAAAATAATTATTTGCGAATAATCCTCCAAATAACAAATAATTTTTGTAATCAAATACATTTTTATTCGTTTTTTCAATTTATTTGAGCTTTTATCTTCATTCGATTAAAAAATGCCCATCTCTGTGATGTATACCTTTCTTATATTAAAAGGATAGCAGCATACCGTGATTCACTGTGATACATTCCTTATTGTGATTGCAATGAAAATTTTTTGACACTCTGTGTTTTCACTGACTATTTTAATGAAGCTTTCTGTGTTCACTTTTGGTTTGTCAACGATTTCCAATTTTATTAGCAATCATCATAAATTTATCAATATTTTATGTAACAATCAAAACAAAAGAAATATGAAATTTGCTGACAGATTACGTCACAAAAACTCCATGTGAAGGGTTTCAGTTTGGATCAAATTGCTTGGAAACAGGAAAACACTTTTGAAAATATTTCATGGCGATATTCACATATTCCGACCGACTCAATATACCTCCATCATTTTGGGTTATAGCTTGCTTCTCCTACGTTCTTACAATTTTACTCACTTTTCATCAAATTTATATCCGTGAAGTGAAATTCCTTTGTCACTGCTTTTACTAACTTTCCGTATATTTTGGGATGAAAAAAAGCAATTTCCGGAATTTTAAGAGTAGACGAAATGACTGTCCCTTTCCTTTGCATGAATGCCTTTAATATCAGTCCTATTCTTGGTTTTCAGACACGAGAGTAAAATTCTCCTGAAAAGTTTTTTTTTTTAAGTGATAAGAATGTAAGAAGGGACACTGGCTTATGTGAGAGCTTTCGATGGGATTTAAGTTCCAAAATTTCTTATGAATGGATATTATTGAAGATTATTCGTGATCCATTGAATAGGTTTAAGGACTGGTAAGGGGTTTATAAGATATCCACAATCTCAACATTTTATGAGGATTTTCCGAGATTAAGGTAACATCACTGTTTATAGGTTTCAGAGATTGAATCTAAGAAGGATGCAACAGGTGAAATTAGAAATCGAAATAAAGAAGAAATTTTTGGATTTAAATATAGTTTATATTGAGAAATAATATTGCTTTACAATTTGTCGAAAGATATCCTCACACTTACCTTGTGATGTTAAAATGACAACCAGGATTACATTTAGTTAAGAACATAATTTGCCTTCACTCATATATTTGCTCATTGAACATTGTGTACCTCTTAATTAAAACATCTCTTATAATACTTGTAATTTTGGTTGACATTTTTTAACGCTTCGTGTTCAAAAGTAGAAAAACTCACTGTGCCAATTAAGTCATCCTCATTGTCGACGCAAGCGCCTATCAAATTTTATCTCGGTAATAAACACAATCTATCAAGTATGGAAGGTAGTTGAAAACATCTCTCTTTGTCGTCTATGTCTTTTAACCTTAACTGGGATATGAGCTTTAAGGATTTTACTCATTTCACGAGGCTTCCGCCAACTTCCCTTCATTCCAGAGACTTAATACTTGACGAAGCTATATCTCGAAACTGGCTAATAGTGTCTCATTTGGTCCTGATGACGCTCCTGAGTATGTTGCGCAAAATTCCAGTACATCTCTGGTGTGTTTCTTAAGCATTGAAAATTGTCTGCGATTATATATTGGGCATATGAAGCAATTATAACACCCATAGTCACCTATGCAGCTCTCTTCTGGTGGCCAAAAACACAACAAAAGATAGCACAGTCCACACTGCAAAAACCGCAGAGGTCAGCATGTCTAGGAGTTACGGGTGCCATGCGCACATACCCCACGGCAGCTATGAAACTTAATACTTGACGAAGCTATATCTCGAAACTGGCTAATAGTGTCTCATTTGGTCCTGATGACGCTCCTGAGTATGTTGCGCAAAATTCCAGTACATCTCTGGTGTGTTTCTTAAGCATTGAAAATTGTCTGCGATTATATATTGGGCATATGAAGCAATTATAACACCCATAGTCACCTATGCAGCTCTCTTCTGGTGGCCAAAAACACAACAAAAGATAGCACAGTCCACACTGCAAAAACCGCAGAGGTCAGCATGTCTAGGAGTTACGGGTGCCATGCGCACATACCCCACGGCAGCTATGAAACTTAATACTTGACGAAGCTATATCTCGAAACTGGCTAATAGTGTCTCATTTGGTCCTGATGACGCTCCTGAGTATGTTGCGCAAAATTCCAGTACATCTCTGGTGTGTTTCTTAAGCATTGAAAATTGTCTGCGATTATATATTGGGCATATGAAGCAATTATAACACCCATAGTCACCTATGCAGCGCTCTTGTGGTGGCCAAAAACACAACAAAAGATAGCACAGTCCACACTGCAAAAACCGCAGAGGTCAGCATGTCTAGGAGTTACGGGTGCCATGCGCACATACCCCACGGCAGCTATGAAACGTCCTCCCTTTACACCTACACCTAAAGTAGGAGGCTGCCTCAAGCGCAATTAGGCTGCTTGCCACCAATCTCCTCTCAGCAGGCAATCTGACTGGTCAGAGGAAAATTCTTGAAGAATTCAAGGATGATTCGGTTATCAACTTAATTTCAGATGTCATGCCAAAAAGGCACATTTTTCATATATACCATTCAAGCTGATCCTTGAGAGCAGAGATTATTGTCTCAACAATAGCCATATCTTTGAAGAGAGATCTCTCGTTTGGTACACGGATGGATCCAAAATGGAAGACAGAACGGGCATCGGGGTCGACGGACCAAGAATAAGGCTGCACAAATCGCTCGGTTCTGCACCAACCATCTTTCAAGCAGAGATACATGCCATCGAACTTTGCGTACGTGAAATTACTAATAGAGGTATACGTCGTGCTTAAATATATATAATGTCCGACAGTCAGGCGACACTCAAAACTCTGGGGTCCTAAACCTTTGAGTCTAAAGTCGTCTGGGACTGTCTCCCTGCTCTCAAAGAACTGACTCAGGGCAACAGCATCACGCTGGCCTGAGTACCACGACACGAGGGCATTGAAGGCAATGAGAAGATGGACCACCTGGAAAAAAGGTGCGGATTTTAAGTTAATTGGACCCGAGCCATCCTGTGGCTACTCGAAAAGCCGACTAGCAATGCGTATCAGGTCATGAGAGTTAAGACAGGCAAAGAGGTTTATAACCTACTCAAAACAGAAAACGTAAGTGCTGCTCTCACTTAGCAGACCAGATTTAAGGCTCATAACAGGACGTCTAACTGGTCACTGCCCCTTGGGCTACCACCTCGGTGGGACTTTCCCATCACCACCAGATATAGCAAAGGCAGCCCCCAAAGAAATTTGAAGTCGAATTAAGGAACTAAAGCATGACTGGGTGGCTTAAGTCTGAAATTGGATCAAAAGATCATCTTGGTCCAAGTGACTAAACGATGTTTAAGTCGTTGATCCGCTGCTTATAATAATAATAATAAATTCCTCCTTCAAAACAATGGCAACAAATGTAGTATTTCTAATTATCGACCTATCGCATTTATGATGCATTCGGAAAGTTTTTGAGGCCATAATTTGCTATGTGCTTTACTTCCACTGCAAAACCTTCCTGGAATTCTTTCAGCACGGTTTTATGAAGGGTAAGTAAATCTACTGCAACCAACTTCTGTATATCTGCTATTTAGGCCGACAAGCAGGTTGATTGCATTTTTACGGACTTTAGTAAAGCCTTTGATAGAATTAATCGCAAATTTCTGATTTATAATCTATCCGCTCTCGAGTTTTCCGTAGTCTTTGTTTGCTGGTAGTGTTCTTATTTGTCCGATCGTACACTAAGTGTTTTATTTCGAGATGAAATTAATAATTTCTCAGGTGTTCCTCAGGGTAGCCACCTAGGACCGTTGCTTTTTATCATCTGAATTAATGATGTACCTATGCTTCTCACTGACTCGAAAATCCTCTGTTATGCCGACGATATCATTTCCGTATTGTTTCAAATGATAATGACTCCACTCTTTTAACTTCTAACTTAGAAGCTTTCCAAAGATGGCGGTCTATTAATTTCCTTCCTTTGAATAGTAAGTCCACTGTTTTGCCTCTGGTTAGATTTGAGAAAACCAGAGATTTGTATGTTGTTTTGAATACAAAATTTTCATTTGAGGACCATTTTGATGTTATTATAAGTAAGGCCAGTGAATCTCTAGGCTTCGTTAAACGATGGTCAAAGGAGTTTGACGAACCGTATAGTACTACGCTTCTCTACACTTTTCCCAATCTTAGTACGCCAGTCCAGTATGGTGACCTTTCTATGCAGTTCATATTAATCTTATTGACGCTGTTCAGTACAGATTTATTCGATTCGCCGTTCGCGGCCTTCTCCAGGCTTCTTCGTCTACTTCCTAATATTAGCCGGCTTATGCTCCCTTTTTTGGAATCTCTACAGTCCAGATGAAACATGTCTTGCATCATCTTTTCTTTCAACTGCCTTCGGGGTGTGATTAATTTCCCCGAATTGTTAGGTCTTTTAGGTTTGTCGGTTCCGTCTCGCTCCTTAAGGACTCGTAGCTTTTCACATATTCCTTACCACCGCACCAACTAAGGCCTACATGAGTCCATTGACTCATTGTTCCGTCTGTTTAATGACCATGTTGACTTTGTTGACCTCCACTTCTCTCAATTTCAAATTCGGGTTCAGCTTGTTTAGAGTTATTCCTTTATATTTTATTTTATTTCAAAAATCAGAACCCGGTTGGCTTACCGGCCTATTTATATCCTCCCATTCTTTTCTAGGGTTTTTGAAAAAATCTTACATAAGCAATAACACATACCATTAAAAATAATAATTTCATATCAGAATCAGGTCTTAGCGCAATCAGGTTTTATAGGTATCAGATTTTAGCTGTACAACGGCTCTGAATAAAATATTTGAAGACGTTTGTGCTTCAATTGATTTGACTATGCTGACAATACTTATTTGACCCGGCTTTTGCAAGGCATTTGACCAAAGAATTTTGATTAATAAGCTTGGATCTTACTTTAACTTTTCCTTTCCCTTACAAGGTCATACCTTACAGAAACATTTTAACAAGTTGTTATTGGTAGCAAAGTCTCTTGTGTTCTTACTGGCCTTTCTGGTGTTCCATTAGGGTCAATACTAGAAACATTGCTCTTGTCAATGTTTATTAGCAATTTACCCTGTGCGGTCGAGTACTGTAAATTTCACATGTATGTATATTGACGACTTTAAGCTCTATATTTCCAAACCACTTGGGTTGGTTTAGGATGCGTTTTGTCGTTTTGTCAAATCACTTTTGGTTCCTCTCATCACTTATGGATATGAGATCTTTTATGTACTTGACTCTTCATATTGTAGAAAACTTTATATTGCTTTTAACGCCGTGATTCGTTACATGTATGTATGTTATTCCTAAGCAGCTCTTCGCATGGGTCGAGGTGCAAACTGGTGCAGATCTCGTGATAACCGAAGGCATAGGAAAATACTGGAACTTGTCAAAGATGAGATACCAGAATTGGAAATGCCTGTTGATGGTAAAAGCAAAGTAAGGGTAGTTGATAGGCACCACGCAACGCTTATAAGGGATAGGTCACTCCCTGAAAACCGTCTAAACGACGTTACAATATTCACGGATGGATCCAGAATTGATGGGAGAGCGGGCGCAGGTATCTTCAGTGATGACCTGAACCTGAACACCCATCTTTGCTTGGGGAAATACACCTCAGTATTTCAGGCAGAGATGATGACTCTGATCTATGCACTTGATTGCATACTAGAGAGTCGAGTAAGGGACAAGAAGATAGTGGTGGCACTCGATAATCAGGCGGTGATCAGGTGTGTGGATGGTACAGAGTTCAACACAGCCCTGTCATTGGAGTGTGTTCGCAAACTAAACGCGTGTGCCTCATCAAATGAGTTGACACTGACGTGGGTCCGAGGACACGCGGGAGTCGAAGGAAAGGAAGAAAGCAGACGTACTGGAAAAGCTAGGGGCTGCTTCGAGTTTCCAAGGTCCGGAGCCGTTCACTGCACTTGGCAGGGGCACGGCAGAGAGCCTTTTAGGAAAGTGGGCCACGAGGGAGCACTGGGAACGGTGGAACGTCGTGGACTCCTTCAGACAGGCTAAGTTAGCAATTGTAGCGACCAGAAGTGCGGAACAGAGGGAGGTCCAGAATATGGATCGTAGGACCTTGGGATGGCTGACGGCACTACTAACAGGACATGGTAACTTTATATGTCATCTAAAGAGGATGAACATTCTCGAGGATGATATCTGAAGGCTGTGGAGGAGCATTAGACGGCGGCACACATAGTGTGCCAGTGCCCTGCACTGGCAAGTAGAAGAAGGAAGCTGACGGGACTCCACTGGATGGCAGAAGGAAGAGGTGTCCTATAAGGAAATGCTTGCGTTGACCCGAGGAATCGAGGTGAGGGAAGAAAACTGGATTAGTCTCCCTCGCTGAGATCAAAGGGGTAGGGACGAAAAGGGACCCGGATAAAGTGGTCTGTTTCGGCTAATCTCTAGAGGGGTGTTTTTAGTGAGTAAAAATCTCACACTACCAGAGACAGTCGGGTATCCTGGTGTCTTTGGAAGATTTTCACCCCTCACGCAAAAAAAAAATTTATGTTAAGGCGCTTTTACCATGACTCAGAATTCTCCAAATCTGTGCTTGGTTGTAAGTTTAAGGGGGACTTACACCTTGTCACTTTCAAAAAATCAATTTTTTTTTTTTTACATTTTTCTGATCTAAAGGGTCTTATAAATCAGCCTGTAAAAGGATTCGTCTCTATTTCGAGAGTATAGCTAAAAAGAAAAATTGAAAGTCACGTCAGATTCGCTCGCTCCTGGATCGCCTCCGCGTTAATCATGATTTCACGTATAGCTACTCGTTCTGTCAATGGTTTTCACGCTTTTCCTGTATTCTATTGTCAATGTGTGTGTCTATGCATATTTTTAGGAAAGGGTTTTTCGAGTCACTCAGTTTCTAACGATACTTCACGTAAGTCCCATGATTCACGTGTTGTACTGTTCTGAAACTTTGAACGCGGTTTTCCAAAACTTTAATGTTCCAAACTGGTGTACACGATTACGAGAGAACAAATCAACGTATTGGCTTAAATTTTTTTAAATTTTTTTCAGAAAACACTTAGCAAGGTCCCGATCGTTCATTTTTAAGAAATTTTGATTTACTGCATTTGACAGTTTTACATAAGTCAAAAAACATAGTACGAAAATGACTTTTGTGAACAAATACCCGCCATTTTGTGAAAAATTGAAATTTTGAAAAAGTGAACGATCGGGACCTCACTAATGTAACAATAATTGAAAGTCTTCTTGGATTTTTGATTTCAGATAACTAGGGTCGATCTAATCAAGTACACCGTTCAACCCTTCACTTTTGAGGCGCGCGCTGTTAATGTCATCTCACGGTCTTGTAAGTCAACATGACTATGGAAAAAAAATCATGTGCGATATTCTATTGTTCTACTAATAAATAAAAAAAAAATTCAAATGAAAATCTTTTCTAGTTTCTTTACAATAAATTCTCAAAAACTAGCTCCAAAATTGGCTTACAAGGTGTAAGTCCCCCTTAAATCATATATCGAAATTGAAGTAATTTTGTTAGTACGAAATATTATTGTGAACCAGAAACCTACTTACTTATTTAACAAATTGAATATTGTTCAGATTGGAAGAACATTTAACTCAATTCAGCCACGTGTGGGTTGGCGTGTTTTTGAACGTCAATTTTTGGTCCAATCAATTTGGTGAGACTGTGGAACGCCCTCCTCCGTGTTATAAGGTGCTGCGGCAACGGCAATAATTTTAGATTCCTTCTATATGATAAATTTCAATAGTATTATATATATGTCAGTATTTTTCAGATGAGATAATGTGGTATATAATATTAAGTATTTTTTATACTTTGTAGTTATTTGTTCAATTTTAAATTTTTTTTTATTTATATTTTGCATTTTTCTTTTAACATTTTTGATGATTATTATGTAGTTTGTTAGTTTATTTTACTATTTCTATATTAATTAATTAGCATATATTTATTGATTTTATTTTGCATTTCTGACGTATACTTCTTATCTAATATCATTCCTACACAAATGTATAAATTGAATAATATAATATCTGCGACCCTAAGACAGAATAGAGCTAGAATTCTCCATAGAGATTAATTACCTAGGGCTAACTCTAACTCAATAACACACCTGAAAGCCGTAATAAGAAGTCCCCAACAGCGTTATGTATATGCCGACGGTTATTTGGAAACTGTTGGTGAAACAAGTTTAAAATGGTCCTAGGAATGAACACGTACGTACGGACGGACGGAAATTTAAATGCCACATTTGAAGGCCCACTTTTTTTATCGTTTATATTTATATTTTGAATTGTTTTTATTGAGTTTTTATTTATGAGTTGGACATTTTAAGCTGTGGAATCAATTTTAATTAAATTTGACTGTAATATTAGGTTTAAGAATTTATTTAATTTTATAAATTGGAAATTTTTTAATCCGGCACCGCCCTTGCACACTTAATTGAACTTTTCAGGAAAATTTAATTTTCCCATTTAGCCCGAATTCGAAGGGTTTCGTTGTTCAGTAATTCGAGGTTTTATTGTTTCGTATAATTCTGGCAATAGCTTTTTTCAGAAATAGTTTAAACCATTCCACAACTTATCGAAAACGACCACGTTACTCCTTCAAATCACCTTGCAACATATTTTGATTTTACCCCGAATCATGAATTTTTCTCACGTTTCATATTTACCATTAAATTAAAATTAAAATTTGCCCCAACCGCTTAGTTTTGCTTAGCAGCATATTTCATTTGCATTCCGGTGAAATCTTGTCAAAATTCAAAAACTTTTCGTTTACAGACAAGCCGCGAAGAATTTGCAAAATTCACAATGACGTCAAATACCTTTTAGATAGAAATTCTTTGAATTTTCATCTCTAACTCCTCAATAGATTATTTTGTGTTCAGGTAAACTCTGTTTGTATGCAAAAGAACGTTAGCTTTTTTTTTTTTAAAAAAGTGATTCTTCTAGTGACTACGTGCTGTGGGCTTAATAGCCTGATAAAAGACAATAAGGGACTGGGAAATTTCATTTTTATGTTAAATAGCACAAAATGAAAATTTTTATTAAGGACAATATTGGTTTGGTTTCTCTGCAAACATAGACACTTATTTCAATGACGAAGACGAATAATTCGCACTTTTAAAGAAGACCTAACTTTTCCAGTCCACTTCATTTGATCTGAATAGCATCGCTTATAAAATTTAATGGTATTGTCTGGGAAAAAGTTTAAGACAGACGACTTGCTCATCCGTTTTGATTTATTGGATTATGTTAATGCTCACTGGGAGAAGACGTGGAGAGATCGATTTTACTGAAATAAGGCGCTAATTGTAATATGAAACTTTCAAGTGACTTAAAATTTTGTAATTAATGAATGTTGCCTGAATTTTTAAAAGACATACCCGGGGTTTAAGCGTATTAACTTGGAACATATAGGGTATATACAAATTTCATTTAATATTTATCAAAGGCTTAGCCAGGATATTCTTTAGGTGGGGGGGAGGTCAAACAATTCGAATTTAATCTTTTGTTCATTATTCTTTATTACTTCGCGAATTTTCCCTACATATTATTCTTAAATTTATGTTTTCAATTACCCATTTTCTGTGTACGCTGAGCATACAGAGACCGTTCAGTATATTTTCAGTCATTGTAGATCTCAGCTATGCCATATAGGGCACGATCTTTCGATGGTGTTTGTTTTTTTGTTTTTTTTACACGATGTGGCCAAATCCTAGGGGACAACCCTTTGATGCGTTAGCATAGTTTTGGCCGGAAGGGAATTAGGGTAAGGGGATTGAGGAAGCTTGAATCTTGTTTTTGCATTGCTGCGAGCTAGACAACAGCCCAGAGATAGAGTGGATTTTTTTTAATTTCTTAATAAAAGCTCACGGGGAGATCTGGTCTCGAACCCGGGGCCCATGGCATGGTGGTCGTGCGGCTCAACACACTGATCCAACTCCGTCTCCATAGTTGCTTTATTTGTTTAATTTGCACCGACTTCAAAATGTCGTAATAGATATAAAATTAAAAATTATTTTATGCTTTTTAGCGCTTTTTGTGAAGTCGGTTCAACTTTTTTTTAAAAACTATTTTATTTTTAACTTTTTAGTGTCTTCTACTCTTTACAATGAAGAAAGAACCATCCAAATCGGTCCACGCGTTAAGAGTTAGTTTTAACCCCCTACCTCACCCCCATTCCACTAAACTTTTTTTCACATGGTACCAATCAAGGAACATATTCTACCGAACATAAAAGGAATCATCGAAATCGGTCCACGCGTTACGAAGTTACTACCCCTCCCCTCCCCCACCACCACTATAGGACCAAATTATTCTCCTATTAGCAATGGGGGATCACACTCTATACAACAGAAAAAGAACCATCCAAATCGATCCACGCGTTACAAAGTTAGGTTCCACCCCCCTTCTCCCACCCACACCCCAGCAAAATTTGTTTTCTCGTAGTATCAACCAAGGATCATATTCTACCCAATAGAAAAAGAATTATCCAAATCGGTCCACGCGTTACGAAGTTAAACTACCCCTCCCCCCCACCCACACCTTTCACCATTGGACCAAATTATTCTGCTATTAGCCATGGGGGTTCATACTCTATACAACAGAAAAAGAACCACCGAAATTGGACCACGCGTTACAAAGTTAGGTTCCACCCCCCCCCCCCCCCACATCTTCACCCAAAATTTTTTTCACCTGGTATCAACCACGGAACATACTCTAATCAACAACAGGCCACATTTTTTTCTCCTATTAGCAATGGGGGATCATACTCTGTACAACAAAAAAAGAACCATCAAAATCGGACCACGCGTTACATAGTTAGGTTTCACCAGCGAGCGTGTCTTGTTCCGTGGCCCCCTATCCACCGAAAACTCGGTCACCTCTGGTGTGCCCCAGGGTAGCATATTTGGCCCACTCATCTTCATAATTTATATCAATGACGTCTCGTTACTTCTACTAGGTCCAGAATCCTGTGTTATGCTGATTACGCTAAAATCTTCCGCGCAGTCTCCTGCGACGATGACTATGCTCTATTGAGCTCAGATATACCCATTTGTGAGATTTGGATTTTCAATAATTGTCTTTCACTGGATGCCAGCAAAATGCACCATTATGTCCTTTTCACATAGGATTCATTCTACTTCCTTTAACTATTCCATGGGTGGTTGCATCTTGCGCAGGTTTTACTTAATGAAGGGTTGTTTCTTAACTCCCGTCTCTCCTTTGAGGACCACGTGGACCTCCCGGTTGACAGAGCCAATTCCGCGCTTGACTTGTAAAAGGATGATCTAGGGAGCTTGACGATCCCTATTTGACGAGGCTTCTCTACCGCACTTTCGTCAGACTTATCCTTAATGACGCCAGTCCAGTCTGGGATTCGGTTCTGTACCCGAATCAAGTCAGTCCATCTCAGGTTCCTAGGTTTGCTATTTCTCTCCTGGCGCGGCCTCACCTAACGTCCTCCTCATCCAGCCACGCATGAAAAGAGACGCAAGGTCGCCAAAATTCTTTTTTATATGATGCAGGGATGATTTTCCTTTGTTGGGTAGAGTATCTTTCCCGATTGGTACCATGTCAAAAAAATTTTGTGGTGGGGTGGGAGTAGGGTTGGAGGTGAAACTTATCTTCGCAATGCGTAGACCGACCCCCCCCCCCCCATGGAGCAATCCTTTCACTTCCTTTATATATTAAGGGAACATTATTTTGTTCAAACAGAACATATAAAGGAATTTTTATACCTGCTGAGCAAACAATACGGCGCGCGTGCATCTTTAGCCCTAACGTAGGCATGATTTTCGGCCGGTACGCGTTCGCACTAAATCGGCTGTAACTTTTACATTTTGCCCTACTTCGTCAAATCGTTTTAGGGGCTTATGCTAGACACTATATAGATTTAAAATATGCAAAAAGAAATTTTTTTTAAATTGCTCGACTAGAACCTACACTTAATATGGTCCTTTATGTTGCCATTATGCAGGAACCTCACCTGGATCGACTTGGCATTGCCATTCAGTGATTAGTTGAATCAGCCGCAGCTATTAAGGTACCTGGTTAGTTTCACGCTGGGGAACTTTTGTAGTCCAAGGAAGTGCTTTCCAAGGGCCTGAAACCTTCTTCTGGCTAGTCTAGGGCTTGTGTAAAGTAAATAATGAATGCTTACAACTTCCTCCCTATTTAGGCAGCTTCGAAAGAAATCATTGGTAGAAATTCGCATGTGGACATCACCATAACCAAAAAGGCAGCAACCCGTTGTAACCGAAGTGACGTTACAGAAATTCCTTGGGCTTCCCTTCAATAAAAATGTCGTTCTGTTTTCAGTCCACTCAGGCCACATCTTCCTTGATAGGTCCCAGGTTGGTAGATCACTCCATCTGCATTCGGCGAACTGAGATCAGAGTCCGTTCGATTGATCTGTATATTTGTGCAGCACTCATCTACGAATTTTCTATCCGACTCGTCGCTATAATCGTTTACAAAGTATAGCATCACCTTGTGTAAAGCGAGCGCCTTGATAACCGCTTGGCTGTCACTATACAAATATGCCATATGTCCAGGACTTCTGCTGCAAAAATATGTTAGAGGTTTTTCAATCATCTTGGTAGTTTTTCTTATCAAAGTATAAATGTTTATATTAAGAAACGTCCGACACTTGTTCTTGACGATTAACAAGCAACTTAAACACAAGCGAAGTTGGAGCGTTGCGACAACCACGCCATGGTTACCTTGATCGGAACCAGGTCTCCCCGTGGGTTTTTAAAATAGAAACAAAAGAAAAAAAATGCACTCCGCCTGTGGGCTGTTGTCTAGCTCGCAGAAATAAAAAGACAAGACATTCCAGTCATCTCATTGCTCTTCCGGCCAAAGCCATGCTCACGCATCAAAGTGTTGTCCCCTAGGCTTGGCCACATCGTAAGAAAGAAACAAAGTTAAAATAGTTCGATGGCCTTAGAAAATGAAACAAACAAAAAAATATGAGTTGGATTACTTTGAATTTGGGCTACGGAAGCTTTTTGTGACACATGGGGTGGGAGAAGAACTTCATTCCATTCGATGACAAAGACTGTAATTATCTCTACAAAATCACGAGGATAAGGCGGATTCCGAACCGAGATTGCCTATATTGCAGCTCTCGAAAGGGAGCTGTATTATTAAAATTTAGCTCATTAATGTCATTAGTTCCAAATTGTCAACAAAAGAATTAAAACTAATTCCTAAATAATGTTAAGAATCAGTTCCATTAGCTTTTCTTTAGCTTGTACTAATATTCATTACAGGTATCCAACGTCAGCTTAGTGCCTGTGATAGTAACAACCAGGTTACCACAGACTTCCATTTATAACATACACGAACATCTTCTAATCTATTCCTAAAAAGCAAATTAAATGTCAATATTTTTACACAAACCAAATGGGACGGTATCTACGGTTACCTATCTCATGCCTTTAAATATCTTTTAATTCAGAAGGACACCTAAAATAGAATAAAGCCTGGTAATATTTATATTCAACATACATGGACACATTCCACTTTAATTAATGTTTCCTTCGCGAATCTGAGAGCGACCACACCTGCGGTCGACGTGGTTTCTCGCATGAAACAAGAGAAATTAAATTGGCCATAATATTGCTAAATTGGTTGCGGAGTTGGTTGCATTTATGTGACCTGTCAAGGATGTCCTGAAAGATAAATGATTCAAAGGATTCTCTGGCATATGTGAATTATGGTGACCAAAAACAACCAGGGTTTGTACAGACTTTCCTTATGTGAAGTGCTTTTTATCAGTGACAGTGGAAGAGCATAAGGGTAATACTTAGGGTTGGCAACCTTTGGACCAGGAGTTATGTGGTATGTCACGTTTTTCAATTTTTTGAACTTTCCCAGGAGGGATGGTTTAGTATAATAGAAGATTAATTCTGAAGTTTGTTCTTACGATAAATCTGAAAGAGTACAGCTTTAATAATTTGGATAAGATTTGCTTTCGGTAATTTTTTTTTATGGAAGAATGCATAAGATATTGAGCTTGAGACAATATTTTAAGGATCTCCAGTGACATGGAAATGGTTTCTGTACTGCTAATAATATTTGTTAAAATATTTACAGACAGGGATTAAAGGAAAATGTTTCACATTTTCTTTCGGGTTAAATAAATTTCGATTTCCTATTGTTTTAAGCAGTCCAAGCAGAAAAATTTAAGGGTTTACTGAAGTTAAAGATTAAAAAACAATGCTAATGTTATCCATATTCATGTGAGAATTTTGAAGTAGGAGTAGGATTCCACTTGTGTTAAAGATTTTAATCATTCTACGAGGCTACCGCCAACTTCCCTTCATTCCAAAGATTTAGTATTTGACGAAGGTACCGTCTTGAAATATATCTCTAATTTGACTAATAGTTTCCCACAGGGAGTCGAAATGGGACCACAACCGAAATTATAAATCGGTTACGGTCAACCGAAACCAAATTGGGTTTTTTAAACCGCAATTGCAACAACCTTAACCGTAATTAATTTTTCGGTTAAAACCGAAATGTGAAATATTATTTTCAGTTTCGGTAAAAAACCCCGAAGAAGTGAAATTTTCGGTTTTGGTTACAACTGAAACGTTAGAATTTATTATAATATATATTATTATAATTTGCCTTTTGCAAAATAAGAGTAGAGTGGTATGTGGTATGGGGATAAATGCTTCTCCAAATTTACACCGTCCTCCGCCCCTCCACTTCTCCGCCTCCACTTTTAACCATCAGAATGAAGTAATCCGATCCTCCTTTACCTCCCTACCACCCTCCTCCCACCGACGGTCCCTTCATCTAGACATTTACGGAATATGCTATGTAGTGAAGGTAGTGAAAAAAATTGATAAATTTGAAAAAATAATCATCTGCCCAATCAAAGTTGGGCATTAGAGTCGAAAATTACCTCTACCTCAGTCCCCCCGGGATAAAAATTAGTCACCTCGTGAGTTGAAAATATCCCAAGACCGGTCGTATAACTTCTTCTGCGGTAACAATTTAAATCGGTCTTTGAATTTCGGTCTGGCGGTTACGGCCACATATTTTTAAGGTCTATTTATTTTGGGACCATTTGATTTCGGTCGCTTTATTTCGGTACACTTTCAATTTCGGTTAAAGACCGGTTAAAAGACCGGTTCAAGACCGGTTAAAACAACCTAAATATGATAGGCTTCGATCCCGTTTCGACTCCCTGGTTTCTCGTGTGGTCCTGAATGAATTCGTCCGTATTTTTTGAAAGATTGTAATGTGTCTCTGGATCCTGTTCTCTGTCATTTGTTTAATTTCTCTATTTGCACCGATGTGATTCCTAAACCTTGGAATAAACCGTTCTTGGGTTCTATCTAAGATAGTTTCATGAAGGGTAAGTCTACTTCCAACTATTGTATTCCTGTCATTCAAACTGGAAAGCAAACTGATTGCATTTTCACTTATTTCTGTAAAGCCTTTGATAGAATTTATCACAAGAT
This sequence comes from Leptarthrus brevirostris, assembly GCA_964036015.1. Lineage (NCBI taxonomy): Eukaryota > Metazoa > Arthropoda > Insecta > Diptera > Asilidae > Leptarthrus > Leptarthrus brevirostris. The sequence continues at coordinate 6,861,963 of OZ038371.1, read as the reverse complement.
TCTTTTTTACAAGTTTTCAGTTCTGTACTTTCCTCCCGTCTTTGTCCAGTGGTTATATTCTTATTTGTCTGATCGCACACAACACGTTTTATTTCGTTGTGCACTCTCTGGCAAAATTAATAACTCTTCTGTAGTGCCTCAGGCTAGCAATTTAGGTTCTTTGCTCTTCATCAAATACATGACTGACGTATCGCTGAGTCTATCTCAATCGGAAATCCTCTGTTATGCTTACGATGACAATATTTTTCGTGTTGTCTTAAATGATAATGACTGTGCCCTTTTCAACTCCGACTTGGAGGTCTTCCGTAATAGGTGCTGTATTAATTTCCTTCCGTTGGACATTGTAAATTGCACTGTTATGTCATTCTCTCGTAAAGGGAATCCTTTGCTTCCTTTGCTGTAATTTCACTAGAAAAATATTTCACAGACTTGACAAAATCATTAATACCAAATTTTAATTCGGTTATCATATTGACGGTAGGCTAATGCAAATGGAGACGCAGTTGGATCAATTTGTTGCGCGGCACGACCACAATGCCATGGGTCCCAGGTTCGAGACCAGGTCTCCCCGTGAGCTCTTATTAAGAAAATAAAATAATCCACTCCGTCAATGCAATAAAAAAAAACAAGACTCAAGTTTTCTCACTTCCATTACCACAATTCCCTTCCGGCCAAAACCATGCCAACGCATCAAAGGGTTGTCCCCTCCCAGGCTTTGGCCAAATCGTATAAAAAAAAGAGAAACCCTAGTTTGATGACCCATAACGAAGATGCTTAATTGCGGTCTTAGAATATGCTTCACCGGTTTGGTCGCTCATATTGATCGCATTAAGCTTTCCAGCGTAGATTTGTGAGGTTTGCCTTTCATGGCCTTCCCTGGGCTGATTCTTTTCGTCTGCCTCTATATGTTGGTCGGCTCCTGCCTCTTTCTTTGAATCCTCTTGAGGCTAGACGTAACAGGTTTTGAATTTCTTTTGTTTTGACTGCCTGCGCTGTGGTATTAATTTCCCCGAATTATTCGGTGCTTTGAATTTATCGGTTTCGTCTCGATACTGGAGTGCTTGGAGCTTTTTGAATATTCCTCACCATCGCAACAATTATGAAATGAACGAGCCTATTACTCGCTTGTTTTATAATCGTTTCGAACTTGTAGACTTTCATTTACCGAAAAATCAGATTAGGGATCGGCTTATTTAGAGCTATTTTTATTTTTCTCTCTTTTTTGTTTTTTTTTAATTTATAACTATTTTGAACTATTATTGTTAAATTGCTGCTTTTTTTGTAATAATTAGGATTGAACATTGAAATAAATAAGATAGATGAAACGAAAATGCGTTACGATCGAAGTGTTTATCGAATGCAAAGAAAATGAAAGAATAAATAATAATTTTATATGATATGATATTCTACTAATCATAATAACTGCCAAGATTCTAAATAGAATTATTAACAGCTTTCGAAAAAAAAAATTTAAAACAATACAATCATTTAGAAATATGTGCAGTTCATTAAATTTATATAATCAAACACTGTATTCATTCTGATGATGTGTGTGAATACATTAGTGATTTAGCAAATGGTGATGTGACTGATTTATAAATGTTTTTTTTTTTAACTAAAGATACCGTAGAAGATTGATGACCAACAACATAATATCCCAGCTTCTAAAACATTGGATAATCTTCTTTTACTCAATTAATATGGCATTAAGATTATGGTTTCTCGTGAGTCTAGTCGCGTCAATAAAGCTGAGATTGAGGCCTTATCTATTGGTAATCAAGACTTATGTAATGGTTCGTCACTTCTATCTTGTTCGTCTTGTCAACCTGGATTTGGCGAAATTACGACATCGTGGGCGCCGCCGACAAGGTATGTATTGTAATGGCCCCCTACCCTCTCCTGGACCACTACTTTTGCTTCTGTTCCTGATTGTTAAATTATCTCTCCAGCTTCTCCGCACGGTTTTTGTGAATCTTATCTTATTTGTCTAATCGCAATTAACTTGTAATATTTCGTGACGTTCTTTCAAATTAAATTTGTAACTCATATGGGTTTCCTCAAGGTAGCTCTTTATTACTTACATCAATAATGTAAATACTGTTTTGACAAGTTCGAAAATTCTTTGTTTTTTTGAAGGCTCTACAATATTTTGTATTATCTCTGGTGGTGAGTATTGCGATCTTTTAAAATCTAACATTGATGCCTTCCACAAATGGCGCTCCAATAATCGCCTTTTCTAAACCATTGACAATCACACAACCATGTCACACTAATTGTCCTACAATTTCAATTGCACTATTGATATATGCTTGTTATCTAGAATTGACAGAAACAAAGACTAATGAGTTGTCTTCGATTTTCTTTTTTGATGACATCGATTCTGTTGTTAATAAAGTTAATGCTACAATCGATACATAGAAAAACTGCTTTATTGTGCTTTCGGTATACGCATTTTTGAGTATCCTTGCCTAATCTCAATTCTCCAGAGCTTTAAAGCTCCTTCAACATATCTATTGCCCTCCTATCCGGGGAATAACCAAATCAGATAACATTGGAGCGGGTCCCTTTTCATCCCTCCCAGTCTCTCTTAGCGAGGGAAACTAAGTTATCCAGCTACCCTCGGTTTCGTAAGTCAGTGCTGGAATCCTAGCCTATTTGCAGGATCCATGTTGTTCCATCGTCTGCAGTGTTATTTCGTGGTCCATGCGTTAATCATAACCTTTACCCCCTTCTCTGCCTATGGCCACACTGCTATTATTATTTTGCCTTCCTTCTATAAGGACTACATGTTACAGCATTTCAATGCCGGCGAAAGTGAGAGGTAATTTTCCCATAGCTGCTTCTGTTGTGTTGTGGGTACCGTGGATATAGCCAAATACTCAAAATACTACAATACTCTACTCCTGCAGATGTGCCTGAGGAGACACAATTCGGGACCCAAGTACCCCTGGGTCATTAGGTGAGAAGGAGACCACTGTAGACATCCTCGAGGCTTAGAGGATTTTTCAACAGATTATCTCCACCCGCATGAGTTACTTGGCTACGTTTTAGGATGCATTGCCCGGTTGCTGCGGCTGTAACTAACACTCGAAAATGTTCAGATGAGGATCGCCGTATTCTAGAAGGCTTCAATTCTCCCGTCCATCCTCCAGCAACCCATTATTTACTTTAGTATTTCAAGAAATCAGCTGAAGAATCGGATCAGATTAAACTCTTACCTTCAGTATTCTATTTATTGCATTATTTTTAAATTCCCAGACCCACTCCTTGGCTAGTTGCTTGTATTTTTTTACTCTATTTCATTGAGAAAACAGCAATTGTAATTGATCTGTATTAGTCAGACTTTGACGACCTTGAAAAAATAAAAGATATGGGTTTTCAGCACTGTATTGACTGTGGAAAACTTCATTGTATCAAATTTTGTGTTGATAATTTATTCCATTTGTTTTATTTATATGTGTTTCAAGGGAAATCGCCTAATGAATTTACAGCCAACTCCCCAGCAAAGTTGACGTTTTGTTTCATTTTGATGTTGCGGTTGCTACAGCGAAACGAAACTTTGAGTCAACCAAAGATTACAAATATAATAATATATAGAATACAATTGAATTAAAATAGAAATAAAGAATTTAAATTAAAAATTATGCTTAGCACACTATGCGTTAGCCAACTTAGTCGAATTCTGTAGTAAATGGAGGCTTGAGCATAAGTTGACTCTTCAATCTTCGCCTGGAGAAACTTAGATCCGTGCCGGAATAGCACCCATTGAGGAGGCGACACATGGACGTAATAGTCTTGTGGATTCCATACAAAGTTCGGTGACGAGGAACATGAAGGAAGTCGTGACTCCTGAGGGAGAGGGGCAGGATAAAGATGTTCACAGCGCACAGTAATTCTGTTAAATTTATTTATCCCTGCAATATATCAAAAATAAAAGATATTTTGGAGATATTACGTCTCGTTTCAACAATGCGGTTAATATTTGTAGCAAAGAAGGGAGCCCACACAGGGCTGGCATTCTCCACAATTGGTCTCACAAAGTTGCAAAGAAGTTTGATTAAATAAGGTTCCCCAACCTACGTAGACCATGTTTTCACAAAGCCCAGCGTCGAGTTAGCCCTTACAACGATCGAAGCCACATGATCCTTAAAAGAAAGACGGGAGTTGAGAACAACGCCCAAATCTCTAGCCTTGTCAACTCTGTTCAATAAGATGCCATTCACAAAGTAGTCGAAGAGCAAAGTACTTCTGTTGTGGGAGAAAGTCATAGTGGTGTACTTGCTAGCTTTTAAGGGAATGTGATTCCGAGCACACTACTCACAAAACGTGACCAAATCAATGCTTAGTAGATCAGCTCCAGAGCCCTGAAAACAAGTGCTAAAATCGTTCCCATCATCCGTATAATGTTAAATTTTAGCGTTGGATAGAAGAAGCAAAACATCATTTATATACAGAATAAAAAGGAGCGGACCAAGCATGCTTCCCTGAGGTACCTTAGAAGTGAGAATGATTTGGTCTTACAGAACTCCATTCGACGAAATGTGAAGGTAACCCAAGCAGGAATAGCTTGTGCACGAGAATTCTATGCTAAAATCCATAAATATGCAATTCACCTGTTTGCCTTATTCAATATCCGGTAATGAGTAATTTAGAAATTCAATGAGGTAAGTGGTAGTAGATCTACCCTTGAGGAAGCTATGTTGAAAGAAACAGATGAAAGGTCTGGAATAAAGGCGTGGAAGGTTTTTGACCAGGGAAGATCTTAGCAACATGATAAAGTCTAGAAATCGGTAGGTAATTTGAGATATCAGACCTGCTGGCTTTCTTATGGAGGGGAATAATTAAGGAGCTCTTCTAAGCACAGAGAAACCGCCGGAGCATAAGGACAGGGTGAATAAATAACAAAGGTGGCGTATAAGTGAAGATTGACATATTTAAGAAAAAGAAGCAGAAATGTCGTCGGGCCTCCATAGAAGCCGCCCGACAGATATGATAGGTGCTCAGCTTAGGCTCATTGTATTGGGCGTATATATATTTTTGTGATTATTCCAGGGAGAAGTCAGGTAAATTTTATTTGAATGTAAAACTTATATACATAAAACACTTTTTATTATCGTGGTTGTTCCAACATAATTCCCAAATAGGTACAGTCTTCTCTTTATTTTAGAAAAGGGTCTGCTCAGAAATATTTATAATTTAGTATTTCTTAATGTGGCCATAAATAAATAAATCAAAACACTTACTTCTACTTCCTTTCTTTTGTTAAGTTCAAAGTTCCAAATCGAAAGGTGTTTCTTATACAAAACGCTTCGTTTTAAATTTATCAAATAAACAAAAGAGCGAAAACCATAAAATAATACATCCACGGAAGGAAATCAAATTACACCAAATTCAAAGAAATAAAACCCGGGGGTATGCTCATAAATCATTTAAATGTCTGTCTTTTCCCTATTTTTGGGGGCTGTTAACTGTAAATTTTTGAACGTGCTATAAAATTTTCTGTTTATTACTTTTACTCCTTGAATTTATAGAGTATATTTACAGGTTGTCGTCCCAGATTACCAAGTTAATTGACATTTTGAAATATAAACAAGAGGAAATGGCAATTTATTGTCCGGTAATTGGTCGTTAAGTCGACCTGTAGTGGTACTGAAAATGAAACTCATCAACGAGAAAATGGATTATAAATGTCTTCCTGATTTTAGGACAATGTTTTTATTAAAATGTCCTTGTGAATTTCTAAATAAGGAGAATACTAAGGATTGATAAATGTGTTTGTCATTGTCAAGTGGAGTGGCAAAAGCATGTCTTCTTTCATGTACTGAAAACTTAAAGTAATAGAAAGAGACGATTAAGAAGGATAAAATTTTTTGCCTTAAGGTAAGGTTTATTTAACGACCCCGTTCTTCTGGATCAGTAGAGCCTTCAAAATCCCGCCATTCATCTCTGCAAATGTTGATAAGTGCTTACACCAAAAACAGTTTAAACGGTTTCGAAATCTCCAGATTAGAAACCTTTGCTTGTCGTCGTCCTGGAGACTAATCTTAAAAGTAACTACACCTTCTTTTATGTTTTTAATTATTTTTCCGGGTATTTAATTTTGAATTTGTTTGCATATTTTGTACCAATTTACCTAAAAGATTTAATAGCAACCCACACACCCCAAAACATATACAGTATGTAAATGTGTATCATGTTTTAATGATAATAGGTAAGGTAAGATTTTATGATTCTTAAGGTATCAATGTCTGGATGACAATTTTGGACTTTCCAGACTGTGGGGTTCTTTGATTCTTAATAGAGAAATAACTTTGAGCATTAGTTTTATGATGGGATTCAGGTGTCAGTGCTGCTGTAGTTAGTGAAAACATGTCACATGCATTTACCTTTGCAAACAAAATCTCTATCAAGTCGAAGTAATATAACTTGTAAACTTTATACTCTGTTAAACTACCAAAGACTTTGAAAGAAAAAGGTAAAGATTCCAGTGATACCTTTAAACCTGATTACATACTTGCGATGGAATCTGTCCAGTTACAATGTCGTATGAAATACACTAGCAGAGGGAAAAGGTCATTGCTGGTGACAGCAATGTCATGAACTTTTCCATAAGTTCTTAAGTATAAATTTTCCACCTGTATATTGTCAGATAAGTTTAAAATGAATGTGAACCTTATTGTCAGGTGAACAAAGAGCTCTAAATGGTTTTGAGAAAGCAAGAATTTAAGCTGCTTTGTAAAAAATAAAGATTTTATTTTTACTGCACTGTTTTTTATGGACAAATCGTAAAACATTGTTGCACTTTTTTTATGCATTTCAACGCAGAACGACAAATTTATCGATTTAGTGGGAATCGTTCGGTTTTCAGGAAATTAATGTACAAGTTATACGACATCAATCCTTCAGGAAAATACTTTCGGAAAAATTTTAATTCTCCTTCACAAATAACTTTTTACCTCTGGGTAAAAGTTGGAAAAGTTGTTGAGAGCAGAGTCTATTTATTCGTTTACAATATTTCATCAATGTGCTGATAACTACAAAAGAGAACTAACAATAAACCAAATAAAGAAACTAAATAAAAACACTATAACAAATCATATAAAAACAAAGAATAAGAAGAGAATTCGCAAAATATAAATTCAGAAAACAAAAGTGCTAAAGTGAATAAAAAGCAAATAAAAAGTAAAAAGCACAACAAAAACCAAAAAGGAACCTCAACAAAGCTGACTCCTCACATGATTATGCGATAGATGAAAATCAATGCAATTAAAAGCGGCATTAAAAAATCGCGACATCGACGTTATAGGTTCATTTAATCCATAATTAGTACGATGAAAAGGTAACCGAAGAAAGTCATAATTCCTCAGGGAGCGAGCTGGAACCGATATGCCAAAACGACTCAAGAGAACAGAAGAATCAATGGACCCACGAATGCAGTCGAAAGCAAAAAGGATCCCGGCGTTACGGCGTCTCTTTTCAAGTGTGTCCAAATGCAGGAGTTTAAGTCTATCAACATAAGGAGGTAATATAAGGGAGTTATTCCAAGGAAGGCCTCGAAGGGCAAACCTAACGAACCTCCGTTGAACTGCTTCAATGCGATTGATATGTGACACATAGAGCGGTGACCAGACTGGAGGGGCATATTCCAGAATAGGCCGGACAAAAGTGTAATATAAGAGCTTTATAATGTAAGGGTCATAAAATTCCCTTGACCACCTCTTCACGAAACCAAGAGTCATATTAGCCTTGTTGACTATGGCATCAAAATGATCCTGGAAAGAAAATTGAGAATTGAGCAAAACACCCAGGTTCTTAGTCTTAGTAACTCTTGTTAAAGGATAAGCCTCTATGGTAAAGTTATATTGAAATGGAGACCTTTTCGTGAGAAAGACATAGATGTACACTTGCTAATATTTAGGGGAAGGTCGTTAATGGAACACCAATTCTGAAAGGCGTCCAAGTCAGAATTTAAGAGTAGGCAATCGGCATTGTCAGACACAGTGCGAAATATCTTAGCGTCGCCGGCATAACAAAGAATATTTTAGTTAGACAGTATCGCAGATACATCATTGACATAAATTATAAATAACAATGGGCCAAGGTGGGAGCCCTGCGGTACACCGGAAGTGTTGAAAATTGCATCAGATAGAGCTCCACGAAAAGAAACCCTCTGAGTGCGTTCAGACAGGGGGTTGAACCCCCCCCCCCCCCCATAATTATGGTTATGGCACCCTAGCATGGCTTCCTCAAAGGAAGATCTACAATCACCAACCTAACTGACTTCGTCTCCAAAACACTATGTGCCCTGGAAAACGGCAAAGATGTTGATGTTATGGCCACCGATTTTAGTAAAGCCTTCGACAGGATCTCCCATAATGTGATCTTGTTCAAACTTGATCGCCTAGACGTCCCCTCCCGATTCATATCCTGGATTCAATCCTACCTCAACACCTACCTCAACCGTCGGTAGAATGTTCTTTTCAGCTCATCCATTTCTAACCCTATTGTGTCTCGTTCCGGCGTCTCTCAGGGCAGCCACCTCGGTCCATTGATTTTTATCCTTACAATAAATGATGTTGATTGTGTCATCAATCGCTCAGAGCTGTCCATTTATGCTGATGACATGAAAATTATTAAACATATCTCCTCCACAACCAACTCTCTTCTCCTGCAAAAAGATCTCGATTCCTTCTCCACATGATGCATGAAAAACTTTCTTGAGTTCAATGTCTCCAAATGCCAGTCCATTTCTTATTCCCACAAGCGTCTTACGACTACCCCGATGTACCAGTCCCTATCGTTACCTCTTTGTGTGACCTAGGAATAATCTGTGATGGCGAACTCAATTTCTGTTCCCACATTGACAGAATGTTTTTTTTTGCGGGAGAGGTGAAAATCTTCCAAAAGACACCAGACAGCCCGTGCCCTCCGGTAGTGTAAGATTCTTACTCACTAAAAACACCTCTCTGGGGATAAGCCGAAACAGACCACATAACCGGGTCCCTTTTCGTCCCCTTCCAGTCACCCTTAGTGGGGGCAACTGAGTATCCAGTTATCCCACTAACGCCACTAACCTCGGTTTCCTGGGTCACTGCTAGAATCCTAGGATATCTGCATAAATCCATGTTTTCCTACGGTCTCCAGTGTACCTTCTTGGTCCATGCGTTAGTTACAACCTTCACCCCTTCACTGTCTATGAAATTGAAGGGTTCCAGGCCGGAAGGCAGATCTGCATCTTCTACTGGTGTGCGTATCGCGGAGTCTCCCGTCTCTGCACCGCCGTACCTGAGGAAGTGCTAGTTATTATTATGCCAATTGCACCCTCTTCCAGGACTTCTACAGCAGTTTCAGCCGGCGGGGGCGAGCCAGCCTCCATAACCGCCACAGTTCCTTCGAAAGGTAATTCTCCCCAAGCTGCTACTGTTGTGTTGTGGGTACCGTGGGTATAGCCAACCTGTTGGGGTCTCCCATACAATCCACCTCCACTCCCATAGAAGGGAACGAGGAAAACGCCATTCGCGACCCAATTACCCCTGGGTCCTGCAGAGGGCACGACGACACTGCAGACTCCCTTGGAGTTAGGGGGATTTTTCAAGAGGTTATCTCCTCCCGCATTAGTTACTAGGCACATCTAGGATGCATTGCCCGATTGCTACCACTTGGAGATGTAACTAACACTTGAGAATATCCAGATGAGGATCACCGTATCCTAGAAGGCCATTCTCCAGCAACCACATTGACAGTATAATTAACAGATCTAACGCGTAAAAAACATCTTATAGATGTGATTTTAAATGTGATGGCGTAAATTGTAAATTTCCTACTTATTGTGTTTAAATTTATCACTTTCCTATAGTACTTCTACATTAATTTTTTACCGTGTACTTCTAAGAAAATTTGTAATATTCTCACAGCTTGGACTTGCATTCAATTTCTTCGTAACATCATGACTCGCAAATTTCTCACAATTTATGATTATTCAAAACTATTAAACTACCATTGTAACAAATTATGTTAACATTTTATTTGAAATCTTAATGTAGCTATGGCGCTAACTTCAGAATTAATGACCACGTTACTTTTGAGTTACTTTGTTGGCTTAAAATCACTTTAAATGCAAAACATCAAAGCGATGGTAATTGCTTAATTTATTCATGAAGGCGCTATCGCCTCACTTTATGGCGAACCCCTTAATACCCTCATGTCGTCACAAACCTTTAAAGGTTGCCTTTTGACTCTCAGTGCTTTACAAAGGTTGAGTACAAATCTACCTTATTTGCATAAACGTATTTCTGGGTAAAATCCCAAACCTCACAGTTCTGAATTTTACATAACTCCACTTTTTCATGTGGCACATTTATCAGGGCTGAATGCAAGTAAAAAGAGCAGCTTTCACCAAGGTAAACAGCAAAGAGTTATGTGAATTTCCCAAGTGCAGATTGTTCTGAACAACCCAGAACAAGATGATTTAGAATTAGGTTTCCCAACATAAAAAAAAGGCGAGGGAATTCCTGTTTAATTAAAGATGAAACAAGTTATAGTCTGATTTAATTAACTAGCCTGTATCGTTGAATCCTCTGTCGAATATCAGTTGCTTGTTATTGTAACTAAGTACATCATTTTGGTACAGCCAACTACGCCCTACATGCTCTACAACTCTACTAGGTAAAGGATAAAAAAAATGCTATTAGAGACTGCATTGATGTTAACTTTGTTTTGAATCAGTGGGGAAACTTTGGAACATACAGGTAGGTATATTGATGCAAAAATTGATGTTCAGTTTCTGTTTTGTTGCTGCATTAAAAGGTAGGGGCCTCGGTTTACAAAGTTGAAAAATTCGATTTTCAGATTTAGTAGCTAAACGATTTGCTGCATTGGTGTGAGGAATTTCGCTACGATATGGGTATACCAAAGTAAGTGAAAAATTTAAAAGTAGATCGTAAAGGACATTACCTCAATAAATTACACGTAAAATGCCTCTAGCCTGACGCAATTACTAATCAACCTGCAAAACAAGGTAGATTTTTTTGTTGGTCGGTCTTGAGAAGCTTGTGCAACCTGGTAATCTAATTTTGTGTGTGAAATTAGTGAAAATCGTCATTTTGTTGTGGGTTATCCGGTAGACCAATAATCTTAAAAAACACGAAGCTAGTCATTTTTACTGGGAAATAAAGGATTACTTATGTAGAACCTCCTTCCTAAACAGCACCCACCTAGCATTTACAGCTGAATAAAAGAGTTCAAACCTCTCAGTTCCAACGTCTCAAGCTCTCTTGAAGCCTAAGTTAACGTGGGAGCCTCCTTGGCAGTTTTGGGCGATTTCGAGTTGTAACGAAGTTACAATTTGGCCTAAACCTGTCAACAGTAAGAGGCCAAAAACCTGTTGATAGCACCCGCAGACCGGAAAAAATTATAAGCCCTGTCACCGACCCCATAACAAGCGCAACAAAATAAATAAAACACCGAAAACTCGCCAGTAGCAACAGACAACATTGTCAACAGCAACGGTGGAAAATAAGAATTCCAAGTGCCGTCAGAGCTCCCTATTATTTTCAGGGATCTCGACATTTAGGGCATTATAAGTGGGCCCAGATCCGTATCGCCGGGCAATTGCAGACCAGCTATCGAACGGACCACACCAGCCAACGAGGGAGCTCTTTAGGAGTGGTATAGTAGGTTAGCAAACGGCGAGTTCCCCGGATGCAGCAGAGTATTGGCTATGATTTGGTCCACCGTTGTCGGGTAAGGCGTTGGGCAGTTATTTCTTTTCCTCCTATATCAGCGAGTTCCCAGGTATAGGACACTAGTTTAACCGGCGAGTTTCCCGGTTGCCACGTTTACCCGTGTAACGGCCGGTTTCCTGGCGCAAGGAACTCTTTCACTCACTCCGTTAACCGGCGAGTTTCCCGGTTGTCTCGCTTACTCCTGTATCGATGAGTTTCCCGTTGAAGAACAATATTTTAACAGGCAAGTTGCCCGGTCGTCTCACTTACTTATATTTCGGCGAGTTTCCCGGCGTAGGACACTCATCTAAGCGGCGAGTTTTCGCCTCATCTCCCTTACTCCAGTATTGGCGAGTTCCCCAGTATAACGCATTTTAGCAGCCAGACTGTTTTCTGAAATTCATGTGAGTGATTGGCCCTCAGAGCTATTACTCAAATTCAGGCCTTGCTTATTTATTCGGAATCATGTGCCCCCGCTGGGAGTAAAATGCAACCGGGCAATCCGTACGCCCGCCAATAGCAGTATCCACATAAAGTGAAGATAAGATAGTGAAACACAGACAATTTATAAAATAAGAAAATAATTATATATTGACTGAATTGTGAATAAAAGTAAACTATAGCATAGAAATTTAAACACTGATTAAAACAGACATTGTAGTGAGGAATTGGTTAATTTTTTTCAGAACCCCTGATTCTGGAGCCGGCGAGCTTATCCCTTGACAGAAATCAATAACCACCTACACTACCAGGATCTACGTTGCAGATTCTGATTACTACCTCTTGTAATATGCCATCTGTTCCTTCAATGTCACCATATGAATTGATTATATACTGGTATTACCGTAGGCAAATATCCTCAAAATAAGCTTCAAAATCTGTATAGAGATTTAAATTTTAAACATCGGTTGAAACATCATCTTCTGGCAGTATATCTCTGCCAAATTCGCGACGTCGAATATTTTGCTACATTAGCTTAATTCTGGCAAGAAAAGCTAAAATAGTAGACTTCGTTTTAAGCCATTAATGCCTGAATAAAAACAACATTTTACTGTTATTCTAATCATTAAAAACAATAAATAATGATTGAATTTGGTTCTATAAATACTTGTCCTACTATTTTTGAGTATGTCCTTTCATAATTTGGTTTCAGAAATTAAAAAGAAACTGAAAAAATACAAGTTTCTTGTAATTTAAAATAAAAAACACGTTTTTTGAACTAAGCTTTTTGAAAAATCTTCATTTTTTAACATGTTTTCTCTGCACTTCAAAATGACGTTTGTTTTTTTTTTAAATTTTATAAGACGTATTACTTACGGTTCAAAAATATAAAATGATGCAAAATTTCAGAAATTTTTACTTGAATACGACGAACATTCACAGAAAATTGTATTGAACAAAAAGGGCTTAGACCTGTTCAAAAAATACGTCAGAATTGTTTCAGATTTTTGAAAACATTTTTGGATTTTTCGAAATAGTTTTACGGAAAATCCAAAAATGACTCCAAACTGTTCACTATTAGAAACAATTTTATAGAACAAAAAATATTAAGAATAACTCACAAAATCCGCTAGATTTGTCAGAATTTTTCGTTACATTTTTGGATTGTTTGTTTTTTAGTTCCTTTGAAAAATCCGAAATTGTCGACAAAATTTCTAAAAATTTGTGTCTGGTTTCCACTCCGCAATTAAAAATTTGTTTAATTATTAATTTGTTAAAAAACTAAGGGGGCAAATCGAAAACGGTTTGTTTTGACCCAGGGAACAAGTTTCGATCAAAAAACCGGGGGTTGCTTTTTTTAAAAATTTCAGGTTCTTCCCCTTTTGATCCATAAAACTTTTGTACGACATTTTTTTGCGAAGTTTAAATGAGATGAAGTAGTTTTAAAAAAAAAAGTTGAACCGACTTCACAAAAGCGCTAAAAATCATAAAATAATTTTTAATTTTATATTTATTACGACATTTTGAAGTTGGTGCAAATCAAACAAGCGAAACAACTACAACAAAAGTATTGAATCGTCCTTTCTTATGATCCCATGAGCTGAAACTTTCAGGTAGTATTCTGTATTATTTTCAATTATGGTTGTGTAGTTGTTTTATTAGTTTAATTTGCACCGACTTCAAAACGTCGTAATAAATATAAAATTAAAAATTATTTTATGCTTTTTAGCGCTTTTTGTGAAGTCGGTTAAATTTTTTTTTTTAAAACTATTTTATTTTTTACTTTTTAGTGTCTTCTACTGTATACAACGAAGACAGAACATCCAAATCTGTCCACGCGTTACGAAGGTAGATTACCCCCCCCCCCCCCTGGGCAAATTTTTATCTCCTATTAGCAATGGGGGAGCATACTTTGTACAACCAAAAAAAACCCATCAAATCGGTCCACGCGTTGCAAAGTTAGGTTTCACCACCCCCCACCCCTCCACCCAAAATTTTTTTTTAACAAGGTACCAATACTTCTTTGGTAAATGGAGTCAAGCTTGGAGAAAACTAGACTGCTAAAAGTAAAGTAAGGTAGTGTTTTTTGGTACTATGTGGCCACAGCCTAGGGGACAACCCTTTAATGCATTAGTCCTAAATTACACGAGAGGGATTTTACCCCATGAGTAATGAAAACTTGCTTTTTTCTTGGTGAGAGAAGTGAGGTAGGAAGAGACTCATCTGTGAGTGTCAATCACGAATCGTAGGGTTTTTGCTTGAGTTTTTCCTGTTATGCTTTCGACCATTTTCCTAACTTCCTCATTAGGGTTAGAACATTTTTTCGCGTCAGGTTGATTTAGTATTGCTTGAGCCGGTGAATACAAATTGTCAACCCTGCAAAACACTTATGAATCAGTTTTTAACGGCAATCAAAGCCCCCCCCCCCCTCCCCGTCTGCACAGAAGAGAATTGCCTTGAGTCATGGGGCAAAATCCCTCTCGTGTCATTTGGAACTTGGCATGGTTTTGGCCGAAAGATAGTTAGGGTAAAGGAAGTGAGGGAATGTGAATGTGTTGTTTTTGCATTGCTGTGAGCTAGACAACAGTCCAGAGACGAGGTGGATTATTTTAATTTCTTAATAAAACCCACGGGGAGACCTGGTCTCAAACTCGGGACCCATGGCATGGTGGTCGTGCCGATCAACGAATTGATCCAACTCCGTCTCCGTACAAGCGTTTAAGCAAGTTTCGCTTTTACACATTTATTGGTCGATAACAAGTTGGCAGACAATGTCAATTTTCTCAGGTTATTATAGATTTTAATCAGCACATTCAAAATATGTGCTTATTGGCCGACTTGGAGTATGGAACTATACTGTCATTAATCAAGATGGGTGATAATTCGGTAAAGTCAATTGTCGTTCTGTTTATTGGAAACGGGTCGACTTAATGGGATTAAGTGCCAAGTAGTTATTTTGTGACCACCTCCATATTATATATAAATCATTATTTAATCCTATCGGGCTATCTAAGTAAATTTGAACGTCGTCCGCGTAAAGATGATTTGATGCATTCATTTATATATGAAGAAAACGAAAGGGGCTCCAATAGAGAACCTTGAGGTACACAGCGACTGACATCGCCCTATTAAAAAAATTTTAATGAGTTTATTAGTAGTTGATGATAATTGGAGATCCCTACCTTGAGTAATAATTTATTATGGTCGATCGAATCGAAAGCCTTAGCAAAATCAAGTGAATTAGCAAGACACGTATTAGAAACATGCACCAAGATATTCAGAATATAAGGTAAAATTATAAAAAAAATACAACTTAAACTATGCAATTAAAAATCGCCTCGGCTAAACGGAATGTTTATATGAATTTTCGGTCATCTTCACAGACAAATGGGATACCATTTCAGTGTATATTATGGTAAACAAATATTTCAATTTGTCAATAGGAACATGAAAACGAAATAAAACTGAAATTCTCTCGTCCAATGGGCCACTATTAGCCTCAGTGCAAGGGAGACGGACATCTTCCCCCTCTTAAAGACTAAACAATATTTTCTAATACTTAACGAGCTATTAAAAAAAGTCCGACAAATACTAAAAACTCTTATTTTTTGCAATTTAAATATCTGTAGGTATAGTATACTTTAATAAGTGTTTATTTTCAGTATTTATTGATTAACATAAATCCAATGCGAAAATCTCAAGTTCCTTTTTACTTTTTCCATCCATTTCTCATGAAATATCGAAGTATTATTTTCAAGCAAACGTCGAAATCATTGCTGCCATGAACATTCTTCAGATACAATGAGAAATCAATCACGAGAAAATACTTGAAACTAAGCGGAGATCTGATAGGTTAGGTTTAGAAATGTAGAGGAACGAAAACGAATTAATCAATCATTCGAAGTCAGCGGATTCCAATTTAGATAAGAAAAAAAAGACTGGCAAAAATAGACCATTCGCCAGCTGTGCCGCTGTCTTTTATCATATTTTGTTGTTTGTTTTATATCTTCTTTTCACTAGGAGATAAAACCTTATATCTTTAAGGCAATTTATATTAATGTATGTACAAGATTTCCATCCTTGCTCCTTACTTTACACACTTCAATGAAATTTTCCAAGTTGGATTAATTCTTTGCTTTTCTTATTGAAATTTTGCTATTATAATCTCTAAAAATACTAACAAAGGTTGCCTTAGTAGAATTCTTGGTTGCTTTTCAGCTTAATGGTAGGACCACTACTTATGTCGTAGAAAATTTAATCCTAAACTTACAGCAAGGACTTACTGGTTTTAAGTTTTCTTGAGGAGTTTCCTACAAGTAACCAAACCATAAGCTGGATAAGTCTATCTTGAAGGAGTTGGAGTGGATTTTAAATCTTTCAACGTCGATAACTTGAAATCTACAGTAATAATTTCAAATTGTGAATTATCAAAAGGGGAATAAAATGAACTTAGTTATTGAATTGCATTGGCATGCCAATTACTCCAATATATGCAATTCGAGCTCTCAGTTTTGTAAAACATTTACAACAAAAATTAAAAAGATGCAAATAAATGGAAACTACCTCTACTACTACCTACTAATGTCCCTAAAAAAACGCCCAGTTTACCCCCAACCCATTTCAGTCAATGGAGTGAATATTCCCAATTCGCCCTCCCTAAACATCTTGGGTATTCAGATATCCAGCAATCTTAGCTGGACTGGTCATATATTTGCAATCGCCAAAAGTGCGATGAAATGCACCCCACCTGACTTAGCGCTGATCTACAAATCCCACATTAGGCCTAGACTTGAATATAATTCCCATATTTGGGCAGTCACCGGACACACCGCATTGTCTGCGTTAGACATAGTCCAGCTTATTGGCGATTCCTCAATCTTTGAGGGCCTTGACTCTCTGGAACATCGACGGAATGTCGGTTGTCTCTCACTCTTCTATCGCTATTTCCATGGCCATTATTCTAACGAAATTGTTAGCCTGATTCCTTGTAGACACATGACAACACGCGATACAAGAGCTACAAATCGCTCCCACACCTATACTGTCCAGGTAAAATTTGGATGTACCGTAAAATTTCGGGAAATTTCGTGGATCCGCGTCTGTTATTTGATTAAACAACTAAAGGCTGGCCTTTAACTTTATAGTAACATCGGCGATTACATTTATTTCTGGAGTTATGTCGGATATACACGAATGGCTCAACGTGTCAGTAATTATGACTGCGTGTCATTTGGTAATGACTTGCCGTTTACACGACACCAAGTAATGACAAATAATTACTTACTGAGAGCTTTGTCATTACGTTTCATAATTTTGTGACAAATTTACATTTTACAATGACAAGCGTAGCAGTAGGAGTATTTACACGAGTGACAGATAAGTGATAAGTCAGATGGTGACAAATTGAGGATTTCGGCAATGTCAGAACAGACAACAGCTGCAATTTTTATTAACGCCTTGATGGTAAAATAGTAGTCAGAATGCTGAGGGTGAATGGTTCTGCGCCCAGATGAGATGCGGGAATAGTGAGTAGATGGGGGGTTGGTTAGTGAGTTAGGGGGTGTAGGAGGTGAAGGAGGGGTGGTAATGAACAAAATTATTTCTTTTGTATTCGCAATGACAAGGACAACGTTGGCTTTGAGTTGTTAGCTAGTAGTGGCTAGAGGTGGATTGGTGGAGAAAGGGGGAAAATAATAATTGGGTTTGTAATAGAATTACTGAGGTTATGCTAAGGATGCGTGGTTAAGTGACGACTAAGATTTTTATAGTAAACCGAAAGTTGTGTTGCAGAAGGTACAATAGTACATAATTTGTTTAAACAATCAGAAATTTAAAATTGTTCGCTGTGTATTAGAATGGTAGTTAGAATTCTGAAGGTGAATACGTAATATGGGTTGTGAAAAAAGGGGTGGTAAAGACAAAGTGATGGCTGAGGTAAGACAAAGGATCAGTTGTTAAGTGACGTTTGGGACTGAGTACGGGAATGGTAGCAACGTTGACTTTCAGTGGGGTTGAGTGTTGAATGAAGCCAAAATGATTACTTTAATAGCAGGATGGCTGCGGAAAGGCAAAGGATGAGTCCCTAAGTGACGGTGGGGAATGGTGGTGGCTGAGTAGGTGGGCGGCGAGCGGAGGAGGGTTGCTATGGAAATTTAATTCTTTTGTATCGAAATGACAAAAGCAACGTTGGCCTTGGGAGGTTGGATACGTAGAATTGGATCGTAAGTGGTTGGTGCACGGAGGAGGGGTCGAAATGAAAAAATTTATTGTTTTGTATCAGAATGGCAAAAACACTTTTTAAAGTCACTACAATAAGTCAAATATGCAGTTTTAAAATAAAACTTCTATTTCTAGCAATGTGAATTTTATTTTTACCTGTTTTTACGACGTGTCCAAAGATTAGGGAACAACCCTTCGATGCGTTTGCATGTAGCATGGTATTTGGCAGGCAGGGCCACTTTGCTGCGGGCTAGACAACAGCCCAGAGACGGAGTGGATTATTTCAGTTTCTCACTGGGAGACCAGGTCTCGAATGTGTCCAATTATATATATAATTATATTATTATATTATTTTATTATAACAAATTTATAAGCAAAGAAAAAGCTTTTTTTGTTGGACCGTTTGGCGAAAAAGAGTATTGCAATTTATGTGATGAAGGAAAAATTATTTGGCATATTCACGAGGTTCCACGACATTATTTGGAAGGAACTAGCCCACCCACCACCCTCCTCGTGTATCCAAAAACTCAAAGTTGATGCTGTGTCTTCCATTCCGGTACGAAATAATGCATTTTTTCATTACCACCCCCCCCCCCCCCCCTCCTCCCACCAATAATCCAATCCCACTTATATGATTTCTCAAAATCAACGTGGCTGCTGTCATTTCGATACAAAACAATTCAGTTATCACTATCACCTCGCCTTTACCCACCATACACCAACTACCTGATCCCCATTCTTCCACTTAGCCCCTACCGTCAGTTAGCGACTCATCTTTGCTTCACTCAGCCATTCTGATACAAAATTTTCATTACCACCACTTTTGCCACAACACATCTCACGCATTCCTTAGCGTTCTGACTACCATGCTGATACAAAGTGAACATTTTAAATTTCTTCGCTTTTAAATTAACCACAACCGCACTTCTATCAATAACAATTTGTCATAGAAGAAAGAGCAAATTCATTTTTATTTCACGACTTTTCACTATTTAGTCATAATGTACAATATCGTTTACACGTCATTCATACGATGTCAGTATTATGACAACATTTAGTGACAACAGTTTTAGCCATTTTTTCTTACCGAAATATTGACAAAAAAAAAGGACCGTTTACACGGTAATGACAAATTATGACATAAATTATGACGGATATGTCACTCGCGTAAATCCGGCATTCTTTATAATTTGTAAAAATTTTTTTGCATCATTTTTTATGACTTAATTTGGGTTTTTTTGTCCTTTTTTTTGTTTACTTATTGTTTTTTTTTGAAATACTTTTTATTTTTGTGATGTTAGGTTAAAAGACTTTGAATTTTAATAAATATTTAATATTTTTATATGATTCCCAATTGCTATCATTTCTTGACCCGGCAACCCTTTCTTCTTGCTAAGGCTGGTTAGGACTTAGACACCAATTTATATTATTTTCTAACTCAATTGAAGCTGTTTTCTTAATTTTTTTTTCTATTCGTTAATACAAAACAGCCTATATACCTATGATGCATTTAATTATAGTTCCTTTTCCCGTAATTCGTTAAGGCATTAAGGTAATATACTTTTGTTTTTTCAATCTGAAATACTTTTACATATTTTTGAATTTTACGAATTAAATAAACCCAGAAACACTCAATATCAACCACCCTTCGTAAGACATTAAAATTCCACGAAAATGTAAGACATTCTTGCAGGAAGTTTAACGAGAAAGCATTAAAGAAAGCACGATAAAGGAATTCGCGGAAAAGGTATGCATTAAATTGTAAAAGTGACTGTTCTGGGTTTATTATTGTTTTCGCATACAACGTAAATGTTGAAGTTCTCCCGGAGCAATTCAACCGAATAATAAAATTTTAGAACAAAAGCGTTATTGGTACTTTAAGACTTAAGGCAAGTGCGTGAAGGATGAGTTCGTGGCAACAATAAATTTTAAAAGGATAATCTCGGAATAGCCAAGAATTCTAAAGAGACACTTGAAAACAAATGATGATGTCGAATATCTGTCGCCAAATTGTTACAAGTTTTAACTTCTTTCAATTATTGTAACATTAATTGGACAAGTTTCGGCAATTAAAATGATTGTGTCAATCGATAAGGTGCTTTCCTAAATTTAATTAGTTAAGTAGATAAAGTTGGTAACAAAGGGTACTTATGGTGTTAACAGGTACGGATCAACACGATTAATGTTTAACAATGAATACCACTTAAACTTCTGTGAATATAATCACTTAATGGGATCGAACTGTGAGAAAAGTGAAAAGTTAAAATGTTTTCTTAAGTTTATTTTAATCTTAAGGGCTTTCCAATCAATTGGTCCCAACATAATAAAGAACCAAAAACCAGACATTATAAGTTATTAAACGAAGTGTTTCATATAAGGTGTGGCAAAATACATTGGGTGATAGATCTCACCTAGCCAAATAATAAATTGTAGGGCAGGGGGAGGCCAACCGTTTGCAAGTTACAGGGTGACTCATAAATTTGAAATTTTCTAGGTATGCACATCATTATTAAATTTTTATTTTTTGGTTTACTCAATGCAGCGACATCAAACAAACGCCAAAAAACTACTATTCCAATAAACTTTCAAAAATTGTCAACAATGTTGCTCTATTTTCTACCATTGAAGGTACAGTCACTTTCAAAAGTGATCAAAATATTTTACGAATATCTAAAATTCAGTATTTCTTCAAATATTCTTGAAATCTCTGAATGTACCAACAAATTCGTCTCTTTAATGCCTTAAGACTCCGCTTCACCCTGGTTTGGCAAAGAATTGAAGACTCTTAGGAATAGGAAAAATATACTTTGGAAAAACTACGTTCATGTTAACACTGTTGACTCCTGGCATGAATTTAGTGTTTGCCATGGACATATTTTAAGCCGTCCTCGTTTTCTATATGAAGAATACCTTCAACATTAAAGGTGCACAACCGTGTATTTTTCGAGTAGGTCAAATTAAAGAGAAAGGTTGATAACTATCCAACGAGTATGGAATTCAGGGACATTTCCAGCAATGATTCTAATATTATTTGTAACCTATTTGCTGAATTGTTTAAGGGCGCATTTGAATCATCTGATTTCTATCCGAATAGTAGGAACTATTCGCACATAAATAACCGAATTTCACCCATAGTACCTGTTCCATCTATCACGGACGAGATCTTGTGGAAGCATATTGCTGATCTCCCAATGACTTTTCTAGTGGTCCTGACGGGGTTTCTGTTGCAGTCATAAAATATGTTCTTCGGCGTTATTATGGTCTATTACTATTGCGAAAGTCTCTTTCGCTGGTTAAAATTCCAGCACTGTGGAAGACATCCTTTTTAATTTCTATTTTTAAGAGTGGAAACAGAAGAGATATTTCCAATTACAAGCTAATTGATAAATTGTCTTGGATTCCTAAACTTTTTGAACTTTTGATTCAATCCCAATTATCCAAAGGCTTAATCTCTACTCGGCAGCATGGTTTCTTCAGGGTTGGTCCACGGTTTCTAACTTGCTTAAGTTTGTTTTTTACACTGTGGGCGGATTCTTGGATGGTTCCCAAACTGACTGCATTTATACGGATTTTAGTAAAGACTTTGATAAACTGTCTCATTCTATCATTGTTTTTAAATTGACTATATTGGGTTTCCCGCCCCCGTTCATTGTCTGAATTAAGTCATATTTATCTAATGGGACTTATAGAGTACGCTTTCGTGGCGCACTCTATTATGATTTTGTGGCTCATTCTGGAGTTCCATAGTGCAGTCATCTGCGTCCATTGTAATTCATCTTATTTATTGATGATATTTCATATTTGCTTCAAAGATGTAAAATTCTTATTTATGCTAGTTTTCTATGGGTGGTGCTGCAACAATAATCTTAAGCTGAACATCGGGAAATGTCAGGTTATGTCCCTTTCGAGGTCTCGCAACTTCATTACTCTTCAGTACATGTTTGAGTGTACTGGTATAAAAGGAGCGGAAGGGATTATGGAATTGGGTGTGTATCTTGATGTTCAATTGAACTTCATCTCACATATTAATAACGTCGTTGCTGGGGCCAACTCTATGCTGGGATTAATTCTTCGATGGTCCAAGGAATTTCGAAGCATATAAGATTCCATCTTTGTACATGCTAGTTAGGTTTGGTTTCCGTTTTATATCACATTAAACGTATCGAGTCCGTCCAGCTCAGATTAGATGGATCGGCCCTACGTTCTCTGCCTTGGAGTAACCTTCTTATTCTACCACCTTACATATTGCTTTTTCACGCCCATACGGCATGTTCGAGCCTATTGGCTCGACGTTTTTAATACTAATGTGGACAAGGTCACATTTAAAAGGAGCATCTACAACCTGTAATTCATTTTGTTGATCGCACTTGTTTTTATTTTTTACGTTCTGGTTTGTTTAGCCTTCTTCTGAGGTAAATAAGTTTATGGCTTTAGTCAAGAAGTTCGCTTTCTGTATTAGAACTATGTAAACTTTATACTTCACTGTTCGTCATAAGAGAAAGTCCAATGGGGTAAGAATTAAAGATCTAGCAGGTCAAGAAATCGTTGCACCTCGTCCACTGCATCGGTCAGGAAATTTTTTACTCAGTATTGCCCTTTCAATTAAACCATAATGCGGTGGTGCTCCATCATCTTGGTAAAATATAGCCCTAAGATTATCCAAAGGGATGTAGTAGAAAAATAAATGTTCCTATTAAATGGGTGCCGATGATACCAACCCAAACATTGGCAAATAATATGGGCTCGAATAAGATCATTCTTGTCCTTTGTAGGTTAGTAACCGACCAGGTATGTAGGTTGTGGAAATTTGTGATTCCATCCTGGTGAACTACTTTTCACAACTACTGTTCTCCATATCGCATTCCAGAAGCTGAAGGCAAAACTTTAATCTTCCCTCGAAACTCCTCCCAGTAGTCTTTGGACTGGGATATGATGATATGAACGTAATCCTTTTCTATAAATAACCCTCCATACTTTAACCGAAGACATCCGATTCGTCTCCTGCTCGTTTTAGGCTCTTGCCTGACGAGGGCGATTATTTGCTGCTCAACAGTGCCGGAATCTTCTGAAGTTGCAGATCGTAATTCCGTGCTGTTCCATGTTCCGGATTCTCTAAACCCTCGGAAGGTCCTCTAAACTACCCCTCTTTGGGTACACGTTAATTAGGAAATTGTTGATATTCCAGCACAGCCGTTTTTTGTTTCGTTCCACTATAAAAAAAATTTTAACTATACCAGCGTATTCCTCTAAATTAGGATAAGGTCTACATGCTCCTCTCCTCCGTGGTACAATGCCGAACTCTGCAGTCTTAGGAAGAAGAAGAACAAACTCTGGAAAAATTGCTTGCGTTGTAATAGCGCAATAGCGTATTCTGACTTTTTGACCTGTTATGAAAGCTCTATAAGGAATACCTTGTTAGTTTTCGCGATAATATGCATAATAACTCTCGCAATTTCTTTCAATTCGTGAATATGAAAAAGAAAAGATAGAAACAACTATCCATCTACGATGTGGTATGAGGGATCTTCTAGTTATTACGTGTCCGACATAGCTAACAATGTTGCTTCATTTTTTGAGAGTGCCTTCTCTTCAGTTAACTTTGAGCATTGTGTGAATGATATTGATCATATTCTGGATCATCCGATTTGTTGCCGTTCATGTCACGGGATCTTATTTTGGAAAAAATCAATGAAGTTAAATCGGACTTTTCCTCTGCTCCTGACGGTATCCCTTCGTCAAGTCGCCCTTCTTACTCCATTATTGATTCTGTTCAATATGTCCCTTCAAGCTGGTAAATTTCCTGCATAGTTGAAGTACTCCTTTATAGTTCCTGTTCATAAAAGGGTTCATAAGAATATTATAACTAATTATAGACCAATCGCGAAATTATCTTGCATACCTAAATTATTTGAATCAGTAGTATATTCTCAGTTTATATAGGGTTGCATTGGCTTAATCTCTCCCAATCAGCATGGGTTCTTGCCCGGCAGATCAACGACTACTAACTTACTTGAATTTACCTCCCACATTAGTTCTGGCTTCCAGCGAGTCATGCAAACTGACTGTATATAGACGGATTTCAGTAAATCCTTTGATAACCTCCTTCACTCCGTAAACATATTTAAACTCGGGAGGTTGGGTTTCTCCCCTGTTCTTATCGACTGGATTTCTTCCTATCTAAGAGACAGTACATACCGTATGTCGCTCCGTGGCTCTACCTCTAGAATCTTCAGGGCTTCATCTGGTGTAGGTAAGGTAGTCATCTCGGCCCTCTACTATTCATTCTTGCCATTAACGACATTGTCCATTTGATCTCGTACTCGAATATTCCAGTCGACGCTGGTGACATAAAGATCTTCTCTTATGTTAAGGATGTTGGTGACGCCGCCCTTATTCAAAAGGACGTTTCTGGAGTCGTGCGAGCATAATGGCTTACACCTAAATTTTGAAACATGTGAGGCTATGACCTTTTCCAGGAGCACTAATCCGCAAATTTGGGATTCCAACTTTGCGGGGAATGGTCTCCGTCCCGTGCTGTCCGTAACCGACCTTGGGGTAAAACTTGATAGGAAACTTGACTTTACTCTGCATATTAACTATATCGCGTCTAGGGGCAGTTTAATCTTGGGCTTTGTTAAGCGTTGGTATAGAGAGTTCTCCAACATTGATTCATTTGTACTGCTCCTTAGTTAGACCTTTTTTAGAGTATGCATCTCAAGTCTGGTCGCCCTTCATTCCAAGCTTCCAAGATTTGCGCTAAGAGGGCTCCCATGGGATGATCCGGTTGGACTTCCGCCCTACATCGACCGCCACCGGTTGCTCGGTTTGCCTTCGTTTGGCCTAATTTTAATTTAACTCTTAGTAAGGTGTTGTTTAAGAGCTATCTATTATCTGTGCACCCGTGACTCTCTGTTTTGCACGTTGTGTGCTCGGTTTCCTCACTTTTTTTCTTCCTGATCCTTTCTTTTGCTTGTTATATTTTCCTTTGCATGTTGGTGTGGGAGCCTCATTTCATTGTTTTGATGGAATAGGTAAAGTGATTCTGGGCTCCTGCCAAAGAAGTGCGCCTTCTGTGTTAGAAGGGTTAATTCTAATTTAAGTAATTTTGGCTTAATAACACCAGCAGTTATTGATTTGATACTATAATAACCTTTCTATAACTTTTTTGCAACAGTCATTAAAATAAGTTACCTGTGTACATTAAAAAAACATTTCCGATCCTTTGTAATAGAAATTTTGTTAAGAATTTCCTTACTACAGTGCAATAAAATAAGTAGGTAGTCAGAACTTCTAAGAAAGCGGTTTACCTAATTCTTTCTCCACTTCGACATGTTGTACCTTTTTCGGGAGCTGATAGGAAGATTTAATAAAATACAGATGTATTAATTACATAAAAGTGTGGGAAAATTCAGATCAAAATTGTTTAGATTTTTGAAAAGGTCATTGAGATGTTTAGTTTTTTGTCGTTTGTTTGATGAAGCTGTGTTGAGTAGATCAAAAGATTAAAATTAAATAATGATGTGCACACCATTAAAGTACCACTTCTAAGAATCACCTCGCAAACGGTTGAGTTGGCCTCCATACTGCCGTACACATTTTGCCCCCCCCCCCTGCCACCTTACAATTTTTTTGTCACTTATTTCGTCACACCTGCATGAAGTAATTTTTAATTGAAATACCAACTTTTTACCAATAATGTACTTTTATAATTTCTACTAACAAGTTATTTTCCAGTGCTTACGCTTAGTGATTGTAGAGGGCATAAAAACTTAATAACAAATTATAGACCAATCGCGAAGCTTTCTTGCATACCCAAGTTGTTCGAATCTGTTATACATTTGCAGCTTGTTGGCCAGTGTAAAGGGTTAATCTCATCTAATCAGCATGGATTTCTGCCTGGTAGATCGACGACAACTAACCTGCTTCAATTTACATCCCACATAATCTCTGCCTTCCAGTGAGGTCTCCAGACCGACTGCGTCTACACCGACTTTAGCAAGGTGTTTGATAAGCTCCCTCACTCTGTGATTATGCTTAAATTGGAAAAGCTGGGTTTTCCGCCCTTATTGCTCGACTGGATCCGATCTTACTTAAAAGATAGGTCATACCGAGTATCTTTCCGTAACATTTTATTTAGATTTATTAGAGCTTCATCTGGTGTACCGCAGGGTAGCCATCTGGGGCCGTTGCTGTTCATTCTTGCCATTGATGACATTGTCCCTCTGATAAGGCACTCCAAAGTCTTAAGAAGAAGATCTTCTCATGTGTTAGAAACAGTTATGATTCCTCTTGCATTCAGGATGATTTGAATACCTTCGAGGTTTGGTGTGCCTCAAGTGGCCTGCAGCTTAACCTTGATAAATGTGAAGTTATGTCATTCTGTAGGAACCTCAATCAGCTCGTCTTAGATTATACCTTTGCTGAAACTACTATCCGTCGTGTTGAGTCCGTTACTGACCTTGGTGTGAAGCTAGACAAAATAACTCGATGATCACTCTGCTCATAAACTATATCGTGTCTCGGAGGAATTCAGTTCTGGGTTTTGTTAAACGGTGGTCAAAGGAGTTTTCTGATCGACTGCATCTCAGGTTTGGTCACCTTGCTATGCGTTTCATTCTAGACGCATCGAGTCGGTGCAGCTGAACTTTGTTAGATTCGCACTAAGAGACCTCCCGTGGAAAGATCCATTAAGGCTTCCGGCATATGAGGATCGCCTCCGATTGCTTAATATGCACTCGTTTGAGGAACGACGTAGAATTGCTCATCTAGTATTTATTCACCAGCTTTTGAACTCGAATATAGATTCTCACACTCTCGCAGGTTTTGTTACTTATATGCATACCACGTATTGCTTAAGGAGATTGCCTTTACTACATGTTGTCCATTCTCGGTCTAACTATAGTATGCATGAGCCTATTAATCGCATGTGTAGAGCCGTGAATGTGTGTTCTTTTTTTTGACCTGGCTCTCACTAATATTCTTCTTTGCATGTTGGTGTGGGAGCCTCATTCACCTCAATATATGTTATATTCTGGTGAATAGGTCAATTGATTCCAGGGTTCTGCCTGTGCAGTACGCCTTCTGAGTTAGAAGGGTTAATTTGATAGCAGTTTGTTAGGAACTTGTTTTGCTTAATATTCCATCTTCGCTTATCTTCATTTTTGTAAATTCGAAGTCAATCTATTCAAAGTATGGTCCCTACACACCTTGTGTGAAATACCCTGTACGTATGTAGACCATTAAAAAAGCTAAAAGCGAAAAAAATCATTGTAAATCATAAGGATCCTTTTAAGGGATCGTCTCAGTGTGACACTCCGAAAAATCACTGATTTTCGCGATTTTTTTTTTTAATGTTGCAATAAACTAATCGGCCCGGTTTTTTTATAAATAAATACATTCATAACGAATACAAAATGATTTTTTTTATGTTTATTTATTGGGTGTATAATAGTTGAATAAATTGTTGAAATGACACGTAAAAAAAAGGTCCTGTACGGTTTCCACGATTGCGGCCGCAATTTTGATCTGAAACAAAAATTTCAAAAAGACTATTAATCTGTAGGGAAGTCGCCATCGCGCTATGGAGGGTTTTTAAATTTTTTTTAATTTGACAAAATGGCGGCGGTTTGAACAAAAAGTATCGAATTTGGCCCTTTTTTTTGACAGTTTTTCGTAAAAAAAAATAGGAAGATATCAAAAAAAAAGCTTCCATAGCGCGATAAAGAATGACGTTAAAAATGTTCTCTCCAAGTTGGAACTAGATATCTTCAAAACTCTTCCTTTGAGAGTGGAAACCGTTTTGAAAAACACCATTCTGAGAAAAACGCGTTTAAAGATTGAAGTTGGAAGTTTGTTTCACTCGTATGTCTATCCGTGGTTGTTGTCGAAAACGAACTGAAATGCTTGGCCAGTTTATTTTGGAAAGTTATAGAACGTAAGCACCTTAGAAGGATACACACGCAGGTAGAAAAATACACAAAAGGAATAACGGTCGAGCGGAGCGCCGAACGAGGCAGATGTGTCGCTCCGTTCCCCACTCCGTTCCCTTTCTACATGAAACGCTGTAGCGACCGTAATAATTTGAATGTTTATTACAGTGTATACTATCCGATAATGCAACAAAAAAAAACGATTTTTCGAAAATTTCACACTGAGACGATCCCTTAATACAACTCGATATTGCTAGGGACAACCAGAAAGTAGGAATCTTGAGCACTCATTATCCATTGAGATTTTCGAGTCTTCGGTGTAGTAAGGCTCCCGGTTCAAATCAAATCGACTATCCATGCTTCAACTGATTACGATAAAAAGGGTGGGGGGAGGTGTTTCAAAGAAAATTTCAGTGGTTCGAAATCCAAGTGAAATCGCCTTATGCCCCCACAATAGGTTACGGGAACTAGAGAGAGAGAGAGAGAGAGAGATACAACAAAAACTCCAGAGTTTACAAGAAATTGGATATGCGCAAAATTCTGTTTTTCTGAAACCTTTCGAAATATTCAACAATTAGATGCCACGTGCATAAGAATATCTGATCAAATACGGAGAACAGTGTTACTTTTTGCTTCTTCTGATGGTTACGTAATGGGTTACTCGATTTCATATTAATAAAATTTCCGTAGAATACTAAATTTGTCAACCTTGAACGTGTTGGACGTTTTCTGTTAAAAGCAACCTTCATTTATACTCAGCTCACACATTTACGTCACATGTTAAAAGAAATTTCAAAATTGTTTATTCCGTCGAAATCTTTTAACTTTCGATGTTTACACCTATGCTGCTAGACATCTTTACAAAATAAGTTAAATGGAGCAAAGTGGGTTGTTGTCGGATTTGAAAGGAATGCTGTGCACGTATTCCAGACATTCATCATATCACACATAATGCCGAAGGCGAGCGACAAGTTGTGCAATATTTTCATGCTTTTGCTTGACACAAAACGACAAGTGTAATTTATTACTAAATGTTTTGAAAGTATTTTTCACCAATGCGACATCTGGATGGGTTTAAAAAGTGTCTAAAAACTGTCAAGTTAAATTCTCCATGAAAAATAAATTGGGCACCTTTTGCGATGTTAAAGTTTTCTTTAAATTTGATATAATATATTTACTTTAACTATTTTTTGTATTAAAGATTCGTTTAAGACATCTCTGCCTCTATGTCTTTTGCGGGATAACGCTCTTAGCGTCTGTCACCATGACATCTATTATAAAAATATCTAAGTACTTAAACATCGTAAAAAACAGGTGCTATAGTCACACTTACACACCCATAATAATCCTCTTCAGTGAATACTGAAAATGAAATTTCACGAAAAAGCACTTTCCCCATACTTCTAGGACTTCTAGTGGACGACGAATGTTATTTCAAGACATGAACCTGTGCGACATCTTCCGACATAACTATATTATATTTTTCGCTTTCGCCGTAATTTATTCCTTTGGCTTATTATATTATTATGCAACAACTTCAACTTTGATGGCGAATGAACTGAATTTTTGCAAATCAAATTTCTTCATGGCCTGTAATTTGTTGAGAGCTTTCCTTTTTTCTTTCGGAGATTGATGGAGCTTGAAGCTGTTCTTTTAAGAAGGTCCTTTTTGCAAAGATAAACAATATTTCATGAGTTTAGGTTGTCATCATGTGTCAACTTTTACTGAGTCAAAATATAAGATACCTTTATCCCTCATCTGTAAAAGGAGTAAACTCTAAACTTATCTATTTTTATTATTATTGCTGCAAGTGCTGCGGGAAGGACTAGTCTCACGTTTGAGTCGTAGAGCTGGGAGGATGATGGGAGCAGTTTGCATACGTCAGACTCTGCAGACTGGTCCCGCGGGACTCTAATCGGTTCGAAAGTTTTGTGCGATCGTTTAGAACATGTTTGGATGAGTGCTCCCGCAGGACTAGAAAAGTGGCGAACGGCTCTACGGAGAGGGCATTTGCTGGGGAGCAGTGGTTCCCGAAGTAGGAACTTCGCCCGGCGCTGCATCTAACCTCTGGGAACACTCAGACAATCATGTTCCGCTTTGATTTTTCGGTTTCGGTTCATTTTGTTTGTTCGTTTTAGGTTTAGCTCTAGGTTTTGTTTCGGATTTTTTTCAAAATGTTTCGGAACTTTTCTTAGAGCTGGCATTCATTCGCTTGAAGGCATTTCAAAATTTGTATTTTCTTTTTTACAGGTTTTTGCCTTCAAGCTTAAGAGTGTTTTTTATTTAACCTCTTTACAGTAACGCAGTATATTGAGTGATTTTTTTTTATGTTCTTTTTGATCCTCTTTTTATTGTTTGTGTGATTTTTAGGGTAGCTAATTTTTGTGGGATTTTTACGTATTATAACGATGCGCCAAATAAATTTATTTATTGTTATTACAATAAATTTTATTTTCTTTATTTTTTATTATTATTCATTTTATGTGCTTAATTACGGAACCTCAACCAGTGTCAATTAATAACAAAATTCTTTATTATATCAAGCAGCTTGGTCAAATATTCTAAATCTAGTTCGCGATATGAGTCATTTTACATACCGCAAATTCGACGTATAACATCGTTTTTTCTTAGGCCAGGTACATGTAACCAGTTGAATTGACTGGGGGCTCGGAGTCAATAAGGGCCGGATGGTGTTATATGGGTCACCAAAATTTTGTGGGAGAAATTTATGTTTAGTCAAAAACAATTTATGAATCAGTAACATTATTTTTTGGCAATTTATTGATATATCGATTATAAACGAAACATACACACACAGGCATAGATATAGGAGTCTCATTTTAAACGGGCCGTCCTTATATCTTAGAATTCTGCAGGCATTGGAGAAAATTTACTGAATAAAAGTTGCTTACTATCGAGGGGGCAATGTAGTGCCAGAACGCAACATGTTACAGCTGGCGCCACAATCGAGATAGCAACCACACTTTGTGTTTTTTTTTTTCAAAAGGAAACCTTGTTTTTTATTGCAGATACATATTCTTTGGGTAACCATGAGCAACTTTTGTACGAAGGTTCTCTTCTTTATAGAATTGCTCTAGTTCTTGCGTCAGTACCTTGCTACTGGAAGGGCAGACGGTCCCGTGGGACTCTGCATAGAGAGTTGAATTTCCTACAGTTAGTATGAGCAACTCATCATCGCTGCTAAATATGAGCTGCCCACCATTTTTTCTATATTTTAAAGAAATTACTTCCAACCTTAACTATCTTTTTCTTAAATCGCAAAACTTTCATTTTCCACATAATTTTACTTTAAAAAATAAAGCTATTTACACCTACCTACTTTACGGACTGCTGACACGAATGTGACACTACAAAATACTCAATTAGCCGGGTTTTTTTTAAATGTCAATCAAGTCCTCTCTCGTAAGAACAATCAGAGGGAGCAGGGGTCATAGAGTAGAAGGACTGTCGTGTAATTTGGGACTTAACTGAAAATATGTGTTAATAACAAACCATAGGAATATAAACAATGTTCATACCTGTCACGCTGAAGAAGTTGTCCCTCAAACAAAGATTAAGCACTATAGATATAATTCATCCTTTGTCACGGACTGGATGGAAATCCTTGTCCCTGAAACAAAATCAATATTACGACTTCGAGTCACAAAACGCGCGTGCAAAAATGAAGGATCTGGTAGATCTAGGTGAGAAACGAAAAAAAATTTATCGTTAGGGGAGGGCGTCTATCCACTATAGGGGAATAGGAGGGGGGCCTACAGCGGTTTGAAATTTTTTTGCGATGAAGAATACCAGTCTTACATTGTAATGTATATATTCTAAAGTTTTAGTGCTAGATACGTTATTATTATATCTGTTGACAGGTAACATAATGGTGCTAAGAACTGTGTAATTTTTTTTACTGTTAATAGTTTTTAACAAATTGGTTTTCAAACTTAAATTTTTGGAAAAAAATGAATTTTTCTATTTCAAAGGGAAATATCTTGAAAAATTACTTACCTTTACAGCTCTCAAGTTACATAACCAAACGAATAATCAATATCTGCCACTTTCAGCAAAAATTCAACTTAAATTATTAATCCTTTTTACTATTTCCTCCCCCCCCCTTCTACCATTCAATTTTTTCATTTCTCACCTAAATCTACCAGATCCTTCGTTTTTACATATTCCCTATGAAACATCCTGTATGTTCCTAACATTCCCCTAGAGATGAGCTGTGTTCATCGATATCGACAAAAAACCGAATTTGATAGATTAAACGTTGATATTTTAACATCGATATTGAAGTTTGTAGAATATCGCACATTCGATGTTAAGAACAAAACATGGATGTTGGTAAAAATGAACAAAATCTCCCATCATCTTGATGCAACAGGGTCTTAAAAATAAAAAATTTAACCACCCTGGAACATTTTAAAAGACTTTTACAATAGGTTTGGAATGAAATACCCGAAACGCACGTCCCTTTCGCGCTGTGAGAGATGGAAGAATCATTTAAGGTTTGTACGTAAAGCAAAAGTAGGCCGAATAGAATGAGCTTTGTAATTAATATATTTAATGTAAAACTATAATAAAAGAAAATGCGAAAAAAGTGTTTCATTCACATGTAAGGTTGTTTTGAATGTGACACAAATTACTTATTTGACTAACCCATGCTATGAGTAGCATAGGTTATATTGGAACAACATTGAGGGGCACGCGCACTCAAGGAGCCTTATACCCTCACCATCGCCGGGTAGATCCAGGGAGCTCCTCAAGCTGAGCAGGTCGGATGTCAGAACTCTGGCTGGCCTGCTTACCGGCCACTGTCAGCTGAGGAAGCACCTTGTAAGTGATAGGCAGAGCCATAGACCCCACCTGCAGACTCTGTATGAAGGATGATGAGACCCTATTACACGTACTATGTGAATGCCCTGCAGTGGCCAGGCGCAGATTTAGCCAATTCGGGAAACCAACCCTGGTACCGAGCAGGCTGAATGACTGCCAACTGCAGGAGCTGTTGAACCTCTTCATAGGGACCGGCTTGCTATAAGGAGTTAAAAGGGCCCAGTGGCCGCAGCGCTTGAGAACCTCACAGCTCCAATTCAATCAATCATTCAATCAAAACCTTGTATATAGTCCAACTAAAAAGCCTGAGAATTTTAATTGGTCGGACGCCCCTTCTAATGATCTCACCATAGTGAGGATCACTGAATTTCGAGTGGTGGGGAACATCAAATGGCCATACTTGTATATTATTCAGTCTCCGTCACCAACGCAATAGACTGAAGGGGAAACTTCTTTCAATAGTATTACTTTTACAGTGAATAGATAAAACGTTTTGAAATATGCGATGTTATAGTTACGTTTATATATTTAACTCTTTCGGGCCTTTTCGTATACTATTCTCTTGCATGCAATGATTGATTTTTGTTGTTGTTTATAATGAGTATCATACAAATTAATGATAATGTGGTTCCTTCATTATCCCAAAACTTATACTTATTTATTTTTTTAATACTTTAGTCTTTTTTTTAGTACGTTAGTCTTTTGTACAAAATGTTTTATTAAATAACTTACGACTTATAATTTACTTTAAAAACAAAATCCAGTAAATACAAGAGCAAATTAAATCCAAAAACAAAGAGGTGTCATTAAAGAAGCTGACAAATTAAATGGCATTTTATTTGAGCTTTAGACAAATTTAAGTCCAGTTTCTTTAAAGATCATTCAAAAGGCGAGTCATAGTATTGAGAGGTTCATTAAAAGCGCAGTGTGACAGGAAGGAGTCATAATTCTTAAAGGGGCGGACAGAAATCACGATTATAATCCAAGAAGTCTACGTTGTATTCCCTAGATCTAATTAATGTGAACCAAAAAAATGATCTAACAAAATAATAACAAAAGATCTTGGTTACAAAAAGATCATTTAACTCGGGTGAATATCTTATTTCGAAGGTGAAGGTGACGTCTGCCTTATTAACTATACACGAAATAGGGTCGTCGATTGAAAATTTCAAGTTAAAATTTACAGCCAAGTCCTTAGTGCTGTCAACTCTGGACAATAAGATACCGTTGCATTTATAACTATGACGTACAACTTTAAACGTATGATTATATTATGCACTTACTAACATTCAAGGAAAGACAATTATTAAAAAACCAAAAGTGGAAGGTATTTAAGTCAGAATTAATCAAAACGTAGTCATGGTTATCAGAGATAGTGTGTGTGAGGCAAGCTCAAAGTCATTAATACATATTTTAAATAATAACGGTCCTAAATGAGTACCCTGTGGCACCCCGGAGGTATTATGATTGCCATCAGATAACACACCCCAAAAGGAAAGACGCTTTTACGGTCAGATAAGAAGGAACTTTTACAATTTACAAAAGGAGTCGGACAGCTTAACAAAATAAGTTTTTTTTTCAAGCATACTATCCTAAACAAATGCTTTACTAAATCTGCATAGATACAGTTGACTTGTTTATTCACTTGAAAAACAGATACGCATTGTTAAGAAAGCTCTAATAAATTGGTAATTATGGACATACTTTTACAAAAGCCAATAAATTTCTTACAGTAGAAATACAGTACATCAGAAATAATAGCCCTAAATACTTTTCAATTCAAATAGATTGACAACAGGTCGATAGTTAGTTTCATCATTCCTAGTGCCTTCCTTAAAGTGCTAAAAAATCATAGGGAGTTTCCATAATACCATAAATGGGCGATAAGAAGCTTCAAGCCGTATAAATCGCGGGGATTAGAAGGTATCATCCCAGTCGAACTACAATTAGCTTCCAAGATACTGCTTCCTTGGCCGATGGTCATTTATGAGGCTTGCCTTAACCTCACCTGTATTCCATCCTCATGGACGAAGGTGAAGGTGGGCTATATCTCTAAAGGAGGAAAAACCTTACACTGTAAGCCCAATTATTTTAGGCCCATTAGTCTCTCCTCCTTCCTGCTCAAAACCTTGGAGAGACTCTTAGATGTATATATTAAAGAGACAATTAATCCTTCCAGGTTGTCTCTTTCGCAACATGCATACACTAAAGGTAAGTCCGTAGAAACAGACCTACACGAACTTACCAAAATCATAGAGCTTTCGCTACTACAAAAAGAATACTCACTTGCAGCCTTCCTTGATATTGAGGGTGCCTTCAACAATATCAGGTCAGAGGCGATAAGGGCATCCTTGAGGAGGCTTAAAATTGACGATCCTCTCATTGAACTTATTGACCTCATGCCAAAAAGCAGAGTCATTGTCTCAAGCTTGGGAGGAGAGTGGTAAACAATGGTAACCCTCAGGGAGGAATCTTTTCACCACTCTTATGGAACTTAACTCTGAATGAGTTACTCACAAATCTGGAGTTGTCCGGTCACAAGGTTATCGCCTACGCCGATGATATTGCCCTGATAGGTTCAGGAAAGCACCCCAATAGACTGGCTGAAGTGTTACAATACGCCCTCTCCAAGTTTTTATGATGGAGTAATGGGTGTGGTCTGGGTAGAAACTCGAACAAAACAGAGTTACTACTCTTCTCTCGGAGGCATAAAACAACTCTTATTAACTTCCCTAGACTAAACGGGGTTAGTCTCCACTGATATCAAGAACCTGGCTCGATTTATCAGAAGCTGAAAATGGTTCCCGACGAGGAGTTAAGGCCGTAAACCCTTCTCAATCTAGGCAAATCTATTTTGGCTTCCCGAGAGCTGGTCCCAATTGATACAGATAGCTGGCTCGGTGCACAGGGGGGAACACGTCCACCCCGTAGGTTATTTTTATGGGGGTTGGTAAAGTTTGTAGCCTCAATGTGGTATCACAATGGGCCTCCTTGGCCTAAGTGTGCCTTTCTCAGGCAACCACTTTAACCTAACCTAACCTTCCATAATACTCAAGTATCTTGCTTTTTACGGCATTGATTGCCATTCTATAAATTTATTCTATTTTAAAAAACATCGATGTTTTAAGATCGATTATTATTGTTATTCGGTTGTCGATGTTAACGTCGATTTCAATATCGATATTCTGTTAACATCGCTCATCCCTATCCATCGTTAAATTTAAATAGATACCAACTAAAAAAAAATAGACACCAAACACAAAAAAATTAGTATTATTTAGTTAAAGTAAATTGTGCACTAGATGTC
Organism: Leptarthrus brevirostris; assembly: GCA_964036015.1. Lineage (NCBI taxonomy): Eukaryota > Metazoa > Arthropoda > Insecta > Diptera > Asilidae > Leptarthrus > Leptarthrus brevirostris. The sequence goes on along the minus strand of OZ038371.1, from coordinate 6,825,499 downwards.
ACTTACCTAGTTTGTATTAGATTTTGTCATTGCGAAAATTCGAGCATTAAAAGCCTATAATAAAACACACCGCTGTGTTCCTTTTTTTCTGTTGAAATCTAATAAAGATCCAAGTTGAAGTTCAGCTTAAAAAGGGAATTCTCACGGCGGAACTCGGGGAAAAGAAAAAGAAGCACCACCTGTGTTAATCGCCTAATCTGTCATAAATTTGCACATTGCACACGATACACTAAGCCACAGAAAATAGTATAATTCATTCAGTCCTGCATCAGAGTTCCACGTTATCTTCACTGAAAAGGAATTCAACAGGACTCGAAAGTGTTCAAGGGTAGTCTGTGCAGCTTTTCTTTGCATTTTTTTATGATTGTACTTTTTTGATTTTAAAGTTTATGTTCTTTGTTTATTTATTTTAAATAATTAGTTTCATCTATTGAAAAAAAAACTTTACGAAAAGGCTTGAAAAAAGGTCACTCAGTTGAATTTCAATTACTCCAAATATAACAAGCTACCCAATATTTTCCAAACAACATTACGCTCTGTCAGGAGCGGATCCAGGATTTTTTCTGGGAGGGGCACAAGGTCCAGACGGGCAAGAAGTGTTCTCATAAGATTACACTATGTGCCTGTTCAGACGAGTCGACGAATTGAACTTTCATCACTAAATTCTAAGGAGCTGGGCAAGTTCGGGCAGGGAAGAAGTTCATCTCGCTCAGAACTGGACTCACGTACAACTTTTCGATTGCCATGGCAACGTCTCGACTCAAAGCGACACGTGTAAACAGTTTTTCATTTTGAGGAGCGACAAAAAGTGAAGACAGATTGAACCGTCTAAACAGGCACTATATCTTTGGGATTAATTGTAAAATAATGACATACAACAGTAACTATAAGAAATATACTTGTAAGGTTTAATAATGAAGATAGAAAGTACTTCTGTAGCGTTCATCATTGTCGCAATGTCTTGATGGATATGCATTAAAGCCAGTCCATTCAAACGCTCTTCTGTCAGGCTGCTGCGACAATATGTCTTTAGTCGGCGTTAGACGGAGAAAGATCGCTCTCCTCGACACTTTACGATTGAGCTGCAACCCTTTTCAACCCTACTATGGGCTACCCACACCGATAGAAGATAATGCAAGGCGTCACCTTACCTTTACTTACTTTTCATATTCCATATTCCTGGATAATCCGGAAATTTTTTTTCATAAAAGTAATAGTTTAAGCGCTAGGACCAGTTTAAAGAAAAATCCCCCCCCCCCCCCTACTAAAATAAGCAATGTAAATTTGTCGGAAATTGTGTGTGCGTAAAATCTCTAACTTCATGGCTTGTAGTTTACGAAGGTATTGCAACTCGCGATAATCTGCGCCTACGTATGTGTACGCAAAACGAAACAAACCTAATTATAGCGGGACCTTATTAATCTCTTTGTGTTTTTTGAATGGTCGGTTGTGACCGTCGCCCCCCCCCCCCCCCCCCCAAATCCACCATTGCGCTCCGGGTATAAAGGGATCATAGAAATACGAATCGGTATTATAACTATATATCTATTTAATTAAATATTCAAAAACTATGGCTTAAGACCTAAAATAAGCAAATTGAGACCAATTGAGCTGTGGCAATAATTACAGAACGTTTGCACTACTAACGAATTTTGTATAAATTTTTCAAGTAATTAGAAACTGAATAGGAGCTTTTACGTAGCTATTTCACTTAGTTCAAAGAGGGAAACTTTATAACGAAAATTGAAAAGGTTTCATTAGTAGAAAGTTTCAGGAACTTTAATGAAGTTAAATTTTCAGTTTGTAAGGAAAAAAGTTCAATGGAACAAATTAATGACTTCGAGTTTAGTGAAGGCGTTATATTTAATTATTAGAAACTATCACTTTAGTATTTGTTTTAATTTAAGATTTCAATGAAATAAAAAAGATAATAATCAAATTTCTATTGATTAGTAAAATCGAAGCAATGCTTTTTCTAAGTATAAATTTATCCACATCCTCACTCTACCTGGACATGTTGCGCCTTTTGGAAAAAGGTAATAAAACGGACAATTTAATAATAATCAAAAGCAGATGTGTTAATTACATGAATTTCGGAGAATATTTCAGAAAATGCTCACATTAGGTAATCGCAAAACATTTTTTTACTTTCGGAAGTGACTGTACCTGCAGTAGTAAGGGTTCCATCAACATTGTTGACACTTTGGAAAGGACATTGAGATTCCAAACGTTATTACGGGGTGGGCTGCCGTAAAATTTTTTGTTTGGCTACTTGGGCATTTTATCACTCTACTTATCTGGGCACACCTTCTGTGAAACTCCCTGTAAGCTCTCATTTTTTGGTCGTATCTAGAAACCCAGTATATCCCAGTTTAGTGATCGGTGGATTAAGTAATAATATGTCGCACGGAAAATGTCAGTGTAAGTCTGCTTGCAATCGTTGTCTCGAATCGGGTGAAGTTCTTCTCTCGTCCCATTCCCCACAAGAGGTTAAGGGAACTAGAGGGAGAGATAACCAGGAGACGGAGTTGGATCAATACGTTGAGCGGCAAGACCAACATGCAATGGGTCCCGGGTTCGAGACCAGATGACCCCGTGAGCTTTTATTAAGAAATTAGAATAATCCACTCCGTCTCTGGGCTGTTGTCTAGCTCGCAGCAATGCCAAAATAAGACTCAAGTTTCCTCACTTCCTTTACCCTGATTCCATTCCGGCCATAACCATGCTTACGCATCCACTAGGATTTAGCCATATCGTATAAAAAAAAACCAGTTTAACCCATTATCGTCCGAACGGACGTTTTTTTAAGACTTCTTTCATCAACTCCATTACATAGGTACGAAATCGAACGTCAAAAAATTTGACCGAAATGTTTTCCGACGTAAAATTATCTGAACTTTCGAATTCTTTAATCCAAATTTCATAAAAGTGTAAAGTGAAAAAGTTATGTTTGTTTATATATGGTAACAAAAAACATGACTTTTACATTGATAAACATTTTTCTTTCAAAATTTTTGTATCGAAATTGTAAAGACATACATATGTTTTACTAGTAAAATGTATGCATCCATAAACCTTAAACCAGAAAACCTATTGATTTTTTTTTAATTTCCAGTCAATAATATTGATAATATAATAATAATATTTATTGGAGACAAAGTACTAAAAGATTATAATCTTACAATAAAAAAATTTGAAAATAAATACTAAATGATAAGAAATTTTGCAAAAGTTTAAATTGATCAAGCTAAAAGAAGTAAAAAAAAAGAATAAACATTACACTAATCGAAAGAAGACAGTACGCATCAATTTAACCACTACTTATCTAATCCTAAATTCGCCAGCCGAGCGAGTACTTTTAATATTTAAAGGAAGAGTATTCCACAAACGAGGTTGCTGGAGAATGGACGGACGAGTTGAAGCCTTCTAGGATACAGTGATCGTCATCTGGATATTCTCAAGTGTTAGTTACACCTCCAAGTGGTGGCAACCGGGCAATGCATCCTAGAATGTAGCCAAGTAACTAATGCGGGAGGAGATAACCTCTTGAAAAAATCCCCCTAACTCCAAGGGAATCTGCAGTGTCGTCGTCCCCTCTGCAGAACCCAGGAGTAATTGGGTCGCGAATGTCGTTTCCTCAGGCGCTTCTGTGGGAGTGGAGGTGGATTGTATGGGAGACCCCAAAAGGTTGGCTATACCCACGGTACCCACAACACATCAGTAGCAGCTTTGGGAAAATTACCTTTCGAAGGAACTGTGGCGGCTATGGAGGCTGGCTCGCCCCCACCGTCTGAAACTGCTGTAGCAGTCATGGAAGAGGGTGCCATTGGCATAATAATAACTAGCACTTCCTCAGGTGCGGCGGTGCAGAGACGGGAGACTCTAAAGAGTTGGCTATCTCTGCGATAAGCACACCAGTAGAAGATGCACATCTGCCTTCCGAAGGGTTAGTTGCGGTTAATCCGGAGGCGGTTCCTTGTCCTGGCTCAGGACTAAATCGTTTCGGCCTGGAACCCTTCAACGGGTTATAGAAATCTATAGGACGATTTCACATAAACATAATTTTGTTGCTGAAAATGTTCAAATGCATTGTTCGTGGTTACAAAAATAGTAACCTACCAACCCTCCTGTGTCCGCTCTTATATTCGGCGAAGATCATAACAAAAAACAAAAAATGCAACAAGACTGTTTTTTATTTATACATATTTTAGCTGTAAGTAAATTACCTATGTTTAGCAGTAACTAAAAGTTTTAATCATTCCTCACTTTTAAGACAACCGTAGTCGAGGAAAATTTTTCAATCTAATATTAGCACACATTTTTGCTTATAAAAATTTCGTTCACAAAATAATTTTGTCAGTAAAAATAATATTTGGATAACAATAGGATAGATTAGGTATGTAAACGAAATCCGCCTATAAAAGTAAATCGATAGAGTAACTCAGATTGATTGTCCTATATGACCTACTTTAGACAAGTACGTGATAAGATATAAATACGAAATCAGCTAACAAAACCAAATCACTTCTATTTCCGTTTCACCACTTCTGCCACGTGCTTATACAATAACTTAAAGAACAAATATTATGCATGCATGGAAATTTCTTCTTTTCTGATTTTATTCTTCCTTGCTCTTGCTGAAAGAAAATGTCATGGAGTTCGATATTTCCTTGAAAAGCTCCTGGATTTTTCTTTGAGTTAAATGTTCTTTAATACAAACGCTTTTAGAGAAAGATTGAAAAAAATAATTTATAGAAGCATTCTTCAAAAGTTCGGTTCAAATTGGATTGATATTTTTTACTTTCAACTTTTCTACGCTATATGCAAATACGTCCGATATTTAGAGTTGGACGTTTGAGAGAAATTTCTAACTAATAATTTGTTATTTTTATTTCTTCTATACTCCTACACATGAGTGACATAGAACTTGTATCACAACAACACTCTTTATATTCAACGGAAAATCCAGTTAAATGTGAAGCGAGTAGTATATGTATGAAAAAGTGTAGATGGAACACCGACCAACTAATCAATATAATTTTTGTAATTCCGTAGCAATACATTTTAAAAGAAAAATTCTCAAATATTGTTGCCGGTATTAACCTCCACGACTATTCTTTTTAAGTGCTTCCAGTTGTTATATGTGATGACATTAAAAATTAAATGAGAATACATTTTCAAAGAAATGATTTTGGAAGATCAGAGTTAGGTTAAGTTAAAATAGCTGCCTTAAAAGGCACTCTTAGGCCAAAGAGGTCCATTGTGATACCAGAGGCCCCATTTAACCACTAGGAAAAGATGAGAGCCTACCTATTATGCTCAGTGAACCGAGCTAGTTCCCTCTCACCATTGGAATCTAGTTCTCGGGGAGCCTATATACAATATTATCCTTATCACGTCTCCCGGAACCATTTAGAGCTCCTGACAAACCGACCCCTGATGTAAGTGTAGCCTATTTCGGTGAATTCTTCAAGAACGGGGGAGCCCCAAAAATCGGTTCCTACGGTTGGCTAGGGCCGGGCAGTTGCAGAGGAGGTGGAATATGGTTACCTCTTCCTCTTCGTTTTAGCAACTCTTACAAAAGTCGTTTGACGGCACACCGAGTCTATCCGCTTGTCTGCCTATGAGATAGTGGCCTGAAATAACGGCCACGATGACGCTAATTAATTAAGAGATGAGCTCTCTTGCCCGTTAGGGTCAAGCTTTCGCCATATATATCGGGTGATCCCTCCAGCCATCTTGCATTTGCAATCCTGAGGAATGGCTGTGAACTCTCCAGTTTGCTAGTGGCCTGCGGCTTCTTAAGCCGGTGGCTAATCTCCGAGTCGGGACTAGTAATGCTAATCCTCGCTTGTTCGTCGACTCTGTAACTACCCGGAATATCACTGTGTCCAGGTACACAGATGAGCCATACTTTCAGATGGTCAGCCATGTTATTTAAAGCTGCGCGACATGATATAACCGTTTTGGAGATTGTATTTAATCCCGTGAGCTGCTTGACTATCTGAGAATATACAGCCGCTATCAGTTTCTGATGACCTGCGGCTACCTTTAAAGCCATGATTTCTGCCTGAAACACGCTGCTGTAGTCAGTTAAGCGAAATGAAATATCGAGATCCCGGTGTTCCGAAAAGATTCCTCCGCTTTCTCTGCCTTTCAGTTTGGAGCCGTCGGTGAAGAGATGCATTAACTCCCCCCATTGAGGTGGACCTTCCTTCCGCTCTGATCTGGTAAGAAAAGAAGAATGAAATTTCAGAAGTCAGTTTGTTTACAGGTCTGGTCTGAGTTAAGTGTAATTACAGCTAAGGATGCGGATTTCTTACCGAAAACATCCACCGGAATAAGATAGGATAGTATTTAGGGCTTTATAAGGAGTGGTTCTAAAGGCAACTGTTATCAGTAGTGTTGCCATTCTTTGAATCTTATCCACTACTTTGTGATGGGTCGCAATATCCAGTGCTGGTGTAATGAGTCGCCAGAACGTTACTCATTAGTCAAAACCATATAATATCCCTATATGACCTAGGAAAATCCCAAACTTCACTTCACCCAAAATTCTCATGTGACACCCAAATGACACCATGAATTTCATCCTTTTGAAGAAGTTGCACAAGATGCGAGGAAAGTCATAAAATTAGTTTTCTATCTCTTAATATAAAATGTCCCATGTTTTCTTTAAATTACTGACCCAATAAATTTCAATAGCAAATGACACCTCGATTTCAAAACATGAACGCATCACATTTCTTCATTTGCTAATTACACACACACATGGAACTAGCATAAACCCAGATCTCGAGTACTTGAACTCAACGTAAACAAGCCAGGTGTCGTAAGGCTAATCGAGGCACGTGAGACCGGCATATTTGCTTGGATCTTGGGCAATCTTTTTTTATATGCTATCTAAACAAATTAGGTCTCGTGCCAGGGTTCAAAGCACTTGAACCGGCACGATTTGTTCTGATCAATGCCCTGTCTTAGCTCAGCATATTTTCCTTAATTATTTCTTAACGAAAATTCTGATTGGTGGGCACAATACCAGGGTGAGTATTTTCAATAATTCGAAAAAGGGAGAATTTCAATAAATATAGAATCTATCGGGGCACTCAATTTCAGCCCAACCCCGTTTAGTATAGCTCTGTCTAATCCGGGCTTAGGCCCAGACCACACTATGTTCAAGTTCACAAGCTGGTGAATTAAGACCAGGTCGAACCTAACAAAGTTCCGCTGTACCGATTCAATAATGCGTCTAGAATGAAAAGCATAGCAAGGTGATCAAACCTGAGATGCATACTCGAGAATTGGTCTAACTAAAGAAAAAAAATAAGTGAATTAAGGTCTGCCGATCAGAAAACTACCTTGACCAGCACTTGGCATAACCCAGAACCAAATTACTCCTAGATATAATATAGTTTATGTGCAGAGTGAAATCGAGCTTTTTGTCTAGCTTCACACTAAGATCAGTAACGGACTGCACGCGTCGGATAGTAGTATGCACGAAGGTATAATCAAAGACGAGCTGACTGAGGTTTCTAGAGAATGATATAACTTCACATTTATCCAGGTTAAGTTGCAGGCCATTTGATCCACACCAAACCTTTAATCACGGGGACAATGTCGTCAATGGCAAGAAAAAGCAGCAGCAGACCAAGATGATTACCCTGAGGTACACCAGAAGAAGCCCTTACGAGTCTAGAAAAAGTGTTACGAAAAGATACTCGATGTGGCCTATGGAGATCCAGTAGATCATCAAAGGCCACTCACTTTTTCGTTGTTTATGTACTAATAACATCTAGCTTTCATATATAATTTCAGTACCTCCCCATTAGAAAATTTATATACAAAGCTGCACTAACCTTTACGAGGGATTGGAGGCTGAAAGTTACAGATTTTTAATTTTTTCGCAGTTTGTTTATATATTTACAAAGTTTCATCACAGGCTGATTACTTAACAATAGAAAAGCAAAGTAAAAATGAAAGTGAAAAAAAAACGCAACAATAAAAATAAAAAATGGCTCATTCAAACCATAGTTAGTGCGGTGAAACGTAGCCTGGGAAAGTCAGTATGTCTAAAGAAACGAGTAGGAACACGGATATTCAACTTAGACAACAGTTCAGGTGAGTCAACAAAACCCTGGAAGATATCGAGGATAAAGAAAGCCATAGATCTGTTGCGCTTATCCTCTAGCGAGTTCAATGAGAGTAGCCGAAGTCTTACTTTACACGCGGGGAGAATCAAGGGGGTATCACATGGAAGGCCACGCAATGCAAATTTGAGGAACCTGCGCTGAACAGCGTCAATACGAGCACTATGAACCGCACGGGACGGAGACCAAACGGAACAGGCATACTCTAAAATGAGCTTGGTGATAAACGGTTTATTAAATTCCTTAGGCCATCTTCTTACAATTTAATTGATATGATCTATGAAAAACAAATGTGGATCAAAAATAACACCAAGATTCCTTAAAATATCCTGTCTGGTTAGCAAGTTGCCACTGATATAATAGTTATACATCAATGGAGCCCCCCTTCTTGAATACGAGACAAACGTACATTTATCAACATTTAAAGGCATATCGTTCTCAATACACCAAGAATTAATAGATTGAAGATCAGAGTTCAGCGTAAAACAATCATTGAAGTCAGAGACAATACGAAAAATTTTAGCATCGTCAGCATAACATAAAATTTTCAAGTTCGCTAAAATGAAGCCCATGTCGTTAATAAAAATAATAACTAGAAGCGGACCCAAATGGCTGCCCTGGGGCACCCCAGAAGTAACCAAAATTTCACGAGAGAGAGAGAGAGAGAACCGCGAAACAGAACACGCTGTGTTCGGTCAGAGAGATAAGAAGAAATCCATTGGACGAAATGAGATGGAAAACCTGTCATAGTAAGCTTTAAAACAAGCAACTTGTAGACAATGCGATCAAAGGCCTTTCTAAAATCGGTATAAATACAATCAACCTATTCACCAGCCTCTTTGGCGGAAATGCAATAATTGTAGAACTCTACTAGGTTAGTAGTCGTTGATCTGCCTTTAATAAAACCGTGCTGGAAGAACGGTTTACAGTGAAATGTAAAAGCTTAGCGATGGCAGATAAATAAGCAATAGGCCTATAATTAGGACAGCGAATAAGGAGGACCGGATCTCTGGAACGCCACCTACGACAGCCTACTACGAATCGAACTGCCCGAAGAGACGTCCCTGGTCGGGTATGCGGACGATGTTGCTGCACTGATATCAGAACGCGACGTGCAACAGGCGCAGCTAAAGCTGAACCAGGTGATGTGAGCCGTAAACAGCTGGATGACGGCGCACGGACTGTCGCTGGCCCTAAGTAAGACGGAGGTCGTTGTCCTGACCAAAAAGAAGATCCCGACCATCCTTCCAGTGCGAGTCGGAGAAGAGACCATACGAACGAGACCATCAGTGAGGTACCTCGGCGTTACAATTGACACCAAGATGAGTTTCTTCCAGCAGATAAAGGAAACTGCAGATAAAGCAGCAAGAGGCGTGATATTACTGAGCAGGCTGATGGCCTCCTGATGACAGCAGTACAGTCAACCCTACTGTATGGTGCAGAGGTATGGGCAGAAGCCCTAAGTTAGGAGCAATCTTGGAAGAGACTTGGCCAGGTACAAAGGCGCGCAGCCCTGAGAGTGGCCTCAGCGTACCGCACTGTCTCCGAACCGGCTGTCCTGGTGATTGCAGAGGTGGTTCCCATCGACCTGCTCGCCAGGGAACGAAGGGCGATTTATCTCAGGAAGGCAGAAATGGACAAGGCAACGGTTCGCAGAGAGGAAAGGTCCTATACCATGGAAAGATGGAAACAAAGATGGAGAGAGGAGAACAGGGGACGATGGACAGCGAGGCTCATTAGTAATCTGGGCCCCTGGATCGACAGAGGGCATGGAGAGGTAGGTTTTTACATAACCCAACTCCTGAGTGGCCACGGGTACTTTCGTTCGTATCTTCACCGAATGGGAAAGGTAGTGTCACCGGAGTGCCTCTATTGTCCAGGCCAAACGGACACCGCAGAATACACTTTCTTTGAGTGTCAGAGATGGGCTCCCGTGAGGGGAGCGCTAAGAGTAGTCCACCTAGGAGGGGCGATCGCCCCGGAAACTATAGTCCAAGCCATGATCGCCGACGAAGAAACCTGGAGTCGCACAGTCAGGTACGCGGAAGATGTCCTGCTCAGGAAAAAGAAAGACCTAGACGAGCAGGCCGCCGCAGATATGGACAAATGACGGGCTAAAGGAAAGGAACTAGCTTGAAGTAATGTGGAAAACGGTTCCAGGCTAGTGTCCGGAGAGCAAGGGAGGTGTTTTAGTCGGTAAACTGCGCCACAGGAGTCCGACACTGCTGGGAAGGAGTGCCCCAGCGTGCATAAAGCATTTCACCTCCCTCACACAAAAAAAAAAGTGAGAACACAACACCACCACAGGATTATGAGAGCATAACACTTGGCGCGTTTCTGCGGTGTCTTCTGATGTAGGGTCGGTGTAATAGACTTCCTATACCTTACAAGGTTTTAATTGAAAAAAAAAATATTTTTTGTATTTTCTTCCCTGTACAATTCCTAATATTTCTTGAAGTATCCTTAAATTCTTCTCATTTATTATAGAACGACCTTATATTTACGAGGTTCCTTTATCTCCATACCCAAACGGATTTTATTTTATATAGTTTTGTCCCTTACCTTATTACAAGTCATTTGGATGTCGAACAAAAGTCTTAAGGTTGGTAGGTTCGGAATTTTTTTTAAATGCTATAATTGGATCTCTTTGAAAGATAATGTGAAACTTGAACATTCGTGTGTATGTGCTTATAAGAACCTTTCTACAAACCTTTCAGCCCTTCATAAAGGAAAGTTAATGAAATTCGTTTGTAACTTAATTTCCTTATACGATGCGTTGGCTTCGTTATTTTTAGAGTATTTTTAAAGATTTTTCGCCCATGTGCAGGTACATTTAAAAATGTTATCAATTATCGATTTTCCCGTAAAACTAGAAGGTAATTTTGTATTTTTAGCGTAATTTTTAACTGCTACTTAACCTTCTTAGTTCCATAATAATTTATGGGCATGTTACTTCCTACAGAAGCAGTTCGCAAAGTGGAAGCTTCGCATTCGGTGTAATTTCATTAAAAAAAAAATCAATAGCACGTTACGTTAACAAAACTTTGCTATTCTCTCCTGTAATCAGCTTCCGTATGCACTTCATCTTCAGGACCAATCATATATAAATTTCTGTTATAACATAACTTAAAATGACGTTCGACTTCATCGAAAATCAACAGAAATTTTAGATACACGGAAGTATAGAAACGCTATTGACCTGGAATCAATATTTGTCTTAAATTTCACACTCCTTGGCTCTAAGCTTAAATCTAATCAATTTGGGGAACGACTTGATTCCATTCACATTTTATTGAATAGAAACGTACGAAAGGTTACACTCAAGATGAGAACTGAAATTAAGCTCCCTTGATAATTTTTGAATCAATATCTTCTATTTCTGGACAAATCGAGCTTCCGTCTCTATATAAACTAAGGGATGAATTTTTTAAAGGACTTCAGACAAAAAGCCACCCTGCAGTAGTACTGCAGGCTTAGTGGAATTCTCAGTTGGTTTAAGAAAATTAAATTTTAATGCCGGGTATATAACGGCGGACTATAAGATGTAAGACGCAATTAAATATTGATTTTAACTTGGGGTAATCTACCCTAAGAAGCAATTTATTGAACGTGACACAATTGACAGTGAACTGTACAAGTTTATTAACTTAATATGATATGCTCGCACGAAATATTTATTTTTGGTGTCTATAGTATTAATGTGAGAAATTCTGGGATATTTTTATGACAATGTGTCAATTAATGAACTAATTGACGTCACAATTAAGGAAAAACAGCTATAGTCTTCCGGGGAACACGGAAGGAGTAGGTAAATGGATGGTGTAATTTGGAGTTTCATTTGGATGGATGGATTTAGATTTGCTTTTTGAATTAACATCGAAATGTGGTACACGTCGAAGATTTAGCTCTAATTTACAATTAGTTGAACTCTAAATGCTCAGAAGGATCTGAGTTTTATTATTCCGCAAATGCAAATTATTCTACTTACATCTTATATATCTAATCATTGACCATGACCCATTTTTTGTAGCCTACGAGATGAAAATCTTCGAAGAGACACCGAACAGTCCGTGCCCTCCAGTAGTGTGAGATTTTTACTCACTAAAAAACCTCTCCGAAACAGACCACATATAATCACGTCCCTTCTGTACACAGAAATCCATGTTGTTCCACGGTGTCCAGTCTTCCTTCTTGATCCATGCGTTGATCATAACCTCCATCCCTCCCCTGGTCACGACATTGAAGGGTTCCAGGAGATAAAGATTACGCCCTAGTGCTTACCTCATTACTGAGCTTGGCTGCCAGTCACTCTATCGGAAGGTTTCTCCAGCTGATTATTCAACTGGATCTTAACGAAGGCCGTTACAAGAGCTTAACCTTCCGAGTTTAAGTTTGTATCTTAAACTGGTGCGTGTACCTCGGAGATAGCTCGTTATAGTCTGCCATCTCTGCTACCGGCTCATCTGAGGAACTGCTAGTGGCACCTCCTTCCAGAACTTTAAGTTGGCACAAGTTTAGCTTTCAAAGCCGCCGTTCAACTTCCGGAACCTGTTAGGGTATACGATTCCCTCTACCATCACGCCTTCAGAAGTGTCCGGATTTCCTGCAATTATTTTGAATTTTCCCATCTGCGAGAGTTTTTGGAGAAGAAATAATAAGACCAGGTGGGCATATATCCCCCTATATCCACCCTAGTAAGCTACAATACAATGGAAAATTCAGCTGCTTCTGAGGAGACACCATTCGTGACCCCTGATTCCTGCGAGAATGAAACCACTGCAGACGAGGGAGTCTATATGGAGTATGACCTATGAAAACCTTGGAGTTAGGGGGATTTTTCAACAGTTCATCTCCTCCTGCAATAGTGAATTGGCTACGTTCTAGGATTCATTGCCCGGCTCCTATCACTTGGAGGTGCAACTAACACTTGAGAGTTTCCATATAAGAATCACCGTATCATGGAAGGCTTTTAAATCCTCCGTCCACCTTCCAACAACCGACCGTAAACTATACTAAGCAATTTTTTTCAATATTACCTTAGGGGATACCTTATAAATAACATCTTTAGCAGGAGTGCAATTAAGGTAGAGATTGAGTGAACAAAGTGCCGGAGTAAACTTCGCTTCAAGGTTCATTAAGTCTTTGTTATTTTATATACGATGTGGCTCAAGCTCTAGGGGATGCGTTAGCATGGCTTTTTCCGGAAAGGAATTAGGGTAAGGGGACTGTGGAAACTTGAATGTTTTGTTTTTTGCATTGCTGTGAGCTATACAACAGCCTAGAGACGGAGTGGATTTTTTAATTCAATTTTTAAAAAGCCACAGGGAGACCTGGCCTCGGACCCGGGACCCATGGCATGGTGACCGAGCCGCTCAACCAATTGATTCAACTCCGTCTCTTTACTCGTAAGTCTAGCGGTTAAACTATATCTCAAAGTGCGGACTACGGACCACGTCCAACGGTGGACAGAATTTGCATATGACTTTCTCGGCTCCACCATTTTCAAGGAATATGCGTTCAACGAAGTCATGGCGTTGTTGGCGCAGCCGATAGGATTTAGAAATTTATGTCACTCCACCATCTCCCGGTGTCGCTACTCACACTATTGTTGCTAATGGTGATACACTCTTTCTACCATCTCCATCTTTTCCGAACGGGAGCTCGCTTTCTGATGCCGTCGAACATGCTATTGATCGTGACAGCTCTACTTCGTCTGGTAATGTTCTGACATATCGAATGGTCTGATTCACAATCCTAGTGCCGCAGCCTTGGTTGTGGAGCACTGTGCTAGTGTTGTTCTTAGGCCGGCCAAGCTCTCAAAATGTAGCTAATGTTATTTATTTTTAACGTTTCATCACGCGTTGCTTCTCCAAAAAAAGAGAAAATATGCTCCTAGAAAGACTCTTTTAGAGTTGTTGTCTTTGAGCATATGTTTGCTGCCGTTATTTCTCCCAATATGTGGCCCACGAACTTGATAGCACGTGAATTAATGTCTATGAATGGTTCCAGACCACGTTCAGCACCTAAGGCTTCAAAAAACATATCAGCGAGTTGTTAATCTAACCGGAACCCATCTGAAACAATCGGCTTTTCCGTAACTACATTGACTCTGATTTTGATGAAGTTTGCCTTACTCAGACCTAGGTTTTGAAAAAAATTTTGAACGCTGACCTCTTTGATTTTTTCTTCGTGACCATCACGCTTCTGTTTTAGCCGATCTCATTGAGGGTGAAGTTTTGTGACCTGTTCATGAAGATATTCCGTGCTCACTCATCAATGTTTCAATGTGCTCTGCTTTGAGCTTCCCTACGAGGCGGATTTATATTGCCGTTTTTTCATGATGCAGTCAAAGCCCAGGAGACAACCCTATGATGAGTTAGCATGGCTTTTCGACGGGGGAACAATGATAAGGGGTTTCTACAGAGGACACGGCATATCCGATTTATAGCTTCCGGGAAAGTAAGGTTCCAGCAGGATCACATTCTACTTTTTTTCATTTCTTTCTTTAATTTAATTGTATCTGCTCCAGGCTTCAATATCGTAACTCCATTTGGCTCTGCTGAAAGCCTTCCTGCACTCCTTTTTCAGTGCTTTCAGCTCCCTGCTTAATGTTTGAGTGCAGGCTTTGCAAGGCGTATTGCAAAGCCTTTTGTAGAATATACAACTGTCTCTCTATATGCACTGTATTTTTGGGCATCCATATCGACGGTTATTCCCTAACACCTTCTGATACTTCTTACTATTAGTGTTCTCAGGGAACCTGATCAACCTCCTACCATGCCCCTACTCTTCAATATATATCGACAGCGTCACCACATCAGCCAACCTGCACTTAGCAGTCTAATTACTGACTATTGCTAAGGGTTTCGTCAATAACCTTCTGACTCTTTCCATCCACGAAAGTTGCTTCGGTCCTCCTGTTCGGAATTGCTAAGTTGCTTCCTATCGCGAATTCAAGCATATCTTCGCCTCAACTTTTGTAATTTGTGCTACCCCACACTTTATTGTGGGCATTTGCATCACAGCCGAATGACAGCATCTCATTTCTGTTCTTGCAGTATTTCTACAGAGTCGCCAATTGCCTCTCTGTGGGGTGAGGTCGGTGAGTCATGTGTTAGGTATCTCGAGGCTAGAACACACGCCTGTGCTTTGGATCCTACACGAACCACTACAAGGTCTGGCGAACTTAATTGTAGCAGTAACACCTCCTAAACTCCACGCCTGACTAAAATTCTGGATGTAATTGTAATAACTGAGTTTAACAGATTAGTGATTCTCTTCGGAAGCCCTATTATTCTGTTACTGAATATCTAGGATTTCTGAAGCAGCGCTATGTCCAGCTTCTCTTCCACAAAATATCGGCATAACATATCTGATGACACCTAACTGTGATGCAAATTTAATTGCCAGACTTTCAAGGTGTTCCCACAGACTTCATTTGTTACGGGAACACCTCCCCTTATTATTTAGTTTGACTGCCCGTCGCCCTACCGATCAACGGTTTTTCCGCCTGACCTCTGTTGACCGAATTAAGTTTTAGTCGAAGGCCGAATCTAGTCCGAAGTTGAATTTCTCCCCTCTCCTACTCGGCTTTTCAGCTTTAGCCGGACACCATACAATCCTGCGGAATCCGCCTGTGGCATCGCTAACATATCTCTCTACTCTCAACACTTTCCACTTGGCGGCATGTTCGATGAAAGAGTTCTCGTTCCTCCGCCTTTTTTGGATGATATCCTTGAACACAGGTTGTCCTGGGGCAACAATTATCACCCTCCTGATGTTCTTGATAACATCCGTGCGCTCCATCTTCAATTTTATACCATCCCAAATGTTGGACAATCCCTTGACTGTTTCACACCGTCAGGTCTCAAATTTTTGGTTCACGCACCTTAGTGTGATTAACCCGTCCTCCAAGACTACTGAATTCACTCCAATGTCACCCGTTTTTCTGGAAGGGAGTCGACGGCTCTCAGAAGATCTGCTTTGAAGACTTGCAGATGCTTGTCTTCAAGAACTTTCTCCCTACTAGCGTCCATAACATCGAAACGCAGCCCAGTAGTAGGGTTTTACATTCCTTCCCACTTTGATTCTATCTCCGTCCTGGTGATTTATTTGCCTCTTCGCTTGGCCTGAATTTCCTTCCTTTTCTCGGGTTGCTTCAAACCTCCTTTGCTGGAATCCAATCTTGTACTTAGTACGAAGGACATTTTTTGATAGTACTATCCATCTTTTTCTGGGACCTCCTATTCGCCTTCACTTTGATCCGCTTATGACCCCTCCCATTTGCTGGGATCTTGCATTACCCCACTCTTACATTACTATGGGGCCAGAAGCACAACCACCTTTGCTTCAGAAACCGACCTTGATCCTTCACCATCAGCAGAGTTACCTGACCTTGATGTATGTTGGTCTTCACCTCTAGTCCTTCTCATCTAGTGTTGAATCTGTTAAGGCAAGCCTATCCAGTTGGTCAGCTAACAACCTGACCTCCTGGGCAACACCTGCCTTCTTAGCAGTCTTAGTTGAGCCTATTTGATACTCTCTCCTCTCCGCTCCCTCTTTCTCTTCCGTTTAAGATGCTTGCGCATCTCATCCACCGAGTTCGAGGTCACGCTTCCTTATGCCTTTGAAGTTGTACCTCTGCCTGCGCTTCCTTACCTTCGTAACCTGCTAATTCTTTAACATTTTATAGTTATTTACTGCAGGCATAATTAAACACATGAATTGGGGGAGAAATAAATATATCAGAAAGGCAGAGATCCTTCAATACCTTCCCTACTCAATTGAGCTACCCCTGAGGAGATACCAGTAGCGATTAAAGTGGCAACAAATGAAGTTTGTTTTTTTTTGTACTAAAAAAAACTTTTTTTTTACTTTTTTTTTTTTTTGTAAACTCATTTTTAAACGGTGAATTAATCGTCGAATTAAATTAGGTGAATACGAATGCGAATACGAATATAAAAAAATAGTCGAATAACTGCCGTAATAAAGCATAGTAGCATTTTCCAATTCAATTAGCCCAATTTTTAGAGCTTGAAAAAAAAGATATACTGCAGTTGAACGGAAATACATGATAACAAGTTTTGATGGGGTAAAACTATGACCCACTAGAGATGGGTAGACATTATTCAATTCACTTAGAAAGCTGCAAAAGGGTCCTTCTGTTTCTCTCGTAAATAAAAATGGCAAAATATTGAAACCCGCCTGGGGTTATGCCTTTATAAAGGACTTCTATAAAATATTGCTTCAGATCTGTCTTTTGCCTTGAACGTCCTACTTAAAGACAGTGCCTGTCACGAAAAGTGTTACTATTTGCTGCGAAAAAATACCTATAAAATTCTAAGGTTAAATGCTTCCTTTTGGATTATTTTAGGACTGTATACATTGGAATCCCGAAAAGTTAATTTGCTTTATTCTTTTCCCCAAGACAACAATGTACCTAACATGCTCAGCATAAAAATCGTATGACAGGTCCCTAGCACTAAAACAATGGAAAAAGGACAGCTCAATGAAGCTGTAATAGTATTCAAGACTTCTATATCAAAATGATTTGTTCCTGATGGGAAGGTTAAGCAAGGGACGCAATTTCATTTCATCTGAACAGTAAAAGTAAAGGAGGTTTTCATCAGCACTTACTGAGTATTATCGAATTTATAGAGCCCGAAATTAAATTGTAAAGAGACATCTGGTTCTCAAAGGAGTGAAATAGCATGCTAAATTTAAGGATATATTTATATCTTTACTGTCGTGTTTTCAAATGTAAAAACAAAAGGAAAAAAAGGAAATCTCCACATTTGATACTCTCTCTGACGCAACATTCTGTGAATACGTGAGAGTAAGGGTGATTTATATTTTCACCCTAATTTAAAGTTACATTAACCTTGGCCTTTTTTGTTTCCAAAAAAGCATTCTATTTTGGGCGTAATGTAAACTTTCTGACAATATTAGCTTTCTGTAGGGCAACTTACGTCCTCAAAATGTACACAAACACTTTCCGGCATTTCGTACGTGGTTCGGTGCTTAATTATGAGAACATATCGATCCAAATGGAGCAGATTACTGTTCCAATATAATATATAAAATCTGGTCTCCTACAAGAAAATAGAATTTAACTTTTCTGACTCTTTCAAATCCAAAACGCTATTAAATTCCTCAAATTGCTTTCTCTACGACCAATTTTCGGCTATTCACATTACGGTTTGGATTGAGGGAAAAAATTATAAGCACACCAAATGCTTATGGTTGAATTGGGGAATGTTCTGCGTGATGAATATCGCATTAGTATATCCTTTTCAGGCGATGAGGATTGTACCTGTTGAATCAGATAGCAGAAGTAAACCGTTGAAATAGTGACTTGCAATAAGGAAATCGCTGAGAAAGCTTTCTATGGTAACTGAAGACGACAGGCTTGGCGAAGCAATAAGTCTTAGAAAATGGGATGTTAATGTGACAAGGTATTTCCACTTCAGCGCATTATAGAAAAAGCTTTCAATATAATTATATAGCGAAAATATATCGTTTCAGGTTAACAGTTAGCTTATCGCGTTCGTATTTTTTTCTTCCTTTTAACTAAGAGTTTCTTTTTAGATTATCACAAAATAAAATCTTACATTTGAATAATTTGAAAGCATCCTCTTTTGGGATGATTACAATAGGAAGGGAGGAATTAGCAAAAATGAGCTAACTAACTCCTATTACGCTGCCTTTTCCTTGCAGTGTGTTTCATAGCACGTTTACCTTCTCGTCAATTTTTTTCATTGTAAAGCTTTTATCGTTTATATTTAATTCCTTCCAACCTATATTTAATAACGCTGAGATCAAAAGTTGGTCAAAAAACATTGCGAGCAAAAGCGGAATAGAAATAGTTAAGCGCAAAAACGGAACTACTATACATCATAGAAAAAATGGTACAACAAAAAACTGCAAGCAAAAACGAGTTTACTATCTCACTAATTTTTGTAGGAACAAAAAAATACCTCTTGCTCTAAACGAAACTTCACTTGTTTTTCCTGTATTTTAAATAAATTTTAGACTTTAAACTTTAGACCCCATAGTTCTTTATATGTTCGCTGAGTTAAATAGTTAACTCGTTTTTTTTCGCAGCACTTTTTTCAAAACAACTTTTGCACTAAACTATATTTGCTACATTTTTACTCTGATATTGATGAATTATTTCATTTTTGCGCTGAATCTTAGCGCTGGCCTTTGGCTACATCATAAAAAAACGTTTGTTAGACTCTGTTTTGCTCTCAGCGTGTCATTTATCGTGTTAAGTCTTTTCAACATTTTCATTGATGCGTTAGCATGGTTTTGGCCGAGCTGCGAGCTAAACAACAGCCCAGAGATGGAGTGGATTATTTTAATTTCTTAATAAAAGCTCACGGGGTCATCTGGTCTCGAACCCGGGACCCATGGCATGTTGGTCTTGCCGCTCAACGTATTGATACAACTCCGTCTCCATTGTATCGTTGTATATATTTGTATTATTTACATTGTAACGTACTTCCTCGGCTCGGTTACTCGGGCGCCAACTTACTGCGATTTTACTGTCAGCACGGTAGTTTGAGAGTGACAAAATCAATTGCGTGAGTAACTACAATGGAGAAGGTCCAGGGTCTTAACAACAGAGAGAGAGAACGGGCCAGTACGTGAATTTGAATTTTTCACTCAACTCGAGTACTTGGATCTAACGTACTTAGGGCTATCGACGAAATCCCTTTGAGTTTTCCGCTCAACTCGCGTACTCGACCCGAGCAGTGAAATGCTCATAACCTTCTTAAATACACTCGCCTAAAGCTATCTACTAATTCCCCTTGACTTTTCCGCCCAACCTGCGCATTTAAGGCTATTCGTTTAAGGCTATCATCTACCCTGAGCCATTACTAAACACCTAAATGTCTTCCCGGTTAAACAGACTAATTTAATGCTATGAGCTGGTCTAACCCTGAACCTTTCCTATGCATCTAACTGCCCGTACTTGGTTGGAACAGCTGTCCCTAGCTACCCGCTTAAGCCAATTAACTTAAAGATATCGGCTACTGTGACTAACCTGCTTATGACTAAAGGCTAAGGCCGTTTAACTTTTGCGCTCAATTTACGTACTCCACCTGGGCAGTGAACTGGACTTAACCTGTTTACGACTGCAAGCTTCGCCCTCTGACCTTCCCGTTGAACTCGTGTATTCCACTCAAACAGGGAACTGCCTTCAATCTACTTGTGACTAAAAGCAAAAAAACCTGATTAAGGCCACTCGCCTAAAGCTATAGACTAAATCTCTTTGACTTTTCCGCTCCACTCGCGTACTCCACCCAGGCAATGAATTGCCCTTAATCTGTTTACGCCTACAGCCTGAGTCCCTCTGACTTATCCACTCACTTATGCTTAGAGCTACAACTAAACTACGAGGTATATGACGGGAAGTTGTTGTATGACCGGACTATGCCGAGTTTAAAAGAATTGATCACGTAGACCTAATTCCGTTGAGCAATAGGCAGCTTTAAGTCAATTAAATCACCAGGACCTGATCTTGCTATTGTTGCCGAGCTTAAGCGCAACCTCAATTTAATACTTTCTTTGTCGACCCTCGTTAAATGGATCGATAATTTCTTGTTAGACCGTTCAATTCGTGTAGTAATTGACGGAGTTACATCTGATTCCTACGAAATAAATGCCGGTACACCTCAGGGCTCAGTTCTTTCACCAACCGTATTTCTTCTTTTTATTAATGATCTTTTATCCCTTTATTTCAATCCTATCCATAGTTTCGCTGACGACAACACCCTTGATTTCGCATACTAATTTGATTCTGTAATGAATTCACGTAGAAATTCTACAGAAGTCAATCGAGAAGGCATGTTTAGATCATTAAACAACAACATTTCTATGGTACTCGCTTGGGGCAGAGCAAATCGTGTTTCGTTAATGCATCAAAAACTCAGTACTGTTTAATGTCCCTAAAAAAACCTCCAGTTCACCCCCAACACATTTCAGTCGATGGAGTGAATATACCCAAATTGCCCTCCCTAAATATCTTGGGTATTCAGATATCCAGCAATCTTAGGTGGACTGATCATATATTTGCAATCGCCAAAAGTCCGATTAAATGCTTGGGTTCTCTACAGAGATGTACGAAATATTTCACCCTACCTGACTTAGCCCTGATCTACAAGTCTCACATTAGGCGTAGACTTGAATATATTTCCCATATTTGGGTAGGGGCAGGACACACCGCATTGTCCGCGTTACACAAAGTCCAGCGAAAAGATATTAAGCTTATTGGAGATTCCTAAATCTTTGACGGCCTTGACTCTCTGGAACATCGACGGAATGTTGGTTGTCTCTCACTCTTCTATCGCTATTTCCATGGCCATTATTCTAACGAAATTGTTAGGCTGATTCCTTGTAGACACATGACAACACGCGATACAAGAGCTACAAATCGCTCTCACCCCTATACTTTCCAGGTAAAGTTTGGATGTACCCTCAAATTTCGGGAATCTTTTCTAACCAGAACAACACGAATGTGGAACAGTTCACTATCTTCTGTTTTCCCCTCGTCTTATGATCCCGAAACTTTCAAACGGGGTGTACATCGACACCTCCTTCACTACTCATCCTCCAAACCCACTTCCCGCTTCCCTCATTCTTAATTCCTTTCCTGCCAAGGCTGTGCCTTAGCATCATAGGGCATCCCCTGAGCTTTGGCAACGTCATATATAAAAAAAAGCCTGGAAGCCTGGCTGTGGAAAAGTGTTAAAGTTATATATATATACCAAAGGCGGAAAAAGATTCGCATGCCAACCCTAAGGACTTTAGACTTATTAGTATAACATCTTCTCTTCTCAAAACATTAAAACGATTAGGTAATATACATCTATGCTATAGTATAAAACAGCAAATACTATCGGTGTCCCAATATGCTTACTATGAAGGGAGAAACTCTCCGGTATGAATTGTAAAGAAGTCTCTTGAACACAAGCAGTACGTAATAGTGGCCTTAATTGCCATTTTCCATTGAGGGAACTCTTAGCACCGTCAAACAGGGCGCTTTCACGATGACACTCGCCTCTCAATTTTAGAAAACTAATTAGTCAAATGTTTCAAGGTAGGACTATTAGCGCAAGTCTGGGAGAGTGTCATGCTGCTAGGCGTATATATACGTGTTGCCCCGTCTCATCATTTGTGAAATTTTGTCGTCAACGAACTACTTTTAATTTTACTTTTTAATTACTTACGCGGACTACATCACTATATATGTCATAAGGAAGTACTTGTTTGTACTTAGATATCTTATACAAAAACCTTAAAAAGACCGAATTAGTTATTGTCATCATCTTAGCTACAAGCCTTTGTCAACCGGTACCTCCAGCCCATACTAATAAAATAGCAAAACGTACAGCATTCTCTAGATTGGAATCTCCACTGGATCCAAGGAAGACGCCGATTTGGACGACCGCGCAACACATGGAAAAGTTCCGTCGAGAGGGAGGATACGAAGATAAACCAATCGTGGCAACAGTTGAAAGCGTTGGCGGAGAGCTGGACCAGGTGGAGAGTCGGTGTAGTAAAGGCCCTATGCCCTTCAATCGATTGAAGGAACAAAGAGATACAGTGTTATTTTTACTAAGAAATACAAAATACCTCATGTCGGATCTCCGTTTCTTAACGGCACCCGTCTGGAACTTTTGCTGACCAAGCAAAGTATCTGGGCATCATTCTGTATAAGAAACTTAGCTGGAAGCCTTAAATGCAAAAAAGGGTTTAAGGCAACAGTGGTTCTGTTTTTTATGCAAAGGAGGTGCCGTTTCTACCACAACACTCAATGTGGCAGTCATCAGGCAAATCGTTTAACATGACGTTTTCCACCCCTGGCCAATGTCGCAATCCTTAATATCCTTAGAGATCAGACTATATCTGTATTAGTGTGGCGTTACGGATGACACCCCCAGTAGTAGCTCTGGAAACACTGCGCTATCTCTCTCTTTCTCTCTAGTTCCCGTAACCACTTGTGGGGCAAGGGTTGGGAGAATAACTTTATCCGATTCGATACAACAACTGCGGACCCACAATTTAAAGTAGCCTACGAACCACTCACATTTTCTCTGCAGCCTCCATGTCTTTTTTTATCGTAACCTGTTGTCAGCAGAAGACAATTATAGGTAGCCGTCGGTGGGATTCGAACCTGGGACCTCCGGATAGGTAGGGAGACACGGTATCACTTACTCCACCGACGGCTGATAGTCAAGCAGATGGGAGTAAGAGCTGCCATTAAGCTCACTGCCACCTCTCAGTTATCCGATGCTCAACAATTGTGAACTTTTCACCGTTCTTCTCAGAAAACCTTGATCATACTGTTTATTCGTTTATCAGGCGATTTAGATCGAAAATCCCAACAGGCAAGCCTAGGATAGCGTACATCTTATTAATATGAATCCTTTCATAGATGGCAGAATAGAACGCGGGGTTTTCGTATGAAACTGACCACTGTAGTGTAAATATGGTAGCATATATACAGAAAGCCTTGGTTTAACTAAGAGGTCACAATAAAAATATAAGAACATTTGTATCATCATGGATAGTCTAGTCACAGTGTTATCCCTAGAATATAGGTCATCGACATGAAGAACTGCTAATAGTTGCCACTCACACCTGAGAAAACAGGCAGAGCAGAACCATATTTACTAGTGTTGGGTTTCTAAGAACTACATGGCAGCTGTATTCGGTAGACATGATACTACACTAGAGATCTCTCTCTCTCTATTGCCTGTAACCCTTCGTGGGCATGGGGCGGGGGAAGAACTTCACCCGATTCGAGACATTAATTGCAGATGAACCTATAATTTAAAGTGGATTCCGAATAACCGATATTACTCTGCAACCTTCAATGGTCTTTTTATCGTAATCTGTTGTCAGCAGAAAACACCACGAGTAGCCGTCGGGGGATCTGAACCTGGGTCGTCTGGTAGGTCGCTCGTTATCACTTACTTCATCGACGGCTTACACTAGAGATCCAATTGGAAAAAGCTAGTTTAGGTAGGCCTCTTGTAAGCTGCTGCCTAGCACGGGGGTATCAAAGTAGTCGAACCATAGATAAGCACATATGGTACTATGTGCTATATATACGGCCAGGCAGATATTTACTGAGCTCGATCTTAAACACTACAAGGGTCTAGTGCAATATGTAGAAGCAATCTAAGTGTAGTCATAGGGGTGATCATAGCTCACTGGCCTAATTGGTGCGTGTTATTAAGTCGTACAAGAGGAGATTAAGGCTTCCCTTAAATGAAACCTACAGAATTTGAAGGGTAAATGAGGAGGAGCTCATACTAGCCACCCCCGAAATATTATCGTCATTCAGGATTAATGCGTCTGCTGCTAATCTTGTTGGTTGTGGTTCTGGCTAACAAAAGCTAGGTTCAGTTTGGACGGAGAAAGTAGGCTGACAGCGCTGATTTAAAAATACTGTTCTACAGAGGATTGCTTTTGCGGATCGTTTAAGTGAAGTTACAATTGTATGACTAGAACTTTGCAATTTAATACTGTAATTTAGTAAATAATTGTCTTTCTTTAAACTAATATGTGTTTAACTTGCATTAATTTTTCTTCAGCATTGTTTATTTCTTAACTACCGTACATCTGATGGGTAAACAGATGGCGGCTAATGCTGCCGTTAGACTTACAGCCACATCTCAGTGGTCCAATACTAGTGTTGGGCACTCCATAATTCTGGACTCCTTTTCGCTCCAAGTGGGGCATTTTGACTACACCACTCCCAGCTACTCCTTTGTCAAGCATTTTTAATTGACCAACGATTCTTGACTGCGATGGGGGACACCAATCCCTATAGGGGGCCCATTCAAATTTATACAGATGGCTCTAAGCTACAGGGTAGGGTGGGGGTTGGTGCTTTCTCAGAGGCACTGAACATTAGCTTATCCTTCCGTCTTCCAGACTACTGTAGTGTGTTTCAGGCGGAGGTCATGGCTATTCAGGAAGCTTTAAATTGGTTGAGGGGGAACGAAGCTCCAAAGGACATTTAAATCCTTGCAGATAGCCAGGCTGCTTTGCTATCCCTTGATTCTGTCCTATCGACATCTAGGGATGTAAAAAGCTGTCGCTCAGACTTAAATGAGCTAGCTGAACGATATCAAATTCACCTGTGCTGGGTCCCGGGACACAGGGATATTCCAGGAAACTGCGTGGCGCGTGGTGGTACCACCCTGGAGATCCAATCGGAAAGCACTACTCTTGGTTGGCCCCCGGCAACCTGTAACATGTTGCTTAGCAAGAGAGCAATCAACTTAGCGAACCACAGATGGGCAAACGGCACTACGTGCCATACGTCCAGACAGATCTGGCCTAAACTGGATCTTAAGCGCTCCAATTTTCTGCTTTCGAGGGGCAGGTCTGACCTTAGAATAGCTATTGGGGTAATCACAGGCCATTGCCCTATTGGCTTACACGCGAAGAGACTGGGTATCCCCTCAAACAACTTCTGCAGAAGCTGCATGGACGAGGAAGAGGAGGAAACCATTTTACACTACCTCTGCCGGTGCCCTGCACTGGCACGCACTCGAAAGTCCTTCTTGGCAAACTATTTCTTTGATAGTCTCTGCGATCTGGCGGCGATTGACGTTGCAGATCTTTGTCGCTTCATCAGCAGCTCCGGATGGTTCCAATGAGGAGGTGGAGGGAATTCTCTTGGATTCCCGTGGCATCACAATGGGCCTTTTGAGGTCTAAGTGTGCCCTTTAAGGCAGCCACACGAACCCAATCTAACCAAACCTAACTACCGTCCAAAAGAATATTTCTATATTGTATTAAGTATCCCTCTCTAGTTCCTGCTACCGCATACAGGATATGGGGTGGGAAAAGCACTTAACCTCGTTGCAAGGTGGACTCCGAACCACCAATATTACTCTTCAACCCCAAATGGCTTTTTATCGTAATCTTATCAACCATGGGTCACTGCCATGATTTAAATTAGCGACCTTAATGATGGAAGGCGAATACGTCTTTTTTTACATTACTGACGATATACGGTCTAGTTTTGTACTATTTTAAAATTGCTAATTGCTTATAATTATTATGTTCAGTGATGAGAACGATAATTTAGTGAAAGAACTTAATAAGTTTATAAAATACCGGTAGGGGACAGGTTTTAAATTAAGGCAACTACGGAAACCTGCCAAGTGCTTTAACCACAAACGTAATGAAATACACCTTCCGGGAGATACTTAGGTTAACAAGTAATTTTCCACCTTCTTACTTGTATAATTGGCAATTTACTAAAGTCCATTACCCTGGAAATAAGCAAGGATTAATTTATTTCTTCCTCCGGGTAACACAATTCAGAAAAGTTCTCGAATCGACAAGGCACTTACGTTAAAGTTCATTCCTTTTCCACTAATTATTGTAATTATTGTCTGCTTTAATCGTACGGCAAAGGAAGCACCATTGCAACTTTGAAGTTTACTTTTAATTAAACAAAATGTAAATAATTACGTCGCAGAGTTACACAATTATCGTCAAGAGGAGCGTGGGGCGTGGAAAGTTTAAAATCGCGTATTATAAAAATTCACTGTTGCAAATGAAGTTATGCATGTCCTTTGCCGAGAAAAGAAGTGAACTCAAAATAATGAGGAACATTAAATAAAAATTAATGAAAGAAAAATAATACACTCAGTCAAGGATTTTGTTTCAGGAAGAAAACGAGAAAACATTCGGTGGTTTTCCTTGCACGAGCATTCAGTTTCCATTAATATGTAACTCATCCCCTGAATTTTACATTATCCGGCAATTTATTTCTTGTTAATTTTTTTCAGGTATATCCTACTTAGTATAGTAGACTGGTTAATTATTCTATGCCAATTTTTCATCTTAAGAGCCCAAGATTTGATCCCACCGGCCAGTTCTCAGGATATTTTTTTAACAAAGCCAATAAAGTTTGCTGAATATTACCAAGTGGTGAGGACTTCTTCTCCGACTAAAGGTCTATTGGAAATCAAAAGTTCAATGTTTATAAATGTTTGTCATCAATAAAATTAAATTATTTATTTATTTATTTAACTTCACTAAATTTTAATTACCCCCAAATAAACCTTACAGTTCCGAATAAAAATAAATAAAAGAAAAAACTCACCTTAACTAGGTCCGCTCAGTTGAAATTTCGACAAGTAAAAATCTATACGTCGAAAGTAAGTGATAACGTGTCGGCCTACCAATCCGGAGGTCGTCGATTCGAATCCCACGGGCAGCTAGTCTCGGTCGTTTTCTGCTCACAAGAGATCACGATCAAAAAGGCAGTAGGGATTGTAGGGAAAATGTTAGTGGCAATAGTTGTCTCGAATATGATAAAGTTCTTCTCTGGCCCCATGCCCCACAAGGGAAGTAAAGAGGGCAAATGGCCGAGTTAAGGACGAGACAATGTATGACATCTCATGAACGTATTTTGTATGTATATTTGGAACATGAAAGGACGTTTGTTTCTAAAACGGGGTGTATGTATGGATAAATTCATAACCCCTAATAATTCAGAGGAATTAACCGCGCTGCAAGCAATCAAAGGCGAAAAGAATTCTGAGGTTCTCACGTGTGCTTTTGAGGGACTCCAATGAAATGAGCATAAGATGATCTGAATACGAAGGCAATCGAAGGGCATCAGTCCAGGTGCAGCTCGAGACAATTTTAATAGGGAGAAAATTGAAGAAGATTTCTACAGGGTAGATCGCGAAGGGCGAATCAAACGAATTCACACTGGACTGTCTTAATGCGAATTTATGAAAGTCTTCTAAATGAGAAT
The DNA here is from genome assembly GCA_964036015.1 of Leptarthrus brevirostris. Classification (NCBI taxonomy): domain Eukaryota; kingdom Metazoa; phylum Arthropoda; class Insecta; order Diptera; family Asilidae; genus Leptarthrus; species Leptarthrus brevirostris. The sequence goes on along the minus strand of OZ038371.1, from coordinate 6,797,551 downwards.
TTAAACAAAACACACGGATTTTCACTCGAAATAACACGGAAAATTTTCACATGGTCAGCTTAACAAAAAATATTGTAGTTGGTTAGAATTAAAGATTTTTTTTTAGCGGGAGAGCTGAACATCTTCCAAAAGACACCGAACAGCCCCTGCCCTGCGGTAGTGTGACATTTTTACTCACTAAAAACACCTCTCTGGGAATTAGCCGAAACAGAGCACAGGCGTAAGCCAGCCTCCATAGCCCCCGCAGCTGCTTCTGTTGTGTTGTGGATACCGCGGGTAAAGCCAACCTCTTAGGGTCTACCATACCCTCCACCTCCACTCCTACACAAGTGCTTGAGGAAACGCCATTCGCGACCCAATTACCCCTGGGTATTGCAGAGTGGAAGACAACACTGCAGACTCCCTTGGCATGGCCTTACACAACTTGGGGGGGGGGGGATTTTTTAAGAGGTTATCTCCTCCCACATTAGTTACTTGGCTACGTTCTATTATGCATTTCCCGGTTGCTACCGCTTGGAGGTATAACTAACACTTGAGAATGTCCAGGTGAGGATCGCCATATCCTAGAAGGCTTGAACTCGTCCGTCCATTCTCCAGCAACCTAGAATTAAAGATACATCGTTAATGTAATGTCCCGGAGAACGCCTTTACGGCAGTTGTCTCTTCGTACACTTGGCCCTCTCGAAGAATATATTTTTATCATGCCAACGTGACGAGGTTGCATTCTAAAAGCGCTGTGTTATTGGTTCAATCTGTCCTTTTGTTCTGGCCGCTTTCCTGAACTTTGGAAGACTTCTGTGTTGATTCTCCTCCATAAGAAAGGTAGTAAATCCGACGTATCTAATTATCGACCCATTATCGATTGTACCATGCTGTGAAGTTTTTTTAGCCCTTCGTCAGTAACGTACTCCGATTGCACTAAAATCCTTTATTGGGTTCGTTAGGATTGACCATGGTATCCTTGTCTATAAATTCTTGTGGTGGGATTCCTTCCTGCTTTGTTGAATGGTTATCATCTTACATCTCTGGTCGAACACTAAGAACTCTTTTTGACCAATTCTTTGTCACCTGGGGGTGCCTCAGGGTAGTATCCTTGGCGTGGCCCTTTTTATCTGATATATTAATGATGTTTGGCTTCTTCTGTCCAGTAATAAAATTATGTATTATGCGGACGATGCTAAGATTTTAAGCACTGTTTCCCACGAACTCTTTTTGTTGAACTCTCACTTGACTGTGTTCTACCACTGGTGTAACCGCTTTCATTTAAATGCCGGCAAGTGCGCCGTTACAAACTTTTCATGTAGAAGACGTCTTTTCCTCTTCAGCCAGAATTTTTCAGAAAACACTAAGAACCAGCTCGGCAAGTTGATTTAATTTTCTCACAACCCACAAGAAGCCATACATTCGATGAAGGACAAATTGTCATTCGAGGAGCACTTGCATCCAACCATAGGCATTTAGAAATCAGCAAAACTCATCAAGACATCAGATGGAAGCAGAAAATCAGCCAAATTATCACATACGTAGATAACAGTACGTCGTATAAAGAGGGGGAGCCATTGGAATATCAATTGTATATGTTTGCGTGTGGGAGCCAGAGCAGCACGCAAAGGAACTTCAGTGAAATCAACAACGCCACTCGGAAGCTGCACGACAAAGAGCACAAAGAATTTCACCACCGACAGAAGCATCTGGAACAGAACAAGAACCTGGAACCTACTCTGAACCAGATGCTCAATCAATCAGCAATCTTGCCGCAAAGCAAAATCTCAGTCAACAAGACCACCTCAAAACAATTGCCACTCAAAAATAAATAAAAAGGCGAGCTCTTATAGAGTGTAGTCCAGGTACGTTAGTATGGTTGAGGTCAGATACGTGTTTTGACAAATTGTTGAAGGTTATAACCAAGATGAAATGCGTCCTTAGAATGAATTCACAGTAAATGAGTTGTAGGGTCAGATATTGGGGCAAAGCACTGACTGAAAAATGGCGTCCGGCACGAGAAACTTGAAGGAAGTAGAGAAAGAGTCCGCGCTGTGCATCAATCCTTCTAGAAGCAATTGTTGTCAGTTCTAGTGGTTAACGAAAAAACGTTAATGTTGTTAACTCGCTGGTGTTATGATGCAAACGTGGAATGAAAACAGGAACTGGAAGAGTAGCCGGTTCTTAAGTCAAGGACGTCTTACAGCGTCAATAACATCATTTGGAATATGTTCCCTCTGTCGCTGTTGGTGAGATTCTCATGGTGCGTGGGAATCTTCGCACCGTCTTTTCCTGTTCAGTCACGATGCCGAAGACGGTACCGCCAGGACAAACGGAACGATCTCTCTACCTCGCATTAGCATTTGACTAAGAATATCTGCGATGGGTCACTGCCTTGCGATAATGCCAACACGGCTCTTTCAACGACTGTAAAGGACAATACCGGAAAAGTTATTACTAGTATCAGCATGGTACTATATGCAAAGAAAAGAAACCTAAAAATGAGGTGGTAGTAGGGGTCATATATACAAATAATCGAAAATGGCCGAAATCGGTGTCAAATAGGGATGGGGGTAGGGAGAGAGTGACATGTACAAATAATAGAAACCGACCAATATTAGAGTGAGCATCCATAGTTTTAGGTGTCGCTGAGATGAATAATTGCACTCCCGATGACGTTAGATACTGACGTACTGACGTCTGCGGGGGTGGGAAAGAAGGAAACGAAAAAACAATCGAAATCGACAGATTTAATGTTGAATTCATAGTTTTCATTATAGTATCATTAAGTTCACATTACTCTCTCTCTCTAGTTCCTGTATCCCCTTGTTTAGCGTGGAGCGGGAAAAGAACTTCACCCGATTAGAGACAACGACTACAAGTGGACCTACAATCTAAAGTGGATTCCGAACCACTGAAATTTTTTCGACACCCCCTGTACGTTTTTCACATTTCTTCTGTTCATAAAAAAGGCATTTTCGAAAGATTCATAAATGTCGCAACAGCAAATCATTTTCATTTGGTGGCACAAACTTTGTATACTACTGTATACTATTTCGAAATTTCTTAGACAATAACACGTGATTCAGGACGCATAACGTTCTTTCGTTAAGCAGAAAACTTGTCGAAATTGTTGTAAAGGACTTTAAGCTCAGCAAGTATTCTGAACTCTTAGCTTTCAGAATTGAACACAAGAAGTTCAGCTTCCAATTTTTAGTACGAACATACGCATTTACAGGGTGAGTCAGCTTTTATACTTGAAGGCTTTTAGGATTCTTTAACAAAAGCTTGATTAAAATCGAAATATAATAGTCGGAGGCGAATTAAGGGATAAATAAGAAAAATCTTAAAGGTTAGGTAAAAAAATAAAATGTTATTAAAAGTTATTTAATTTTAATGAATTCTATTTAAATTGTGCCTCTAGCCTCTATATTATTTTAAGTCACATGTAGAGAATAACGATTCAGTTTCCTGCAAATAATTTGAGGTAAACCGTTCTATTTGGAAGTCATTTCAACTTTTTTTTAACAGATCCTCCTTGTTTTTTGTCTTTGTCGTTATTAATCTAAGGCCAGCTCTCTTGCTTAATTCTGTAAAGTGTTGATTAAATACTCGTGTTGATGGGTCAGCAAACAGATGTAATCCCTGAAAACGCTTTAAAAATGCCCTCTGTATTCCGACGGTCTCCTATCTGTAGCGCAGGCTGGTATGAAACAATAAGAAAAGCAGCGGATAAAAAGATAAACTTGTGGAGATCTGACATTCACTTTAAAGTTTTCGAACAATTTTATTTTATTTTATTTATTTATTTATATAAAACAGATTCGCCAAAGCTGGCTACTACCAAAAAGTACAAAGTATTAAAGCTAAGAACTTGAACTAACTTGTTTAAATAAGAAGTCTCAATTGGCTCTTCAGTTGGCAACCCAGCTCGATCTAGGCAGCGTAATCTTTATCAAGGCGGGATATTGAAGCAATACATAGGCTCTTGTATTCCGTAAAACGATCGATGGTAGGGAATATGGAAAAAGTCGAAAAAGTGAATGTCGGGCTCAACGCAGCACAGTCGTCGTCGCGAGAGACGACACGGAATACTTTGGCATCATCGGAATGTCACAAAATTCTGGAGATATACAGAAACAACGAGACATGAATCATAAGAATGATAAAGAGGAGTGGGCCGAGAATGTTTCCGTGAGGCAACCCCTAAGAAACAGAGATTTCATTGGATATGGATTCATATGGGCGTATCGGAATAACTACCTGCCCAACGGAAACTGAGCAGCATAACTATAACTCAGGCGCGCCAGGGGATTGGGGAGACACTTAGACAGGGGACGGCATAGGGGTGCGGAGAAGCGGGACGGACATAAGTACAAGACACGGTGGAAGGCAACTCCGAAGAGGCCTCATGACGTGTGTACAGGGCCTTCAAGTAAGTGGCGATAGAACCCAGCAGCTCGAAGTAGCCTGAGCCAGCCGCAGACCAGGTACATGGGTCACCATTCAACAAAGAAGATGATGGGTGAATGGCCCGCAGGAGTAAACGTGTTAGTATCGAAGCTAGCAAACGCAGAATCAACATCTTCCAGTAAAGCCAGATAGGGCTGAAATTCCGTGGACACCTCTTGCGACCTCTCCAACAGGACTCCAGAGGCAGACTCAATTGTGTCAACGACGTCTGAGAACGTGTCCATTTTAGTGGTCAGGGTACTAGTGTCTTCAAATAGAAGTCGAAGATCAACATATCGAGACGAAAAAGAGCTAACTCTATCCGCAACGACAGTCAGATCGACGGAAATCGCTTCTACCGTTCTCCTTGCAAGCCTCAGAACGTGGAGTGGCTTTACATGCCCCATACAGTGAAGAAGATTTCATCTCGAATTATAATACAAAGCTTCGTCAACAGTCATAACTCAACTAACTGGATTATTTATTTAAACTTAACCACTAACCTTAATAATTTTAGCGTTTAGAATTTTTAACATTTTGATATCAATCGGACCTGAAACTGGCAGTAGAACTTAGAAATTTTGAAGAAAGCAGTAAAATCTGGTTTAAGTATAGTGTGATTATATGATCTGGGCTATCTTGCTAAAACCAGCAAAACTAGAAAAGAAAATCGAAAGGAAAGTGAATCCAATGATGTTCTTTTGGATGTGCTCGCTGATCTTTTCCGCTGATTTTTGCTGACCACATTTATGTGTTCTCTCAGACGGGTTGCAATACTTCTTTGTGTCTGCCCAATGTGCGATGACCCGCAGCTACAAGGGACTGCGTATACACCTGGTGTTTGGAGCGGAAACTGAGCTTTACTTTGTAACGTAGTTTCTTCAGTAGTATGGGTGGTTGCGGGTTTCTTTCAAGGGATAAGCTCGCCGACTCCAGAGTCAAGGGCTTCTGAAAGAAACTAACCAATTCCTCACTACAATGTCTGTTTATTCAGTTCACTTGATTCTTTTGTCTTTCTCTTATTACTAGAGTCTTTTCAAAATAAAATTACTGTCTTGTATAAATTGTCTATCTTTCACTGTCTTATCTTCACTAATTTCTCGTCGCACTGGTTTCTGGTGTTATCTTCCTTTGAGCGTTCGTCGGGCGGTTTTTCAGGTGTCTGCTTCTCGGTTATGCGGATACTCCTACTCGGACGGTCACGTATAGCTGGTTGCCCTGGCTCGGGTGCGAAGTCCTCTGTTGGCGGTGACGGATACCTCCATGTGGGGAAAGATACGGGGACAGATGATTCCGAATAAACTAAGGCCTAACTATGAATGCTAGTTCAGAGGGACGATCACTAACATATATGCCAGGAGATACTCCGGCTACAAGCATGCATCGTAACGGAAAACTTGCCGGTTGTAATAGTGTGCTGCACCGGGGAACTCACGGATACAGGAGTAAAGAGTGTTTTGCACCGGGAAACTCGCCGCTGCAAGAGTAAACGAGACAACCGGGGAACTCACCGGTTCAAGAGTGTCCTATACCTGGGAACTCGCCGTTGTAGGAGTGAGTGAGAGTGCCTTGCATCGGGAAACTCGCCGGTTCAAAAGTGTCCTATAACAGGGAACTCATCGCCACACGAGTGAGTGAGAGTGCCTTGCACCGGGAAACTCGCCAAGATCCAATGCAATACTGCAGCCGGGTAACTCGCCTGCTGCCAACTTAATATACTTTTCGGTAATACCTACTGGAGAGCTCCCTCGCTGGCTGGTGTGGTCCGTCCGATCGCTGGTCTGCAACTGACGGCGATACGGTGCTGGGTCAACTTATATTTCCCTAGGCGCAGAGCTCCCTAAAAAGAAACTTTATCTTTATCTTCCTAGTAGCTACCAATTTTCCATTCTGGTCCACTGGGTGCTCGGCTGAGCTGGTCGACGATGACTGGCTGATCCACGGTAGTCAGTCTTCTTTATTTACTTTTCTTACCTCGGTTGGTTGCTCCTCGGTGAACTCTTGCTACTAGTGCTGGTCGGCGACGACTGCCTGAGATATGGTGTGAGCCCTCCTTATATAGTGCCGGGGGGCTCTGGCGGCATTCGAAGTTCTTAATTTCCCACGGTGCTAATGGGAAAATATGGTGTTTTACCGCTGCGAGGCGTAGGAAATTGGTTTATTTTAACTATATTAGTGTCCCGGGGGTGTGGCGGTGCTAAATAACCCTTATCTCCTTCGGTGCTGTTGATAGGTTTAGTCTCCTGCTGTTAACAGCTTTTGGAGCCTTTTATGACTTCGTGGCGGCTACGGGGAGCGGAAATTGATGTGGTTTAACAATATTAGTGCCGGAGGAGGTCTAGCGGTGCTGAAAGCTCTTATCTCCTCCGGTGCTGTTGACAGGTTTTGTAACTTCGTTTCAAGTTATAAATTCAGATAGTAAAAATAAATGTCTGGTTTGACGACCCAGCTTTACACATTGGGGTTGCAGGCTTAAATCCCACTGGCAGCAGCTCATGGCTCTTTTGTTTATGACCACTGGATACTTTTAAATTCCATTGGCGTTGCAGGAGAATATCAGTCGCTTGCAATCTACCCTAAACTGCAGGTAAAATAATTTTCATCGGATCCTCTCCCATTTATCATGGTTACAACTAAAGTGAGAGTGAGAAAATAATGGAAATTATTATTTCGAAATAAAACTAACTAAATATAAATTTTTACGATATTTATTGATTTTTCCATACTCCAACTCAACAATTTTCTTTTATATTTAATTTTGGAATAAATTCTACATTTGACACATTTTTATTTGCAATTTTTTATTCTAAACAATTCATTTTTACATTAGTAACACATTGAATTTATTTGGTTTTTATTGATTGTTGTAAATGCTTATGTGATTTTAGTATTAACGCAGTTTACACATTTACAAATGCTAAACGAAAATTTCCTACTACATAATTTGTACCTTTTCTACAGACCTCTTTAGCAAAAATACTTTTCATTTACTTACAAAAATATTTATATTAATGAATTACCATTTTAAACTTCTCTAAGTTATATGTATTACACAGTATGTAGTTGATTCGCTTTCAGACGAAACCAGAAAAACTTTTCTTATAACAATGTCTCGACATTTTGTGACAACTCAAACTGTGATTTTATTGGTATTGTAATATATTTGTAGCCACTCTTAATCAAAATATAAACAAATCGAAAATATACTATGTCTGATTTAATATTAAAAATAAAAGTCGGAAAATAAGTCTTTTACATTCTGTAAAGAAACGACTTTTCAAGGATAAACAAAAACGAAAATATTATTGTAAAAATATTAATCTTAAGTGAAAATAATTTATGAGATCGTTTCAGCAAATCCTTAGTAAGAGTCAGGTCAAAACACATGCGATTATAGGCTCATGCATACCATAGTTAGACCGAGAATGAACAACATGTAGTAAAGGCAATCTCCTTAACCTATACGGAGTATGCCTATAAGTAACTAAACTTGCAAGAGAGCGAGAATCTATTTTCGAGTTCAAAAGCTGGTGAATAAATACTAGGTCAGCAACTCTACGTCGTTCCTCCAACGAGTGCATATTAAGCAATCGGAGGCGATCCACATGGCAAGAAGGAGGATAATAGGTTATAGGTAGAGGATTTAAAGATTAAATGAATAAGGTATGCACTTTTCGCTTAGAAGAAAATCAAATAATGGTAAACGGTGGTGGTCGTGTGATTATGATGAAATTGTGTTGGGTGCGGGCTCTCGAAGAAATTTAAAAAACGCTTTGTTAAGATTTACAAAAATCCTTATTGCTCCAATGTTTCGAGGAGTTTCCCTCCTCGTCGTCAGGGATCTATAAAACTATAGCGTTACATACGTTTACACTATGTCATGTTACAAGAAATGGTTTCACATTTATCTTAATCCGAATTACAAAATTATATTTTGAATTGAATTTTTTCTTTACTGTTGATCTACTTTACACCTTAAAAAATATATATAGTGCGTCGTCATGAAGTACAATGTTAGTGGTATGGGCCACTTCGTCAATATAGCTGTAGCTATGAAACTAAGCGATAAGCGAACAGTCCCGCTGATACCGTCGTTGTCCGTCCTCTTGTTCATCCTAGACATTAGACATTACATTTTTTCACTGCCATTTCCAGGAACAATTACGGATAGTTTTAATTTCTTGACTGCAGGTAAGCAATAGGTATGTGCATTGCATGCTCAACTCTGTTCAGGTATATTAAAAAAGCGGTGGGGTAATTAAAGAAAACATTTTTTTTTGCTTTTTTTTTTTATAAAATTAGCTCATATTTAATTGTTAACTCTATAAAGAATGGAGTTTTTGGACATTATTCAACCTTTGATTAGGAATTGAAAGAATTAGGTTATCGAGGAAATCACGGGGTAATGCTCTTGAAGCAAATCACATAGGTCGCTTTTGGATACCACTGGCAACTAATCTTGTTCAATGATCTTTGAAGGCTATCCCATGCATGTTCAATGGGATTTAAATCCGTTGACTAAGCAGGCAGGAAGAGCAACAGGTTCCAGTATTTCCTTTCTGAATGCTTGCATACGTCTTGAATCTGAGTGAAATCCAAATTAAAACAACAAAACGTTAGACCATTGTACTAAAGCCCAATTTTGATGCATCTCACACCACTGAACACATCTGGCTCGAATCCCACGCCGAAGGGCTAGACATCCTAATTGTTTGACCGCTGGAGGAGTACTGAAGTCTTAAATTGCTACGACACCGTGCCGTTCACCGACGCCTCAAAACTGAACTGTTGTGTCAGGGCGGGTGTTTTCTCCGAAACTTTGAACCTATAGGAGTCGTATAGGCTGACAAACAACCCAAGTGAATTTCAAGCGAAAGTGGCTCTCTCTTCACTCATCCAGAGCAGAGGACGTTGATAGTCCGCTTAACTGCCTTAAAAGTGAACTATTTCAGCACTTCCCAGCAAAAGCTAACTTTAGGTAGAGTGCGTCGTCAACTTTTGTCATCTTTAGAATAACATGGCCAAGCTTTAATAAAAATAAAACTTCGGAGCTGCTTGATAGGCCTTGTGCTGTAATCGCGTAATTAATCGCGGTATGCACAGCACACTGCTTAATAGGCGACCATGCAACCACACTTGGAACGCGTCCTTCACCTTCTATGCAAGTGCCCATCTGATAGGTGCCAGAAGGAGGACACTGGGAGATTACTTTCTGGAGAATATTTGGGCAATTTCAGGAGTAAAGTTTAGGTAGTTAGCTTAATGTATTAGCTCCTGGTTAGCTTAATGTATTAGACAGTGCTGCCACGCCCGCTGAAGTGCCAATATTGTACTACCCTTTGCATTGAACACGTAGGTCACTGACAAATAGGGTACAGGTTGTGGCATCAAAACGGCGCATAACGTGCTACTTGGAGTGTTTTCCTTGCTGGATAGCACTCACCACTTAAAACAGTCAACCAATGTACAAAATTAAGTAAATAAAAGTGAGGGAAAAATGCAATTAAATGAAGTCAGAGCAAAAACCGGACTGAGACTTTTGAGTCTTTGCCCTTACTTTATTTTGTTCCATTACTTTGCTGAGCCGTATATTTGGTCCGGTTTTGCTCTTAAAGTCTTACATAGCTCTGAGGGTATTATTAAAAAATATATATATAAAAAAAGGAGTGTAAAATTCGTGAATCGTATACAATTTTTGTGTAAACTTTATTTATTTCAAATTAAAAGAAAGAAATTAGTTGCAAGTGAAGAGTTGGACACAAAATATCGACTATATAATATTGTCGCTTAAGTTCTAACACCACGTAAGCCAAAATTAGCAATTTTACAGGAGAGCGCAAAAACTGTATAACTTTTCATAGATACCATTACAGTTACTGTTACTTTCTAATCCTTTTACGAGTTTCTTTTGGACATTTCTCTTGTTTCGGATTGGCCGAAACGACGCACCTTTCGACTCCTTAGCAGATTACATCAAAATGCCAAAGCCGCCAAAAATGACTTACGTTAAGCGACGATATGTAATATTTGTAAAGAGTACCTTACAGAAACGAAAAGCTTTGTATTTTAATAGATTTTTGCCTTAATAATTGGGCGATAAGAATAACCAAAAATAAGTTGTCGGTGCAGTATGTGATAACGTGTCGGCGTACCAATCTGAAGGTGTCAAGTTTGACTTCCACCGGTAGCGACTTATGCTTGTTTTCTGCTGATATGATACAAAGGCCATGGGGGTTGCAGTGAAAATGTCAGTGGATCGAAATCGTCTCTAAATTGTAGGTCCAATTGTTGTCTCGAATCGGGTGAAGTTATTTTCCCGCCCTTGCCCCCCAAGGGATTGTAATAACTAGAGAGAGAGCGGGAGAGAAACAAAAATTCACCACATTTTTGTGCCATCTGTCTTTGTTGCCACAATTGTGGTAAAGTGAAAACAGTGGTACGTACCCATTTAATATTCCTTGTTTAGCTGCCACAGAGTCATTGGAAGTCGACGTCCTTAATGCATCTATTCAATGTCATAAGCCACAAAGTAGAGGAATTAAAGTAACAAACCTTACTTCGATTATTGTTACTGTAATGAATAGGTAAAGTCGACTAATCGGCCTTTGGAAGACCGCATAACGGGTACCCGGATGGCTGTGTGATACGTTATAGTTAAATTATAGATAGGTTAGGTTAGGTTCTTGTGGCTGCCTTAAAGGGCACACTTAGACCTCAAAAGGCCCATTGTGATGCCACGGGAATCCAAGAGAATTCCCTCCACCTCCTCATTGGAACCACCCGGAGCTGTCGATGAAGCGTCAAAGATCTCCAACGTCAATCGCCGGCAGATCGCAGAGACTATCAAAGAAATAGTTACCCAAGAAGAACTTTCGCCTGCGTGCCAGTGCAGGGCACCGGCAGAGGTAGTGGAAAATAGTTTCCTCCTCTTCCTCGTCCATACAGCTTCTGCAGAAGTCGTTTGAGAAGATACCCAGTCTCTTCGCGTGTAAGCCAATAGGGCAATGGTCTGTGATTACCCCAGTAGCTATTCCAAGGTCAGATCTGCCCCTCGAAAGCAGACACTTGGAGCGCCTTAGATCCAGCTTAGGCCAGATCGGTCTGGACGTATGGCACGTAGTGCCGTTTGCCCATCTGTGGTTCGCCCTCGTACTAAGCAACATCTTACAGGGACCAGGGGCCTACCAAGAGTACTCCTTTCCGGTTGGATCTCCAGGGTGGTACCATGTCTTGCAAGCTCGTCCGCCACGCATTTTCCTGGAATATCCCTGTGCCCCGAGACCCAGCACAGGTGAATTTGATATCGTTCAGCCAGCTCATTTAAGTGTGAGCGACAGCTGTTAACAGCCCTAGATGTCGATAGGACAGAATCAAGGGATAGCAAAGCAGCCTGGCTCTCGGTAAGTATACAGATGTCCTTTGGAGCTTCGTTCCCCCTCAACCAATTTAAAGCTTCCTGAATAGCAATTACCTCCGCCTGAAACACACTACAGTAGTCTGGAAGACGGAATAATAAGCTAATGTTTAGTGCCTCTGAGAAAACACCACCCCCCCCCCCCCCACCCTACCCTAGTTATAGGTAACAAATAATAAAAAATTACCTAAAAAAAAAGTTAAAATTTTTAAATATGTCGTTGTAAGTGTTAAAATAAAATATTAAAATTTTTATATAATTGTGTTTCTTATTAAAAACATATCAATAAAACTGTAACTATAAAAAGTGATAAATGAGTGTAATATTAACAAAAATTCATATTTCGATAAATATTCGCAAAATTTTGACATAATACTTGCAGAGAAAATTTCAATTTCCTTTTAAGTCAGCCAGCCATTTCCTTTAGAATGACAAGAAGTATTTGAGAATAAATCAAATAAACCTTTCTCTGACGTATTATAAACGCAAGGACGACGTACATAAGCGATTCTGAAAATCGAGTTATCGCAACAGTTTATCAGTTAACATAAATAATTGATGCAGCACCCGTTCAATAACAGATGCGAAATTGTTTCAATCAGAATCTGCTGAGGACATGACACAAATCGTAAAATCTAAAGGCCGCCATGCATGTTCAGCTGCCTGGACAACGAATTACATCGAAATAACACAACCAGAAATGGATGTTCCAAAATCCTTTCGTATGGTTTCGGTACATCTTTTCAATCCTTCCTGGCAGCAGTATAGTAGCACTTGCAAGCTCAATTCGTCTCGCCCAAGAATTCTGCGACAAAAAAATTTATGACTAGCATAAATCAGGCGCGTTTTCAATTTTGCCAGATTCAAGATGTTGTTGAAGGGTGAATCCTTTAATTCCTAACATTCATCATCTGTGATGGTGTAACTGCCACGAAAATCACTCATCGGTGTTGCATTGGTTGTTGAGGGCGTTAGAAGGGGTGCTCCATGTAGAGATATTGCAAGAGGTAGCGCTGACGGAGCACAAAGGCTAACAGCACCGCGACCTTCTGTTACAGAACGATAGCGTGGAGGACGTCCGGATCTGTTAAAATAATATTTTAATAGGTTTTTAAATGAATGTTCTTTTCATGGGTGGATAATGTAATGGATCTTACCTTTCACAGTTACATTTCAGAAGTCTTATAAAAGCTGTCCGAAATGTCCGATTGAAAATCGTGTAGATAATAGGATTGATAGTGGATGAGACATAGCCCAGCCAAAGGCATGTGTCCACCACATGATCCGGTACATGGCAGTCAGGACATGCTGCGAATATAATATTTAGGATGAAAAATGGGGACCAGCATAGAACGAATGTGAAGAACACCAGCCCTAGAACTTTGGTTGCCTTTTGTTCTGTAGCTACAGCATTCGCAGAGAGATTTGTGCGCTTATTCCTACTGTTCAAAAACCTGAAAATTTAATTTTAAAATGTTCCTAATTAAATGCAAATAGGGCGTAAGAGTTACCTCAAATTTAAATTCAACACTGGTGGAGTGACGTTGTTCAATGAAAATTTCAAGGATTTTAACTTATTCCTTCTCGTCTCCCGACTGATGTTTGCTGGAGTTTGTGTCCCCTGGTCATAGGTTGCTTGAGTTGAGCCTCTCGATGAACGTGACCCGCCATTCGAATAGCCCAAGTGCGGCTGTGAAGTACTAATCCTCATCGACGACGTTCTAAAAATGGAATTCGAGTTAGAAGAATTGTTCAAACCATCCCTTATTGCGTTAGTAGCCATTCGTAATTATCTGTTGTTGTTTTTTTCAAGCTCCATTGAACAAGAAGAAACCCCCTGAGGAAATTCAATTGAATTCAATTCCGTTTTGGAGAATTTCTTGGGAATGCGACTTTTACGTTTTTGTCTTTTTAATGAGGACCGGAACTGAAAATTTGTAGGTTTCTGATTTGCAGGGACTTGTCAGTGCTTGACACTGGTAATTTTTATTTGAATGCAAATTTACGAAGACCTAGCTAACTAAGACTTTTTTACGACAATGCCACTTAAGGGACTTACGTGACTTGGAATAAGTAGCATATCCGAGAGATATAATTTAATATCCACCTACAGCTAGAAAGTTATTCAGGCATCCTACAGTCCCTGTTGCGACGTAATTGCAATATTCCCTTGGAAACTCAAGCACTAATGGGGTGCCATAGAGTTACCATCACATTTTACTTGTCAGACAAATTTTCGTATACTCGTGTTAATTTTAATGAGAAACGAGTTAAGAGATCTACTATACAAGACACTTAGCACATTTCTGTGAAGACAGGAAATAGTTAAGTTTTTATTGTAGTTGCTGGACCGCTTCAACTTACTACAGAATTAGAATAAAAATATAAATAATAAAGGGTCCTTCGGTAAAGAATGGTGGGTCAGTGATAAGAGAGGTAAAGCCATGCAAATATTTTATGACAGAGGCTGAGTGATGAAGTACCTTAAGATTTTTGGGTATTCTTTTTATAGAACTTCCTACAATCTGAGCTCTATAAACCTAGTGTGTATGCTAGGACTTAACAAGGTATCTGTCCTGCGCCATTTAAAAAATCTTGAATATAAACTAAAGTCTTATTAACTTAAGCTCTTCCTGCTTAAGATAAATTAAGGGATCAACAAGGAGGACTCGAAGGCAAATTGAAATGATTTTAATGGTACGCCAGCGCCAGTTGCTTATTTTCTTTACAGGGTGCGGCAAAAGTCCGAGGAGTCAGTGAGGTTTGGAATAAAAAAATGTTTCGGACAAATCTTTTTCATCGAAGAAAAATGGGGTTTGCAATTGAAAATTTAAAAGGCAACCCCCCCCCCCCATCCGCGAGGGGATGATGGGCTGGGGGTGGCTTTGTGTGCAAATGATTTCACCCTTAAAGCCAAGCTACTTTTGTTTGAAACTTTTTTCACAAAAACCTATCCTTGTGGGAATATTGGACCGTTGCCGGACTTTTGCCGCACCCTGTATAAATATATATTGTAATGTGCACTGTAGCGTTGCACAGGCTATGTGACGAAAATGAAAACGAGTTGTGTATGAGCATGTCCCAAGTTCCGGAAATCAGAAAAACGTCATATGCTGTATGAAGTTAAGTCCGACTCAAACCTCTGGTGACTTTGTATGGTGAAAATGAGTAACGGAAATTTTGCAGAACTAAGTTACTGAAATTTCTAAAAGTAAGCTGGTGAGTAAATTTGGTTTAACCAGTGAAGCGATAAGTCCTCATACGTAAAGATGCTATTGTGAAGAAAAACTGTAAAGGAAAGTTCGTACTATTCCTGATCGTTTTGATTGAATATTTTAGTGACCAATATAATATTTGTACTATCAGTCTCTCCCGGTATTACTGGGTTCGTTAATACTTAAAAAAACATACAACGAATCAAGCGCAACGCCTTCACTCCTCACGAACCAGCCACGTTCACGCCGTGCATATTAATAAGAAGTGGCGATGATGCACGAATCAGAATCTACATAGGTGCCATTTCGGATAAAATTCAGCCTCACCATTTTTCCCGTTATATTGTATGTATCTCCCTCTCTCTAGTTCGCGTAATCCCTTGTAGGGCATGGAGCGGGAGAAGAACTTCACCCGAGTCGAGACAACGATTGCAAGTGAACCTACAATTTGAAGTGGATTCCGAACCACTGACATCTTCTCTGCATTTTATGGCAATCTGTAGTCAGCAGAAATCAATCATGGGCGTGGGCTTCGAACCTAGGACCTCTTGAGTATGTATATATTTGTATACAGCATTTCTCGTTTTCCGCCGGGACCACCGGGCTTCATATCTTAATGCGCCTGTTGGAAGAGCCGTTCTTTGCTCTGTTCGTCGCAACTTTTAATGTGGACTGAGGAATGTTGCTAGCTCTGAGGATTTGGAATTTATTTGTGTTGTTCTTAGGTTTTCACACAAGAGTGCCTACATTACCACGGTCTATGTTTCGCCGTGCTCAGCCTCAAAAATTTACGGCTTGAATAGTATTGTTCGATACACAGACAACCTCTTATATTTAGGTATTTTATTGTGCCTAATATTTGCTAGGAGAACGACCGGTTTCTGCCTTCCCTCACCAGTGGTTCTAAGCATTTTTCTGATTTCATTGACAAATTTTCTTATATGATAGTGCCAGAGCTCAGGGGATGCCCTATGATGCTAAAGCACAGCCTTGGGAGGAAATGAATTAAGGGTGAGAAAAATGGGGTAAGAGGTTGAGTTAAGGAGGTCCTTGTTCGATGTACGCCTACGGAAAAACATAATCATTTCCACATTCGTGTTGTTTTGCTTAAAAAGGATTTCTGAAATTTGACGGTACATCCAAATTTTACCTGGAGAGTGTGGGGATGGGAGCTCGTTCTCGTGTGTCTACTACAAGCAATTCGTCAGAACAATGACCGTGAAAATATCGATAGAAGAGTGAGGGAGAACCCACATTCTGTCGATGCTCCAGAGAGTTAATGTTCTGAGAGATTGAAGAATCGCCGCTAAGTTTAATAGTCTTACGCTGGAATTATATTCAAGTCTAGGCCTGCTGTGGGACTTGTAGATCAGCGCTACGTCAAATGAAGTGAACTATTTCTTATATCTTTGTAGAAAACCCAAGCATTTCATCACCAGCTAAGGGGGTCTTGTGAGACGTTACGGTGCATTATAGGATGGGAGGGGTCAAGCAACGCGTTACGTAACATTAAGTGTTTGTTAAAATTAAAAGTCCCAACCCTTAACTCGTGACGCACGGCTCAGTTTATATGGTATATCTACACTACACATATTTTTTACAACCGGAAACCGTCTCGTCACTGACCGTAATAAGCCGCGTACCACGAGTCCATAGTTTGGACTCTAAGAGTTCGACCGTTCCGGTCACGCAAAACTACCTAACCTACAAGCTATGAACTAACGAATTTCACGCACACATATTAGGGCCAAAGTGAGCTGAAATTTCGTATAATTTCCACTGCTTCTTATTCCGGTGTTTTGCGCAACATAATTGACATTATTAGGTAAAAATTATCATCGGAGTGTTATGTAACGTTTTGCGCGGGGGTTAGGGGGGTAACTCGAAACGTTACGGCACGTTACAAGGGGAAGGGAGGGGTCAGAAATATTCAAAAAACCGCGTTACGTAATAATTGAAAGGCCCCTAAGATACACAAGATATTTAGAGAGTTTCAGAGAGTTGGATATATTCACTCCGTCGACTAAAATAGGTTGAGTTATATAGATCAATCATAGTTCGGCCATACAACTTCCCACCACACACACGACCTAGTTTAGTTTATAGTCATAAGAAGATTAAGGGGAGTTTTCTGCTCAGGCTCAGGGTTAGAGTGGCTTATATTATTAAGTTAGTAAGTTTAAGCAGCTAGCTAGGTCCAGCTGTTCGAGGCGAGAAGGGTCAATTAGATACTTAGGAACGGCTCAGGGTTAGAGTAGCCTTAAGCGAATAATTTTAAGCAGATTATGGGCAGTTCACTGCTCGAGCTCGTTAAGTGGAAAAGTCAAAAGGACGCAGTGGCTACTGTTTAATACTTAGAAATAGGCGCCCAGACGAATTGTTAGTCGCAAGCCTCGAGCGTCGTAATTACCAGAACGAATTGTTAGAGATATGGAAATAAAGTTAAGTTTAACGAAGACAAGTTCTTGTCACTAATACATCCGCAACCTGTTCTCTGTTCTCTATAGACCCTAGCCTTTTCATTGTAGTTACCCAGGCAATTGATTTTGTAACTTTCCCACTACTACACCGGGAGAACAACGCACTGGGTTGTTGGTACCGAGTCACCGAACTGAGGAAGTACGTCACATACTTAATAAGGTTGTCCCCTGGGCTTTGACAACATCATAAAGGAAATTTCGATGATTGGAAGTTCATTAGATTTACAATTGACTGTGTTAGATACCCAGGCGAACTGTAAATATATTATCTGATCCAAGATTATATAGAAAAAATACACTCTCTCAATGGAATAACCTTCTACTTTTGATGCTTAGTAAAATTGACAAAAGAGACTTCTTCGATTAAGAATCTCATACTGTTCATGAATGCTCAACGGTTTCTTGTATTTTTGAATGATGGTTTTAGATATCAATGAACCTTCCGATCAGTCGAATGAGTATCTTTGTCGTCTTCCTTTTTATGAGATTTGGATAAGAGTAGTAAAAACTGTACGATTAAGCAAAGTCTGGCGACATACGCTTCCAAAACGCATTGAAATTGTAGAAAATTCACTCACCAAGAACTATGTTTAGCAAAAGATGGCTAATCTAAACTATAAATTTAAAAAAATCAGCAAGTTACAAAGTACAGTTTATACGATGTGGCCAGAGCCTAGGGGACAATCCTTTGATGCGTTTGCATGGTTTTGGACGTAAGGGAAGTGAGGAAACTTGTATGTCTTGTTTTTCAATTCCTGCCAGCTAGACAACAGCCCAGAGACGGAGTGAATTATTTTAATTTTGTATTAAAAGCACACGGGGAACCTGGTCTCGAACCCGGGACCCATGACATGGTGGTCGTGCCACTCAACGAATTGATCCAACTCCGTCTCCAAATGTGTGTTATTCAATTTGGCTAAAAATATCGAACGCCTTTTCAAATTTTAAAAATAAATTACTCCGATTCTATCAGAACAGAATTGACGATAAAATTGTGTAGACTAAATTCGAATGTATTTACAAATGCTACATGACAGGTACAAGAGTATTTTATCCTATGTGAAGTCCACAAGGATTTCATTTTTATTCCAAATACTCCTAGAATTTAACTATATCAGTTTATAGATTTGTTACAGAAGCTCAGCTGTAAATCGCACTAAATAATTCCAGACAATAAATTACGACAAAGTTTCTATTTAGATGCAAGGCTATTAGAGTGTTCTGCTTCTAAGCATTTTGTGGTAATAAAGACCACAAAGAGCTCTTAAGTACGAACTTTCTCTATAAATCAAGGGAAAATACCTATCTCGTGAACTTTCTACCTTGTAATTGAGATCATCTCGAACATCTTACACTACACTATATGTTTGTTGGTGGATATTTGCAAGCTCTGCTCTTTTGGAATTTTAGCAATTTATACTTCAAAAATTGGTTTTTTTTATATACGTACCTCTCAAAACTAATTGCAGGCTTAGTTTGCGAGCGCCAGTGGACTCCTTGTTGAGAGTGCGATTGTGGTATGCAGGGGGATTTATTTCGAGTACTGCAGTTACTTAAACTATTCCTCATATTGTTGGCTCCAACGTTCGGTCCAATTGTAGAATCTTCCTCAGAATCTCTCTGTTGTTTTTCGCATACATTTTTTCCATTATAATTTCTACCGGATTCTCCCCCAATTTTTGTGAAACTGTGGTTAGTACTAGTCCCGGTGTGATGGTGATTGTGTTGTGGTTTTATTGCAAAGCGGCCTCCTAGGCTGAAGTATAAATAATTACGGTTCAGTGGCTTTCATTTTAAACATGATTTATTTATTTACCGTCGAAATAGCTCACTTTCAGGGTGTTCAGCTGCAAAACGCGCTTTTTTTCGAAGCAGCTGGATGGTAAGGGCGTATGTTGTCACCATCATAAGCATCGGGACGTAAAATGCTACCAGGGAGCCAAAGACAAAAAACGCTCGGTTATTTATTACACACATCCTAGGTTGCGGCATAATGTTTGATTTATTAATTATACCTGGAATAAAAAGTATTTTACAGTTTAAATAGAAGCTCACACTATATATATAGACATACCCAGGACTGTAATCGAGCTGGAAACCATCATTGCCATCACCCAAACAAGAGCAATTTTAATTCCCGCCAAACGTTTGGTGGAACGATGTCGAGAACCCAGGGGATTTCTTATTCCCAGATAACGACCCAGGCTAATGAAGCACATATGTAAAATGCTTGAAGAGCAAGCTAGCACATCACAGGTTACGTAAATGTTACACCATGTCACTCCAAATGGCCAGTACCCTGGAAAAGAGGAAGATTATGCAGTTAAATGTTTTCATACATGTCATAAAGCCAAAAAAAAACAAAAAAAAAACAAAAAAAACTTTGCTTGTTTCTGTTAAAATGCCCGAAATTGAAGAGTATGCAGACCTTTTCTACTTAATAATATCAGTCATCACGTCCCGGAATTTTTCAATTAAATTCATTTTAGTGAGATTCATTGTGCTATGGGACTTAAAGGGTTTATTATTTTCTCTGCATTACGCCAAGGCTAATATTGTTTATGTAGATACACATATGAACGTACATATGCATTACGTAATATTAATTTGCATGATTAGACGGTAGTCGATAGCAGCGAACAACAAAACCATAGTTTTGTGAATTAACACAACATCAAAAATGAAAGGAGGTGCCAAACGTGGAAGCGTAAGTTCCTGTTACGGCACCGACGAAATTAGAGGCAACGATGACATGTCTTAAAGCTTCACAAGGTTGCGAAAAATCAACCTACCGGAGATAATAAACTGAGGAATAGAGTTGCGTCGGTCTAGCTCCTTAAATTAAGTTTTAACCAGATGAGAAGTGGTAAGGGGAGGACGTTTTACGCTCCATTAAAAGTGCGGTATCGTGAGTCTATTCCGTTATATTTTGTATTCCGTTGCGATCAAAGTTCAGTGCGGCAGGCATAATACTTTACCGTTTATCGGTCCTTGTGTTCTTGTGTCAGTGCCCGTTTTTTTTTTTTTGGGATAATTAAGTTCATACGGAAAATGTAAAAATTCTGTTTTAACTTTTGTTACATTAGTCGTTTGAGTAATCATTTTCTATTTACCGCCTCTTGTACTATAGCAATGTACATACCTAAAGTCTTCTCTGGGTAGGGAACTCATCATCTATCTTTTACATGCATAGAAGGATTGCATACTTTATTAGCCCGCTCTTCTCTATCTAGGGCTTTGTGATAAAAAAGGGGAGCCATGCGGCCCTGCTAATCCCAGAATAGCTTTCATTATTTCTCAGTTGATTTAATAACTTGAAAACAGCCATCACTGACTGCTGCCTCCAACTCCAATTGGAGAGTTTGAAATCATCTCTCTTGATATTTTAAGAACTTTTGATAGTTTTATAGTCTGACATGCTGCAAATCTAAACGAATTTAAAGATGCTCGTTTGAACCCTCACTTCTTATATTGATAGACAGTTTTTTATGATGTCCTTCAATCCGTATGATAATAGTCGAGTCGTCGGTGGTGTAAATTATAACATGTCGGCCTACCAACCCGGAGATGCCAGGTTTCGATTTCGACTGGCGGTGACACATGGTTCTTTTCTACAATGGTTTGGAATCTACTTTAAATTGCAGGTTCACTTGCAATTGTTGTCTTGAATTGGGTTCCACCCCTTGCCCTACAAGGGACTTTCTTTCGCCAGAACATTGGTCGCTCCATACACCATTATGACCGGATGCTCAGCAGAGATTCACCCCAAACTTGGCAGACCGTTTCGCAAACTCCGCTACGGCTGTGGCTAGTTATAGTCACTACGCCTTTGTAGGTACTGGTGTGAGAGTAATACGCTTGTTTCCTTTTCAATGGTCGGGACTTTTGTTTGAAACACACTTCAGTGGCTCAACAGCCGATGCGAGTTAAGTATGTTAATACAGTCGTAGAAAACTTGGACCCCCACATCATTTTTTGAGCGATCAATGAAGATTAGTTTACCTAACAATGGCAACCATAGTACGAAGTTTTCCTACTCTTGCTTTCAGTCTAACTACATTAGGGCCAACTATAGTTTTATGTCCAGTGGAGGGAGATGGAACATTGTCTCCAACGCATTAGTTGGCGTTGAACTTACCACCGCTGAGATGCCCAAGCAGGCCGCTCTCTACATTTTGGTGAGAATCTTAAGGTGACAGTTCTTTTCAAAAACGACCCACCAAACTAAGATTCAGTAAGTATGCATCTATTGAAAAATACGGTGGGTCAATTTTCCAGTTCTTCCCTAGGGTTTTCTTATAGGCAGAAAAAGCTATCAAAGCCTTCTGTTGATGCACCAATTTAGTTTAGAATCCAGAATGATACCTAAATATTTCACGTGTTAATGTATTACCTGGTTGGTTCATAGGTTTCGATTTGGCTTCTCCTTGTAAAGAAAACCATTTCAGTCTTCCCGGTATTGGCGGTTACCTATGTGTTATGCATATAGCTCTCTTCGTTAGTTTGCTTATGGTGATTAAAAACTTCCGTGATACCAATAATACCAAGCCGTCCGCATAGGCCACTACTTTTTTTCTATTACTTTCTAGCAACCTTTGAACTTTATCAACATTGAACAGCCAGAACAATGGGGATAGAACAGAGCCTTGTGAAATGTCCCTACAGATAGCTCTTAAAATTTCGTGGTTCCATAGTTTTCCATTTATATGCCGGCTGCTCAGCATTGCTTCGACACATTAGCATGAGATCTTAATGTAATGCCTCAGTTCTGACGTTTTGTAATGGCCGTAATGAGGGAGGAGGGGGAGGGGGGGGGGGGGGGGGGGGAAGAAATATGTAAGTATACAACTGTGAGTTTTGCTATTACTTTAAAAAAGTATAAAGGCTAATTGGTCTAAAGTCATTTGCCTTGGGGATGGAGATCACTTCGGCCTGCCGCAAGGAAGATATAAACGTGGAGTAGGCAACTTCCAGGATCAACAGAAGCAAAGGGCTGATCATTTTATGAACTCTCTGCAACATACAAGGCATAATACCATCTATTCCTAGAGATTTGAAGGGATCGATAACTTTCTGGATATTCGGTCGCATCTACGGTTCACCAACGCAACTTGTGATTGCTGCGAATTGCCGGCAAAGTACGTACTCATAAGCAATGCACATTTCTTTAATGGTGGTATGGAAAGGAGTGAATTTTATCAATCGCCCAAAGACTCGCCCATTTCTAGCCTGAAACAGGCACGCACAGCGTCAAAACTCCTGAATGATACTCAAAGGAGGCACGGTACGTATGAGTATGAATTATACTTTTTCAAATGCCAGCCCGCTGCAAGCAGGTATTAGTAAAAGACGCACGAAATAGTCCAAACCAAGCACGGTAGATGCACACTTTTTAAGACTAAAATTTAAAATGAAAACAATAAAATTGTTTTGGCACATTCGGGACCAACGTTTGAAATAACAAAACTATCTCCGCAGTAGCCGGCAACATTTGTGCGGAAAAATATATAAGAATAAAAATAACAAATTTCACGTAATTCTTATCATTATTATTGTCATGCCTCATCTTGTGAGTTATCGGATACTAGGAACAATTTTAATATCAGGTTGCCAATGACTTACACGGTGAAGGCGTGTCTATTTGCGTGAGAATTTACATAACCCATATGGTGAGTCACCAGTGCCGAATGTGTTCAAGCCAGAAAGCAGTAACAGATGCGTGATTATGGTGGGCGTATTTCCAGATTTGTATGCCTGTAGCGGGAGCGTGCATACCCGTGTCGCGGGCGTATTTTTTAATTTTTGGCCTATAACGGGAGTATGCATAATATTATCGGCCATTCGTAAATTATTAACTTCTGTACTTGCAAATGCTACCATGCAACTTTTAAAGCCGTTTTGTTCGAGAAAAGGCAGTTCTATGTTTTTCACTGTTTTTCAACCGCGGAACCGAGGTTTAAAGTAAGACTTGAACTATTGATTGATTTAAAGCCTTTAGCCTAGAAAATGAAACAAATAACCCCTTTTCCTCTCAATTTCAATCGTGAGTTGCCGTCTGTGCGAACATTTAGTATTCTGACGATGAAAGGCTAAAAACTTATTCGTTACTCCACCAACGACTTGAATATCTGATGCCCTACCTCAAATTGGGTTCTAGGTATGGTACTGGTAATTATCCGAGTATATACTATTTATCTTCTTAATTGTCTTTTCACTCAAATATATTTTCATCTAAAATTGTTTCTTTCCTTCAAAATTTTTCTAAAGTTCGTCGATTAAAAATGTTTTTCCCAAGAAGGATTTTAGCTCGATTAACCCCAATTCTGGAGACGACTGCAGTTCGGGTACAGATGCTTGTCTAAAGACAAGCTTGACTGTTGACAACTTTTATTTTTCCAGATGGCATTACTTTAAAAGAGATCGTATCAGCATAAAAGGAATAAGGACAAGCTATTTCTGGTTCTGACTCGTCCTTGAAAATATAATTTGTTTGATTTTTTGCTTTTTCTTTATTACACTCATTCGAAAGGTATCACAGCTTATTTAATCTTTTTAATCAAGGAGTATTGAGACACCAATAATTGTAGTATTAAAATACTCAAGCTCTTTTGTTAAACGAAGGGTCAGTCTGGAAACTTCACGATTACCTATATACGAATGTTTTGATATTTATTGTGCTTTTCATGCACCCATGTCAAGTTAGTAAGTGACGTCCACCAATACAAATTTACAAAGCTGCTTTTTGAAATTTTCTTGAAAGAAAAAGTTTTTTACTTTCAATTTAATACCACATCATCCAAATATTCAATTCGAACTGTTGTAGTCTGATTGAGGGCACTCAATTATAAAAATTCAAGTATACTTCTCATCCTATTGCTGACAAAATAGCAGTGGAACTTCGTGTATTTGACGTTAAAACCTCTTGTTAGTAAAGGAGTTTCGTCTAGGAACAAATTGACATGAGAAATTAGACCGAAATTTTCTAGTCCGAAGGTTTGCAAAAAAGTTTAATTAATTTTACGTCAATTAAAACTAAGAAAATTTCATTAATGATTGATGTCAGTTTTTTTTTTCATTACAATCATTAATTTACGTGAAAAGCTACGGCGTTAACATTTCTTTGTCATAACGTGATAAATGCAAACAGGGACAGGCTCTTTTAAATCAAAGGAAAAATTTGCTTAAGTTTTTATTGATTTTTTATAATGACTTGACGTTTAAGAGTTTTATCACAAAAATCGATTTTTTTCTCTACCCATCTACCAGAAAGTGTTTGGTTTTATTTTGGTATTCAAATAAAATCACTAAAAGAAAAGGTGAGTAGGGCTACTACGACGTATCGCCATTAAAATCGTCGTTTAACGAAATGTCGTCTGCCGAAATATCCTCTTGCTCTTCAACTGTTGCCATGATTTATTGAACCACGTACCATCTTGCTTGGTATTATCCATGTGTTGTGCGGTCATCCAATTCGGCGTCTTCCTTGGGAACCTTTTGGGTTCCAATCTAAAGCCTGTTTAGTGGTTGTTTGACTCTTTTCTTAGTAATTGGCTACATTGCTACTTTTGCCACCTCCGGCCAATGGATGTTAAGGATGGGTTAGAGACACCAGTTGATAAAGGCTTGTTTTACATTCGATTCGAAGACCCGGAGTTTTGCGCATCTGCAGTTCTTGTTATTGCGACACACCTCAGCAAAAGTATTAAATGCAACATTGAGCCTTAATGATTAGAGCCTGTACATAACCCTCAACGCCATCGTCTGCTGGAACTGTGCTTCCAAGGTGGCAAATATATCCACTTGTTCTATTTGATATTTTCTCCTGGAGACCAAGCTCATAAATTTGATTTTAGCAGCATTGATCTTAAGCACTGCTCTGCGCCTTTCTCTACTCAGGATTTCGGACATTAGGGTTTTTTCTTTAATATGATATTTGCAAGGGTCAGGGGATGCGCTATTATGCCAAAGCACAGCCTTGGCAGGAAAGGAATTAAGGGTGAGGGAAATATGTTAAGAGGTTAAGTAAAGGACACCTCGTTTGAAAGTTTTGGAAGATAACGGAAAAACAGCAGATGGTAATATTTTCCACATTCGTATTGTTTTGCTTAGAAAAGATTCGCGAAATTGAACGGTACGTACAGATTTAACCTGAAGAGTATAGGGATGGGAATGAATTGAAGCTCTTGTATCGCTCGTTCTTATGTGTCTACAAGGTATCAGTTTTTGAATTTTGTTGGAACAACGACCAGGGAAAGAAGAGAAAGATAACCGGCATTTCGCCGATTGTCCAGAGAGTCAATTACCCAGAGGTGTTGGGCTCGCTGTTTTTTGCAATATTTGAGGTTATGTCTCATCACGATGTTTTTTTTCGAAAAGCGGTGTGGGGTCTTATAGTACAAGTCTTCCTCTTTCAAGTTCCGTTGAGTTTGCCCAAATATCTTTTTTGCCGGTGAGAAATCACATTTTGAAATTTTATTATTTATTTAATTGCAATATAATTGTATTGAAAAGTGACCATACAGTTTTCGTATACCGAGAAATTCATGAACATGAAAATTTAAAAATGCGATATATCGGTGAAAAAAAGATATTTGAGCAAACTCAACGGCATTTGAAAGAGGAAGACTTGTACTATAAGATCCCACACATAATTTTTGAAAAAAAGAATACATCGCTGTGCTACATAACCTCAAATATGTCAAACAACAGTGTTTTTTGCACTTTTAGGTTAGAATATTTCAAAAACCTAACGAGATAGAGCAATTCTGAGCTGGGATTCGGTTTCAGCGGGTAAAATTACCTCGGAAACAATTATGCATTGTCCAGAGGCACACAATTTTCAAAATATAAGGTTGGTAGAAGAACCCAACCCTGAGGTACACCGGTACTTATTTTGTAGATATTGGGTATAACTCCGTCAATTACTACACGGATTGAGCGGCCTGGAAAAAAAATTTCTATCCATTTAACGAGCTGAGGATGCATACTAAATGATTTTGGTATGTATATTGGTATGTATGTAGAGGGTTCGCATGTCTTTCCTTTTTGATGTATCGACTAAACAGGAGCAAGTTTCCATCACTTGGAAACACACCTGTTGAATATGACGAATGAAAAAATTTGCACAGAAGCATAGCCAAGGCAGGGACCCACGATTGTAAAACTAGGTGGGAAAAGCCATCAGGCCCTGTAGCTTTGGACCCTATGAGTTTCGAAAGTATCTGAAAAACCTTCCGGGCGCAAAAGTGAAGCGGCTTTTGCCTGCTAGTGCACTGTGATGAAAGTTGCTGCGATGAAGATAGTTAGTGCGAATTAGCAGCAACAGTAGCAACTAACAAGTTGGCCTTGTCCGATGAGCCAGTAGAAACATTCTCATTATAAATGAGTTGTGGTGTGTCAACACAGATGAAATTGTTCCTTACGGTTTTTGCTAGAGACCAGAAGCCCTTACTACCCTTTTGAGTATAAAATATCTTCCGTCTAAAGATCTGGGTTACATGATTTTGTCTGTTGGATAGAACACATTTATCGTCGGCATCGTCCAGGTGCATATAGTGATTAAAAATGTTTCCTATCTCTTGCGAAGGTCATATAGGGCGCTGCACAATAGTTCATTAATGATGATCAGGAGAATCAAATGTGACAGTATGTACATCTTGGTCTCACTCAGTTCAGCACTGGGAAAGAATCTCTTGTTTTCTGAGTAGGACTCTGAGTAGGACTTGTTTACGATGCTGACAATATTTGTTGAGATGCCTCTCCTACGTTAATCTGCCCATAGATAATCGCGATCAATGATGTCAAATGCATTCTTGAAATCGACGAAAATTAGTTAGTTGTAAAAGGGAGATTGCTCGATGATCATTCGGTTGGTGTTGATTTGATCGCTGCAGGAAAAATCTAGACGAAAACCTGGCTGTTGATCATCTAGAATGCGTTGGATTGTTTACTTTTCTTTACTTTTTTTTTTATTTTTTCTATTAATTTGGAGACTACATTTATCAATTGGTGCGGTCTGTGCCAATTGATACAACAGCTTAGGTCGCCTTTTTTTTGGAAACTTGACAATTATGCCTGTTTTGCATTCAGAGGGATAGGTCTCGGTTTTCCAACATCCCTAAATTACGGAAAGTAGAATACCAGCCGCAGCAATGGTATCTAAGATCCGCAGTGTCATAGGTCTTCCATCAACCCCCGCGGCCTTACGGAGGTCCATTGACTAAACCTCGTCTCCCAACTCCAATCATGTCGGAGCTCTGATTTTATTCTTTGACACAGACCTCAGATGTTTAGGCTCAGGTGAAAAAGTATTTGACGGTTCAAAGGTGTTATTTAGGACTCCAACAAAATATTCTCTCTACCTCCGCAGTTGATGTTCCTCCGTGACATTGACTTTTTCTAGTATATAATTTATGTAACTAATATTAGATTTTGTTGTATTAGAAACTTATACAAAAAAAATCAATACCTATTAAAAACATTTTCCAAAAATTCCTCTTTTTGTAGCAGTAGCTGTATTCACGTAACAAATTGGCAAAACTTTTCTCTATAGCCATTGTCTGTAGTACTGGCAAATTGAGTACGTCTATTCAAAAAATTTTGCTAGATATTGCCAGGTGAAAATGCTTTCATCCATAGGCAAACTATTCCCTGACTTCGGAATAGAAAATCAAAAATTTTAGGTGTAAGGGCATCAAGGACAAGCCCAATTTGCACGTTAGGTGCATAGATACAGTTGGTTGAAGTATACCCGTATGTGATGAATAATTTTACTGAGGGTTGAATTGCAGAAATGGAAATGACAAAAGCTATTCATTGGAGCCTTTTACTTTTCACAATGGGGGTAGTTTGAAAATTTCCAAAGAGAATGTGCCTGTTGATGTATAGCGAAGTGGAAAATGAACAGATATTGAAAATTGAAATGACCTTTGACATCTTTATCTCAATACTTGAATGGATGTCAGTCTGCCAGTAACCAGGAACCAATACTCAACCCACTTGAACCTAAAGTGTTCTATTTTACTTGTTCGTTTCGTTACCATCACCCCATTTACGTTTGCTTCTGAACCCTTTTCCTTCCTGCTTACTTCAACTGTTTTGTTTACTCTTGGTATAGACGTGTTCTTGTTGAAACCTTATGAAAGCACATCATGTTTTTTCACGTACGTCTGTAGCCTCCTACAAAATGGTAAATAGATCCGATTTTTTTTCTTAAAGTAAGGTTCTGAGAACCAGGAGATATCCGTATTTTGTACGCTAAACCTGATAACAAGCTTTAATAGAAACACATAAGGACGAATTTCCTAGAATATATTGTCACAGAAAGCCATGTTACAATTTTTGTTATAATCCGATTTTTATTAATAATTGATTTATTATCAAATATTCAAAATAAGAATAAATCAATGCCAAACGAGAAAGATTTTCATTAGAACATGCCAACAAAATAACGAAATGGAAGTCGTTCATTATCCTCCATTCCATTTATTCTGTTAAGTAAAGTAACGTCGGATAGACTTAATGCAATAAATTATGCTAGTTTAGCAATTTGGTACAAACGAAGCAGAAGATAGATAAGAGTAATTCCATTTGTCAGGGAATTTACAATTAATAGATTAAAGATTTTGCGAAAAAGGGACTTACGATGATTTATTTATGGTGAAGATATATATAATGTTAGAACATATTTACATAAAATTGCATCTTCAATAGAGTGCTGATAGGTAACGCATGTCGAGTACTGCAAAATATCCTTCCAGCATTCTGGCGAAAGAGCAAAACAAAAATTACCAACTATAGGTTTTCAATCTGGAAAGCAAGCTCATATGATAAAAAAACCGATTTCCCGAAGAGTTCTGAAAGGAGTTCTACGGAGCGCCCGACGAGCACTACAAAATATCCTTCAAGCATTTTGTTGAAAGAGCAATTATAAGTTTTTGAACCGGTAAGCAAGTTTATATGATAAGAAATAAAACCGTTTCCTGGAAGTGTTCTGAAAGGAGTTCTAAGTGGCACCTGTCTAGTGCAACAAAATATCCTTCAAGCATTTTGACGAGCAAGGTCATATGAAAAAATAAAACCGATTCCCAAAAGGGGTCTGAAAGCTGTTCTAGGTAATGCTCGCCGAATACCACAAAATATCATTCTACCGTTTTGTCGAAAGGACTGTTTTTACCAATTATAGGTTTTTGAACCGGAAAGCAGGTTCATGTGAAAAAAAATAAAACCGATACCCCAAAGAGTTCTATGTTACTTCCAATTTTAAGTTTTTGAACCGGAGATAAAGTTCATATGAAACAAAAATAAAACCGATTCCTCGAAGAGTTCTGAAAGGACTTCTAGGTAACGCTCGTCGAGTACTGTAGTTGTCATTAGTGGTAGAGTTGTAAGTGTGGTAGGGTTTGAAACCGGAAAGCAAGTTCATATGATAAAAAAATAAATAAAACCGTTTTCCCGAAGAGTTCTACGTAGCGCTCATCGAGTACTGCAAAATATCCTTGAAGTATTCTGTTGAAAGGACAAAACTGTGGCTGTTACTTCCAATTTTAAGTTTTTAAACCGGAAAGCAAGTTCATATGAAAAAATAAAACCGATTCCCTGAAAAATTCTGAAACGAGTTCTAAGTGGCGTCCATCGAGTACTACAAAATATCCTTCAACCATTTTGTAAAAAGACCAAAACTGGATTTTATTACCAATTATAAGTTTTTGAACCGTAAATCACGTTTATATAAAAATATAGAGAGAATGGAAGAGTTCTGAAAGGAGTTCGAGGTGACGACCATCGAGTACTACAAAATATCCTCCAAGTATTTTGTCGAAAGAGCAAACCTGCGTGTGTTATTACCCATTATAGGCTTTTGAACCGGAAAGTAAGTGCACATAAAAATAGTAAAACCGGTTTCCAGAAGAGCACTTTTCACAGAGTCCTTAAGTTCTTAATATAAATTGTGAACAGTTCTAGGAAATTATAGGTAGAAATCATTAAAAAAATATGGGGCAAATTTTAGGCAGCGCCATTTTTGAGTTCTAGAGTTTCTGATATTATTTCTTAGGAACTATCATTGCATATGAAAAAGAACTCCAAAGCTCATAGAAGCGGCTCGAGCATAAGGACAAGTTGAATAAAAAACTGAAAACACGAACGGGAGAAGATTGACATTTTTTCAAGAAGGTTAACTGGAATAGCATCTGGACCGCCCGAGAAGCCATATGACAGATTAAATAGGTGTTCATCAACAGATGCGCCCCTGGAGTGAAATGATGTAGACGGGAGCTCCGCTTCTATAGTATGAACGCAGGGTTGCGTTGCAGATGCAAAATTCAGTAACTGATCCGGTTCAGCTTAATTGGGCAGTTACTGCGAGAATCTGCGTTTTTTTAACAGGCAAAAAATTTCTTAAAAGCTTTATTCTTCAAGTTTCTCAGATATCACGGTGCTGTGAAGCCAGGAATGACAATGAGAAGACTCTAACCCAGAAATGCTGAAAGGAACACACCGGACAAAAAGAAAGATCGACAGCACTCTACCAAGCACGTTCGACCAGTCACAACTTGATACTGATGACGCATCTTCTTCTCACAAGTTATAAGCAAGTAATTGATGGACAAGAAATCAGCCCATTTAAGATTAAAGAAACAATCGACGAGTAAAGAAGAAGATGCGTTCCCAGTATCAAAACGCAGGATGATGGCAAGTTGCAGCAATCAAGGGGGTCAATAATCTCCCTACCATCTCACTACTCAGATTGGATGGAAACACAATATCTAAAAACCTACCCGAATCAGAGCCAGAACAGGCAGCAGAGTCCAGAAACGATGAGGCATACTAAGCATCTGTCATGAATAAAGGTATCAGACCAACAGCGCTAGAAAAAGCCCCCCAACCCATGGTAGAAAAGTTTAAATCGGTAAAGTCATCTGTGAGAAGCAAGGCATGAGCCTAACACTTTTAATAGATGCAACGAACGACGTGTGAGCAAGGAGACAATATAAGTGGTTAATAAAAACAATCGACTAACAGCGAACGTTAAAATAACGCACAAGTGTTCGATATCGTGGGAGTTAGCAACATGCAGGACCGAACACGAGGTGCCCTACCTAACCGCACACAGGACCCCGCCTACAACAAAGGTACACAACTCGACGATCCCATCGAAAAACCTGGAGTTCTAGAAGAAAGAGTTTAGAATCATATTACCAAGTCTAAGTCAGGCAGATAACATCAGAGCTGGACGAACAAGAAAAGGAGAGAAGCAGCACTGTCTTTGAGTCCAGCTCCGTTACCTTTGCGTAGGAGAAAGAGAGTCTACTGGACAGTTTTTTGGCTGAATGGGGCAAGTCTCGCTCGGGCTTTGGGAATAAATTCCTGAACGATGGATCTGGAGCTCCAAATACCCGAAGATACAGCAAAAGCGCTTTCTCGCAATAAAAGTCATCACGACCGTGTGTAGGGCTTATCTGTCCATAATTATGGGATATAGTAGGGGAGGGGTGAGGGGTCATTAAATTTTTGAAACAACGATACAATTATGCAGCTGTACGGGTACTTTGAATGTTAAATGGAAATACCTATTTTCTATTGCAGAATCGGGGTCTACAGCAAAAATTACATAAAATTTGTCAGAAACAGGTTTTTTTCGATTCTTGACCGATGTTGCTGTAATCGCGAAAAATAAAATGAAACATGAAATTTTTAAGATATTTTCCCAGAAACAAACTTTGAATTGGAAAACTACTGGCCTACTGAATAAGATGTTCAAATTGATGTCCTTTAGCTATTTGATAGTGTCCCAATGTAAAATTACTTTCTATTAAAGTTTCGGGTGCCATCGTACATTGTATTATTCTTTCCCTTAGTTCATCGATGTTTGCTGGTTTTGTTGTGTATATATTGTTTTTTAAATGTCCCATAAGTAAACATCTAGAGGAGTTAGATCAGGTGATCTTGGTGGCCATTCAATCGTACCCCTTATACCAATCCTCTTCAATGTACGTAATGTACAATTATTGCAAAATGACATTGAGCCCCTTCTTGCTGAAACCAAACGTTGTCGAACGTTATACCAGCAATACGTTGTATTTCTGGTATTATCTGGTTGTTCAATAATCGATGTACTTTTCGCCTGTAAAATTCCCATCAATGAAAAACGGCCCAACAATTTGGTTGCAAAATATTCCAGCCAAAACATTCAGTTTTTGTGGATATTGTGTATGAGAATCTCTGATCCAATCAGGGTTCTCATCGGACCAATATCGCATATTGTGTTTACTGACCTCTCCACTCTATTGAATAGTGGCTTCATCAGAAATGTATGTCCAGAAAAGAAATCGTCCATTTTCATCACATCGTTTAGTTATTTCTTCGCAAAATTCTATGCTACGGTCGAAGTCGTCACCTAGAAACTCTTATGATCTCTTGATCTTATAGGGATGAAATCCATTTACCATCAATACATTATGCACCCTTAATTTGCAGATGTCCGTTTGTTGGTCAATCTTTCTAAGGGATGTATGGACGTTTTCAACAAAAGCTTGCACAAACTTCCAAACTCTTATCATCGTTTGTTGCTTCTTTTGGCCTTCTAGATCTTGGTCGATCTTTTACAGAACCAGTTTCTCGATATCGACTCTCTGCTTTACAAACAGTTGATTTAGGAATGGGTGGACGATCCAGATGAGTATCATTAAATAAATGATTAGTTTCTTCGTAAGACCTTATTTTATCACCATACCCTCGTAGTATGAGGATATCTATTCGTTTTTCTCTGACAAATTCATTATGCTTAATAACAGTAAGAGTTGACAGTGATTGCCACTAACTTTTAAATTGGAACAAATGTTATTGTCATACTAAGGTTCTTCTTAACAATTAAGGAGGCTAAAGGGGTATTAGCTGAGGTTTCATTTAACAAAAATATTTTTAAAATATTGAATTCATGTTTTTCAGAGTGGCAGGTGGGGGTAAAAGGGGGTGTGAATTGGATAAAAAATTGTACGCATATTTTTAGCTTTTCCATTTAAGTCTTTTTTCTGGGACAATTCGATAATTTCAGAACTTACATATTTCAGTACTTTTTTCACTATTACAGCGAGATCCTGCGAAAATCGAAAAAAATGTTCCAGACAAACTTGATGTATTTTTTGCCGTAGAATCCGATTCCATAATAAAAAATAGGGGTTTCCATTTAAAATTTCAAAGTTGCGTCAAAACTGATTTTTGACGGTTGGCAGACTTTTTGCACACCCGGTATATATTAATCTTGAAATTACAATTACAATGTTTTCTAAAAAAATTCAAAACGAAACTGTTTTTAAAGATTCGAGGACTACCAAAAAATATCTAATGAAGGGGAGCTAAACTTTAACTTCCTCAACAGCAGCACAAAAGGGTTAACTTTAATTTCATTAAAACCAGATGTTAATCCAGCTACGCTAAGCCCCAACCAAGACACTGATCACCTACTCTGTCAAAAAATCTTTTCGGTAAAATATTTTTTTCCTAATTTACGAAGAGAAATGAATTTTTCATTTTTAAATATTGGTGGCGAGTCAACGTTTGCTTTGATACCACACATCCCTTATCTGGACATTCGGGTTGGCCATCCCTACCTCAAAAAATTTCCATAAAATATTATTTTAATTTTTTTAGATTAAAAGGATTATGAAGGGAAGAAAAACTAAATATAAAAAAAAATTTTCATTCGCAAGAGCGTCTACTAAAGATTACTCCACCGGCTTTTGAATATTTTCAAAAATATTCTAGTACCTACTACATTTTGAACTTGACATTTCGAACTAATACATTTGGATTTATACAATTTCAAATAGATAGAAAATGTATCAATACATGTGGAGTTATTAAGGCTCCAAGGCGTCAATTATTTTTCAAAAAATTATAACTTAGAGGACGTCCGACTGAAATGAAGTAAGAAATGTTTGCTCATTTTACGATTCAATTAATCTAAAAAAAAATTAAAAAAAGTTTGTTAGGGAAATTTTTGGGGGGTTGGGGAGTGGCCAACCCTTATGTCCAGATAAGGGATGTGGGGTATCAAATTAAACGACGTCGTACAGCCAATTTAACTGTGTATTTTTTAATTCCAAAAGACTTCATAGCAGAATTTTACTCTCAAATATTCGATCTAAGTATATAAGAAGATTTACAGCAATCTGTCAGCAATTAGGAGGGGGAAATGTTTGCACAATAAATTTTATTAATAGAAAATACTATCGAAAGTAATCTCCTGAAATTTCAGGACTGTTACTTTAACTAAATTGAATTTTATTTCTTATTTATTTCTCTTTGTAATTTTAGCGTAGTAGACCCAGGCCGCAGGGAGCAGCCAGATGCCAATTTTCATATTCAGCAAGTATCTATAAGGGTTAAGTGTGTGACTTTTCATGACTTTTGAAATGACTTTTCGGAAAACTTTTTAGTCGAATTTTATAAAGTTCGATTTTGTACCGAATAGAGTGGCTGAAAAAGGTCTTGAAAAGACGACCGTTCAGGCGTTAATGCGTTAATTTCTTAAAGTTTGCTGACCTGAAACCTGTACAAAATAAACAGTGCTGGTTTGTATATTAAGTTCTAAAAATGCCCTGATGGTAAAAAAGTTATTTTGAAAATCAAATCTACATCAATCGATATCTACATAAATGAAAGATTTAAAAAAAAAAAGATTCTTACCTAAAAATCCTGGAATTGCTCCCAAAGGCATGACAAACAGACTGACTAATAAATCTGCAATCGCCAGTGAGAACAGGAAGTAATTGGTAACATTTTGAAGTTTTCGATCTAATGCTACCGCTAGGCAGACAAGGATATTACCGAGTCCTCCAGCAAATATAAATATTATCACAAAAAGGAACACCCAATCATAACTCTGTCGCACTGCCTTTTCAATCCCACTTTCCACAGTACTATTCGGTAAAAACACGCTGCTGTCATTATGTTTCAAAGCATTGGTGGCATAATGCGATATCACATCAAATTCACTACTTAAGTTAAGGATACACTCCAGTGCCTCAGTCAGCTGCGGGAATGTTGAATTGACACTATTGTATATAGTGCTTTCCAAAAATGATTCATTCACCCACTGGTTGGAACACTCGAGAGTTCTACTACCCACTAAATCACAGTTCACTTGATATTCACTAAAATTATGGAACGAACTATTCACAGGACTTGTCACTATATTTGTTAATTTAGGTAAAATTAAATTAAATTCAGTCAAAGGATTAAAAACATTATTGACTACGACAGTAACATTAAGGGCACACTCAACCATACTCCTCAAGGTATCCGTGAAAGATCCCAAAATTGGCTGGATGTAGGATTCACAAAGGAACTGTACAGTGCTGTCTCCATAAATTTGGTTAAAGGAGCATTTGTAGATGTCCTGAAACTCGGTTTCATAGAATGTTGTGTTCTGCAGTGAGCTGTAATTAGTCTCAAGTCCTGGTGATGAACAAACAAAGTCGGCCTCTCCAATGGATGATGTAAAGAAGTTTTTTGGCCCGCATTTAAGCCTCGCCTCCGCAGTCGCTGGAAAATTGCGTATTTGTTGCGTTTCATTCGGTCCATGAACCGCAATTTCGAACAAATCCATTTCATTATCGAGGCCGAGATCAATAATTTTTCATCAATGTTGCTGTCACACACCGTAAAGCCTGAAAACAGAGAAAAACAGAAATTTTGTTAACCAAAACTTTTCACTACGTGAAAAATTGATTGACAGCACAATTACAGGGTGTGCAGACGATAGATGTCTTTGCGCTATTAAATTCAATATTTCGACTCTGCTGAACCAGTGCCAATTAGCAAAGAGGGTTTTTTTTTTTAAACGTACATTTTAACTTAAATCATTACTACATTGAAACTGAAAATTATATTTTCCTGAAGCGGGGAACGCCCGCTGAGTATATTTTTTAAGAAACAAAGATACATCTTTTGAGTTGACTTGTCGAGTGGCAGACCTATTTGTCATCCTTCGGTGGACATCTAAAAATATCAGCGAATTCGTTTTACACTAAATTGGCTGAAGATGTATGACTTTTGAAAAATTTTGTTTTAATTAAGAAAAAGTCCAATTTACTGTCTGGTTACTTTTATGCGACATTTCTTTTGTGATTATTTTTCAATTTTACTGGAATCTTTGACTGAATGTTTCTTCAACAGCTTCACGTGGCTGGGATAATAAATTACTTTTCAGTTGATATGCTTCAATATAATTTATTTATTTTTTCTCGCAAACATGTGGAACAAGAAGAAGTAAAAAAAACCTGCTAAGAAACATAACTTCTGTAGGGTCACGCCAAAAATAAAATAAGCGATTTTAAACAAGTTTATCGACTTCACAAATATGTCTCAACATAATTTTGGAACTTTCTTATACATATAGTATGTTGATTGCTGAGCACGTGTAATATCCTCTAACTATCTCGGATGCGAGGAAATTTTAATTACTTACACAAATTTCATCAAAGTACTGACTACACAATAAAAATAACAATCGGTAAAATGCAAATAAAGAAAATTAAATAATGTGAAAAGTATACGAAGCAACACAAAACCAAGGAATATAAAAAGAACACAAAGAAACTTTAACAAAGCTGACGCGTCATATGATTTCACGATAGATGTAAATCAATGCGATTAAAACAAGAATTAAAAATTCGCGAAATCGATGTGATTGGCTCAACCTTCCCATAATAGTACTCTACAAGAAAAAATGCAGCCAATAAAACCATCACAAATAAATGGCTAAAACGAAAAAATGCACTGTTCCAAAAGAGATAAGCAATATAGGCCAAAACTAAAAATTAATTTTAAATCATATCATTCCAAAGTTATTTTTTCCTAAAAGTAGATAACATTACAAAAATTTTAAAGTATTACATGTCCAAAAAAGCACCACTAGTTTAGTTGCTACGGCCAAAAACGGGGTGAAAAAATAAATTTTTTTGCAAAATTTCTTTGAAAAAACATTTCATAAAGAAAAAAAATATTCTTCGAAATAAAAAAAAATTTGCAGTCTTTTTATATGTTTAATAATTTTTTTTAAATTCGAAAATAAGCAACTTCTAACATAACATAGAATAAAATAAGATGAAAACAAAATCATAAAAAATAATTGTTTTACTTGTTGTATATGTGCATAGTAAATTAATAAAACGCCAATCGCTTAAAGACATCGATTTTAATATTGTTTCGAAATATGGCCATATTATACTTAACATTTTTGTAATTCAATTTTCTACAAGATAGAGGAGGTGACTTTTAAGGTCCCGTACATTTTTTTTAGTTTCATTTTCCCAAAATTGAAAATTTTTCCAAAAAAAACGTATTTTTTTAAGCTTATTTCCCGAAGCAACTAAACTAGTGGTGCTATGGTAACATATAAAAAAAAATAAACTTTGGAAACATTTGATGTAAAATTATATTTTTACTTCTGGTTTGTAATGCTTATCTCTCGAAAGGGTTCATTTATTTTGATTTTTGCCATTTATCTGGAAAATCAGACCTGATCCAGCAAAACCATTTTAATTTTCAGATTCAACAGAAAATTTTACAAATATTTGTAGACTACTGTAATTAGTTTGATGAAAAGTTACCTGAAAAAAGCTGTGATTCCTCAGGGCGCAAGTCGGGGGGTGTTCATCCTAAAATTATAGGGGAATCAATATCAAGGGTCAGGTACATTGCTGGACAGCTCAAGTGGAATTTAGCCAAGGACAGCAGCGAAACACTAGAGGTTCTGTTAGATACTCACTTCTCTTGTTGTATAGATCCGATACCTTCGACAAGCAATGCCGGTATAAAAAGGAGATACAACACCCTCGGAATCATCTCTGAGGATAGGGTCAGCTGAGCAATAAACTCCTTTGATCCAGGTAAGCCACCGGTGCCTGATGCGATAATGTCATTCATGTTTCAAAAAGTAATTGATTTGGTTACTCTCTAGTTGGCGGCGATTTTTGAAAGATGTCTTAGATTAAACCAGGTTGTACCAGATCCCTGGAAACTAACTCGTGTGGTTTTCATTCCCAAAGCTGAGAAATGTGGTCACGCTAAACCAAAAGATTGAGAATTAACCTCCGAGTTGGTAGTCCGGGCGCAAATGGGGGGGGGGTTATGTATGCAAAATGGGGTCCTCTCGGTAACTTGTCATATTTTTATGTTTTTCGGCACGGAGAATCGATTTTTCGAGGTAACCAGGCTAAAAAATGGGTCGTTTTCGAGATATGGCCCGATTTTAGTCAAAATTGGTGCTTTTTCTGAATTTTCCAAAAAAATAAGAAAATTTAAAATTATTAACCAACTTTATGTGAAAGATCTTTTGATTTTAAACAATTTATATCTGTAGCATTTTTTTCCTAAAGTCCTTGGTTTAGCTGTAATTTGCAAAAAAATGCCTCACATTCCTTATAGAGTATTTTAAATGAGATAACTTATATGGGGCGAAATTTCTGTCTGGCATTTTGACTATTTGTGGCGATATCTAACTGTATACTGACTGTGAGAATACTCTTTAACGCGCCATCTACATTTTCTTGTATTATGTTATGTCCATCTGTTCTAAGCAACAAACAAGCAAAAAAGGCGTACGCGGGCTTTCAAAAATCAAAAATTTACACTTAAGATTGCTTTGCCACTCTAAATGATAGATGATTTTAAAGCTGAGATGACACTTTCAGTTGAAAAAATATGAAAACAATTTATGATCAAGTATTGTGTAAAAAACCAAAAAATATTTTTCAAAGTCAAAATTTCTTTTTTAAAAATTTTGTTGTTTGGAAAATTATATTTTTATTCGGAACAGCATGTAACGATCTTTACAAAACACTAAATATCACCGTTCTACTGCAATGATGGCGATAGTAATGATTTTTCAAAAAAGGTATG
This sequence comes from Leptarthrus brevirostris, assembly GCA_964036015.1. Taxonomy (NCBI): domain Eukaryota; kingdom Metazoa; phylum Arthropoda; class Insecta; order Diptera; family Asilidae; genus Leptarthrus; species Leptarthrus brevirostris. Next base: position 6,758,102 of record OZ038371.1, on the reverse strand, counting down.
ATCACGAGAAAAAGTGCAAAAATGCAAATGTTGACCCCTATAACTTTTGCGCAAAATTTTTTTTTTTAAATCCTTTAGCACGATAATTACTTATACCAGTAACAATATTTTGGTGAAGTTTGAACAAATCGGAGACATCGAATTTCTTCACCTGGTACACTTGAGGAATTTTGCCCCACATAAGTTATCTCATTTAAAATACTCATTTTTTGCAAATTACAGCTAAACCAAGGACTTTAGGAAAAAAAAATCCTACAGACATAAATTGTTTAAAATCAAAAGATCTTTCACATAAAGTTGGTTAATAATTTTAAATTTTTTTATTTTTTTTGAAAATTCAGAAAAGCCACCTATTTTGACTAAAATCGGGCCATATCTCGAAAACGACCCATTTTTGAGCTTGGTAACCACGAAAAATCGATTTTCTGTGCCGAAAAACTTAAAATATGACAAGTTACCGAGGGGACCCCAAATTGCATACATAACCCCCCCATTGCGCCCGGACTATGGAACGTATATCATTCAATAAAATGGTAGACAGAGACACATCACAGGGCGGGATTCTTTCGCACCTTGTATGGCTATTAGTCTTAAACGAGATACTACTGAAGCTCGAAAAAGAGGACACAAAAGTGGTCGCGTAAGCCGGTGATTTCGTTATATTAGTATCAGGTAAATTCCTGACCGCGATTAGCGAAGTCACGGAAGGAGCACCAAAGAAACGAAGCTTCTGGGCAGGAACCAAACCACTTAATATAAACTCGCGTAAAACGGAATTGGTACGCTTTTTAAGGAAATACAAGGTACCACCTACATTTAAATCACTAAGTATAGACGGCATGCAGTTCGAACTCGGGCCCCATACTAAATACCTGGGATTTTTTCTACACTGTAAATTGTCTTGGAAGCTCAACAAAAGCTTGCTAAAACAAAGCTTGCCACACATGCAAAATACTCTTAGGCACAAAGTGGGGACTAATGCCCACAAAACGCACTGGGTTTCTACGGCGATTGAGCGACCAATTCTGCAAAATGGAGTTATGGTGTGGTGGCCAGATGAAAAAACTTATCTCTCCAGATTAGGACACGCATAAGGACTGGCAGGGATCGGTATCTCGGGAGCATTCAAATCTACGCCCTCCCATGTTTTATACCTCCTTTATGTGGATCCGTACGATATGAACGCCGAGAAGAGGGCATTGCTGCGTCTTAAGGAATCAAAGTTCCACATTTCAAGCCGAAGCCGTGGCTATACATAATGCTGGCGATAGGCGTCTCAGTGAACATCTACGTGGAAAGCCAAGTACATCTGATAGCTGTGGGGTCAAACGAATTTAAATCTATAAAAATGCTTAACTGCTACAGAGCCGTGTAAAATATCAGCATGAATAGAAAAGTGCAACACTGTTGGGTATCAGGCCACAGAGGTTTAGCTGGGAATGAAGCAGCTAATGAGCTCGCCAAGAAAATAGCTGAATTTGAGGTTCTAAGGCAGTGATGGCCAAACTCACACTACGTAATGTGAGGAATGCTTAAAAGCTAAAAATTTCATTCTGTTTGTTTAATTTAGAACCTTAAAAAATGTTTGCAAAAGGTTGTGTATTTTAAGATATTGTATAATTGCTTACAAAACAAATAGGAAACCGAATACAGCCAAACAAGTGCATATACGAATTTAAAAGCTTAAAAGCTCACTTGCCGGCGGGCATAGGTTTGGACATCACTGTTCTAGAGGCAATTTAAATTCTACCTCTAATACCAGTCGCTCTGAAACACCTCAGTGACGACTAGTTGGACTGTGCGCAGAAAAGAAGGGAAGGGACCAACACGTGTAGAATCACGAAGGTCATGTAAAAAACCAATGATCGTAAGAAAACTGACAGGTTACTCAGGCTAACCAGGACTCAATAGAGATCCCGGAAGAAGTCTATACTGAATACTGCTTCATGGATGTGCATGCGCACAAAATAAATATCTCGTACACCGAACTATGCAGGCATTGTCAGGTACTCGACAAAAAGGAAACAATAGAACATCTCCTGTCAGGTGGGTCAAGCTACCTATGAAAAATTAAAAAAAAAGGAACCGACCAGAGCCAAACAAGTGTATATACGAATTAATAAAAGCTTAAAAGCTCACTTGCCCGCGGTCATAGATTTGGGCCATTAGGAGGCATAGACATAAAGAAAATGTAATTTATACTGTTTACTTTTGCTTTGATATGTGCCGCGCAATTATTTCTAGGTGCGAAATCTTACAACTAAAGGTTTTATCAACGTTGTATGCCGTTTCATATCGAGGCGAAGAGTACCGAAGATCTTTCGTTCGGACAACTGCTGAACTAAAAGGCTTAGCTTCGATCTTGTCCGATGTCACTTTTGAGGATTCTGTAACACTGAAAGGCAGCGAATGGAAATTCATGGTGGAGCAAGCGACATGGTGACGAGATCAGTAAAGGACGGATTGAAAATTACAAAAAAGGGAAAAGAAAGAAAGAATTTACTGTCAATTCGAGACCCATAATTTGCATTATTGATAGCCCCAATAGCTTAGAACCGCTATCGCAAGCACATTTTTTAATTGGCTCCACACCTATTGCAATACCGCCCCCAATTATTCAACAAAATAATATTAACGAAATTCTTATAGGGATCTAACTTTAGTTCCATATCGATAGATCGATTTTTAATCATTCGATCTATCGATTTTCACATCGAGTGTACGTGAATCGATTTATTTATTCCCAATTCCGATTGGAATCGTAATTAAGCGCTAAAACTGAACGAGCCCTTTTTCTTTTCTCGTTACTGTATTACATTATATTGCTCCGTCGAACTGAATACGTCTGCCCACACATGCGCACTGCGCAGTATATAGTAATCTCAGTTCTGGAAACATTGAAGGTTCCGGGTAAAAACTGGCGCTGGTTGAGAACTTCAGCTCCAATTACACACATTTTTACGTTGCTCAACGTGCGTGTAGATGAACGCCTCTATGTTTAGGAAAAGATGCAAGCAAATGCTTAAAATGTTAAAATAAATTGTAATGCTGAAAGTAATTTAATCGGTTTGTTCGATCTATGGATGGATATAGATTTTTTTAAGGCGATTAATCGATCTAAGAAATCGGAGAATAGTTACAGATCGGTCTATACATCTATACAACAAAACGAGAAGCATCCACATCGGTTCAAGTATATCGAAGTTAGCTACCCCCACCCTTTCACTCGAGTTTGGGCCGTGACGCCCCGATGTACGGCCTAGTGTAAGGCGGGGTTGTCTAACCGGTTGAAGATAGATATTATTCTAAAGATTGTACTAAATCGTCTTTGCTTACTCCCTATGTTACCTACTTAACAAAATATACACTTAAACCAATCCAGAGATGACACTTCTATCATCTATAAAAAAGAGCATGGTAATCGAATGAGTCGTTCTCGAGTTATAAGCGCACTAAAGGACAGACAGACAGTCGTTGCCTCTTATAATATATACATATGAGAAGGTATCATCATAATGGCTTTGAAATTGTTACAATAAAATATCTATGACGTTTAATATCTTAAAGTAGAGTTTTTCTTTACGAGTACAGTCAATAATTTTTTTTATCGTTGATATTTTATAGACAGTTTAAGCTAATGGATCAATGGACATAAAATTCACATCAAATCGCTACAATATTCAATCGAATTTTAAAAAACGCTTTTAACTTTAATTCTGACATAAATAGTGTAGTAATTAACTTTCCACAAGTCTTGCATATTTCTGATATAATTTTGAATTTCCCTCATTTCCCCACATTTCGACAATAATTCCTAATGACATAAATACTCAACACTTGTCTATCTTACTTCCTCCATAAGTCTTAATTGATATTTATAATCATCTTAGAAGGCAATCGCCATCTCTTCTGACATTAGTATGTATTCAAAATGATCAATTAGTCAATAAGATTGTTTAATCTACCGATCAGATAGATGCCAGAAAATTATTGGATGAACTTTTTGGGAGATTGCCAGAAATCAGTTTCTATTGTGTTTGCAAGTCTTCTCTATAAACAACTGGCACTAGCGACTAATTGATTCAACGGTATCTATTCTCGAAGACTTCAATTGCGGAATTTAATTTACGAAAAACATTGTTTACAAAACTTCCAATATAATCAAATGGTAAAGCGAAATGAGCTCCTCTCCACAAGGCGTTACTCTGTGGTTTTAAGGAAATAGTTCGCCACTAAGTGCAGGAAAATTCGAATTTAAATTTAATTATTTCCTGAATACTTTTCCTCCAATTTAAGTTTACTTTAAACATTCTAAAATGTGTGACTATGAAGAGATTTTCTCAATCAAAAGTATGAGGGCCATTTTATAATTAAAGAGACAAATTGGCCTGGGGAAAAAATGGTTGGTTGGACAAGTTTGGTACTTTTAGGACTTTGAGTTGGCATCACTGAGATGAGTCCTGTTTATAACCTTAAAATTAAGTTTAACGATGGCAAGTCCACTTGAAAATTTCACATTGTTTGAACAACGTTCTGTGATTCGTTTTTTACTTGCTGAAGGTGAAAACCCAGCTAATATATACTCTAGAATCACTAAACTGTATGGTGAAAGCCAATACTACTCAGGAATGCCTTTGAACAAAGTGAAGCCAACTATGAGAGAGAAACGTCGTGGATCTCAGAGGAGAGGTGTGATTCTCCATCAAGACAACGCACGTCCTCACACTGCTCAACTAACCCGTGAAACCATCAACAAAATAGGCTGGGAGCTACTGCCTCATCCTCCTTACAGTCCCGATTTAGCACCATGTGATTTCCATTTGTTTGGTCCATTGAAGGAGGCATTACCTGGGAAGAAGTTCCAGGATAACGAGGATGTCAAACAATTTGTGGGAAATTGGCTCAAACACCAAGACAAAGAGTTCTTTGCAGCCGGTATAAAAAAGTTAGTAACCCGTTGGAACAAGTGCATAAATGTTGGTGGGGATTATGTTGAAAAGTAGGAAAAGTTTTGTTTTGTAAAAATAAAAGGTTTTTTTCTCAGACCAATTTGTCTCTTTAAGTATTGAATGACCTCGTATAATTGCTAGGTAACGATGAGAGAGCTCTAGTGATATTGATGTAACGATAAGTCTTAAATTTCTGCAAAAATCAAAAATAAATAAACAAACTAAACTTTCATATAACTGGAAGAAAACTATTTATTAGATTTAATTCAATTTCAATTTAACTTAACATACAATTCTAAGGCTTGTCTTAGAGATGAATAATTATACCTTTGTTCTGCCGGTATAGTCTGTAACAATTCTCCTAATAGCTCGTCCAACTTCTGGCCCATAAGTATACTATGCAATTTGGCTAAAACACTGGAAAAGTTGATGTGTAGTAGTCAATTGATTGCTCACTTAGAAACAAACATCCTTCTCACGCAGTGACAATCAGGATATCGTAAATACCGCAGTTGTGAAACGGCCTTGTTAAAAGTAACAAGTGATATACGCTTTGCTGTTGATCAAAATGAAATTTGCTATCTTTGTTTGCTCGATTTTTTCAAAGCATTTGATAGCCTCAATCACAAAAAACTTCTAGAAAAGCTATCGAATAACTTCGGAATCTGCCGTGATGCCATTAGACTAATCTACAGCTTTTTATCAGAACGAACGCAGCAAGTTAAAGTTAATAATTTGCTATCCTCAGCAGCTATTATTAGATGCGGCGTCCCACAAGGATCTATACTTGGTCCGCTGTTTAGTCTATATATTAACGATCTGCCAACTGTCAAACAAGACTGACACATTCACATGTATGCTGATGATGTTCAGCTCTATATGACCAGACCCGTTGGATTGACCGAAGATTGTGCAAGCAGATTGAACGATGAATCGTACTTATAGGTGGTTAAGAAACAACGATTTGAGCTTAAATCCGACAAAATCCAATTATATGATCATTGCTAAGCCGCACACAAATGTCTCGGAATTTCCCTCTATAAGACTGGATCAAATGCCATTGGCTCGCCTTTCTAGGTCTAAAAATCTAGGTATTTGGCTAAATGAGAACATGACATGCTGTGATCACGTCACAGCTTTATTGGGTAAAGTATATGGTACACTCAGAAGAATAGGTCGCTTCATTGCTTCCAATTTCAACCCGAATAAGATTAGTTAAAGCACTCATCTTACCTTTGGTAATAAAAGGTAAGATTCGTTTTTAGCACACCGAAAACCGTAGAATGAGATATTTATTTTGAATTTTTAAATGATGTGAAAATTTGACCATTTGGGGTGGGGGGGGGGGGGGGGGGGTAGGGGGGTGCCAGAGGTTCTGGGGCGAAATCTAAGGGTAATATGTCAGTTCTGACCTCAGATTCGTTTTTAGCACACCGAAAAACGTACCAGAAGGTACTTCACCTTTCTGTATCAGAACTTTTTTTTGTGTGCCTTTGCAAATCGCAATTTTCGATAAGTTATATTTAGCATTTAGCAACGAGGAGGGGCAGCGACGTAAGCCGCTTGTCCCCGGAAATTTACCTCACGGAGCTCCGACGGCCGTGATATTGGATTTTTTATAACAAAACAAATATCCTTGTTTACCATAACTACTCAATAACAACTATAAAAAAATATATATTCGTTCTCCCACAAAAAAATAAAAATATATATAAACACCTGAAAAATGGTGCTCCAAAGTAGAAATCTCCCTTAAAAGTCTAAAATTTATTTGAACTACACACGAGAAGAACCTTTTTATATTCCCGGCAAGCTAAATCGAGTTAAGTTTCCGCTGTGAGAAAAAAGAGTACTCAACTCGTTTTTGCTCGCACAGTTTTTTATACGACTTTTGTTCGGTTTTCAGTTTTCACTCTCAGATTGATTAGACATTCCATTTTCTACAAGACATTATGTGCGAATGTTAAAATAATTAATAGAAGAATTTTGCGTTTGAAAAGGGCACAAATGCAATTTCTTAGAACTTTCGGTTAGCAAGGACAGCCTAGACATCATCGGGTTGAACCGCAAGTAGATAACAAATTCGTAAAGGTAACTTTAAATTACCCAAATTGTGCTCATATAGCAATCTTAAAATTTCTAACACGAAATTGTTTATGTGGGAGGATATTTCCTAAGCCTCCTCTTGAACTCTCTCAAAACAAGTCGCATAACAAACGAACCCCAACTAACTCAGGTTACGTATTTCTTATGTTCGGTCGACCCCATTTCCAATGTCAATGATGAGTGTGAAATACAAGCCCCGGCGTTCTCATCTCGTCTCAAGATCTTAATATCGACAACAAAATGGAGATGCATAAACTGTGAACACCTTATAAGCAAGAAAAAAAGGTGCTTAATCATGTTATGTCACAGTGAAGACGTTTCGAAATATAACACCAAATTAGAAGCAATGTAATCGAGACAGGGTGTTATGTAACGTGCGGTTTTATTTCAAGTGATATCATTGAAGGAGTACTTTAAAGAAAATGTCGCCGCAACTGGATTTCGTGGTTTTTTACTCAAAACAAAGTAATGAACTTATGCTAATTAAAATCAAACAAATTATATTGAAGCTGGTCTAATTGGTGGTACGGCAAAGAGTTCTTAATTAAAATAATATTTGGAAACAGTCGGCGTTCGTGAGTATGTTCGGTGTTAAAGAGACCACAATCAAGCCCACGTAATGTCCGTGAAAGTTAAGTTTAATGAGGTTCCACTTAAAATCGGAAAATGAAATCTTCTTTCGAAAAGGAAAAATAAACAAATTCATTAGGCTTCTGAAAATGGTACAAGTGCTTTGCGGAACGAATTTGGATTTTTAAAAACTTTTTGTATAATTTCTCAGTCTGTAGGAAAATACACGGATTAAGACTAAGTGTGCAAAGGAGCAACAAATTCGTACCAAGTCAATTTTTAATTATTTTCGAATAAATTTAGTAGAATAAACTAAATTGACTAAAGTTTACTTTCTAAGAACGATGCAATTAATGCAAACATCTTAGCACCTCATGTTTCAGAGTTTCTTGTCACTAAAGCTGTAAAAAACAATTTCACATGAGGTCAAATCTGGCGAACCCGGCCTTATTGTTTTATTTTCTGAAGAGCGAATTTAGCATCTTATATGAGTATAACAAATTTCAACCAGCTAATAGTAGTCTTACATTTCCAACGCGAAACACTTAAATAGTGAGCTGGAAAACGAAATTAAGGGAACCAACGTAAGCATACTGTTTTGACAAATTGTGTCTAACACGACTCTTTTCTAATTTGGGAAATATATGATCTGGACATGTCGTTGTAAATATTTTGTTGTTTGTAAATGATGGGCTGAGAGTAAAAATGACCCATCTATAAAGTCCGAGCAAAAGAGGCATGGAAAATGTTCTGCGCGAAAACGAACCGCGTGAGATTCTGGGCAGAAACGAAACAGAGAAAAACTCCGGGCAAAAAAGACTTAACTAAAAAAAGTAATGCAAAGTTAATGCAGTTAAGTCGCTTTGGCTCGGAGTTTTTCTCTGATTCGTTTTTGCCTGGAAACTCACGCGGTTCGTTTTTGGGCGGAACATTTTCCGAACCACAGTTGCTCAGATCTTGTAGATAGGTCATATTTACTCTCATTATAATGCGATTCCCACTCTTTTTCGTGTGAAATAATAATTATGTTTTTGTGCACATAAATGAGAGGCTCCTTGTAAATTTATAGAAGACTATACAGTTGTTCGATTTTTGTTTTCTGATCTGCTAAATAATTTTCTCTTTGAAATAATATTTTATAAGATTTAGCTAAATACTCATCACTTTGAACAACGTCTAGAAAAAAACCTAATGTTCTACTTGATGCAGAATCAGACAAGACTTGTGATTCTTCTGCAGAAGATTCTGAAATCTCATAATCTGATGAAGAGTCAGATGATGATAATGCAACTCAAGATTTTAATTCAGATACCGAAGTGAAAGCACCTCCTCCAAATAGAATGGAAACGAATCCCACCAAATAATCCAATTTATGCATCCCGTTTTCCTTTTACGGGTAAAAACCCGGCAGGAATTACTATTCCTATTGATGGGAAGTGGACAGAATGGGATTATGTGAAACTGTTTTTGGATGAGAACTTTTTATCACGGAAACCAATCACTATGCCGAACAATATATCAGAAAAAATATACTAAAGAAAGCCAAAGACAAAAACGTGGTTGGTATCAATTCACAGTAGTAGTAGTAGTAGAATATTGAGCTTTTACAGCTATACTTATACATCAAACTATTATTGTAGTGCCCCAAAAACGTTGCGATTGGACAAAAAATAATACTTTGCAAGAAGTATTGTCTATGAAGAAATTCGAAAAAAATAAGAAAATTTATGTATTCTTGTAATAATGAAAATTATAATGCTTTTGAATATGATAAACCAAAATTGCAAAAGATATGGGAAGTTTACAAACCTATGGTTAGTAATTTTGAAAAAAATTATATTCTTGAGAGAGACGTTTCTATTGACAATTTGATGCCTTCTAAACAAAATCTTTCTTTATACTCAAGAAACCTGTCAGGTTTGGGATTAAATTTTATCAGCTTTGTGTTATGGAATCATGGTACATAGTCAAAAGCATTATATACACCGGTAAAGATGCCGAAGAAAACGAAGTCTATGAAGAATGTGGTGTCACTGCATTAATTCACCAAATTTTTTCGAATTAAAGGTACTTATAACCAAACAGACTGACGTTTATGGCACTGTTAGAACCACTTCAAAAGATATAAAAAAATTTCAAAACTAAAATTGAAAAAGGCTGAAGCCGTTAGTAGAAAGAAAGTCTCGTAGTCCTAAATTGACGTGATAATAGGTGAGGTGAGGATAGGGGTAAGGACTGAAACCTAACTGCGTGGACCGATTTGGATGTATAAAGTGCTTATGATAAAAAAACTTTGGTCTTAGGGTTTGTTGGTGGGGAGAGAGGTAATCTAACTTCGTAACGTGTGCACCGATTTGGATGATGCTTCTTTTGATGTGTAGAATATGTTGCCCCACTGATACGACGACAAAAATTTATCAGATGTGGTGGTGTTCGGAGGAGGCGATAGCCAATTTCTTAATTCAGACACCTATTTGGAAGATTCTTCTTTGTTGTGTACAGTATGATCCGCCATTGCTACTCTATGGAAAAATTTTGTCCTGGGGGGTAACCTAACTTTGTAACGCATGTCTATTTCTATTCTGACAGAAATTGTGCCTTGTGGTGAGAGTTGTAGGGTGGGCGCCGCCTAGCTTCATAAAGCATAGACCGATTTTGATTCGGTTGTACAGAATACGTTTCCTGATAGATAAATGATAACAATTTTGTACCTGGAGTGATAACGATGATTCTCTGACTACGGTAATTCTCTCTTCCGGAATAGAGTTTGGTGGCGCACTAGGATCATGCTAAGAATTTTTAAAGTGAGGGTATTGAAGGGTGACTCAGTAGAAAGTCTAAAAAGTCCGTAAATAGTCACCGAAATGATGCGCTCCAAAAGTACCGAGAGCAAATTAAACTCTACTTTACAAGAACGAAAACTTTAATCGCGTTTTTCTCAAAACGTATTTTACCGCGCCTTGGAATATAACTTAAAAAGTAATAAAGCAATCAACTTGAAATGTTGCACAGATATTCTTTAACTTATTGGCCTTTGCACAAACCCAATATTTTTTTACTAATTGTTATAATAAATATTGTTTTTAACGATTTGTTTACAAAAAAAAGTCTTTTATCTTTTTGTCCTAAAATTTGTATTTATTTTTGTTAAATAAAGGTTCATACAAAGCGGAGTGAGTTATATTACTGAAAAAAATTTGGTTCGTTGATTTCAGTTAACTTCAATGACCTGGACGTTCCAAGGCTCAAACTTGAGGAGTCAAGTTTGATCAGCTGTTTTGGCGCCATTTGGTTTTCTCACTACTGAAAAAAATTGTGTGTATACAAAATTATTATGTAGTTTCATTCATAGCAATAAATGCTCTTAGATTTTGGTAAAAAAATTATTTAAAAATCTAGAGTAGGTTCCCCCTACGCCGCGGCCACTGGGGCTATTGTGCTAACCCTCTCAACTCCTTATAGTAAGCCGGTCCCTCCGAAGAAGTTCAACAGCACCCGCAGTTGGCAGTCATTCAGCCCGCTCCGTACCAGGGTTGGTTTCCCGAATAGGCTAAATCTGCTCCTGGCTACTGCAGGGCATTCACATAGCACATGTAATGGGGTCTCATCCTCCTCCTTCCTTAGCTGACAGTGGTCGGTAAGTAGACCTGCCAGGCTCCCCCTTTAATGTCATTAGAATATTTGTGCCCCGATATTGCTGTAATTAATGTGACGTAGGTGCGGCATCTTATTTTGAAATTTATCATACAAGAAAAGAGTTCTAATTCTCACATACAGGATAATTTCACTAGCTGTTTTATAAATAATTAAAATGAAAATTAAATAAAAATTAAATATACAAAAAAATCAGAAATAAAAATGCAACAAAAAAATACCAAAAAATATTAGAAGAGAAAAATAAAAAAACGAAAAAATAAAAAATTATAAAATAAAAATATGAATAAAAGTGAAAAAATATAAAAACTTTAAAATTGGATGTAAAATCCCATGGATAAGAAATTCCAAATATTCAGATTCATGATCAACGAGCCCAATGAGTAATATGTCACTGCCTATAGTCTCCACATTCTAATAGATTTTTCGTATTTTGAAATCCGCCATCTGAATTTAGGAATTTCCGAATTTCGACTAGGAGCCCTCGTTTTCAAATTTTTATAAATTCCTGGGATTCAGCATCGGATTTGACATCATGGATTTCAGAATGACAAATTTCAGCGGCCCCAAAACCTCCGAGTTATGCATTTTGATTGGATTTAAAAAATTTCTAAAAGTTTATTTTGAGTTTATAAATTCAAATACTTTTACAATATTTTTTGATTTTTTATTAACTTTCACTTGAAAGTTCGAAAAGAAATTATCATTTTTATCATGTTTAAATTTTGGTCTACTTCATTTGAAAGTTACATCGATAAGTTTCATTTGCGAGGCTGGAAGGGCCATTAAAGTACATGCATCAAAAGTTATATAAGGAAATGTCATTTTGAAACAACGTAGTTTCGACGATATATCTTGGGATTGCATGCAGGTAGTTTAGACTATGATGGAAATATAATAAAGTGGTATCGGCGGGAACGCACGTTAGGAATACTTAATTTAGAAGCGTATTTAATCAAAAATTTAACATCGGATTTAACACACTATAATCGGACAAATGCTCCACCTGTTTAATTAACTATATTTGGAGAAGCTTAAAAATGAAAAGAAGCAGAACAGGAGAAACGATTTAATGATCTAGATGCCAGTCAATAAATTGCGATTAAAAACATTTTTAGAATACACAGGATAAAAGAAACGTACAATGGTTTTGCTTTCATTCGACTGTCAGAAAAATATGGTACTCTCCAGGATTACCCGATCAGGTAACTGATTACACTATTCAGCTTTATTTATAAAACTTTTATATGTATAGTGAAAAGATCCTCGAAATCTAAACTAACACCGGATAAAATAAAAATTTAACTGAATATACATTATATTTTACTTGAATTTTGATAACGCTCTGTTTGTCTACCATATGAAATGAATTTTATCATAATTTCGCACAAAACCAAACCATGAGCATGTTAGTAATAAGCAAGAAGCTGAAAATCTCACCTACGCTGTTTTTACAAATGTCTACAAACAGTAAATGTACGAATATCTTATATCACATTTAAGTTAAAATGACGAAAGAAGTTTCATTACATCTGCAAGGTGAGGTGCATACAATTTTACCTTTATAGTTTCTGTCTGTTGGCCGTCCATCTTAGACCTATTAAGATGAAATTTGATATAAGGACGCTAATTGATGACCCAAAAGCAGGGTTGATGTGATTTTTAGAGAAATAGAGTGAAAAGTGTACTGAAATATATTTTTTTTACTTGCACCAATTAGTGAAGTGTCTTGAGGTAGGACTTCTAAAATGCAACAAAAAGTGTTTTAGGACCTTTCAATTATAACTCTTCAATCACAATGTCTTCGCCAAGTCGTTACTAAAGCGCGAATACGTACTTATCTCACCACTTGAACTCTTCATACTTCCCGGAAAGTTAATACAATCGAGAAATGTTCGCCTAAAGACTTAACTGATTTTCGACCAATAATGATTTTATTCTTCTTAAATAAGGAATTTGAGAGGTTTATATTCTGACAAATTTCAAGCATTTGTCATCTCAGCAATTGGGGTTTCGTGCGCAGCACAGCTGTAAGACAGTGTTAGCTAAAATTAGCTCGGATTTTCGTGCAGCTCTTAGTGATGATAAATTCGCTATATTGGTGTTGATAGATTTCTCCAAATCATTTGATTCTGTTCACCATCCACGACTTTTGTCTAAATTGAGTCATAATTTAATATTTTCCAGTTCTGAACAAAACCTTGTAGGCAATTTGTTACCGAAAAGACAACAATTGATCACATTCAACAAAATGTTATCTAACAAAGGAATTCTTCAAGGGTCAATCCTCGGGCCATTATTCTTCCTCCTCAATATTAATGATTTGGTTCAGGTTATTGAATATTCCCCCGTTGATATCGATATCAAGAATTTTGGATTTGATCAATTGGAGCTTTCGCTGAATGATAACTATCTAAGTTATGTTAATAAAGTTAAGAATCTAGAATTTTTATGAAATCTCATTTGAAATGCTCATTAGCTCACAATAGATGTAAATTTATGGGGGTTTCAGAATGTTATGGCCAGGCATGTGTACCATTATCCATATTTCACCTATGACAGTCTCGTATACCCTAAAATTGATTCGTTTTGTGCAAGGAATCTCAAGGAAGACTTCAATGAATATTTTGGTTATATTCATGGCTTACACGTCACATTAGCTCATTCCTATTGTCACTACTGGGCTGCACTTTGGACACTTATTTAAGGTAATTTAATATCATAAGAACTGCCCATGCTCTCTATGTACTTGCATGTTTAGCTGCTAACAATCTGCAAGACACTTGCATGTTTAGCTGCTTACAATCTGCAAGACACTATAATTTACGTTATAGAGGGCCCTTTCCCTTACATAGACTGCAGCACTTTTAAACATTATGTTTGTATATTTCTTTCTTAATTTAACTTTAAATATGACATTTTCGTATATTAATGTAATTTGTTATTTTAGGAGGATGTACTAGTACAAGATTGTAAATATTTTGTACTGATTTACTTATAATAAATTAATTTGAATAGAATTGAATATTTCCCGATTGGTCTATTACGATAATTATTAATAGCCCATTCAAGGTAAAAACAGCAAAATAATTGTATTGGCTTAAACTAAAATAATGTTTATTTGTGTCCGTGGGTAACCTTCAAGTGAAAAGTCCACAAAATTTATTTGAGTTCAGGCAAAATTGTATTCATAGCTTTACCATTTATAGCAACTGAACTGAAAGCACCTTCCAAAAAGCCCTGAATGTTGTCAATTCTTAAGTTTCAAAAACCCTCAAAGCCATTTACTGAAATGGGCTCAGTAACTAAAACTCTTCGTTATTCATTTGCAACACCTGGCACAGGTATGGACAGAGATTATTACATTCATTAATCATTTTTCAGAGGTTAACAGCATGGGAGCAGGCAGAAAATTGTTGTTATTATTTTTAGACACCACGTGAATTGGTTACAAGATGTCAACAATCACCACTTTAAATAATTCGATGTTTTTGCATAGTTTAGAATTTCCTTGTCGAGGTTTGCATTTGCTTAGAGATAGAGTCTAATTGCGAAATGAGTTTTTAAAGACGTCGTTCGCCATCGAAGAGTTCTTTGCAAAACACCAAATAATTGACGAGACGAGTGATATGTGGGCTGCCTTTCATTAATATAATTTTTCTCGGGTCAAATGATTTATTCAAATGAGTGATTTAGGATGAAAGGTAGAATTTTAACTAACGCAAATGGCTCATTAAAAACGCGTTAATCTTAGAAAAATATTAAATCGTTGAAAGCAATTTGAGATACTTTTATAAATAACTAAGCACTGAGAATAGAAGCTAATCATGCATATGAATAATGGGAGATCGTAAAATGAGGAATTATTATCGTTAACCGCAGTGGTCATATGAACTTTAGACTTCTTTCAGAAAAACTTAATTACCTTTTGATTTTTCTCTCTATTAGAAGTGCTCAAGAGGAGGTACAAACTACAAAGTTTCACTTGCACGTTTTCTGTACTCATGCATGTTTTATTACTGAATATCATGATTTAAAGTAAACTGATTTCGAATGTTGCCAAATTAAGCAAAAAAACCATTTTTAGTGGTACTAGAAAATTGTAAAAGTGCCAAAATAGTTTGGAAAAGTAAAAGGAAAAAAACAATAAAAAAAAACCAAAAAAGCAAGTGTTTTTCTGACAAAAATGTTGAGTGGTTTGGAAAAATTTACATGCAAAATCAGCGTTCACTAGAAATGCTCTCAATTATAAAATTCCTTTTTTAGCTTCATACCTCGAATACGTTTTGAAAGGCTTTAAATATGATATAAATTTTTGACGTAAAACACTTCCTTTCCCGACTGTATATGGGGTTAAATGGTGTCAAGAAAATGTGTCACACTTTCAGAGATCATATATCCTAAGGTAATAATCGTAGAATAATAAAGTAGACGCCAGTTTCAACCCTTCACCTTACAGCCCTTAAATACGAAAGGTTTAAAACCGAAAAATTATGTACAATTCTAAATGATTCAGTGTGAGCGTTTCTAGAAGAGTCGCGAACCGCCACATGTCTTGAAGCAGTGTTGCATAGTACTCTTTAAACTAGAGAGATCTTTCAATTACCGAAACCACAACGTACAGTGCCGGTTCAAACGCTTCCCTTTAGTATATGCATGCTGGATTTTTTTTTATGTGATAGCCCTGCCTTACCTCTGTTATGTACACATCCAGTAGACTATCTAGCACTTTGAGCATGAAAGATGATTGGTCTGTAATCTTTTGCTGCCGAATGGCTCGCTTTGCCCGCTTTCGAAATAAAGATTACCCTCACTTTTCGCAAGGTATATATCCTAGCCAGATACAGCTTCTGTATAACCACTCCAGTAATGTGCCTTAGTGCCTCCTGTACCATAACTTTCCTTAACCCATGAACTTCCGGGGACTATAGTTCTTTCGCTAACTATGAACTTTATAAGGTCGCAATCCCCGTCAACTTCAGGGCCTACAAAAGTATTCTCTGATTTTGGGTAACGTCCCCATTCCCCTGAAAGTCAGTATCGAGGAGTGCATCTATCAGCTCCTCTTTTGTGTTAGTCTAGACTCCAATTTCCCTTCTTATTGAAGACGGAATGGGCAGGTCTTTCGACAAGACCCTTATAGGTCAGGGTGCCTTGCCTATGCACTTTCGCCTCAATATATTATTTGCACGGTTAATCTCGAACCGATACTTGACACGCCTTACACCTTGATTTCGGTTCCAAAGAGTTTCAGCGGTCTAAGGTCTAAACTCTTCTTTTTTTAGGGTGAAAGCTATCTGATCCGCATTATTTGCATTTATGAAGAGCACCTGTCCCTGGAACCACAGCTCCATCAATCCGAAGGATCTCCTCATAATGTCTGCTGTGCAGTCCTTGGCATATACTACATTAGAGATCGCTATCGAATTTGCGTAACAGTAAGTCAACAGTTGTATTTTACAGTAGGGGTGATAAAACTGTCGCTGCAGACTCTTACTCATAGTTTTGTCTCACCTCTCCACATATTAACCACTCTATGTTTTAGCGTATCGCCAATCCACTTGTATATTTGGATTTACGCAACGCCTTCTGAGAGTAGTTTCCAGTTTTCGAAGTGTATTTGATCGAAAGCTCCTCTCTCTTGTTCTGCTATGCGCACAACCTAGTGTATTTTTGTAGATCCACCTACAGGGTAAGCTTCCTAGTTTCTTTTAGCTTCGTGGCTCCTTTTAAATTGTCTCTCTTTGATATGATAAACCATGATCGTTCTCACTGTTTTTGATAGGAAGGTTGTCAGACTCACCTGTCTAAAAGACTTTGTCTCAATATAGTCTTTTTTCTTCGGCTTCGGACCGGTCAAAAGACTTAATTGCACGTTTTACTCCATCTAACATCCTGATCCCTTATAGTCTAGAAGATAACGTGCAAATCTTCAATTAAAGATTACCTTCTGCCAGTTGGTAATCGAAGAGACCATATATGTAAATACAGAGCGCGGGCAGACGAAACCTCTTGGTCAGCGGACGGTAATTTTCGTCGAGACGTTTTTAGTACTGTGATGTATTGGCAAACATTTCTATCGGTCACTTTGCGTTCAAAGAGCTAAAAAGGGAACCACAATTTACCAAAAAAGTTAAAATCGTAAAAACACGGATGACCAGCCAGCTTATGGTATTCAGGGAATTCAGAAATCCTAACCCTAGCTGGTAGACATTTTTGCCAATATTTTACCCCTCCCCCCATTCGAATCCACCTTTAAAGTGTTTTAATTGGTAATTTTTGCAAATTGAAAGCTCGCAAATAACTTATTTCAATAAAAGTTGGCAGAACTGTCTGCCAGCTAAGGTTAGGGTTTTTAGCGCCTTTTGATTTTTGATTTTTTAATAACGAATACATAAACACAATTTTTGAATCTTGACTCAACTTTTCTGATTTAATAAAATGTGTTGGAAGCGTATTGTAAAACGCAAAATTCAACATCTTTTTATAGATTGTAATTTTCTATAATACACCTACTTGCCGACTGAGTGAAATGTCACTTTATTCAGTCACTCAAATTTGTGAATAAAGGAATCTGCAGATTAATTTCTCTTTTGTAGTATATATATTGAAACGCCATGTAAATCCTCCTCCATTTGAATGAAAGGGCTTCTCTGAATGTAATTCGTTTTTGATAAGTTCAAAATGTCATGGCAAAGGTTATAAATAGCACTGTAAAACTTGAATCAAATTTTCCGTAAATACGAGTTTGTTCACGTTTCTATTTTAGAACAGTATCTTTTTGCACTCAAAACGCAATCAGTTCATGTCTTCTTATGTTGCCGAAAAGCAAACTTTACTGATTCAAGAACTTCCGGGAAATACTTTTAACAAATGTCTTTCGCATGGTTGCATATATTCTATTCAAAGAAACATTCGTTTCCTGAAAATTTAATGAGAAATTCTCCGAAAATACTTCTAAAACTTTGTTTTAGATTGAATATCAATAAATGTAAAATTATTTCAATTAAGATAGCTGTTACCCTGTAGATTTTGATAAAATGTTAAACTAAATTTAAACTTTTGTCTTTAAAATTAGTTTAGGAACAATCCCATAGAATAACTCAACCCATTCAAAACCCAGGGCTTTTCGAAATATGGTGCCCAGAGGTTAAAACTTTTTGTTTGGTTATCGTCATTACACATGGAGTACAATCGCACTTTCGGCTAGGTACTGAATTACACACTCAGTGTATAATTGGTTTTAAATGGGTTAAGACGTCCTGGCAAAGGATATATTGGCTTTCAAATTCTGTTTACTTTAAATTTTGTCCCAGTGATATCAGTATAGGAACGAGAAATAGTCTAGTATAACGTAAAAAAGTAAAAGTAAGTGAAATATAATAAAAAAGTAAAAGTAAGTGAAATATAATAATTGATGGATAGAAAAAAGTACACTCCTGGTCAAAAGTTTGATGCACTTTAGCGTTAGTTTGGTTTTCCTTAAATTCGTTATTTAAAAATTCCCTGAATCCCTGAATTTTCATCTGAAACAGCAACTTAACATTAAAGCAACTCAAAATTATTCTATCTATGCTTTTGAATTTTGGTACAAATAGTATGTTTAGTTCGAAAATGTCGCTTATTTCCGACCAAGTAATTTCCACCCTACTAAAAAATTTTAATTAGACAGTGCTATGCTATTTTTGCAAGACCTTCACGGAATGATTTGGAATTGATAAGGGAATTGAACACGGTGGGCTATTTATTAGTGTTGCACAACTCGATCCTAGCTTAAAATTTAAATTAGACTTACTTCCATTTCAATAGGTATATGTATCTCTTTCTCCCTCTCTTTAGTTTCCATAATGCTTCGTGGGGCGGGATAAATTCACCCGATTCCAGACAACTATTGCAAGTTGACCTACAATTTAAACTGCATTCCTAACCACCGACATTTTTTTCTGTAACCCCCAGCTTTTGCAGTAACGAATACGAGCACTTCTCAATGGGTTTTGTAAACGAAAGAGCAAAAGTCGACGATGTAGTCAGAGAATCAAACTCCGAAAGAAGAGACAGTGAAAGTCCTAGCATTATTAACGCACAGGATATTACTGGTGATATTTTGAGTTTGACGAGTGATCTTACGCTAAACATAGACGACTCTGATGGTCAACACAAACGTAGATGTAGATCCCAAGGAACTATTCACAGGAAAGGAAAAGAGACAAATAACGAAAAGGAAATTTAACGAAAATGTGAGGTTAGAAAAAAATTAACTGATCAAAAAACTAAAACTGACAAGAAACTAAAAGAAAAAAAAGGGAGAAAAATTCTAAAAAAAGTAAAAATAAGAAAGCGAACAAAGAAAAGAAAGAAAATCAGAACCACCTTGCATGTCTAATAATTGCAAAAAATCTGCCTTACGAAGCTGTCACATTTTTCCCTATATTCAGGGGGAAAACTGTTTAATCGTTTTTGGTCTGATATATCCTGGGATCAGAAAAAGGTGTACATTCAATCTGTCATTAAAGCGGTCTCTGTAAAGAGACGATGTGCAACTAATAGTGAAATTTCACGGAGAGAAGTAACGAAAGACTATTTTATACCTAACAGTTTTGGTCAAAAGGTTCAGGTGTATCAAATATTCTTTTTAAACACGTTTGGTCTAAATAATAAAATGATCCGGAACTAGATGTCGCAAACGCTAAATGAAATGTTTGTATCCACGGAAATGTCGAACGAGCGATGAAAGTTACGATTAGCCACCTGCATTTCTCCAAATATCCAAAAGGAAGATTTGGCCAAATTTCTGGATAGTCTGCCAAAACTCCCATCTCCTTTTTGTGGACAAAGTTCTGGCAAATTATACGTCGAACCGTCATTCGCTGATAATAAAGCATCAAGGTACAGAGAATACATCAAACGGTGCCAAAGTGAATCAATATCTGAATATTTTCCAAAATAGCGAAAAAAAATTTAGGATTCCACCAAACTGCCAAAGAAGGATCAGTGCTATGATTACTCGCTTCGCTTTTAAAACGGGAAATTTATCGGAACAAAATTACAATGCACACATTACAAGGTAGATCAATGCTAGAGCAGAAAAGGAAGTAGAAAAATAGCGCTTAGCGAGGAAAGAGTGCTTTGTATTGACACATTACTTGCAAGCTATCAAAGTTTGTTAAATGTTGCACGCTTCGGCTTTATATTACAAAACAAAACTTTGCTGTTATATATATTCAGGTTGCTGTTGGTTTACAGAAAGTGAAGCCGATTTAAATGCTTCAACTTTTGCAACCTGTATTATTGACTACCTTCAAGATGTGTTTCAAGATGATAAACCAATTATAATTTGGAGCGACAGCTTTGGATATCAGAACAAGAACTCCACACTGGCAAATGCATTTTCGTCATTTAGCGCCGAAAAGAAGGTAGTTTAGTTCGGACTGATTCTGTCATGACGACCTTTGGATATAAACATCGAACTACGATCGAGCCATAGAACGTCAGAACTCTGTGGGATGAGTGTGGATGGAATGGGAAATAGTCCAGTACAAAATAAATGTTTTACGGTTAAGCGAAATTAGATCGAGAGAAAGTAGAGAGTTTACATCACGCACATTTAAAACCGTGCTGCTATCTCTGGCCAGAAAGAATTGGATGCACTTCGTAGTTTAAGGCTTGTCAAGCTTACCCGCCAAACACTACTGGACTGATCACCAATATCCGAATTATCATCGCCAGATTCCGAACCAGGGTACGTAACATCCTAATAATTCAATAATAAGCGCCGTCCAAGCAAACTGATATAACAACTAAGGAGGCTTTCTACCAGCTCCTTGGCGACCCCTTTGATTAGGCTCCTAAAGATGATATAAAAATAGTCAACGCTAAGATTGGCTCTAACAACATCGGCATGGAACATGTAATAGGGAAATTTGGACTCGGAAACTGAGGCCAACATTAACATCAGAACTTTGACAAAATTGTAGTAGGAAGACGCAATTGAGCCGATGGACCTCGGTGAGGCCTCAGGGATTGATGGAACCAGTGGCACTCAAGGTGTATCCTATTGCTACGGCTGATATTCTCTTTTCCGTAATTCAGGAATTTTGGAAAACCGCGACCTATCCCACTAAATGGAGAAATTGCGTAATTGTGCAGATTCCCAGAAAATGTGACCTGAGGAGTTGTGGCAATTGGTGCGGTATCTGTCTTTCAACTGCAGTCTCTAAATTGATGACAGCAGTGATATCAATTCGAATCAAGCAAACAACCGAGTACACTCTAATTGATGAACAGGCAGGCTTTCATGAGCATCTCTCTTGCAGCGATCACATCAATTTCTTCCGATTTTGAGAAAACGTTTGACAGCGTTGATCGCAGCTTTCGTAGTAGAGGCGTCCCAGGAAAATTATCACCTTCATAAAGGAGACATACTCAGGAGCCCAATCTCACATCCTATAAGGGGAAAACTGTCGGAGCCCCGAACAGGGCTAGTCGTCATTGTTGCTGTATTCTGCACTGCCTCTCGCGAGGTATTAGATGAAAACTTTTTACCCAGCTTACGCACCTGGACTATGCCGACGATATATCCACCCAGAAGAGTCATGTAGCATTAATGTCCGAAGCCCTGAGTAGAGAAAGTCGCAGAGCAAGGCTTAAGATCAATGCTGCTAAAACAAAACTTATAAGCATGGACTCCAGGAGACAAAATAAAATTTATCTGGAAGAGCAGCAAATAAAGCAAGTGATAAATTTTCCTATCTCGGAAGCTTAAATACAGCAGACGGCGATGCTGAAGTTGATGTACAGGCTCGCATCAATAAGGCTCAAGTTGCATTATCTATTCTTGCTGAGATCTGGCGCAATATCAACATCTCCAAAGACACAAGCCTCTGGGTCTTCGAATCGAATGTAAAATCAGTTCTGTTGTATGGATGTTCGACATGAAAAGTGACCTGTCTGACTTTTTTACGAATATTTGCAATTTCAAATTTTGAAAACCCCGGTACACGAGGACTATTCTTGGTAGTACAAATCCACCTTGGTTCCATGATTTTGGCTTGGAGAAAAATAGTAGCGAATATGAAAAAAAGATACCTTAAAATCCCATTGGCTTAAACCGGACCCTTTGGCTTAAATCGGTCTATTTTGTGTTTGTGTAAGTCCGCCATTGTCAATCCGCCATTTTGTATGTTGAAAAAATAACGTAAAATTCAAAACAAGTGATTTCAAGTGATTGGTACACAACGTTCGGATTCAATTTGACTGCTTTTACAGTTTTTTCGCGCACTCTGAATGCTATAGTCTAAAGTTTTATACTTTTTTTTGGATTCAAATGGTCTAAAGTTTTATACTTTTTTAGATTCAAATGGTCTAAAGTTTTATACTTTTTTAGATTCAAATTTTTTAGGCAACAGATGACTGTATTTTCTGAACCAGACTCTTATCCATTAAATTATTATCGCGCTCACTTGACATTTCCAAGTTTTCTTTATTAAATTATCACTTATGACCCTTCTACTCTAGACCGTTTTCTCTCTATAGTCTAGACCCCTCAATTAATACTAAATAGTCGACTTAATTATTTTCTACAAATTTGTTTTTCAGATTGTCATACTTGCATAAAAATAAAACCTTTTTCGATATGAATTAACCTGAAATAGTAATAACTTACCGCAACTTTTCTCTTAATTGCGCTAAGTTTATCTTGAGCTGCAGCCAATTCTGCATTAGCCTGAGCCAAAGCCTTTCTTTTTGGTTCAACATCACAAAAGACTTCGTAGAATCTTATAATGTTAATAACCCATGCACACAGTCCGGCCGCAGCCCCTGATTTTGACCGAATAAATTCAGGTTCAAATTCAGCATCTCTTAAGTATGGCTGAATAGCCTTTATGATTTCCGGATGAATATTTTCTTTGTCATAATTAATTAAGGCATCTAAGAAGGAGTCAACTTTGGCCATCGTAAGTTTTGCGGCTTTCCAGCTTCTTTCCTTGGGTACCTTTCCGTTTGGAGCTAGTAACACCATGACAGCAGCTGTAACATTAGTTACAGCCCCGGGAGGAGATCCAAATGATTTCAGCTCAGTAAGATTGGCCTTATTTTAAGTGTTTAAAGCTTCTTGAGCAGCTACTAGAGCAGGCTCTTCCTTTAACAAATCTTCTTCGCAATCCTTTTGTTTTTTAGATACTTCATCAGCAATTATTGCCACTTTCATTTCTTCTTCGTCTGCAACAGTTTTTTATCGTACCACCTTTTCAGTTTCAACACCAACAATTTCGATGAGCGCATCCGCTGCGTCATTTTTCTCCTTAAGTTCAATCTCTTGTTCGGCAAGTTTTTCCGGCGGCTCAAAAATAAATCAATTTATGTTCCCAACGATTACTGCGAGTATACCAAAAAAGCTAGACAAAACCCTTTTCCCCCCATGAAGTAAAACGAATCGGTTACGATATGATAGTCCCATCCCGTTATGATAGTCCCATCAAAATAAAATTTACGAAGTGGACTTTTGCAGCAATTGAAAAGTGTCATCCCACAAGACAATCACAGCTTCTACGACAATTTGGACCACAAGGACAATAACAACTGAACTTTCATTTATCCTTTTAATTTTTGTTTTAATTAAAAATTTTAACGTTTGTTTTTTTATACAGGGTGTCCGGAAAATGTGTAGGAAACGCCAATGGATTCTTTGAAGAAGCCTGATCCAAATGTTCTTCCATACCTCCCGCCCCTAAAATGAAACCTTCTCCTTCAAAATCGCGTATGAAAATTTTGGTTCCTTCAAAGGAGGTGTGCTTACTTAAATGCTTGTAAGTCCATTCAAGGACATCGCAAGATCAAAATTTAATGCTTTTTTTAATCCCAAGATGCCATAATCCACTTACAAATTTTCGAGTTATTGGACCTCAAACATGAAAATTAGGAAAATTTTGCACAAAATTTTGGTATGTTATCCTTGATCCTGTAAAATTTTGCCACCATATTTTTCTTTCCTAAAGAGGCTCTCAGTTTTTTACGACAATAAAAAGGATTAACTCTATGTCTGCAGCCATTAAAAAGTTATTGACATTTTTATGCTGCTCGAAAATATCAAGAGTGCCTTGAATCGTGCCCACAGAAATTTTGTGGTTCATTCTCTTGTTGAACGGCATTGAGGGCTATTAATGCGTCTTTGGATTGTTTTGTTTATTCGTTACGACTTGTGCTTGAATTCGTTAAAGATTTGTATTTCAATTTCGTTTTTTGTTTTTGGGTTTTTATTGGTTTTGGTTTTTGAAGTTTCTGGTTTTTGAGATTTACGGTAACGATTGGATTAGCGATTTGGTGTTCGATTTTGGATTTTGGATACGGATTACGATTTTGAATTTAACACAATGGCTCACAATTCCTTCCCAAATGAAGAGTATGTGGACATGCTGCTCATTTATGATGAGACTGGAAGGAGTACTCTCTTCGTATCAAGAAACATACCCCGGCAGACGCGTTCCAGATAACTCAACATTTGAAGCTATCTGCGGAAAGTTAGCAGAAACTGGGTCTTTTCGTGCCCGTTTCTATGACAGCAAATACCTGGAGTGGAAGACCGTGTATTGGGGTTAGTTGCTGACAATCCCCGCATAAACTCAAGAAGAATTGCCGTTAGAATTGGTGTATCAAACAGCACAGTTCATAATGGGGTTGTCAACTTCCATAATCTCCGTTTATGGGTGGATGAAATTCCTAGGACAATCCTCCCAAATAGTCACCAATATGCCTTTAAAATAAATATTTGGTGTGGAATTATTATGTGGCCGAATATTGGGACCCGTTCAGTTACCCGTTATTAATAGAAATACTTATTTGGAGGTCTTACGTGGTCCACTTGAAGACGAATTTGACGAGCACATTTCACTAGCCTTGCGAAGAAATATGTGGTATGTGCACGATGGCGCTCCTGCCCATTTCTCGGTTCTGATGCGAGAGCACCTGAACGAACCTTATGGAACGAGATTGATTGGTCGCAGCGGACCCTGTGTTTGGTCAGCATTCTCTCCTGTTCTGAATTAATTAAGACTTTTATCTATGCGGTCATTTAAAAGAACTTGTCTATGAAATGTCAGAAATAAGATCAGTAGAGTAATTGTGGCAACAAATCTCTTCAGCTTGTCACGAAATCAGAAATAACTCCTGACTTGGAGGTGTCATCAAAAGGTCTCTTATTTTTAGAGCAGAAATGTGTGTTCTGCAGGATGGGGCCACGTAGAACACTTAATTTAAAAATAACATTTCTCTATTTTGAATGGCCAGAGATATCGAGTTAATCCTTTTTTTGTTGTTAAGAGCTTCCTGAGAGCCTCGTAAGGAAAGAAAAACAATGATATCCTTGGTAAAAACATTCTAAAGTATCAAGGATAACGTATCAAAATGATGAGCAAAATGTTCCCAATATTCATGTTTGAGGTCCAATAACTTGAAAATTATTTATGTTGGGTACCATTACAAAGGACAAAGTGTCCTCATTCAAAAAAGCTTTAAATGTTGGTCTTGTGATGTCCTTGAATGGACTTACAAGTATTTAAGTAAGCACACCTCCTTTGAAGGAACAAACATTTTTCAATCGCGATTTTGGAGTTGAAGGCTTCATTTTAGTAAGGGGGGGGGGGGGGGGGGATTTTGATCAGGACAATTCAACAAATCCATTGATATAGCGCTTCCTACACGTTTTCCAAACACCCTGTATATAAATCGATGAATGTCATTCTGTTTGATGTTTTAACTATCTGTAGTATTTAAATTACGTTAATTATTTACTGTTCAATGAAAAAGAGTACTATTGCTACTGAGTAAAATAACGACTTATAACAATTGACAAGAGGAGTTTGTTTGAAGTTTTCTAACCTTTCACTTAGACGTTCCAAGTAGTTTTTGAGAATTGGTGATTATACGTAACTGGTAGAATGCGCGCAAGATCTCTTTGTGAGAAGACGTAACATTCAAAAAGCCACTAAAATTTAAATTATTGTTAAATGATTTGTTATTTACTGATAGGAATAGTGTTATGGAACTTATATGCACTAAAAAAAATAAAGTGATAGAATAGTTATGAAAAGTAAAGTTGCATTTTTTGAGTTAAGTCATGTCACTGTTACACCGATGAAATTTAGCTTTCTATTTTCAGTACTGATCCATTCAAAACTAAAATACTATTAATCTTCGTTATAGTAATTTTCAAGTCAAACATATGTAGTAAAAAACAAGAAGCGTTCAAACTGATTGAATTTGTTCCTTTTGTTATTAGAAGTACCCTTTTAACAAATTGTGAAAACTAAACAACACCGATGCTTACGGAACATAGACAAACATTTTTGAATTATTTAATCTTAAAACACAAAATATATTTTTATTGCATTAAATAACTCCTTAAAAATTTAAGCTTGTTTGTATGTTATCCTGCGATTTTTGAAAATAGAAATAAAGACTGTCATCATTCCACCGTTCACAATTTAAATTCCAAACTCTATGTCTCCTAATATCCAACGATAAATTTAAAACTCATAAATTGACGATAATCTCGCAGGAAAATATTTCGCCCTTAGATGAGCTCGAGATTTTCAAGTTTGAAAATTCCCATAAAAAATCAGAACGTAATCTTCATTTAACCAAAAGATGATGTTACACAAATTCACCAACTTAGCGACATTTCGTTGGCATTAACAAAGTGATAAGAGGGTAGATCTGAAAGATTTTGTAAATCCACCAATTTTTCATACTCTGCACAGTAAAGTGCGAAACCATTTCTTTTGAATTCCTTGAGCGAATCCCCTTAGGGATATAAATTGTATATGTTTTGAAATATTGCACTGTTAATGTTCAAATAAGAAATAAGTGAAGAAAAGTAGAGACAGAATATGACATGAACCATCTGCAAACGGTTTCAGGTTTAAATGTTCAACCACAAATAGCATCGTTCCGTACTTACAGAATTTTGTTTAGCTTTCCTCTTCCAGATGATAATCCAACAAGATTTCTGGTTACACGCAAACACTTTCCGGAAATTTTTCAAAAACCTTTTAATTTATTTTTTCGAAACACTAAACTGGTCAAATGAACTATCACTTAATTATTAACATAACACAACTAGTGTGAGCTCAAATCAATCCACTTTCATTCAATTTCACTCAAAATTCCACGGCTTAAACTCATCATCGGTACAGATAATTCAAAACTGAGGGCAACCCTGATGGAGGTAACTCATTGGGAACTGTTAATGTGCCAAGATCATCAGTCAACGAGATTGACACAAGATGTGATGTTTTTTTTTACTCAAGACAACAACTCTGAGACACGTACAAACTGTTCAAGTTTGCTGCACAGACTAAATTATTCTTGGAAGAAAGGTATGGACCACAGTCTCCGGTCGTTTCAAGTACTTTAGGCGGATGTACAAATGAAATGTAACGTACTAGAGTCCATATCTGAACAGTTTTCTGCAAAGCTTTTCTGGCTTGCACCCTGCAAGACGGGGAACTTTGCTTCTGCAAAACTCAACGAAAGTGTGTACTTGATTTGCGCATCACAAACCACGTGTTTTTTTCGTGTAAACAAAGCTTTAGTATGCCTTTAATGCAGACTCTGTGTTGCTTCCTCCTCGATGCAGTGCAGTCGTGTAAACCTAAGCACTTTGCTCTCGTCATAAAATTCATCTATAAATACTACATATTGAGAAAATGTGTTCGATTACTCTTTATGCTCACAGTATTTATGAGCAATTTTGTATTATTTAATATAAAATTGTAAATTAAATTGTTAAAATCATATTTATCAATGAAATATTAATTCGAAGTGAATCGATTTAACCACACTATGAAAATGTCTACAGTATGAGGTCGAATTAATACAGGGTGTTTCAGATATGACGTGCCAAAATAAGCGGGGTAATAGATCTTACCTAGCCAAACAAAAGACTGTATACTTAAAATTAAATCCACCGTGGCTGTTTTATTAAACATCACTACTAGTAAAATAAAACCGACAAAATCACAAGTTTCAACATTTTTATTAGTTTTTACTCTAATACGCGTATTTCGACAGTTGAAAGCAATATACATGTTTTATATATTTACTCTAATACAACAGTTTTGTTTTATACATATACTTACAGATGGTAATTGCGAGAGGGTTGTCAAATAAAAATTCGAAATTTTGTACTACGAAGTTTGTAAACAGGGATGTAATTAATATTTAATGATCATTTAATAATAATTTACCCAATAAGGCCAGTCTTATCCTTTGTGAATGCACCAGCGTATAAACTTGCCCGAAAATTTAATAAAAATTTTCTGGAACAGTCAGGTTTTACTTCAGAATATGTAATAAAAAACAGTTTTGAATTAAGGGGGGGGGGGGGGGGGGGGGTAAGGGTTTACACTTTCGAAAGATCGATTTTTTGTTATCTAATCTTATTGTTATACATTTCAAGAATATATTCTCAAAATTTTAAGTCGATCTGAGCAAAACTCTTGAAGTTATGGTCTATAGTTAGTCCCCTGTCCTTTAGTGCAGCTGTCGAGCAGGTATACAGCTTATTCACTTCCATTGTTCTATTGTTCTTCTATTGTTTGAAGAAGCCAGGATAAAACAAAGACTTGAGAGAAAAGGGGCTGAAGACATTGAAGCTGCTGCAGGAAGTCTACTCTATGGAGCTGGAATCGATGATTCTGTGTAAGTTGAAAAAAAAAATTTTTTTCTTCACTTTTTTAGCTCATAAACTTTAAACGCGTTTTTCTCAAAACTACTTTTTCAAAGTCCGTGTTCACTGCCATTTAAAAACTACTAGACCGATTCATTTGAAACTTGGTACACATAAAATACCTCCCCCCAAACGTTTAGTTAAAATTTTTTTTGTTACATTAAGGGGGTTTCCCACCCACAAAATGGCGGACATTTTCGTGGTAAAAAGCAGTTTACACTTTAGATGGACACCAAACATTTTTAAACGAAAAAAATAAATAATCAGAGAACGTTGGTGAAAGGATTTGATAATACTTTGACTAAATTTTAATGGTTTTTGATTTCAGATAATTTCCGACCGAGATACAGTGAACACCGCAAATTGTATTTTTTCAAAGACGTTCTGGGGCAAGCTCTGTCACCGGCTTGTTTTGCAATATTTCTGCATGAAAAAATACTATAAAGAATATTGTTAAAAGTATGCTTAATAATGTACAAAAGGTTTTAATAAATTTGCTCAATCCATTCCTTAAAAACCCTTACCCCCCCCCCCCCCCCCCCCCCTTAACGCAAAGAATTAAAATTGCACATGTACCACAAACACCACTTCTGGTTTAATTTGATGTTAAAAATTTATTCCCGTCTATTCCTTTAAATGAACTAAATCAAATAGTCTGTAAATTAAGTAGTTTCACGAGCCATGTACGACGTAATTAAAACAGAATTAAAAATAGTCACTAATGTTATTTTAGATATCAATTTTCGCAGAGATATATATGAGAAATTTTGAAAATATTTAATAATTACTCTTATAAACATCTGATCCGCTTCTGGTATAGATATGTCGATTACCATGACGGACTGATCCGTCTGCAGGGGATCATATTACCAGCAACGCCAACCCGTGAAGTGATCAACAATATCGCCCTCGAAAGTATCTGGGTGAAGCCTAGACACAACTACGCATTTATAGGACTAAGCACGGTGACACCAGAACGAGAAGGTGGAATGCCGCCCGCCCTACCTTGCAAGGAGGGTCTCTCCGAACCAACAAGATCACTATTAGAAGATATAGTCGGAAAAGCAGGGTTATAAAAGGCGCGCAAGCGAGCATTTACGGCAGGTGGAGGAACCGGAAGCCCTAGTACCGCACTTCAAACACTAAGCGTGGAACCAGTCACCACAGAAACCGTCGCAAGGCACCCGATCTTAAGCCCAAAATACAGACATAATAGATGGTAAACAAAAATACAAAAGTTAATAAGAAATAAATAAAAAATTTTAACAGAGAATAGGTGGTTAAACGAGCGTTAAATCAACTAAAATAAAAATGAATAAATAAATAAAAAAAATGACTAGTAAACAAGAAAGAGAAAAGAAAGAAAATCAAGAAACGCGAACAACAACGAAAACTGAACAAAATTAAAACCAATCAACAAAGATTATAATAAAATAAATTAAATTAAAATAAGAGCGAATAGGGACCAATTGTAGACAGTCAAAGAAGAGCACGAAAAACAAAGAACGCGAACAGAAACGCCTTCTGGGTAAACCAATAATCAAGTAGAAAGAAATAAATAAAAAACAGAAAATACAAAAAAAAAATAAAAAAACAAGAGCTGCGAGCGACTGAAAAAGGGACCAACGGAGAGAGTTACAGGGTGATTCATAAATTACAGTTTTTCATGGTATGAACATCATTCTTTTATTTTATCTTTTGAGTTACCTAACGCAGAGACATCAAAGAAACGCCAAAAAAATTACCTTTTCAAAATTCTCAACAATCTTGATCCAACTGCAGGTATAGACACTTCCAAATGCGAAAAAAATGTTTTGAAATTACCAAAACTTTAGCATTTTTACAAATTTGCAAGGCAGAGAAAGAAGTAGAAAAATCCCATCCTTTGAAATCCCTGCTTACCTAATTATTTCATTGCACTTTACGTAGGAATTTCTTTAAGATAAGATGAAGGTAAATTCTTTAAGGTAAGATGAAGGTAAATTCTCTTTTATGTCGATTTAATCCCCCCCCGCTGTCACAAACTCATTAGTAATATTCCGCAATCATTAGATTTAGAACAATATTTGATATTCTATATCGCATTGACAGGGTTCGAGACCAGATGACCCCGTGACCTTTTATTAAGAAAGTAAAATAATCCACTCCGTCTCTGCGCTGTTGTCTAGCACGCAGCAATGCAAAAACAAGACTCAAGTTTCCTTAATTCCCTTCCGGCCAAAACCATGCTAACGCATCGAAGGCTTGCCACCTAGGATTTGGCCACGTCGTATAAAAATAAAAAATTTATAAAAAAAAACCGGTATCCCCTGGTTGACGATGATTTTCAGAGGTTGTCTGAGGCTGAACTATTTTGTGTAGTTTTCATCCAAAAAGCGGGCAAGTGTGGTCACGTCAAGCCCAGTGACTACATATCTATCAGTCTAACATTATTCCTGTCCTATGAAAACCTCTAGAAAAACCTTTGCATTTGTAGATTAGGCAACATTTCTATTCCAACTACTATCTAGGACGCAACATGCATACACAAAGCGTGCCGTGACGTGGTACACATCAGGGAGGAATCTTATCACTGTGGCTGTTTTTCTCATTTTACAATATTTTTGAGTGATAATAATTGGCAAGTATATATAATGTCAATATGTCAATTATTGTGTCTGTTCGTAAAACGTTTGATATATTAACATTATCAATATGTCAAACGTTTTGACGGACAGACACAAGAATCATCTTATATTGGTTCCGTTTGAGGTATGGAGCCGCCAATACGTGGCTTAACGAAGGTTTTTCCAAATGCCCAAAAGGTCCTGCAAAAATAATTAGGGATGTCGAGCTAAAATGTTCAAGACTGGATATCAGTGAAAAATATCAGTTCGATTTAAGATTTTATCTATGCAGAAGTATATACAAAAAAAAAGCATCTCAACAGAATACTTTAACTCTCTTGAAATCTTACACACAATAACGAACTATCACTTCTATTGCATTTTGCAAGTAAAGCATGTACGTTACCGAGCATAATTTTTTCAATTATCCTGTAGCTTGATAAAAAGTTCACACAATGCTAAAGAATCCTTTAGTTGATATACAGCACACGAAAATGCACAGTACTACGATTTAATGGATTTTGTGCTTTTAAAGAAAATCCAACCATGGCACAAGTCCTATTTCTGCTGAAATCTCTGCCATGAGACATTTCCATCATTAAATGGATTGTCTTTCCTCGAAAAGAGAACAAAAAGGTAATGTTGGCAATGCAGTGCCTTTTTTAGATCCTTTTTTGTGTAAAGGATTATTGTGAAAGAAGGTTTTTCTAAAAAAAAAAAAAGTACTATTGAATGCTTCTTGCTCAGTACCAAAAGGGGTAAAGTGTAAATGTGCACTTTTTGTACCAAAGCGAAATTTTTAAGAGTTTTCCCATGTTTATCATAGGGTACTTTTTACTGCCAGACTAATGATGCTTAATGTGAATTGAATTACTAAAATACTGATTCAGTTAGTTTTTCGAAAGAATTCCCACTGAAAATTAAAGTATGAAATAATAAGCTTAATATTATAATGAGCTCATTATCCAAAATTGCTAAGCCTTAATTGTGTCATAAAATGAAGATTTAATTTCGGCATTTAAAATTTTTAATTAATTTACTTCAAAACCCCTGCACTTCAGAAGCATTAATGGGGAATCCGAAGATGCGCATTACCATCATTTTGTTTAGGTTTTATTTTTCTAATACTAATTCCCAACCTCTGGGAAGGCTTTTTTGTTATATTAATATCTACATTTAGCGGATACCATTTAATGACATCAATTTTTTGTTATTTATAAGGGTAAAGTATATTCAAGGTGGTTATCTTAGTAAAATTTCCTTACGAAATACAGATTGGCATCAATACATAACTCCGCTACATGTTTCGATATATCTCTGTATATATCTATTCTTTTCAAACTATACTAGTCCCCTTTCAAATCAGTAAAGTCGGTTTAAATTCCCGAAAATCTATTTCAACACAATACAACAAGTCCAAATTTTCAACTGTAACTTGAAGTTGAACATTTGAACTAGTTTGATGATATGATAAGTGGTTCGAAATCAACCATAAAGTGTAGATTTACTTGCAATCGTTGTCGTCGAATCGGCTAATGTCCTTTTGCCCCACGCCTCGCTAGAGTTAAAACAGAGTTTCTATTCATAAGAGATTGGTACTATTTTTTGGCAGGACGATTATTTACAATAGAAATGGTTTATGAGCTGCGAATTGTTAAAGTTTTAAAATTTGAATTTTTTTCAGTTCAACATCCAATGAGGTTCAAAATCAGGGTCAAAGTCAAGTTTGAGGTTATCATCAAGTTCGTCTCTCAAAATCGTACAGCTTTTGTATTGGTAATTTTTCCGATTAAAGGTCATTCCTTAAAAAATGGAACAACTAGGATACTGTTACAAAAGTGCATACCTCAAACATCTAAGGATCTCTGAAGAGATGAAAAGTCCATTCGCCGCAACTGGATTTCAACGGTGCCAACTTTATTCCCGTCCTTAGTTTCTGTTACCCGGCGCTTTCTACAAAGAGAGGCTTTTTCCCATTGCCTCCGCTAAAGTAGAAGAGGAAGGATTAGTAAAAATGAAGCAGATATCCACATAAAAAAGAATATGCAGCAACAATATAACACGTCATCAACTATCGCTAACACACCTGTTCAAAGTACACTTTGCAGAACACCCTCTCCTTCAACTGGGAAGTCATATCGCGCTGAACTCTATGTTAACGTTTCGTAGACGCCCCCAAAATGACTCCTTCTGATCGGTAGTACCTGAAAATAAAGAGTAAGTTTAGCCAAGTAAGAACAATATAAGTCGATATTTTAAATAAAAAGGCTCATTAGCTCAACATATTAGCAAGGACTTTTCACTACAAACGATAGGTAGTACCTACATGTCAACAGAATTTTAGGAAAACTATGATAATATAAATTATAAGAATTAATCAGAATGCTCATAATTACCAAAAGTAACTACGGTAGAGGTAAATATGTTTGTTAAAATGAAGATTAGAAACAGGAACGCGACCTAGGAAAAGGAAAGAATTTTTCTAGAAATTTGTTCCACTATATTAAGGTCTGTCAAATTGAAGCTCACTGTTTTAGTCAATCACAAATTGTAAAGCGTGGATAGTGTATAAAATCTACAATTAAATAAACACTTGCAATGGAAGTTTCTGTACCTTGGTTTTTCTTCACGGAAGTTGCACACAGTCAATTTTGGAACATGGACACAACATTGTACAAACTCATCACCTTTTACTTAAAAACAATCCGCGAGTACTCCGCACGTAAAGTGATTTTTCCGCGTTTACCTGTGCGCGTAAGACGTGAGACGTAAATAAAACTAGAACCGTCAAACAAATTTCAGTCGAACTACACTGTCGACGGCTAAATTTTGCGTTGCAATAACTTCTACATAAAAATCTGCCATCTGCTCAGCTAGTACAGAAAATTGTAACAATACTACACAGAATAATTTTTTTAAGTGAAATTTTATAATATCTGGAGAAAGAAGCATCCTTAGAGTGTTCGAAATTATTAATAATTTCGAGGGGAATATCTAACGATGACTTTCAATTAGACTCCGACCTTCAAGGTTAAGATCAACGTACACATTTTAAATAGAAACCCCAATTTTTCACCCCGAATTCTGAAATAGCGGGAAATTTTACAGTCAGGTATGCTCTTAGATTATTTTATCAAGTTTTTGAGAGAATCATTCGAATCGGCTCACGTGTTACGAAAAAAAACACCTCCCCCCCCCCTCCCAAAAAAAAAGAATCATCCAAATCGGTTCAAGCGTTCTGAAGTAGGGTTTCGCTCCCACCCACACCACACGCCATTGGAAAATTTTTGAAATGGTACCAATGTGGGAATATCTTCTATACATCAAAACAAGAATCATCCAAATTGGGCCACGTGTTACCAATTTTGACTAAGCCCCCCTCCCCCCTCAGGCGAAATTTCGTCTCATATTAGTAATGGGGTAATCATACGCTGTACAACAAAATGATCCAATCATCCAAATACGCGCGTTATAAACTTAGGTTGCCCGTCTCATCTCTGAACTTGACCGATCACATTCACTTGCTGCCAGCAAATATTGTGAACATGGTGCGCCTAAAGAAGTTTTCACTTCAAAAATGTAGCAGGATTTGTAGATCTAATGAATGAGCTTACTATGAGGAATGTCGCTTTCAAATCACCCTGCCTTATTCAAACTGGCCTTAGAGGTTTTAGTTCCAAAGCTCAGATACATTCCAGATTCGTTGACAGAGAGAGGTGTTTCTCAATCAGTTTCAATAAGTCTCTTCAGGGTTTTAAGAAGGGCGAGATTCTTAAAACCCTGACGAGATTTATTGATATGTAGACCGCGGCTGCCCAGTCATTTCATACTTATGTTTAGCGCAGTTTATGATTCCAAAGACTTTTAGTTGGCTGTCAGCCTAGCCATTCGTCCCAGGTATGTATTATAGTCTTTTCCGTTTATAAAAATGGTAAATCACTGCATGAACTGATCGGCAAGATAGAAAGATCAATCAGTAAATTCACCCTAACAATTTTTCTCGTTATTGGATACGAAGACACGTTACAAGAGGTAGCACCCAAAGAAGGATCTCTAGGTACTTCTGTGGAACCTGATTCTTAACGATCCACTTCTAAATTAAGATTGCTGCGAACATAAGGTTGTCACCCACACGGATGCCTTGTTAACTTGAGTTAAGCACCCTAAGGCGTCACAAACCGTCGATTCAAAAGTATTCCCATGAATTAACAAGTGTGGTCTGGATATAAGGTCGGATAAAACCGAGTTGATACTTTTTCTAAGAAATCACAACGTCAACAACCGAAATTTGTAAAACTAAACCTGAATAACCATTTCAAATATTTTGGGCCATATTATGGACAGGAAACTTAGCTAGAAACTAAAAATTCAAATTCATCAGAAGGCACTAGAGAAAGTTCACTACTAACCACAGGTGCTCTCAGAACAACACCCTCCAAAGCCGTTAATACTACATATATCCTGTATCTAACGCTTCGTAATGAACTTAACCCAAAAAAGCATTAACTACACCATACCCAAGCATTCCCCTACACCAAATTCAACTCTTCATGGGGGATGACAGGTACGAACATTATTTTTCAACTATCTCGGCTTCTATGGAGCTACGACAAAAGTGACGATAACAGCACAGAGGTCGCTTCGAGCACTACTTTGCCCCTTATGAATTTCGCCGTAACTGCAACGGCTATCAGTTCGGGGTGGGGCAAACTTTTTCGGAGCATGTTTTTTTTCTTAATAAAATCGCTCATTCCCAACATGTTTTTAAATTTTTTACGAAATTTCAAATATCACACAATAATAACAATGTTAAACAGAGGTCATGGTTGGTTACTCGGGCTGTTTGTTGCTAGGAAGCACCAAGTTCACTCGGAGGCCATCAAGGCCCATTGTGAATGCCCTTAAAAAGAAGAAGCATGGTGAGAACTTAAAACCACCCAGATCTCTGTATGAATCTATTTAGGTCCACCAGTGCCATCTCAGCTAGGTCGTCTCAGAGGTCAAAATACTACAAATAATTAATTATAGCCTTTAAAATTATCACAGAATAGTTAAAATAGTAAAGAAACGTTGCGAATGAGCGATTGTTTAAAAAAAATTTTTGTTAGGAAAAAATTTGCCCCACCACCAATCGATAACCGAGATAACGAAAAACAGTGGTTGCAACAAAAAGTTAGTCTCACTCAAGGAGAGGGGGGGGGGGGGTCTTGGCTTAAGCCACATACAAAAAAACAAAAAATTAGCGAGATAGGTGATCTTGTCACAATACTATATACAATCTCTCTGTCCTCTAGACTATGCGGCGTTTTTCATGCGAAAGTCAGGACTATAAAGGTAGCGCTAACATGTCTGGAGGACACAGCAATATCGCTAAGCGATACCTGCATCTTTATAGATAACCATGTTGTTACTATGTCTTACGATAGTACACATGATTTCAAAATTGCCCAAACAATTCGGTCAGCTTTGAATGACATAGTTGAGGGCCTAAACGTACACCTCACATGAGAGGCAAATTATATTTAGCTCCTCTTTTTTTTTTTTTAAGACCTACTCGAACTCCGCTGACATCAGTTAGCTCAGTTCAATATGAACTGGGGCTTAAAATTCCAGTATATTAGAAAATATTAAAAATTATTTCAGTTGTTACGCCGATGGTGAGGCGTCATTTTATGAACAGGACCTTAGTTTTATTATATTTTTTATAAAAATAATTTTTCTCTCATTGCTTTTCAAATATCAACATTTTTACAATGCAGCTTTTCAGTGCCAGCTTTTCTACACCAGAGGAAAATTCCAGGAAAAATTACGGTTCTACTGGCCATAATTGTGTTGCAAGTAACACATTTTTTCAAAATCTAAGCAGCCGCACTATAAAGTTTACGATCCTTTCAGTAATTTTTAATATGCTCATAGGCAATTTTTAGAGAACAGCACTTACGTGAATTGTAAAATTTACTGAATAATCGTCAAATTTAAAGGTTCTCCACGACGTCAAACAAACTTCAAATTATTTTATTTGTTGGTTAAGAGTGAATTTTCTGTGTTTCTGAACTTCAATTGAAGTGATCTTTCGATGTCAATATTAATGATTAATCAACTTTCAATCAATTTGTTAACTACTACAAGAGTCAATAAATTGTCCATTTATATAGATACAGCTCTTTTAATCTCCTTGGAAGTAAATTGTTTAAAATGAAGATTAGCTTAGTGATGAAGACGTTAAAGCGTTCTGCTGAAAACTAAGGTTCGAACCTCAGGCTGTGTAAATTTTTTCATTCGCTTTTTTTGTTTAATTTTACTTTTAACACTTTTGATTTATATACTCGAAATATCCTTTGAAATCGAACAGGTACAGGACTCATCCTTCAGGAAATTTGACTGTTGCAACATGATTACAGTTGAGAAACGTAATTTTTACCGGAATTTCCGTATAAAAAATACCCAGAATTTTTCACTCGGTGTATATTTCCATGTTATATAATAGCTTCGAGATATCTCGTAGCTGGCACTTAACGTGTTAAAGCTAAGCTTGTTAAATAATTAGCTTGAGTTGGCTCTTCAGCTGCCTAGGCTCTATGCAGGCAATGCAATCATCATAAAGGCGGGACATAGAAGTAATAGACTCGTGCATTCCATAAAATTTACGAGGAATAGGCCGGGATAGAAATGTCTACGTTACGTCGCTCAGCAATTCAGAGGAGTTGATCGTCCCCTGCACTAAATCGTACAAAAAGATAATTCTATAAACCAGTAACCATAAACTTAAGGTGGAACAAGACTATGAAGCCTGAAAAACAAAGACGTTCTTTGAGAATATTTTTTGGCTCTCTGATAAATCGTGGTGATGTAGCTGATGGGCGGTTGAAAAATACATACTTTTAACTACATTTCAGAAAATTGTTTTTTGAAAAATAATAGTTCATATTAATTTTGTAGAGGTCGCTGAAAACCACTGTATGCCAAACAAGGTCCCCTGTTTTTTATCGGAAATTGTGAATATTTTTGTACTAAACTACGCAACAAAATTATCGCAACAAAACTAATTATCTGTACTTTAAGGAAAAATCTATGCGAAATGGATGCGAGTCGACGTCGCATCTACAGGTCCTGATGAATCTAAAGCATTTTTAAAAAATTATATTGATCGCCGAATTCTTTTCGAAAATAAAACATAGCCCATCGTAAAGTACACTAAAGGCAGTTAATATCGATTGAAGAATCTGGTGTGCAGTTGAAGTCACCCCCAAGGATAACCTCATCACGGAAGTTCATAATATGCGACAGGATTGAGTCCAACACCTGTCTTGCAGTATCTTGGTCTTGCGGCAGGTACACGTTTACTTTGTCCCCTAAGACGAAATCTAAGGAAGACGCGAAACCTGGGTAGATGTCTGTGTATACGGAAAACATCAGTGTAAAACTGTGGGACGCACCGGAACCTCTACAGGGCGTTTCTGTGGCAAAAACTGTGTAACCCTTGTGTATGTTTGAATTTTGTTCTAGAGGTGTAAATGTGTCATGTGTAAACTTTTTCTCCTGTATTAGTGCAATGTCCGTGTTCCATTGGTTTACGTCTTCAAAAATACTGTGTAGTCTAGTGGGTGCACTCAAGCCCCCTGCATTGATCGATGTTATCCTACACATTCAAGAAATCGCTTAAACTCAGACAATGACTGTACGACTCTAATGATGAAGAGCCCTGTCCAGTTGGAGATCCTCAATTATTCTCCAGACCTTGTTGAAGAAGCCCTCACATCTCGATACCACGTTACACTTGGCCTTCGTTCTGGCATAAGCAGTTTCAGTTGGGGCAGCATCCTGGCTGGATCTCCAAGCTCACGCCTGAGAATGGTCAGGATGCTGTCCGAACTCTTCTTATAGTGAAGACTATCGAGTAGCGAGCGCATCTTCACCCTCGGAACCTCAATCAAAACGGCTACTAATCGATATGGAACTTCCACACGATTAATAGCCGCTTTCAGTTGGACCGGCCGTCTCGAGAGCAGAAACAACCTCTACGTCCGAGTGAACTTCAGTGATATCCATTGGTACAATCAAAGCGCAAGGTGGAGCCTCTTCCCCCGAAACTCTCCCAGTACCCACTGCCTTCTTCGGTGGTGGCATCACCTCCTGGTCAGGCTTTCCCTTCGTCATAATTTTTTTTTTCTTTTGACTGCCAATTGTGACCTCCTGATCCGAAGAGTCTGCCTTTTCCGTTGTTGTGGTAGCACCGTTTTTAGCCAACGTCGGATTCGCCTCAGGGAATGGTTCCTCAGACACTTTAGTGACAGGTTGCTCTAAGAGAATAGACGCAGCATTGGGCGATGTCACTGGTTCCGGAACCGTTGCTGTGGCAAGTGTTTCCTCCACAGTGACTTCAGCCACTTTCCTGTGCCTCTTAGGATACTCTGCAACAAAGTGCCCTGCCTGATGGCAAGCACAACATTTCGCTTCGGTGCTTACCTCAATCCAGGTCATCGATCCAGCAACACTCCAGTAAAAGCGGTCTGGAAGCACGCACCCCTGGTTCAATGTGATATGTTCTTCACGGCTTAGACTAAAGATTGCCTAATAAAAATAATAATAAAACAGCTAAGCTTAACTGAACATATTTATGTAGAATAAATACATGTGAAATTGAAGTTGATACGATTTAAATTGACGGAGATATACCAGGTGCGAAAACATCATTTTGAGGAAATAGTTAAAACTTTAAAAAAATATAAAAAAAACTTCGATTTTTCAAAACCGTTGAAGTGTTGTTCCCCTTTAAGCAAGTGGTATGGCGAATAAAAGTTGGTTTTTCGACAAAGACGTAAAAGAGATATTTTCGATTCATAATATTGAACAGAAGCATTTCATAATGAAATTTTCAAACAAATTTATCAGTAAGATACTCGTAGATGCCAGCCCTCTTTATATTAATATTGAGTTCATTGTCCTTAATATTATGTTTGTTTAAATGTTCATTTTCTTACTCCTGCTGTAAGACAACACATTATAATTAATTTTAGGATGCAAACAAAAACATAACTCATCTATGACAATTTTATTGAAAATATTTGTCGTCTGTATTCACAAAAGTAAGATGGGAAGGGGAACACTTACGAATTTCTGCATACTCCAAAGAAACATGTCAAGTTCATGGAATTTATGAGACCCGATTACCATGATATATAAAAATGTTCATCAATTAATCTTCTTAGAGCTGAATGGGTTGTTTCCAAGTCAATATCATAAGACTGTTTGTTCATTTGTGTGGGAAATTATATGACTAGACTGTTTCTTGATTTAACAATACTTTAAGAAAACCTCTACCGAAAAGATTTCATAGTCTAGTGAAGAGGCCAACTTTTTTTATGACTGGTATTCCCCGAATTTGCAACTTTGAATAAACTTAATTAAATGCACTTTAATTAAAGTACTAAAATTTACGAAGAATTAAAAATTTTCTCTACTCAATCCATTATAGCAGGTTATTGATTTATAATTCAGATTTTCATTATGATTGCTTTTATTTTGGAAATCACAATGTATCTACGTAGCAAAACCCAATAAAAATTAATAAATAAAACCCGGAAATTCCATGTTATTGCTTTCTATGAAGGCTGGCTTAACAACGTGTATGGTTTTCATTACAACTTGTGGGCACAACTTTATCCACTTCAATGATTCACACTGCAAATAGATCTATGAATTTGATTTTGTAGAGTCCAAACTACAGATTTATTCTGGTATTCCCAAATACTTTTAGTGTTAGCATTTAAAGCCTATAAGTGAACCTAAACATTTTACCAAATATATCGTACTAAATTCAGTTTAAGGCTTTTTAGTTTTTATATTATGGTTCCGTACCTGAAAGGTCAAAGATCCCTTATGGTGACATTTCAATGTCTGACTATCAGGACCGTTTTTTATCAGTAGCTACTATTGGCATCGACTTGGAATTTATCACAGTTTTAGAAGTCATTTGTCAGTAATTATTCTCTGTGAAATAATTTTAGAAATACTTTTCTTAAATTTAAAAATGGGAAGAAGGAGAGCTAGAAGTTTTGTTTTGTTTTATATAGTTCAGTGAATAAAGACTTTAATAGAATTACTAACTCAAAAGGCGCACTTCTCTGCAGGAGACAAGAAACAGTTCACCTATTCACCAAAATATAACAATATATTGAGTTGAATGAGGCTCCCAAACCAGCATGCAAAGAAACATCAATAGTCAACACTAGAACACGCAAACATACAACAATCAGCAGTGCACAGAAAAAATCGTTTCAGCGAATCCTTAGTAAGGGTTAGGTCGAAAATAGGGCGCATATTCACGACCCTACACAAGAAATTTATAGGCTCAATCATACCATAGTTACACCGACAGTGAACGACATGTACTTAGTAAGGGAAATCTCTTAAATCCATACGGGGTATGCCTATAAGAAACCAGTTCTACATTGCTTTTCCAAAGGATGCATATTAAGCAACTGGGGGCGATCCATATAAGAAGGAAGCCTGGGTGGATCATTCCACGCGAGGTCTCTTAGTGCGATCCTAACAAAGCTGTAGCGGATCCATGCATCTAGAATGAATAGCATAGCAAAGTGACCAAACCGGAGCTGCATACTCGAGAATGGGCCTAACCAAAGAAATGAATAAGTGAATTAAGGTCTGTCGATCAGAAAAGTCATAAGCCAGAACTGAATTACTCTTAGAAACAATATAGTTCATATGCGGAGTGAAATCGAGATTTTTGTCAAGCTTCAGACCACGGTCAGTAACGGACTGTACATGACGGATATTAATTTCCGAAAAGATATAATCAAAGGCGAGATGATTGAGGTTCCTCGAGAATTATAAAACTTTCCGACTCAATGCGTCTATAACAGTATATCAAGGTGACCAAATCTGATATGCATTCTCCAGAATTGGTCTAACCAAAGAAAAGAACAACCACCGCTAAATTACTCCTGAAAACAACATAGTTTATGTGCAGAGCGAAACCGAGTTTTTTTTAAAGCTTCAGATCAAGGTCAGTAACGGACTACATGCGACGGATATTAGTTTCCGGAAAGGTATAATCAAACAAGTTGACGTACCTAAAGAAAGACTTAACTTAAGCTACAAGCTGCAACCTATTAGATCCACACCTTGAAGGTATTTAAATCATCCTGAATGCGAGAGGGATAATAACTGTGTCTAACGCAAGGGAAAATCTTCATAACGTCGGCATAAATTAAGGCTTTGGAGCGACTAGTCAAGGAACAATATCGTCAGTGGCAAGAATAAACGGCACCGGCCCAGATGGCTACCCTGTGTACCCTAATAGAGTTAATGTTAGTGTTATGGAAAGATAACCGAGACTGTAAATTTTCGTGGTCGGAAATAAATGTGTTAATCTGTCCGTCGAGTCCAGAAAACTACAACTATGTCTTGTACAAATGTAAGTTGTTCCCATGAGTATTCTGTTCAATTAATTTATATTCAGTAGGATTTTTTCAGTACTGTAAGGGAATTACTTAATTATACCTATTCACAGGAAGTGGCGTAAAAAAGGATATATCCAACTGCAAGCCTTTCCATTTCGAAGCTGTTTGAGTTGGTTTTATACTCCCATATCTCTTAGTGTTGTAAGGCTCTGATAATCAAATTGGCTTTGTACAGGGGAGATCTAGAATCATCTATTTGTTTCAGTCGTATTAAACCGATAACATTTACCAATTTTATTTTGCCATATTTAATCTTAATATTAATTAAACCAACATCTGGGGTTCAATATATTATTAATTAATTAAAACTGACTTTTGACTTGTTTAAAATATTATTTTTATTTTTCCGACAAGCGTATTTCGGCGTATGAGGCCATTTCAAGGGAGTCAAATACAAATTAATTCTAATGCTTAGATTTCCTAACATATATGTACAAGATTTCAAAGACTTATATGACTGTGAGTGTATTCACATACTTATTTGCTTGATTTGCCTTTTTAATGTAACAAGATTCTAAAATATCAAGTCTTATTCCTTTTGTCTGTTTATGTAAAATATTTAAGTTGTCAATACTACAACTATGTCCGGTTTCATATAAATGCTTCGATACCATTAAATGGAGCTTATTATTTTTGAATGAATTTAGATGTTCCTTAAATCTTGTTTTAAAATTACGTCCTGTTTGTCCAATATAAATACTATCACAGTCATTACAAGCAATTTTGTACAGACCTGCTTCTTGTAGCCTATCATTTTTCCTTTTATAATTATAGATATACAGATATACAGTGGTTCCACAGGGCAGTAATCTTGGTCCCTTGCTTTTTATATTATCTCTAGTTGACATTGGTAACCGCAAACAGTACTAACAGTACTTTGCGTTAAGGCCGGACATTATCGGAGAACATGTAAACATGTTCTCGTCTTCTTCTCCGCAGCATCTGCATACTCCCATTCTACTGTCACGAACCATTATTCGTGCATGTCCGGTCAC
This sequence comes from Leptarthrus brevirostris, assembly GCA_964036015.1. Taxonomy (NCBI): domain Eukaryota; kingdom Metazoa; phylum Arthropoda; class Insecta; order Diptera; family Asilidae; genus Leptarthrus; species Leptarthrus brevirostris. Next base: position 6,714,014 of record OZ038371.1, on the reverse strand, counting down.
TAGCGCTTTATAAGTTTCCTTCTGGTATATATTCAATCTGAATATTTTTTCTGATACAGATGCATTGAGAGTTCTCCAGAAAGCTTTCGTATATTATGCTGTTTCCGATCCCTGTTTAAGTTTCTTCATTAGCGGCCCTCTGTGTCAGATCGTTTGCTTTTCCATTACCCAGTATTCCATAGTGTCCTGGCACATAAACTTAGGTTACCTCATTTTGATGCCCTAGTTCTGCCAGGGTCTGTTTGCATCCCTCTAAGATTTGGATTCCACCACGGCATTCAACACTTTATTCATTCGTAAACATGCAGCCAAGTTTAATGCCGCACATGTAACTTTCCACCAAACCACCGCACCATGCGTTATCATGGGTCTGATTGCACATTTTATGACGCGGCGGGCTAGTGTGGTATTATGACCTACTCTGTGCGTAGGTATTCTCTTCACTTCTCTTACATGTCCTTAGGTTCTTCGCACGGAGGGCTTGGAAGACCTGCGGGTTACACTTCATCGGAAATTGAAGTTCGGTTCACACGTAAGCTACATTGTTTCTAGAGACAACACCATGCTTGGCTTCATGAAGCTTTAGTCGAGGGAATTTTCCGCCGTGACTATTTGTACTTTTCTATATTGTTCTCTTGTCAAACCTTTTCTCGAGTATAGATCACAGGCATGGTCACCGTCTTCCTTACCGTGTTCTCCCCTGGTATAACTCCATGACAATTTCGCTTTATATGAATCGTCTCCAGCTTCAGATATATAATTGTTACATATCAGAAACGACGTAAACTGGCTGATATTACATTTATTCACCAAGTTATTTATTATTTATAATTAAAGTTCATCAGACGGTGATTACTTAAAGCTATACGTAAACTTAAAGCTATAAGGATAAATCTTAACTACGCTGACCCATCAGCTGGATTTTTCGTTCGCCCTTTAACTAGTGAAAGTCCATATGACCATAGGCAAAATTAAGAATACAAGACATAGCAGGAACTATCTCATTAGTACGGTCATGTGATATATGAAGGAAGTTATGAGGTATTTTAAAACATTTAAGCAATTCAGGACAGCGAAAACAGCTCTACCATTGTTTTGTCTAGTCATTAAGGGTGGACTTAACCCTGAAGGTTTAAAAAAATCGATTTTTTTCCATAAATCTATTCTTTATAGTGTCTAGAATGACCTTCTAAAATGGTTAATTAATATTCGAAGTCATTGCAAAGATACAAGAAGAATTTGCTCACTTATCAAATGAACCGTAACAGAACCGAAAACTTTAAACGTGTTTTTCTCGAAACCACATTTTTCAAATTCAGTGCCACTTTTTCTCGCGAACTATTCAATGAAATCGCTTCAATCTTTTTCGACAATCTGTAGAACTGTTTTCTCTATCGTGTAGCATAGGATTTTTTGATATTTTAATTTTTTGATTTTTTTATAAACACTGTTGTAGCATTTTTTTCACGAAAAATGGAACTTTTTTTGCAAACTGCCATCATTTTTGGAATTTTTTGAATTTTCAAAAAATCCTATGCTACATGATAGCCAGTCTTATATAGTTTAGGGAAATCTAAAAGATTTTGTTCTACCTTGTTTCAGGACTGATCGCGCCTGGCACTATTAGAGGTGCCTTTTTTGAACATCCCTGACGCCGAAGGCTACCACGGCTGTATATAATAATCTTTCTACTAAAAAAAATTTTGTTATACAGTTGAAAATGCAAAAATGAAAAAATTCGTGTTTTTTAAAGCCGTCAGTTTGGGATCCCCCCTTATGTCAATTAGTGTATGCCAGTGACGGTCATATGTAGTTCTATCGAACTTCACGAAGATCAAACCTTAAAAACCTACGCTGGACGGACTTAACGTGCACTCCCTAGAAAGGGGACCATGCTGGGCTAGCGTACTCAAGAACTGGTCCAATAAATGTACAGAAAAGGGGCCTTGTGATCCTTTAACGCCTTTGGCTACCTCTTTATGAAGGTCACGTTTACCTTACCAATAGTAGCATCCAGATCACAATTCTTTGGATTTGGTATGTCCACATAAGGAGCATCCGTCCATGGTATTGATTCGTTGTTTACAAAGTCAAATTTTTTCAATATACATACATTTTAGAATCTTCTACTTCAATTATATTTTGCAACGAAATTAAAAATTAATATATGTAGAGATAATTTATTTTGTTGTTTGTTTACATTATAAACTGTGTACATGTGCCACCTAGCACTAAGCTTGCTTCGATAGCGTCTAAGTCCTGGGGGTTGTAAGCAAGTATACACATATCTAGGACATCATTTTGTTTTGATTCAATTTGATTTTCATCCTGCTTTCCCAAGCACAAAACTTGTAAGCTTTAAGCATCCCGAAAATAAAAGGCGATGATGGGAAAACCCACGTAATCTTAGAATTCAGAAAAAAAATCGAAATATTTTATCAACAAATCTTTGTGTTTATCTTGATAAAAATTGTTATTTTCCCCAGGGGGGACTTTATAACTCCCTAAGTTATTTATTTTCCCGGATTACAGGCTAAGAACTAAGAAAGAAAAGTTACACAGTTTTATGTGATAAAATTTTAAGAAAAAGTTGAAAACTTTGTAAAGTTATTGTTTACTTTAAGCTGCTGTTATGAAAAGACATCTGAGATCCTGCCTCTGGAGTATCTTTAAACTGGGTCAGAAATGAACATTTTTCAAATTTCTGGCCTTTATTGATAAATTTTACGTGAAAAAGGAAACTTTTTAATTGTTAGGAAATCCAAAACCTGGGTATATTAGAGTTTAAAATTCTTTTGCTAACAAGAATATTAAATCCTCTTTACACTTTCTATAAAACTTTGTTAATAATATTACGTTTGAGGTATTCATTTGTGATTAAAGTCTATCGATCGTGTTGCTGTTGATTGCCAAAATGATTCGTCAATTCTATTATTTTCAACATATTAGAAATTTTCAAATTTTTTCAGAAAAATGTTTCAAGAGTATTTAGTTTGACTACGACTTAATGCTCAATAGAAGAAATATAAGTAAGTTAAGCCGACCCAGTAAAACCTTGAGCAAATAGATTTTGTCTGCAATTTCATAGAAACAAATTTTTCGGCTAAATTATTATAATTTATTTATTTAATATTGTCCAGGCTTCTCGATTACGGAATAGTCTATGCTTTCACTTTCATAGTTTCTTTTAACGAATTCAAGCGTTTAATTTTCTTAAAGATTTCTTGTTTTGTATGTATGAGGAAAGTTTTTCTTTCCTTTGTATTTTTACTTTGCAATTTTTTTTCTTTCTATTTAATTTTTATTTCTTTGTACATGGAGGGGTAAATGATAACTGTTGATTGGTTTGCCCTCTATAGAGCGGATGAAATTATGAATAGTAATGGGGGTGTTGAAATGTTTGCCGGAATTTTGAACACATCTCCACCCCCTTCCCCCACCGAACCCTTTTCAACACTGCAACATTTTGACGATGCGTAGTTTTAATGTATCAAAAGCTAGAAAAATATGATAAGATATGATTTCCGCGTCCAACATGCATATAAACTCTAGTTCAGAATAATCACCTCTACAACATAATAAAATTTCAAGAAAACGGGTGGTGAGAGGTTAAACTCCACAATCACCCAGATATTTCATAAAATAAAGGGAACGAAATAGCGCTTTTACCAGACACACAATGTTTATATTTTTATCTTTATTGTATTTATATTCTATTTATTAAAAGTTGTTTGTTCCTATTATTATCATTATTTTAAGATCGAAATTTTGTCTGTCTTATTTACATACTAATTTGCTGGTTTTTATCTCCTTGCTTTTAATTTAGTACTTTACTCTGCTTAATTTAAAAAATACGCCCGCCATAAATACGCGCTTCTGTTACTTCGTTTTGCCTTAACTACATTCGAAACTGGTGATTCACCGCGTAGGCCACCGGGTCATCGGCTACTTGATATTAAAAGATGAGTCATAACCGTAGTAATGATAACAATAACCTGAAATTTGTTATTTAAATTTTTATTTTTTTTCCAGTTGCAATTATAATTTTTTATTTTTTATTATTATTTATGGGAATCAACGCCATAAAGGTGCCGGCTACTGCGGAGATAGTTTTGTTATTTCAGACGCCGCCGCCGCCGGTAATCATTTAATGTTATTTTTCCATTCATGTTTTTTTTTTGTATTTTGTAATTAGAGTGGGGTGGTATATTCCAGGGGTTGGGCTGCTTTTCCCCTGGTCTCCCGAGGTAACCCCTCGTTAGGCATAGGGCAAGAGTCTACGACTGCAACTTGGATATTAAAAGGTTTTCTATTGCATTTTTTTAAATTTGATAGTATAACTCTTCAAGAGTATCCAGTTAAAATTTGAGATCAATTGGAGCAAAACTGCCGGAGATACAGTGCCTCGGGACTCCCTTCATTTGATCCATTCCATATACAAAAGAAAAGTGCTAAAACTTTAAACGCGTTTTTCTCGAATATAGCATTTGTAAAGTCGGTGGACACTGTACTACTTGACCGATCCTCTTCAAATTTGTCACACTCTTTTAATACATAAAATATGAGGTAATGACGTCGAGATTTTGTTTTTTTGCATTATAATTAATTTTACAATGACAAATAAACTGATTTTTACCTCTTTTTTTTATGAAAAATTCGAGGAGTGTGCGAAGATTTGCTCTCAGAAGATTATTTTTGAATATTTTACGATAAACATTTTACTGGATATTCTTGAAATGATACTTTATTTTCTATTCAATTTATAAATTAATTACCATATGGTAAAAAAAATTATCAAAAATATGCTTAAAATGTAGCGAATTAACCCTAACAGGGGGGGGGGGGTGCACTTTGATTTGATCCATAGCTGATCTCAGGTACTTATCACTCGTTTAAATCCATCTTTTAAATTTTTAAAAGGACAGGGAGGAGAAACTGTGATTAAATTCTTTGTGGGCGATCCTCTTCTCGTAGGCGACAGAAAATAAGTATCCCCCTAGAAAATCATGAAGTTTCATAGGAAATTGTTCGAGTTGTATTACACATGCGTTTTGCTTAGTAACAAAAGTACTAAATGGGCCCGCTTGAATATGTGGTACAACACTGCTTGTAACTGAATTAAATGGTAGTCCAGCAAATGTGTAGAAATATTTTGAACAATGAGAAATATTTACATTAAAACGTTAAAAAAGCTAAAGGTCACCAGATGTAACCATGGTGGAGGTTAAACATCACCAACTTTTATACATGTCTGAGAAAAAAAAAATCTGTCACTAAGGCGGATTTTGAAAAGACCAGGTTTTGGTGACAAAGTCACTGATTTGGTATTGGTATTGTGAACTCTGCAAACCGAAATTGCCTTATTGACGGAGTTGGATGAATTCGTTGAGCGGTACGACGACCATGCCATGGGCCCCGGGTTGAAGACCAGGTCTCCCCGTGCAATTTTGTTAAGAAATTAAAATAATCCACTCCGTCTCTGGGCTGTTGTCTAGCTCGCAATAATGCAAAAACAAGACTCAAGTTTCCTCACTTCCCTTACCCTAATTCATTTCCGACCAAAACAATGCTAAAGCATCAAAGGGTTGTCCCCTAGGCTTTGGTCACATCGTATAAAAAAAATCTGCTGTTAGCAGAAAACAAGTATGGGTCACCTCCTGTTGGGATGACACGGAATTCACTTGATAGATCGCAATCTATCAGGGTTGAAGTTTGAATACATTAAGGGATAGTTATCGAATGGTAGGGAAAATATTTTGTCCACATCTCTCCGAGATCTCCGGCCTCGAAAACCTGGAAGAAAAGATTTTTACAAAGGGTCAGATTATTTTTGTATAGGTCAGGATAACGGATGTCCGCAAAAAATATCGCACAATTTTTAAAGAAGCTTAAGACTCCGGGATATTGTATTTCGAGATTTTCAAATCCGGGATGTAATTACTATACCGGATAATTTTTGCATGGACTTATAAGGGAAAACAACCAATTCAAATATTCAGGCTGTTGTGAATTAAATGTGGAACGACAATATAAAGTAAAATTGGCAGAAAACGCTTAAAAATTCATTAGCTACACGTTTTCAAACGGTGTACAACTATGGAATTAAGTATAACAATTGCCAGCAATTTACAAAACATAAATTAGTTACAAAAGCAATATTTAACAAAATTCAAGGACAATTAATTTCATGAATTTTATAACATAAAAATAAGTAAACAAAAATATTCCTACAAATGCAGAACCTACCCAAAGTAAAATATGCACCCGCAACATCGAGTTGCCATGCTAACCTAACGACAAAAGTTTGCTTTAATTCAGGCCATTTACAAATTTTCTACTGATTCCATTTGCAATTTTATTTTACAAAATTAAATCATTATCCTTGAACTCGTTATTCCCATTTTCCAGGTCAAGTATCCTTCATGAAGGAACTTGTTGGCTTTAACTGAATTTAAACATTTCCATCACATTGAATTCTGTTATGGATTAAAGGATTTAATAAGGGAGGAAAAGGGTAGAAAGTTTCTGACCATAAATCTAAAAGTAAATGATTCGATTCAAAAATTGTTATATAAAATTCTTTTGAATTTGTTAAATGGACTAAGAAATCGAAATAAGCCTAAGGCAATTTTAGTGTCTGTATTGTTTTTCAGAAAGGCAATTTTAGGATTGGTTAAAGAGGAATTAATGCTGGTCATGGTTTAGCTATAATCTAAAGTTGTTTTTTTGTCCAATCCTCTTGAATTAAGTATTTATAATATCTTATTAAGTATCGCTTGATATCTTACTCGTACGACTACACGAGTAGGTGGAAAAAGAAAAAATAAGATACCTAAAAACATGTTGGAGACATAGCTACCTTTTACTTATTAATGGGATATGGGTCATTTTATGAGATTAAAAGGATCTTTTGCTGTGTCACTTATTATAATCAAATTACGGAGACAGCCTTGTGGTAAATTGAAAACATGAAAAGAATATTCCGGACACATTGCACGCCCACAAAGTCGTTATGTTTTCCTTGAAACCCCGAGTTAAAAGGAGAAGAATACCGCTTAATTGAATTCGATTAGCAAGCATTGCTAGCAGATAAAGCCTTTTGTTTTTGTAAGGAGTGAAACAAAATTGGAAGCAAGCCAAAATATAAAAGGTTCGTTCATGTTGGTGGGTTTCAACTTTCCAAGACCCTTTTAATATAAAAGAATTGTTTTGTTGCGAAAATATATGATATTTGTTTGGAAAAGAATATTAGTTGTTTATTAATTCACAATGTAGACGCATATGTATGGCAAAAGTAACATTGACGGACGAAATTGGGGGGAGTTATTTTGAAAGAGAGAAGTAAATTTGTATGCAAATGGTTGATATAACATGAACATCATTATTCTAATCAATTTTCAATCAAAGAACAATTAAAAAACTGTCTCATTATTTGAATTTCAAATAATTATTCATTATTCGAACGTGTGTTATTTGAAAATCAAATAATTATTCGTTTTTCGATTTATTATTCGCAAAAAATTATTTTTAATACAATTACCAAATAATTATTCGTTAAGTGTTTTGCTAAATTATTTGTTTTGCTCTTCAATGCGACCTTACAGATTGTAAATTTAAATTTGGAATGACGAAGAAGTGATTAATTGATAAAGTAAAACCTATTTTAATTTGTAGTGAGATAGCGAACAGGGACGTCTTATATTTTATTACCAAAATATACATAAACTTGAATTGTCCATTTTTACGGTTCCCATTATAAAAGGTCTATTGCATTGCCGCTCTTCTGGAACAGACCAAGTAAACACTCAAGTCAAAACAACGCACGGTGGAATAACAAAAAATTATTTAAAATTTTATTAATGAGCGTCAAATAACTAATATTTTTTTATAAAGTTCGAATAAAAAATTCTCATTTGCTCGAACGACTATATTCAGGTGGTACAGAGAAATCCAAACGGAAAATTTTACTCCGGAGGACGGTGAGAAGGTGGGAAGGTCACGAGCGTCGGTTACGGAGAAAAACGTTGCTGCTGATTTGCACGTGAAAAAACTTTGTTTTCTCTGGGTGCCGCATAGGCTGACTGACGAGCAGATGACACGACGTGTGACATGGTGTCGGGAGACGCTGAAAATGTTTCATAACGGACAATATCGCTAAATGTACAACATCGTAACAGATGATGAGACTTGGCTTTACTATTATAATGTGCCGACCAAGACTCAAAACATTGTTTCGGTATGTGTTGATTTGGATACACCTGTAAATCCTGATCAGTATAGAAGAAAATAAAAGCTTATTTTTCAAATCTAATGGAATTGTGGAGCGTCCCTTTTGGATACACCGAAGACAGTCGCAGCTAAGTGGTACACTAAACAAAGCTTGCCTAAAATTATCGAATCTATTAAAAACCTACCACCAAATTCAAGAATGGACACCTGGTTCCGACATCATGACAACGCTTCAGCTCACCTCGCGAAATACTGAGGCGAATATTTGACCACTAAATGACTGAAACTTCTTCAGCACCCTCAGTCCAGAACTTTTCCCGCATGTGAAAATGATGCTGAATGGGATACGTTTTTCCTGCGATGAGGACCTTCTGAGGGCTTGAGGCAACGAGTGTGCCTTACTCCCAAGTGAAACTTGGCAGATCTGGTTTAAGGTTTGGTTTCGGAGGGTGGAAAGATGTATTGAATGTGGTGGAAAGTGTTTTGGAAAAATAAAAAAAATAAGCTATATTGCAAAATTTTCTTAGTACCCTTTGTATGCATCCGTTTTGGCACAAGCACAATGCGTTGCAGACGCGATCTGGTTTAGATAACCGCGTTTTTGTTTTCTGCATTTACGCTCCTTAGGTAACAGGCGTGTATTTTGCTGCCGCAATAGCCGAGAGGCCTGATGTGGTGACAGAGGAGACGTGTATGTATAATCTTGCCAAGAAACTCGAAAGAAAAACTTTTATTATTTAATATTCTTTAGAGATGCCGACGGTATCGTACTTGTTACGGATGAGTATAAATTCTAGAGGTAAAGGAAATTCGTTTCTGAAGTCCTAAACAGCACGTTTGTACCGTGGAATACCTCTTTATTTGTGAAATTTATCGGGCTGAAGAACCGCCAACTATGGTCAACAGTAAGTTAAGATCTACGATAAGATTGGTGCCTGTGGACACAATAAAGCCGACAGGTCTCGGTAAGGCTCAAAGTATTAGTGGAATCTCTCAAGGTGGACTCCATTGCTGTGCTATAACTCTCCTTTTCGACATTCAGAAATATTATAACACTGAGACAACCTTTAAATTATATCATCATATCATCCCATATGCCGAATAGAAAAGGCGCCTTTTATGAACATATGACAATATACATGTGGGCAGCTTAACCTAGCAGTTGTGTTTCTAAAAAATTATCATAACCATAAAGGGGTCCCACTAATTATCCAAGTTTCATCTTCTTCATCAGGTAAAACTTTCGAATCTCTTCCAAAGGCTAAGCAGAGTAAGATGTGGATTGATACTGTTACTTTTGCAATCCTTGACTGTTATTAATATCGAATTGTGCAGCGCCCTGTTAAAAATAAATTTATGATCTTGGACTCGCGGAGATAACATAACATTTATCGTAAAGAATAACTATTAGAACCTGTGAGTGAATTTTAGTACTTTGGATGCATAATTTTCAAAGCTGATGCACAAGGCTTTATTTGCATTTCATTATCTGGCTGAGATATGGCAACGTCTCTAGACATTCAAAAACACGGACCTTTGAGCCGAAGGTAAAATTGGTTCTCTTATGCGACTGTAGTCCTTCGATAGTGACTTTTTAAATACCATTTAAACTATGTACATGCATTTTTCGTGCGGTATCTTCGTAAAATAAATTGGCCGGGAGTCATTATCACCGACGATCTACGAAGAATCACAGGTCAAACCTGAGAAACGAGCCAAAACAACATCTCATGGGATTCAAGAAGTCGAACTGGATGACTGCGAAACACGTGGGGAAGGTCTGTCAAGAAGGAAAATGCTCACATCCAGAAATCTTGGCAAGAGTGGGAGATTATAGCGCTTTACCTAATCAGATGGAGAGTCAGTGTAGTAGACGTCCTATGCCCCCAAGGGGTTGGTGGAATACGAGTGATACCTGGTAAGGTGGTACGAAATTAAAAAAATACTATGGTTCCTCTTAAAGCGGAATGGGAATAATAAAGATGGACAATTAACTGAGCCGCGTAAGCATTAACAAAAGCAATCATGACTCCGGAGTTTTCATATCCCTTTTCAGTGCATCCAAAGAAATAACTTTCAGTCGGTCGAGATACGAAGGAGAATAAAAAATATTTCCAGGAAGCCGAAGGTAAGCGATTTTCCAAACGTTGTTAACCATTATCAAGACGACAATTATGCGCGATAGAAAAGGGGGACCAAACTAGACTATGAAATATCTCACGTAAGTGTAGTAGAGGATCTTAGTAACGTGTAGATGATTATATTCCTTAGACCATTTTTAATGAAGCCTATTTATAAAGTAGCCAACTGAAATTATAAAGCCTAATAAGTACAACTAAAACCCTCTATCCACTCAAAAACCATATTGAATGCTAACAATGGAAAATTTGATGGGGATTTAAACACAAGACCCCAGTACAAAAGTTATCCAACAATTCAAACTGGAATATTGACTCGGTGACTTCGGCTGAACGTGGTACCAACGTAACATTAATTGTAGCTGTATCAGCTTCGTAGAGTCACAATCCCACTAATGTTTATTTTCCCTCGCAAGAAATATTAGAATCATTTTGTTTTCGGTAGTCCACCAGACTGTATTGGAGTTGGAAACGCCAGTGATTGGGCCACATATGACGAAGTTACCATTGTTATGGAGCATTTCATAAAACACATCAAACCATCAGTTTTATGTCCAATATTGCTGTTGCTGGATAATCACTCATCGTACTTGTCCATTAAAACTTTGGATTTAGCCAGGAACAACTGGGTTGTTATGCTGTCGTTTTCACCTCATTGCAGTCATAGGCTTTAAGAAGTCTTCACTCCAAGCGACATTGCTCCATCAATCTTCAGTAAAATTCAACAAGCCTAATAGAATCTAGACCACCACTACGAACCGGGTTAGATATAACTCCCATAATTGATGACGTCCCTAAAATCTCAACATCCCAAAGTATATTTACTCCATTTTCTCCTGAAGCTGTCTTACCAATTCCAAAAGCTTGACCACTCAGACAAACAAAAGTCGGAACATAACTTTGTAACGCGTGGTCCGATTTGGATGAATTTATTTTCAATAAAATAATTTATTACCTAATGTAATGGATTTACTATTGATTTCTAGAGTTTTTCAATTTTTATTTTCTTTGTCCAACTTACTCCCGAAGCTGGTCCAACATACCCCGCTAGTGGGGCGGGTTGAGCCACTCGGACTTTGTCCATGTAAGCCGTTTTTTTCAACACTAAGCGCTTTCTTTGTTTCTTTTTTCCTCATAACTAAAAACCCAGTTTAAGCTTTATTTAGGTATGATTATTGTAGTTGTACACTAAATAAGAACATTTTTATCAGGTCTCAACCGCCGGCGGCGATCCACGTTTGCTTTCTGTTGACAGCAAATTACGATTAGGGATGGGGGATCGAACTGAGAAAATTGATTCAGTACGGATCGATCTGTAATTTTTTTCCGATTTCGAAGACTGATTAATCGCCCTAAAAAGATCGACGGTCATAGATCGAACAGATCGATTCCATTAAGCTGAATTTGTCAGAACTAGCGAAACCCCGTGGACTTCACATGACAATAAATTAAAATTATATTTTCTTAACTAAGTGATTAATTTTGCAATTCTAAACAACTGAAATGAGTGATGACAGTTCAAAAGAAGACCTTGCTCGAGAATGCATACCATATACCGGAAGGACGCAGTGGACGGATGTAACACCCACCGAACAGGACGATGGAGAGAACCTAGTAGTTGTAATCGTACATAGTGAAAGATCTAAGGTGATTTCGCGCAACACGTCTCAGTTGGTCAACTGAGACGAAACTTTGAGCAACCGTCTCAGTTATCTCAATTCAGGAAATGTCAATTTCTACAGCTGTTAATATAATGAAATATAAATAACTACTTAAAAAATTCATCGATACTAGTTAATATTCTTTAACTGAGACAACTGAGGCGTGAAAACCCAGTCTCACTTGCTCAGTTGCTCAATAAGTGTATGGAATTTTTTTGTGGCTCCAAATGAACTGAGACGATTTCGCCAAAGCACATTTTAACTGAGACAACCGAGAATTCTCAGTTATCTCACTTGTCTCAGGTCGCGCGAAAGCACCTGTATTCAAGGTTTTTTTATTATGAGCAATATACATATTAAGAATGAATTTTTAGTTAAAGATAGATAGATAACACTATCATATTATAGAGATCCGAAACGCACTTATTTAACATTAACAATATTTTAGGTGCGAAATTTAAAATTTTCAGGATTATTATACAAATTAAGACATCTACTCTTAAATGGATGGGAATCGGAAACAAATAAATCGATTCGAACGGAATTGGTCCCGCGAAAAATCGATTTAAAAATCGCCAGATCGAAGGCTAATAGATCGATTCGTCGAGATCGAATCGAAGATGGCCCATCCCTACTTACGATAAAAAGGCCATTGGTGTTTGTAGACCAATGTCGGTGGTTCGGAAACTACCTTAAATTAGAGGTCTGCTTGCAATCATTATTCTTCTCCCAACTCACAAGGGGTTAGGGGAACTATAGAGAAAGAGAAATGGGTTAAAAACCTTTGTTAATTGAATAACATTTGAAAAAGAACTACATATAAGACCGACTGTGATGTATATATTTTATAATCTTCCAGAAACTTCAGCATATACATTTTTAAATATTTAACACTTAAGGCAATGTCAATTAAATAAGCTTTTCAAGAATTTATCTGTCATAAGCCGGTTTCTGAACATTGCAAATTCAACGTGAACTTCAGAGCACACATTTGCCCACATTTATAATTTAAACAAAACAACGTCAATTGTCCTTAAAGCTCTAAGAAAATAGCAGACAAATGTGCCTTCATATATTTTTGAAAAAACATAATGGATAAGTACATTGTTCAACTCTTAACCTTTCAAAAGCCCTGACAAATTGAAAACAAATCGAGTTCCCCTTACCATAATAGCTTTGAGCCGTGCAATTTCTGTTGAAAAGATTGCTGGGCTGTCATCTATGCGGCAGCAGGTGCCTTTGAAATCTAAAGGAGCTTTTAAAATTTATTGAATTGTTCCCTTCCATTTTTCAAACTTGTGGGGTTTTGCTAAAAGTACAGTTGTCAATATAAAATTTACATTGGGAGAATACTTGAAGAATAAAACTTTCAATAAAATGTGATGGGGTAAGTGATTTAGCATTAGAATCACTAGAATATTATTGGTCTCACTTGTTCAGCAATTTATTCAATTACTGGAAAGCCTGTATTCGCTGTAGGTTGTAGAAAGCCTGTTGAATGTTATTTTCTTAAGGTTTGAGGAGGGGGTCTTAAGAGAATTGCATTATTTCCATCCATGGGATAGCGACTTTTAAGTTTATATAGATTGAGTGAGGGAACAACGCATTGTGGGGATTGGAAGAGCTTGAGTTCTTATTGATTGGCTGAAACCACCACTGAAACAACGACCTGGAACATGAAATAATGATAAATTGCTTGTTGAATAACGCTAAGGACGTCCAATTGTTGTCGGCGGATTCTTGTTTAATCATAACAACTTGGAAATCTCCCCCCGGCAGAGCAACCTCATTGGCAATCAAAACGTAAGAAAAGGTGCCTTCTCGCTTTAAGGTCAAAGCATCGCACTGATATTGGCAGCAATTTTTATCTTATAGCAGCAGAATTTCTTTTATATATGGCAGCAGTACACCTACATAATATAATACCCAGCATTACGCTAAGAAGATAAAGCGATGTGTCATAACATCGATGACTTCATCGATGACCATGGGTCAGTGACGCCACATATACTAAAATAAATGACCAAACAAAACCAAAGATCGCAATACCGATTGCAGTCAAATAACATCTCAAAACAGCAGCTTCGGCCCATGGAATAACTATTAATCGGAGATTGAACAACCGATTTCTGTGGCCACCATTGAAATCAGACCTCTAATAAATTTGAACGTGGTGGACGCAGTAAAGTCGATGGGCCTTCGAGGTACCCCTTGAGATAAATGGAATACATAAGGATTTGCTAAACTCGGATCCCATTGATACGGCCGAAAACCGATACCTATTTCAGTGAGTGGAAAAACGCGTATGATTGCATCGGTATCTAATAAGACGACTTGAAGAATTTAACAATTGGCGTGGCATCGGTCTTCTTATTGCAGTCTCCGAAGTAAGGGGAAAACCAATCTTAATGCGAATCAATAAAACAATCGGGCGCACTTTCAACGATGAATAAACTGGATTTTGAAAAGATTTTTCCTGCAGCTACCACATCAACACTCTCCGAATTATCATTGAGCAATCTACCTGAGAAAGCATTTGACAGCGTTGAACGCGATTACGTAAAGGTAGTCTTACGTAGGAAGGGCATCGTAGAGAAAGTTACTACCATCCTCAAGGAGTTCTTTTGAAGGCCTTTTCAAGTGCTGAACTGAACAAAACAAGATTGCATACTGTCACTCTTGATCGTTATCTAGGACATAACGTGAGCAACCTTAATAAACATTCGCTGCAAGGTATTCAATTGAGGTTTTTAAACACTTTAAGCACCTGGACTAGGCTTATGATGTAATATTTTCTATTCATCAAGAACCGTCAAGTAGCTCAAATGTCCAAAGCGTTGCGAACGATTTTGCTAAAACCAAACTTAAGGGCTAAGACTTTAGGGGACAGGATGAAATCTAGAAGAGCAACAAAGAACTTCGTATTAAGTTTTCACTCTAACAACTGAACTTTGCACTTTTTTTCCTTAATTTTACTTTTCACTATTTCAAACTTTCACTGTATTTTCTTATTCGCTTCTGGACAATTTATCTGTGATTAAGTACATTAATTTTTGCTCAACATATGAATTTACAATTCTCAATTTATGTGTGATTCTTGCAAATGTAATTCTAATCTCCTATGATTTGCTACTCCTCACAGAACCTCACGTTTGGAAAATTGAGAGTAAAATTTATACTTTCGTTTGTACATGTCATAGATTTCAATAAATTTAAATAAATCCCTTATTATATCGTACAGGCTGCTCACTCCGGCACCTTGGAGTTCCTTTGCGTCGCCATGAGGCTCTTTCAAAGAACTCTGTACAATTTCACCACCTACATTCCCCCTGTATCACCTTCTACAGTATTCGGCTAGCTGCCCATATTCATCGATGGCTTGACCAGCATCTTCTTGCCGTTCGACTGTCATTCTTGGCGATTTCAACCTTCAGGCTGTCGGTTGGAGCAAGTCTTCCCAGACTGTGGGACTATTGCCACCTTATGCTCGTACTCCTCAGCATGTGCTCTCCTTCCTGAATATCTGTGCCTTCGCTGGCCTTACACAGTGCAGTGGCATCCTAACAACTCAGGCAGACTGCTTGACCTAGTTTTCTCGACCACCCCAGGTGGCTCGTTCGTGAGTGGGTGCAGAATCTTGCTGGTCCCAGAGTTATGCCACCATCCTGCACTGCACGTTTTTTTGTGATGCTGCTGAGAGCTTCTCTCCCCTTTTATGACCGCTGCTTTAACATCGGCCAATTTCTACAATATCAGCGATTGGCTATCGTGTTGAGCGGGATATTGATCGGGCTGTCCCCTTTTTTACAATGTCCTTTATACCTGTTTCACGCTGTGTGTGCCTATCTCCTTCTCTGGCTCCTCATGTTCGTCTCAGGCCATGATTTGCCATTTAAGACATCTTAAAAATCTAAAAAGCGAGACTTAGAAGATGTGAAAAGGTCTACCTAGCTTACTACGACCTTCTCCTTCAGTTATCCTCTGATCTAGAAGCGTCGTATAGCAGATTTATGTCTAACTCGAGATTCACTTTGCACACCAATCCTAGACAGTTTTAGAAGTTTGTTGACTCTAAGCGATGCAGCGACGGATATCCTTGCTCCCTGAGGCTCCGTACCCGCGAGATCTACGACCCTCTTGAGGTGGCCAATTCTTTCGCTGACTTGGTTTTCGAAGACACAGCTTTGTGCGATTACTCATCCAATCTACTTGTGTGTTTCATGCCTTCCCGAAGGTGTCTCCGCATTCTTTTTGAGAAGGTGCTGCACCCCGGTCAGTCCTGTCCTCTGTCATTTGTATAACCTATCTTTCCGCTGCGGTCGTTTTCCGGGGCTTGGAAGGATTCTGTGATAATTACCCTTCACAAGAAGGGAGACAAGACAGACATATCTATCTAATGACAGTTTCGAAAGCCTTCGCAATATGGGACAGATTCCATATTGCGAAGGCTTTCGAAACTCTAATTAGCGATGTACTCCGCTTTCATCATAGACCTTTAATAGGCTCTTTTCATTGAGCACGGCTTCATTAAGGCTTAATCAACCACCATAAATTTACTTGAATTCGCGCATCACTGTTTACCCTGATCAAGTCGGGTATGCAGGTCAAATGCATATTCACCGACTTCAGCAAGGCTTTTTTTACCATGGCATTTTTATTCATAAGCTCTACCTGCTCGGTTTTCCGCCAATTGATGTAGCCAAAGCCTAGGGGACAACCCTTTGATGCCTTAGCATGGTTTTGTCGGAAGGGAATTTAGGGTAAGGGAAGTGAGGCATTTTGAATGGCTTGTTTTTGCATTGCTGCGAGCTAGACAACAGCCCAGAGACGAAGTGAATTTTTTTTTATTTCTTAATAAAAACTCATGGGGAGATCTGGTCTCGAACCTGAGACCCATTGCGGGATGGTCGTGCCGCTCAACGAATTGATCCAACTCCGTCTCCTTTGTAAAGTGGCTGTTAGCCTGGCCAGCGAAGTCTTGGTCTCCTTTGGGGTGCTTGGACCGCTCCTCTTCATAATTTATATTAATGACGTCTCATTTCTTCTGTCCGCTCCAGAATCCTCTGTTAAGCTGATTGTGCTTAATTCTCGTGCGGTCTCCTGTGAGCTCCAATATGCATATTTTTAATGATTTGTGCTCCAATAATCGTCTTCCACTGAATTCCAGCAAATACACCGTTATGTCATTGTCACGTAGGAATCGTTCCATTTCCTCCAACTATTCCATAGACCGTTACGCTTTGGGCGGGCAAGACAGGGTAAAGGACTTAGGGGTGATTCTCAACTCGTCTCTCCATCGAGGACCACGTGAACTTCTTGGTTGGTACAGCAAATTCCACGATCGGCTTAGTAAAAAGATGGTTTAAGGACCTTGACCATCCCTACTTGACGATGCTTTTATTCCGCATTTTCGTGAAATCCATCTAGGAGTATGGCAGTCCGGTCTGCGATCCTTAATCCGGGCAAGTGAGCTTTTGAGCTTTTAAATTCGTATATGCACCTGTTTGGCTGTATTCGGTTTCCTGCTTTTGAGGTTTGTAATCGTTATAGCATACAAAAGTTAAAAAAAAATCGTCATAGTTTTGTAAGCAATTATGCAATATCTTAAAATATACAACCTTTTGCGAACATTTTCAGGTTGTAAATTAAACAAGCAGTACGAAATGCTTCTAAAGCTTTTAAGCATGCCTCACATTAAGTAGTGAGAGTTTCACCATCACTGGTTTAAACCGTGAGTTGTTTTGTAGTAGCCAGCCTTAGCGAATTTTTCATGAATAAATAAATAAATAAATGAATAAATGAATTTGAAATTTTTTAGGTTTGTGTTAATTTTTTTATAGGTGGGCCTCGTACCTACATTAACTATTTTTTTTGCACTTACAAATGTATCTCAGGTAGGATAAAACAATTGGTTCCTGGTAACAGCAACCTTTACAGAATAACCGGAGAACTATGAGCTGTGTAAAAGTGTAACGAATACCTGAAGGAGCTAACAAGTAAACCTGTTAAGTTAAAAATGATATTGTTTTGAATATTCTGTGATTCCAGTATGAAATTTTTAGACAATGACGGTAATGTCCACACCTTTAAATTAATTAAAGCTTTTACAAATATTTAAGGATGTCCAAATGACTTTTCGTCCTCAAAATTTCCTCTCTAACTTTCTCGCATTTTTATCTATTTTTCTTTAAATCTAAAGTCTATGTGTATGCAAAAGGTTATAAAACTCTGAGTTGGTCAATCTAAAACTTTTGCAACATTTGGTCGTTTTTAATGCTATGGACCCGGTGTCGTCTATGCGGATCTTCCTAGCAGCCACTGTACTCTAACCTCAACTAACCTTGGTCGTTTCTGAATTAAATTACTCATACACATTTTTTTCTAAGAGGAAAATGATGGACATATCTGAATAAGCTGTTGACCCTTTAATAACGTGAAGGCCTTGATTTAGGAAACCATTCTGCTAACCGATAAAATCGGGTTTAAATTTATATATGCCTATTTCAGTTCTTCTTAGAATAAAAATCTTGAATACATAAAAAGAACACTGAAACAAAAGCGATTCTCATATGAGATTTCCTTTAATAGGTTTTGTCTCATATTGCGCAAAGATGTAGAATACCCAATCCTTCATAAAGTTCCAATATAATACTTTGAGTTTGTATAATATATGGGATCAGATTAACATGATAAAAATGTTAAGCAATTCATCTCTTTACTTCTGTTGTTTCTGGGTAAGGTTTTCCTGCCTATGCTGTTGTAAGATGGATAGCAACGATGGTATCTTGAGCACTAAGAGCTTTAAGGACATTCAACTTTGGTTATTTTTTCCAAAAGAAATCGAAGGCTTTGGGAACACCTTGCCTGCTTTGACAAATGATTAATTTTCAGAGTAAATCAGTCTTTGGGGACTTTGTTCACCTAAAAATGATCATAATGTATCACACAGTAAATTGTATTTATGTTGAGGTTAGAATAATTGGATTTGATGAAAAATTCTCAGTGGCAATGGATTCTTATTTTTTATTTATTTATTGGGCATTGCTCTTATTTCGAAAAAGTTTATTTTACATTATTACACACTTTCTTAGTTCTACTATTACCATTATTCATATTTAATTAAAATTTTTTATAATTTACCCTCAACCTCTTAGCACACTGTCTCTACTCAATTGGGCATATGTGGAATAAATTTTAATTCGAATAATATGCTATTTAAATAGGCGAATAAATGTTAAAGGGAATGACATGTTTTTAGTAAATGATATGTATTTCGAACATGCAGAGATTTAAATTGTTAAATATTTCTTAAAAAGGTTGGTGTGGGGGGGGGGGGGGGGGGTGTTGCAGAAATAACGAAATTTTTATTTTATTCGATAGGGAAAATACTAAGCTTCATTTTGGACTTCTTTTAGTTTGCTATGATGTTCTGTACTACAGCAAAATATAGTTACTTTTCCACCCACTTTCCAAAAAAAATGACATTTTAAGTTCAACACGTATTTTTTAAATTTTGTTTTTGTATAGGAGCGGGTATAATTTTGTAACGCGTAGACCAATTTTGATGATTCTTTTTTTGTTGGGTAGAGTATGTTCACCGATTGGTACCATGTCAAAAAAATTGTTGGTGATGTTGGGGTGAAACCGGTTGTATAGAGTTCCGCCATTGATACTATGACAAAAAAAAAAAAATTGGCCTAACGCGTAGACCCGCAACATAGCCTCAATGTTTCTTCATAGAAACAATGGGAGAACATACTCTGTATAACAAAAAATAATCATGGAAATTGCTGTATGCGCTACGAAATTAGGTCCTACCACACCCTAAAATTGTTTTAAGCATGATACCAATAGGAGGATATACTCTAAGCAATAAAAATGAATAAAAAATCGGTCCACCCTTTATAAAGTAAGGCCCCCCACACCGTCCAAGTCCGTATACGCGGTTGGCGGCACGTAAAAAGTTACACTAAGACGGGTTTGTAAAAATTCGACTTATTTTATTAATAAACTTTTGATTAACTAAATTATCACGATTTTCTGAGTATCTTTCTTCTCCTTTAGTTACTTCCTTGACCCGTGCGCACGGGGGGGGGGGGGGGGAGAGGGTTAAAATGTTCTGTACTTCTTGATTAGGAAATATTTGACTGAAATACTTAAAAAACAAATAAAATAAAATTAGATAACCCCCCCCCCCCTCCCCCGGGGGGGGAAAGTCCAGCGCACGGTCCTATAAGGGCACAGTTAAGTTTTTCGCGAAAACACGATGGTTCTACTCGAATAATAATAATACAACTAAATCAAAAGCAACTGAATTAATAGTTCATTTTCCAGAGCTCGGTAGCTTAAAAAAGATGAGAAGGCTAAAATATCAATAGCGAATTTCCATCTTAGCTTTCAGCCGTCAAGGAACTTTAAGTTTTCTTAGTAAAATCAGCAGAACAAAGCGTCTATTGGCGATGCCTTTCTTCGCTCGTGTTGAAAAGCGTACAAAGTATTTATTTATATCATTTTAAAAATATTATTAATATATTATATAAATTGGCGATAAAATCATTTAAGTCAAAAATGGCAAAATTAAAGTGTAATGGATAATGAGCGCTTTGAAATTAGACACCCCGTTTCGAAGTTTCTTAATTTATGATTTAACAAATTTTTTTACATTGTCGCAACGTAAATAAAAGTAAACATAAAAAGCGCAACACAAAATGTTCATAGCTTTTTTGTAAAATATCCGAAGGGAACATAAAATGTCTTATTTAGACTAGTGTAGAAAAACATCATAAAATGAAATGTCCCTGTTAAACTTGGGCGGATATAAAACTTACGTTCACTTATATTCAAAATAGCAATAACATGGCACGAATACGCTTTTAAAATGACATACATGTACGTAAATTTTAACTAAATGTAGCTTTGAGGTTGTAACATGAATAATGTATTTGTGTTTCAGCCTTTGCTTGACACAAATTAAATAAAAAAAACCGTAAAAAATTTTACTTCAAATGATCCCATTTAGCCCACAAACACGTTTAATTTAAGTCAGCTATTTTTCAAAGGTTTTACCACGAATTTTCAGGTATTGCAGATGTTAACCACAAATCCTACATAAGAAATATGACGCCCATGAGTTATTGACAATTATTTTTCATTAAATGTGTACGACTGGTGTTTTAAATTTTTAAAGACGAAATCAGAAAATTTATTTATTATTATATTCATGAAAATGCTTAAGAATTTTTATGAATTAATCCCAAATAAAAAAAAATTATTTTGTACGTATTAAGGATGAATGTCAAAGACGCAGTTTCGTTCCGTCGTATTTCTCATAGTTTTTCAGGTATTGAGTTCAAATGTTGGAAGTATTATAGAAAAGTAGGAAGTATTATTCCCCTGCTAAGTCCTTTTAGCGATTTCGGAATTAAATTCTCCCATATTATAATACTTCACTTCCGCTTAATTATAGTACTTCACTTCACTTCAGTATAATTAGGACTCCAAGCGTGTAACATACGAAAAGCTATAAATATAATAACTCTGAATGAATTTTCTAAAAGGTCAACCCCTCCCCCCCCCCCCCAGCATCACCGAACTTTTTACTGTTATCGTTATAAACTAGTCTTCAATTATACCCATTAGACACGGAAAAACCCGTATAGTAAAAATTACGCCGAGAATCACTGTAAAAATTAGTACAATTCGGAGTCAGCGTAGACTTATTTCCATGAATCCACCCGTACTTTTTACAGTAAAGTTAAAGAATTTACTTGATCGACGAATAAAATGTCTTAGTTATTTTCCAAAAAGTTAAAGCTCCTTTTATAAGAAATATATTTTCTGAATAATAAAGTATTGTGCTTTAGATAATATAAGTGGCGACTTCACTATATCGGCGGCATGTCGGCTACCTTTCACTTTTCTATCGCTATTTATGTGTCAATATTTTAACTAAATTGCTAGCCTAATTCCTGGTAGGGGTAACGGGCACTCGAAGAGTATCAAGTCGCTCGAACTCTTATACTGTAAAGGTAATATTTGGTCGCACTTTAACATTTTGGGAATCTTTCATAACTAGAACAACACGCATGTGAAATAATTGGTCATCTTGTTTTCCTCCTGACTTATGAACCCGCAACTTTCAAAGGAGGAATACATCTTCACCTCCTTCACAAAAAACCTATTAAAACATTTTCCTATCCTTAATTAAGTAATTAATTGTACTATTATTAATTAAAAAAAATCTGATTATGAGCATGTTGGACACGCACATGACAGGGTTTCATAGAGTTATTTGTAAATATTTTAGAAACTATTTTTAGGACAGTGCTCGTTATACTTGTCATTGAAAGAACTAACTAAAGGCGACATTCAGGAATTTTTGAAAATGTTTTCAATCAATAGTTTAAAAATCAGAATAGTAAGGGGGCGTTTTGATAACGAATTTGCAAGCAAATAGCTTGTGACTGAAGGGTTAAAATCAGAATGTCCTACGCCATTTTTGAATTTTAGGAGACTTCTCCGAGTAAAATAATATTTTTTCAATACACTTCTCACTCTATGTTAGGTCCAAGAATTATTTTCCCAAAAATCTCATCAACTTTGTTTTTGCTAGCGTTAGTATACCAAATTTCATTTTAATATGTTTGTAAATGAGGGGATGGAAAGACTTTGACAGGTGGACATATGGGCGGACGAACAGACATGCGGACGGGCAGACCGAAACTATAATAGTTCCAAGCCTTATCATACTTTTATATTCCTTAATTTGGTTTTAGATAATATAAACGTTTTCATAGAAGAGGGTTGCAAATATGACGTTAAGCCTCACTCCAATAACTAGAAACTTTTTCGCGATGCTTATGATGAGTAGCGTGAATAGAGGGAATGCGTTCACGTTGCTGGGACAAAATTCCTAGATTTACGGATATAATTGAGTGCCTAGTCTAATATTTACTTTGACTTGTGCTCGTTGATTTCACTCTGTTGAGCGGTTCCTTAAAGTCATCCATTCGTTTGCTCCACCTGACCATATTTTTCAAATCCTGACCAGTCGCCCTGAAAAAAAAGGTTGCAAGGAGCGCGGATGGCTAATCTAAGTACAAGGATTTGCTATTGGAGCACTCCTCTAAACTGAACTCTTCTGCAATTAGCATTGGAAGGCTAGGAGCTTTTATCAATTTGTAGACTGCAAACGCAAAATTAATAGTTAATCCTCTTGATAGGTGTAGCAGTAATCGTCTTACGATTGCCAAGCTCTTTGGCTGCTTTTTCAAGACTGCATTCCTGGAGGAGAACTGTGATATAAGTTTTAAGGATTTAACTGACTTGCCAAAATTCCCACCGACGTCCAAGGGAATGGATCTCCGACGAGATGTGGTGTTGAAGAAGGTCTTCCCAGCTGAAAGTTTTTTGGCTATCTGTATCTCTGTTTATTTAATTTATGTCTCTGTTTATTTGTCGTGGCGTCTTATCCTGGAGAATTTCTATAACTACTTCACTGCATAAAAAGGGTCACAAGTGTGACATCACTTGTTATAGACCTATTTCCAACCTGTGCTGCTTTTCTAAGTTACTTGAAGCCTTAATCGATGAAGAACTAATCACAGGATTTTTATACACATGCTTCATATATTTGGGTTTACCCCTCTTTATGTTGACTGGTGTTGCTGCTACTTGTCCCGTCGTACACAACGAGTTTCATTTCGCTGTGTTTTTTCCAAGATTATCTATAAAACTTCAGGTTTCGCAGAAGGCAGCCATATAGGACCTCTACTCTTCATTATTTATATTAATCACACATCGACTATTTTCGATGGTTTCAGGCTTCTTTGTTTTGCGTACGGTTTCTGTGCCTTCCTGAATTCGAATTCGACCTGAAAGTTTCCACAAGTGCTGCTCCATTACTTTTCTATCAATATCGACAAGTGAACTACTATTTCCTTTTTACGTAAAAGGAATCCATTTAATAAAATTTTAATTCTCTAAACAAATTTTTGCCCGCCATGTTGGATTAGCCATCTTTAGTTTTGTCTATTTTGTTTACAAATTAATGCCTACAGTTTTACTTCAATTAAGCCTATTCTTCTGCTTTGTACAAACACTAGGCGAAATCAGTTGCAATCAGCAATTCTTGCCAGAACTTTTACCTTTAATTTACCTTTAGGCGAAACCACCAATATTGCCTCTTGAATACAAAATAGTGCCCCGTCCGAGGTTAGTATGTACAGATGGATAGATAAAACCCTTTCACGTATTTTTTATTTCAACAACGAACAGCCCAGGTATACATTCAATGAACTTTAGTAAATTTTGAGCAGAAACCCACGATAAAACATTTCCGTTGAAAAGCTCAATCATCCGCTTAACGAAGTCCCTTTTTATGTTCTTTGATGGTATTTTTCAATGACCTTTGATTGCTATACTTGGGAACAGCTTCCCCCTTTGGTGAGTTCTTTCTTTTGAAAGAGTTCCGATCTCTGAGTCGACGCTTGTATACTATTTCAAGAATATGACTTGCTTTTATGAGGAGTTTCTTATGTGAAAAAGGAGCAATTTGTGTACCCTGCGGTGTTACATTCTCAGATATGGTGCTTTTCCTCTGGCTTTTA
This sequence comes from Leptarthrus brevirostris, assembly GCA_964036015.1. Taxonomy (NCBI): domain Eukaryota; kingdom Metazoa; phylum Arthropoda; class Insecta; order Diptera; family Asilidae; genus Leptarthrus; species Leptarthrus brevirostris. The sequence goes on along the minus strand of OZ038371.1, from coordinate 6,689,378 downwards.
GAAGACAATTTTATTTAAATTCATGTTTACAAGGAAATGTTTTGTTTATAAAGGCGGTTGTGTGTTTATATAGTAGTTATCGAAAATTGCAGTATGTACGGTATTATTTTCTTTCAATTTCTTCTTTGTAAGCAGTAAACAAATTAAGATTTTTAAGCCATGTGGTTAAAAAAGTTCTTTAGGTGGTGCTGTATTTTTAAAGTATTTCTTTTATCCAAATATATTTGTGGCTAACCTAATAATTATCAATGAATTACTATCTGAGGAACATCAAATTCTACAATACTTTCACGTTCCTATCTATTACGGACATACGACATAGACAACCTGTGTAAAATTATACTGCTGTAAAGTGTTAAAGCTATAATTAAACTAAACTAAATATTATTCAAGAAAAAACCTCAATCGGCTTTTCAGCTGCTGTCTGGAACAACTTAGCTCGATGCAGACCGCCGCACTCATTAAAAAGGCGTGACATCGACGCGATAGGCTCCTGCATTCCGTAGAATGTTCGCTGGTAGGGAACATGGAAAATATCGAGATTCCTCAAGAAGGGAGGAGTTGATCGTCCCCTGCCATAAATTGTACAAAAAGGTGATCTTATAAACCCAACGTCTCTTCTCAAGTGAGTCGAGAGAGATCAGATGGAGTCTAGCAGGTTAGGTTGGAAAGGAGAAAGGATCACGCTAGGGACGGACAGAAGAGCGAACTTGAGGAATCTGCACTGGACGGCCTCAATCCGGGTGATGTGGACAGTAGAGTAGGGATCCCAAACCGGACAAGCATATTCCAGAATGGGTCTAACAAAAGTGCAGAAGATCAGCCTAGTTAAGTAGGGATCGTAAAACCACCGCCTCACTAAGCCGAGCACGGATTTAGCACTGCCCACCACGAAACGTGCTTCTTTAAGGACAGATGGGAATTAAAGACTACTCTCTGGTATTTGACCCTATCAAGCCTACTCAAAGCATCTCCGTCCAGAATAGCAGAGTGGGATATCCTCTGTGGTTAAAGGTCATTACGGTGTATTTATTATTTGTGAATGTCAATGACGTTTAGAGTTTATAAACCTCCAAAACTGTCGAGGACTGGAATGCAAAGTGTAACGCATTTTGGACAGAAATCTGTTGTAGGACATCTGCAATTCAATAGAGAATCAATGGCGAAGGTAGTAGTAAGCCTGGTAATCCTGGTCACACTTAGAGGAGCAGATCCTTTTCCACTGCTTAATCTTTAGGTTTTTCAGATGTCTCAATTGGCCGTCCATCGAGGGCTGAGAAGAACGGGGTGAGCCGGAAAAGGAGACTAGCACGGAGTGGTTAAAACAGACTCGACGAGTATATTTGCCCAATCATAGCCTAGGAGCTACAATTTGGATACAGAGAAGTTAGGCACCTTGAGTATGAAAGAGCAGCCACTAATTGTTGGAGAAAAACTGTCAGGGGCCTCAACATACAAGAGAACTCGAAGTGAAAGATGGTGGATGGACTCTAGGACTAGTTGAGTCAGGCACTTTCTCACCAACGAACCACCCGAGTTGGTCGAGAAAACAAGGTGAATCAATCTTCCTGAATCATTCGCGACATCGCTACATTGTGTAAGACCCGTAGAGGTACAGGCGTCCAGGATGAACAGAGCATACTGGGGCGCACACGAAAAGGAAGTCAAGAGCCCTCACTCTTCGAGGATTGAGTCCAACCCACTGAGGGAAGGTTAAAGTCAGCCAAGAAAACAGCAGCCTAAAGAGGACAATAGAGCATGGCCCAAATGGTCAAAGAACTCAGAAAGCGATTCAAATACACTTGAGGGCAGGCAAGGAGGAACGTGGACTGTGGAAACATACAGGGAGTTTTTTAGGGAGTTTTTTAGGGTAACACATATAAGCTCTGGTCGTCAGGACGAGTAATCTGCGTGGCCGAGCAATGGATGCCGGCTTTAACAGCACAAAGCACTCTGCGACTAATCGGAGCACTTAGATCAGAGTGGCGGTCACGCCGAAAAACCTTGAACTCAGGATCAAAGAGCTCGGCGTCAGAAATGCCGTTGCACAGCCAAGTCTCAGTTTGACAGATGACGACGAAATTAGAAGAGCTAGAGAACAAATTCGAGGTTTTGGAATGTACTGAATCTTAAAATTAACTTATCTTGAACAATTGATTTTATATTATATTTTTCAAACTAAAGAAGACATCTAAAAGCTACAGCTAAAGTGATTTAATTCGGTCTTAAACCCTCCCTTACTTTACTATCTCACCACCATACCATTGAAGTAGTACTATGTCAGCCATGCACCAACAGAAGTCTAAATCCAGTAACTTAAAGAAATCAATTTGCTTATAAAATAATATAATTTGTTCTATTTCAGCAGTTAAAAAAATTTGTTTAAATAATTATATAAGCACTTCGACTAAGAAGCGTTTTCCAAACTGATGAAATTTTAAATACTTTAGTTCGTTGAACAAATGCTGCATTCTCCTTGGCATCATCTAAAATTGTTATCCATTAACCCAATTTCTGGTGGTGAAAACTTCCGTAAATAAGCCGTATGAAAGCTACATATGCACTGGATGTAAATCTTGTCATGAATGGAGATTCATTGGATGCTTCGTCATGTGATAGTTGCTCAGCTGTATATAACTAATGAAGGTAAGAAGAGGTTATTTTATTTTTACCGGGATGAGCGAGCACTATACTCGTCATAATAAATTCTTGGCAACGTGTACAGTCATGAAAAGAATTGTTAAAGTTTACTTAAGTTAATGAAGGTGATGGTGAAATGCTTTCAATGCAAGGCAAATGACGAATTCTGAAGGATATTTTGTGCTTCAAATTTATGGAAATAACATGAGATAAGTGTTTTACAGCGACTTCACTAAATTGCAAGAGTTAATTGTAAGAAACACATTTGCTTTTCAACAAGTTATACAACTTAACTCAGGTACTTAATTACGCACTCTAAGGTATAAAACGTTTCTCTGGCAAAAGTGAAATTCATAAAATTGAAATACGAGGTAGTAGGGACCCTATTAAAAATCAACTTAACGTATTATTATATTATTAAATAGAAGTAGTTTCACGGAATGTGAAATATTTAAACCACTCTACATTAAAACATATTTTTTCTAAGTTTGCTGTAGAACCTTAACTGATAGGCTGAGAGTAAAAATTACCTATCTAAAAAGTCCGAGCAAAACTTGTTCGGAAAATGTTCCGCTCAAGAACGAACCGCGTGAAATTCCGGGCAAACACGAATCAGAGAAAAACTACGGGCAAAAACGACTTAACTACTTAACTACATTAACTTTGCATTATTTTTTTTAGTTAAGTCGTTTTTGCCCGAAGTTTTTCTCTGATTTGTCTCTGCCCAGAATTTCGCGCTATTTGTTTTTGTGCGGAACATTTTACAAGCCAGTTTTGCTCGGACCTTGTAGATGGGTCATTTTTACTCTCAACCTGTCAACTTATAATAATAGATAATGAAGAAATTTTGGTGGAAAAGATATTTTTTTACCGCAAGGTTTGTGTAACAGTGTAAGTGATCATAATTTGATATAGCTGTCTACTATATATCGGTATTTCATTTTGCTGTTGTAACATCTAGTTTTCGATTTCTCGCGAAGGCGTCCAGCAGGTGAAGAAAAGTTAACCCTGTGGTGCTGCTGTTGAGGACGAGCCAAAGTAGTTTAACTTTTCTTTATAAAAAATTGTTATATTTCTTAGGTTGCTCGATTTTGGAAACTGTTTTGATTTCTGTTTTGAAAAAGTTAGTTAAAAGGAGTAACATTATGCTACATGCGAAGTCATCTCTTAATAATAGAAAAAGCCGCCGAGCAAGGCCCAGGAAGATAAATCCGGTCGTAAAGTTCAGCGAAAGAAATGTCCACGGAACAGAAGAAGATAAGGCGCTGCCAGAGGACATGCCATATCCTGAGGAAGCTGGAGCATATGGACCCAGTCCGCAACAACATCAGCAGGACTTCTATGGTACCTGTGGTGCGCTTAACAGCCTGTCCATAAGCTATAAACAGTTCTGTAGCAAACCGCTTGAAAAATGTGGAAGAGTCTAAGGACATTAGAGGCGGAAAACGTGGTGGTTAGCAACAAGAGTCAGTGATATATACAGAAATGGAGACCACATGCTCCTAGTGAAAACAAAGCTGATGGCTATCCTAATAGATCCCGGGGGGTATGACATGTCTGCCGCGCTGAGTGGAGTGAAACTGTTCTGTTGTAGGGATCAGTTTTTACTGGGTGTGTCGAAGTTGGCAGGACTATGGGAAATAGCGAAGCTCAAAGTAATCGCTAGCTTGCATATCTCAGAGTAAAAGAGGGTTAGAATGTGGTTACAGGAGCCCATTTTTCCTGCCAAGGAACTTTTGGCGACTCTAGCTCGACAGAACCCCACGATTCCCTACGTGGACTGAATGGTCATAAGGATCGACACACCTAAGCCTACGGAGAGGGACGTCAATTAACAACTGATTGGTGAGTCCATTTCCCCTTAGACCAAGCCAAGTACGTATATGCTGGAGCATCAAAAAAATAAGCGCCGGTAATTCCTAACCCATGGAGGTAGTAGTAGCCGGCGGTGAACCTGGGGCACCAGAGTCACAGACTAAAACTAGCCGAATGGGCAAGGTAGTAACTGTAAACGCACCGGTGATAGAGATTGATCCTCCGATACAGAAGAGAGTGTAAGACAGTGAATATACACCAAAATTATATTATTATTATTACCTCTTGGCCTATAAGTCTTCTGTAACTGTGCTTCCAAAAGAGCAAAATATACCTCCTTGCTCTATTTGCTGGCTTTCAGGATAAATTTAATTTGTTTCTCCTGGAATCCAAGCTCATAAGCTTGGTTTTAGTAGCATTGATCTTTAGCCCTTCTTTGCGGCCTTCCCTGCTCAGGGACATTCCGGCTACATGACTCTGTTTGTTGGATAGGAGACATTCATCGTCGGCATCATCCAGGTGCGTCATTAATGACGATAAGGAAAAGTAAAGGTGACACTATACATCTTTGCCTCACTTAGTTAGGGCTTCGACCGTTTTCCCTTGTATAGGACGTGACATTGGCTCCTGAGTAGGACTCCTCTATGATGGTGATAATTGTTTCTGCGATGCCTCTCCTACGTAAAGCTGCCTATATAATACTCGCGATCAACGCTGTCGCTTTCTCAAAATCGACGAAGATTAGATGTAAAGGGGACTCCCATTCGGCGGATTGCTCGATGATAATTTATGTCTGTTAATCATTTCATCATCATGTTGTCTCCATGGGGCCAGTATTGCTAACATTTTATTCTCTTGTTTAAGTTTTTATCCTTATGAAAGCTTCTACACTCCAAAAAATCTTTTTAATTTTTGCCCCAAGCGCCAACGTTTATATAATATTCAGGTGAGTCTCATCGCCCTTCACGTCGTTATTCCAGGAATTTAAATATCGTGTTAAAGCGAAATCGCGTTGTAAGTTTCAGTGTTATATGAGGGGTTCTTCAATTTATCTCATCGTGTTAGAGCGAAATCTTATAGTAGGATACCATGTTATAGGAGGTTGTATGTACAGAGTTGCGGAAATTCAATGTTTCATAAAATAACTATTTAATTCTACTTAAAACACAATTTCAGAGATAATTTACTAATTCATTATTAAAATGCCAAAAGTTGTCCTGCTTTAATCTCGACTGCAAAACTGCACAGATTTATGGTAGCAATTATGCTACCTCGACGTACATTAATTGCTGTAATTTAACAGAACCCTTTGGAAAGTCTTCGGATTTTCTTAAATGTCTCCACAAAATAAGAAAATTTAAGTTTCCGTTGGAAACCAAGTTTTTTTATTTAAATTCCTTTTGTTTTGTTCTTCTAAGAAATCTCAAATACAAACACTTCCCGGCTCTCCATTTACTACGTAAAAAAGAATTTTTTATAAGTACTGCTTTGGCCGAGATTTGTTTTGTAAAGCTTTTAATTTTTTAGAATTGTATCTACCACTTCATACTTTTAGCCTTGAATCCTGAGGGTCGGTGCTAAAAAGTATTTTCTCTTTTGAAGGACGAGAAAATGCCATGGTACTGTTTGCATTGGAAACAAATATTTTCCCGTCAATTGTGTCTTAAAAAAAGCGAAGTAAAATTATAATATCAAGGAAATTCTTTAAGCATTCTTGCTTTAAAGCGAATATGGGAAGGTTGTTCGGGGTTTGAATGTGCTATTCTTCTTTTTACTGTGAATGCACTATAGTAAAATATGAAATTAGAGACTTGAATCTTTTTATATCAAATAAATTCTAAAACGAATAAAGTCCCCTTCCACCTAGCACGCATGTTGGCAGCGGAATACAAGCATGGGTCGCCATCGGTGGGATTCGAACCTGTGGCCTCCGGAATGGTAGGACGGCACGTTATCACTAATTCCACCGACGCGACGCATATAATACCGAAAATACACATGAACGTAGAGTGACAGTTTAGCAATCTACAAAAGGCTTTCAAGGTGTCGTATCGCAAAGTCTGCAGTCCAAATGAAGTGATGAAGCAAGACTCCGCCCCTTAGTGGGACAGGGACTTGGAAGCACGGAAGAAGGAGAGCTGGGAGGATTTTAAATGATCAATATGGAGCCAGGATGTGGATGTCTGGAGCAGATACAAATCCTTAAAGAAAGATATGAAGAAAACTTTGCTTAGAAAGAAAAAAGAGTCGTAGAGGGACTAATTGCCGTGAAGTATACCGACTACAGAATATGGTCTCAGACTATTCGGTCTCCCGCGCTGGCCTGCTTCGAGATAGACCCGAAATATATCAGTGACCTGAGACGAACCAAATGAGATCCTGCTGGAAACTCACTTTCTGGGATGTACAGAGGAAATAGAGTGCGAATGCGCCGGGAAAGATTTTGGCACTTGAGGGGATCAGACGATGTATAAGTCATTTGAACCGTTCAAAGCATCAGAATTAGATGGCATATCTATAGCTCTACTCTAGTTGGGCAGTGTGATTATAGCACCAATACTCAGGGGTATATACATCGCACGCTTAACAATAGGATACGTCCCGGTTCATTGAAGAAACGCTGCGGTCATATTTCTACCAAAACCGGGCAGAAAAACTATACTAAGCCGAAGTCCTTTAGACCAATGAGCCTAACGCCCTTTCTGTTGAAAAAAATGAAGAGTATTGTCGCTTATCACATCGAAGCGATGGTGCTCAAGAAACTCCCATTAAAGATAAACCGGCACGCTTATTGTCAAGGAAGATCTACCAACACGGTACTCCGCCAAGTGTTGTGAGTAGCAGAAGAGGAGCTTAATAGCAGAGGCGTTGTAATGGCAGTCAAAATGCACATTGAAGGAGCAGTTGATAATAAAGATTTATAAGGGCTATTATCGGAGATGGACTTTGGAGAATGCTCTTATCGGACGTGGACTTTTGAGAATGCCCTTATTGAACGTGAAATTAATCCAACCGTAAGGAGATGGATTAGCAATATTAGAAAGAGGACATCAGTAAATATTCGGGTAGAAGAATTGAGATTGCGCGGGATGGTAGGCAGAGAATGCCCACAGGGCTCTTCATAAACGCATTGAACCTTAATCCCCTCATTTTCACTAAAAAAAGGAAGAATTTAGACGTTCCACCAGTGGAATTCTTTAGAGAAGAACTAACTGTCTGAGGCTCAGTCAAGTAACTGGGGATATTCCTAGACTTACCTGTAAAAGACAGGTTGAGCAAAAATTTCAAAGAGCCAACAGGATCATACATCAATTAATACAACATGGGAGGGTGTGTGCTAGAAACAAACTGGATCTACACTATATGGTGAGACCCATAATCTAATGTGCCCCGCGGTGGTCTGTGGTTAGAAATGCTGCTAGGTTTGCTATTATTAGACTAATATGTGAAGGGGATTGCAGCATCAGTAGCTTATCGCATGGATCAAGGTGCAACCTGACTGACACTTGTGTTGTCTCTGGGCAGAGGAAAATCCTGGATCTTGTCAAAAATAAGATACCGGAACAAGAAATGCCTGTCCATCGTATAAACAAAGTAAGGGTAATTGACAAATACCAAGAATCGAAATGGTACCTCCCTGAAAACTGCCTAACTGGTGTCACAATTTTTGTGGCTGGAACGAAAATTGTTGAGCAAGAATCTTCAGTGTGAATCTGTGCATCTTTCTAACCCGCATACCGCAGGCTATCAGGTGGAGATACTATCTCTGATTTATGGGCTGGACTGCATGCTAGTGAGTCATATGGGTGGTAAGAAAATAGTTGTGGTGTTCGGCAATCAAGCGGTGATCAGATGTATGGACAACATAGTGTGTATAGGCAACAGAAATGTATGCGTAAATGCAGCGCGTGTGACATTGGTGGAGGTGCTTTTAGTAAGTAAAAATCTCACACTAGCAGAGATATGGAGGCTCTTGATGCCTTTGAAAGATTTTCACCATACAGCTGTGAGGCGCACAGGTGCAATATTCACTTATTGGCTCCGGAACTGCCTTAAACCTAGTGTTAAACAATATTTGAATTTAAAATCACTGCCATCTAAAGTGCTTCTTTTTTTCGTTAATGTTCCTGGGCATCTCAAAACTTTGAACTTAATCCACTCGAATTTAGCAGTTTGTTTTCTACCACTCTATATAATTATAATATAAAACAAAATACACAGACAAGTTTTGGTTGAATTGTAAAATGTAAACACTTTTGCTCTTTTGTAATTTCTATTTACATATTGGTCCTTCGGTCCGGATCGTTTTTGCGAATATCTAAGATTTTTCTTTACAGTTGCGAGGTTTCGTGTATGTAACTATTTAATTCATTATTTTGGATATCTTCGTAAAAATATGTAATTAGTTGTTGTTTTGTATCATGCATGTACATTCCTTGTAAAAATTATAATACTTAAAGCCATTGTTTGCTAGATAAGTGGAACTGGGATGAAAATTTTAACATTTGCGGCTATCAAAAATTAGCTTTTCTATAAAACTGCGATTTCTTTGCACTAGACGCACAGTGAGAAAGATGGTTATAGTTCTTTTACAAATACACTCAACACACATTTTTACACATATACTTCAGTGGATCTCTTTTTTAATTTAAACATTATTAAATTTTGTATTTTCCCAATTATCCAACTTTCTTGTTTTGGCAGTAAACCGATTAGTGCTGAATCATAATTCAGATAAGTTTTTCTGTGAATATGAACAGTATATTTGCCACGTACTCTTTCATAAATGTTCCTAACCACGAAAATATTATGAGAATCTTTCACGTGTAAGCTTTAGAGTAAATTTTCACCGTCAAATGTTTCTTATAAATGTTCTCACAAACTTTTCTCCCTCGGGAAATAAAGGAAGCTACAATCTTGTAGTGCTTTCCTGAAAGTACTCAACATGAGTTTCTGACAAACTAATTTGAATAGAAATTGGGTAACACATGTACTACAGTTCTATTATGAGAAAGGGTGCGTTTTGGACTGATATTTGAGGAAGAAATGCGCACTAGTGGCGGATAACGAGCTTGGGGTAAACAAAGGGTCTCTAATATCGTTCATAATTCTAGATGCGACAAAGTAGCACTAAGTAGTTTAGATATGAATACATTCTTAAAACAAAAATCGTAAAGTTTAATGAATGAAGCAATAAAAATTTGAATTATATTAAAGTCATCAGCTGAGGCGACTTTCGAATGTTATCCGAATTGAGTGTCCGGGAAATAAAACAAAGCAGATAAGTATAATAATTTAATAAAAATATTATATGGATTGTTCAATTCAAACTTACAAATGCAAGTGCATTATTTCAAAGAATACTATTCTATGTAACAAACAAAATTCAATTCTGACATTCAAGAGTATTTTTTTATAATTTTTTATGTTATAATTATATCAAAGGTTAAAGATGCCCTATGATACCGTAGCACGTAGCATTGGCAGGAAATGAAAAAAGGTGTTGGTGATATGGAACCAAAGAGTTGAGTGAAGACATTAACTGCGTAAGTTTCGTTTGACTGCAGTTTCAAAAATTGAAGAAAACCATATTCGTATTGTTTGGCTGAATAAGGGTACGTTTATCGTAGAGCGGATTCGCAGAAATCGCTAAATCCGCCGATTCCATTTCATTATGCGAATCCGCGATTCTTGGTGCTCACTTAAAAACGCGGATTCGCTTTTTATTTAAGTTGAAAGGCTTGTGTAGTGTAGTGTGTACTGTGCAATATGCGATCTAAGATAAGGCGAATGCTTTTACTCGAAACTAGTTACTTCAAGTATAAATAATTAGAAAAAGGAGGCTTTTAATGCACCCCATCAATGAAGGTAGTCCAGCATACGGAGAGTTACACCATTTGCATAACGAATTACGAGAACATGCTACGAAATTTCATGATTACTACCGCATGAACTCTGAAACCTTCGACTACATTGTGTCTGTGATAACTCCTTATATTACAAAAAAAAAAGAAATACAAAATTACGAATAGAGAGGCTATCAGTAACTTTAAACTTTATATTTTGGTAAACTATGTATGTAAATTGTAAGCACAATTCCGCTCAAGTAAAACAAAATTTTTGATTTAATTTGCTCGTCGCTGGTTTCGCTTCAACTCACTCCTAATCGCTAAAAGCGAAAACACTGCAAAGTAAACAAGAGAGTGTGCTTGTGTATTATTGTTCGCTCACAGCGATTTCACTCCGCTCTGCGCGGAGCGAATCCGCCTACGATAAACGTATCCTAATGATGCCGAAAATGTTACGGTACGGCAAAACTTCACTTGAAAAGTTAGAGGATGAGAGCGACATGTAGTACAAGTAGGTTGCAACATGGGTGATATCTATGTACAAGGAATAGGGTAGAGAGATAGCAAAGTGATAGAGAACCGACGCTACATCGATGTTCCGAAGAATCACGATTAAGAGTGATAACCGGATCATTTGTAAGCCTAAACGCCTTCTTTGCTTTGTTTGATGCGGACAAGACAGTACAATCTGCCCATTCATTGGAATTATGCTTGAGTCTTACACTTAAGGAATGTTAAGTTATTTGGCGGCTACGGGTATTTAACCAGTCGGCTTCAGTTAGACCTTGATATGATCCATTATAATACCACTATGGAGAAACCTCACCTGAATAGATTTGACATTGCCATAAAGTTGTTGTAGTTGAACCAGCTACAGCTATTGAGAAACCTTGTAAGGACCTTCAGCTCTACGATGGCGAGTTCCTCACCAAAGGTTTGAAACCTTCTCCTGGCTATACTAGGGCATTCGGAAAGTAAATGCTAAATGCTTTCGACTTCTTCCTCGTACAGTCAACTCCGACAGAAGTCGTTGGCAAGAAAACGAATGCGGACGGCATGACTACCAAAACGGCAGTGACCCGTTATAACAGCAGTGATATTACGGAGATTCCGGCGTCCTCTCTTCAGTAAAACTGCCGGTCTTCTTTCATTCCACTCTGACGACATCTTCCGTGATATGGCACAGGTTATTAGACCGTTCCATCTGCGCTCGGCGAGCTCAAAAGTTTTCCGGTTTATCTATCTTTTTACTGAAATTTAAGGCCGTCCGATTGATCTGTCTATTTGTGAAGTAGAGTCAAGCAGAGCAGCAGTAGAGATCCCCCAAGCTTTGGAGACCGGTCCAGCATTTGCGCACCAGCAGACATTTAATCATGTTTGAGTCGAGCACCTTAATGACCACTTTTCTATTGCTATACAAGCACATTTCACTACGCTGTTCTAGGTTCCTGTACACCAGCAGTAATCTTATCACCCGTTTAATGACCAGGACCTCTGCTTGAAACACATTGCAGTGGCCCGGCAGTGGAAACGTGTTCCGGCGGTTGGAGAAAACTCCAGAGAATTAAATGCAACTCGAGCCTTATTGATACGAGCCTGTTCATCAGCTTTAGTTCCACCATATACTGTAACTGTGCTTCCGAGATAGCAAAATATAACAACTTCCTTATTTGCTGACTTTCCAGATAAATTTCATTTCTTCGCCTGGAGTTAGTTTAGGCCTTCTTTGCGACCCTCTCTGCTCAGGGCTTTGGACATTAGGGCTACATGACTCTGTTTGTTGGATAGGAGACATATATCTTCGGAATAGCCCAGGTGCGTAAGGTGGTTAAAAAGTTCCTATCGGATCCCTCATGACGGATGTTCGTCTAGGGCGCTGCGATCTGGAATGGCGACGGTGACAGTATGCATCCTTGCCTCACTCCGTTTAGCACTTGGAAGGACACCAACAGTTTCCCTAATATAGGACGTCACATTGAACTCTTGAGAAGGACTCTTTTATTATGGTGATGATTTTTTCTAGGAGCTTTTCATATAATACTCGCAATAAATGCTGTCAAACTCCTTTTAAAAATCGTACACTCATTCCATCCAACGAAATGTGTTGATAGGGTCTAGGCGACATTTAAGTATCTCGTTGTTGAACGATTCAAGCAATCGTTCCCGGTTGATTTCTGTATAGTTTTCTCACAAGAATTCATTACATAATCAAAAGAGTACGCTAAATCAATGAATAGAGGAAAGATGATTAAAAGGAAGAGAAAAGGTCACTAAAAGAAGGAAGAAATAAAAGTTGGGGAAAGACCTGAACCCTGATGTACACCTGTATTAATTTCATTTTAATTCAATTTTACAAAACTCTTTACGCCCATTTAAGGAGGTGTGGTTGCAGACTAAATGCTGGAATTTTCCTAAAAGAGCAAATTTTTCTATTAAAGCTTTTGAAGTTTGAGAAGTAACGATTTCGGACTCGTGAAAATAATAATTACAACATTCCATGGAAGTGGCTAAGTAGCCAGCGTTGATTAATATGGTTATCTTTTAGATATTTGATGAGTGATTCGAAAAGTTTAAATATTGCCAAAGTATACTCCTGTTGAGTATGAAAGGTAACAAAGCTTGCGGAGAGCATTAGCAAAATCATAGGCATAGCATTTTAAAACGAGGGTGGGGACGAATTCTGAAGAAGAATGTATTTAAAAAAAATCGTATCTATATCTGAAGACAGTTTATCAAGTCAGTTTTAGTATCATGGGGCTGAGTTATGAAAAGCAGAAATCAATAATGCGTTGATTGACTTTAGATCAAGGATAGATATTATTAAATTCTAGATTAGTAGAATTAAGGAAAATATAGGAAGGGCACATCTTTGCTAATGTAAACTGCGATACTTGCCTGGAGAGAGAAGAGCAGTCCTAACTGAATGCGATACTTATTAATATCAAAACAGGACCCACAAAGGCGAAGAAAAGCCGTCTTGAATAAGTCAAAGCTAGTGGCAGTAGCAACAGTAGCAGCAACGAAAGTTGTTAAATACTCAGGGGTGAAAAACTGTTAATTTCATTTAAGGAAGTGCCTGCGTATTACTTACAATGTGGGATGAAAAATTTAAAGGGATAAACTCACCGAAATATGCTTCTTAACATCGCATACAAATCCTTCCCCATGGCGAGATGACACTAAACTTTATTCAATTTTTAAATATCTGCTTGTGACGGACTAATACATAATTTTAGAAACAAGACCGGAAGCAGAATGAAAAACCTAATTGGGAAAAAAAGTTAGGTTAAATAAGACAAATTCCTCAGTTTTACTTATAAGTAACGCTGATAGTCTCGGGATGAAAGACAGTAGGAAACTGCTATAAATTCTATTAGACACTCATTTTAATTGTCACACAAACTCTAGAGTTTCCTTAAACTCTAAAACGAAAGGAAATCTAAAAACGGCAGGTGTAATTTACTTAGCTGCCATATATTAGCACTTCTAACTGATTTTTTGTCAATTACAACATTCCTTGTTTTCACATTACATGTATTACCCTCACAAATTCACCCTCAGTTCTACTCATGAAGAGGATTTTTTTTTTCATAGTGCAATGCTGTCAGTTTTACTAATAAAAAAAAAAAAAAAATAAAAAAAAAAAAAAATAAAAAAAAAACAAAAAAATACGCGTCAAACTTAGAACCTCTTTGTTTTTGGGAAGTCGGTTAAAAATTCCCTGTCACCTTATGTATTTTCGTTTGCCAAAACAATGTCGTTGTGATAGTAAGATGTAGAAGATAACTTAAGAAAACAAACAGATTTGATCTAATCTGCAAAGGTACAGAAATAAATTTTCTATAAGATGTGTAGTTTTTGAAGCATGTTTTCGGAATATGGTGGGTCTTATGTATATACTCCACAGAACCGTATCCTGTACCAATATAACCCTAATCTGTTACTTAATTTCAGGTAAGGCATATTCCTGTCCTGCATAATAAACAGGTAAAACCGACAGAAGTTAAGTTTGAAACCGAATAATTCCTTGTTTGTGTATCTTTGTAATATTCATATCAAAGATAATATGTATGGTACATTTAAGCATGTTTCCAAAACTCACTAAATATAGAAGACAAAAAAGTGTCACGTGGTTGAATATCCTCACGACAGTGTAGGATAAATTTTCCGATAAATGGAAGGTTTTCTTGTTAGGATTTTATGATTCTGTAGTCTTGGGTAAAATGTACGGAATCAATTCGAATTAATTTGTTTGCCAACGCAAACAGCCCAAATTCTCACACCATACTTGGATAGCTTACACTGAAAATTCTATTTTCTGAAGCAATTTTGGACACGTTAATTTGAAATTCAAATTTTATTAACCACGTGAAAAGCCACAGCAGATCTTTCACATATCTGTTCTGTTTTAAACCTGTGTCAACTAACCCAACAGATGCGGGTTTTACTTTAAAATTTTGCAGTATTTGACATGTTGCGGCTTCGGGTGCAATTAAATTGTCCGCCCTCATATGTCGACATATACCAGAGGTAATCTATTTTGGATGTTTAATGTAAAGGTGTTGAAACTTTTGATTAAAATAAGAAATAGAAGTAACTCTGCATGTAATAAATCGTTGTTGGGTTAGTCTTGTATCTGATGAAAGATATCTTGTTCATGAAAAATACAAATTTAAATAAAACATGTACAGTCGACTCTCGATAAGTTGAAACTCGTGAAGCGTTTGTTGTCATCAGTTAAGTCGTTTGTTTACATACATGTCCAGACTTATCGATTCATGAGTGAAATTGCAGTTTGCAGACTAAGACTCAGAGTGGGGACTTCTGCCTAACTGTGGAGAATTAATATTTGAGAATTATGCTCATGTTGACGATGACATCAGTGTCCACGGTGCCCTAACCGAAGAGGAACAACCGCCCATTCCAGTCACATTGAGCGAGGCAGGAGCTACAACCTAATAAATGTAACTTCCTACGGAAAGAGGTCACTTCCCTCGGACATGTTATAACCGACGAGGGTATTAAACCTGATCCATCTAAGATATCCGCCATCCAAAACCTATCTCCTCCTAAAAATGTTAAGCAGCTTAAATCCTTTTTAGGTCTGGTGAGTTATTATCGGAAATTCATTCCACAGTTTTCAAGGATCGCAGACCCATTGCATAAACTTCATAAGAAGGATGTACCTTTCAATTGGAATGCCAATTGCGACGAATCCTTCAACTCTTTAAAACGATCTATTTCTCAAACTCCAATTTTCCAGTATCCTGATTTCAATAAGAAATTTTATGTGACCACGATAGGTGCAGTACTCTCTCAGTGTGAAAATTCTGACCAGGCTGATCTCCCAATTGCCTATGCAAGCAGGACACTCAATGCAGCTGAAAATAATTATTCTACAATCGAGAAGGAAGCGTTTGCTGTGGTGTGGGCTACCAAGCAATTCAGAACGTATCTCTACGGGAAAAGATTTACGGTAGTGACTGATCACAAACCTTTAGTTTGGATGTTTAATCTAAAAGATCCTTCCTCACGAATAATGCGGTGGAGAGTAAAGTTGGAAGAGTATGACTTTGACATAATCCATAAATCGGGGCGTCTTAACACTAATACTGACGCGTTATCCCGTATGGAAACTGTTAAGGTGAACATAGTTACTAGATCTAGAGCGGCCATGGCTGCTAATGAAATGCGTAATCAAAACTAAAATCTCTCAGAAAAGGTCAACAAACCTTCTATTCCCAAGTCTCTTTCAGGTTCTTTTCCAATTCCCGAGCCAAGTTCCACGAAAGACTCTAATTCAAATCTTGCTACTTTATCTAACGTTGGGAATTCCTCTCCTCCCGAGGAACCTCTAAATAATTCAAATCTTTCAAAGCTAACCGATAAAAAGGATATATTGCGCGTATTAAACAAATTTCATAATAGTCCCGTTGGTGGACACCAAGGTGTCTCGAGAACTTATAGGCGTCTTAAAAGATACTACACTTGGAAAACAATGTTCAAAGATGTCAAAAGTTACATATCATATCTTGTGAAACCTGTCAAAAAAGTAAATCAGGTACCAAAACGAAGACTTCTATGAAAATAACTACTACCTCAAAGAGGCCATCGAACGTATCTCTTTGGATATAGTAGGTCCTTTACCTGTTTCAGAGAGTGGAAACAAATATATATTAACTTTCCAAGCCGACTTGACTAAATTTATTCAAGCCAGTCCCATTCCTAACCAAGAAGCTACTATCGTAGCAGAAGCTTTCGTTCGTAAATTATTTGTATCTATGGTACACCTAAATACCTACTTACCGATCAAGGCACCAATTTTCTGAGCGAACTTTTCAAGAAAATGTGTAAGTTGTTGAAAATCAAAAATCTCCAGACTACACCATATCATCCGCAATCGAACGGAGCGTTGGAACGTTGTCACAGAACTCTAGGCAACTACCTGAGAAGTAACTCCACCAAAGACCCTGATAATTGGGATACTTGGATGGACTATGCTACCTTTTGCCATAACACTACCTCACATTCTATTACAAATTACTGTCCTTATGAAAACCTGAAATTCGGTATCCTTACGAAGAAAATAGACCCCGTCTATAATTATGATGATTATGTGATAGATTTTAAAGCCAGGATCCAAATTGCATATACAATAGCTCATGACAACCAAATCCATTCTAAAGAATTGTCTAAATCGTACCATGATCGGAATTCCAATTCAATCAATTTCAATGTAGGAGATAAAGTGCTGATGGAGTGTAAAATAAAACGTAACAAAAAACTAACAGCGTTATACAGAGGACCTTATGAGATATTTGAGTCGAAGTCCCCCGAAACCTCATTAATAAAAATTGGGAATAAGACTAAACTCGTTCACAATAATCTGCTCAAAAGATTTATCAGTAATTCATTAACTTAAAATTCAGTCTACAATTTCCTGACTACAAAGTTAGTAGTGATTCTAAGTCAATCACTATAGACATAGCGACCTCTTACTTACTATTTTACTTAATTCTTCCTTCAACTCTCGCAACCTACTTAGAAACTTTTTCTTTCAGGGCTATTCTAGTTGGGATAATTTTCGTAATCGCTTCAGTGCTATCTCTGAATCCATATACCAATACTCCACTTGCAGAGGAGATCTCTTAAGAACCGGCACAAGTGACGATTTCTTCGCAGCTCTCACCACTATCAAAAATTCATTGGACAATGATAGACTCAAGTCGCTCACTCAACAGAAAATTACGGAATACTTTTCTGTAAATAATAATCCTTTGTGAATAATTGTACGAATGTTTAAAATAATAAATCTCGAATCTTGATTAAACTCTTGTTATTTTGAACTCTTGGTAATTTGAAATTTTTCCCTGGTCCCTTGAGTTTCAACTTATCGACAGTCGACTGTAAATACAATTTCCGTTGTCCTGCTAAGAAACTAATTTAATACGACGTTGTGCCCTTTCGACGGAAGAAAATCAAATTTTTTTCAAGCACTTTATTTACAATTACAAAGTCTCATAAGTGATGATATCTTCTGTTAAGATTGTACCGAAGTAACGATTAAGAAAATCGATTTCGTACAAAAATTAATAACATTACCAAGTTTGCTATAATCTTACCTGAAGATGCGTTGATAGGAAAAACTTTTCCACTTAGGAACTCCTCCCAAGTGTTCAATTAAAGGAGAAACCAATAAAGAGACCTACACTCAACGGATCTTGGAAAAAGTAATTTACAAAAGGAAAACGTGGATGACGAAGGAAATGAATGTCAGCAGACTCCTATGAACCTTTACGTCAAGCTCTTGACAGATTATCACGTATGATGAAAACATGCCAAGAAGTTTTCGGTTAGATTTTTACGTGCAAATGATTCTCGTTATGATTGGCTGTTAAACTGATTTGTTATTTCGCAAAAGTTCTCAATCATTGTAGTTTCAAGATGTTACTCTATTATAATACAGAGATTTTTTGATTGATGATGAAGAAGGTTCCACCAAGATCACGTAGGAAATAAAAGATAAGTATAACTGATGTTGCAAAATTTAAAAAAATTAGAGTTAGAAGGCGTATTTCCAAATTAGTTAGCAGTAGATATCTAAGAAAAGATGAGGAAAGTCTCGTAGCCATATGAAGAAAAGTTAACAGCTCACAAAAAAATCATTTACTTTATAATTGTACAAAACTCAAAACCTTCTATTTGAGTTAATGGCATTTTATTATGTCTATGAGCTAACCCAGCTTTGTGGATTTTAAAATACGATGGTGGAGGGGGGGGGGGGGCGCCTTATTATACAGGGACGACACGATGTATACACAAAAAAAAAGGACTGAAATTTCATTTGCAGTTGTGCGTGAGCCAGCATCATCTATACCTCGCTCCTTCTGGATTACAATTACTGAATCATTCGCAACATCTTGAGATTTTTCGAGACTTAATCTTAAATTTTATGATATCTAAAATGTTTTTAGATGAATTATTTTTTAAACCAAATACAATCGTTTCCACATCAGCGTATCCTTTCTAACTTACTACCGCGCCGTTTCTCGAAGAGTGGTGGAAGAAATTTTCGTTATCCTTCCTCTCTTTTGCGTTGTAAAAATGTTACTTATTTGAGTGAACTAATAAAAGGTCTGTTCCCGTACATCTGCAGCAGCAGCTGGCTGCAGTTTACTTATTTATGTGGTGGGGGTCAATTCACTTCAGTACGGGAACAATCAGCTGCAATTTTCTGAAAAAGCAGAAGAAGATTTATTTTGGAGAAAAAATCTTTTTCTATATATGGAATCTAAACAATCACAGTTCTTCCTTATAGGGTACTTCACTTGCTTAATCCGACGTCTAACTTTTAGGATATAAAACTCTATAAAAGGATTCAGCAATTTTAAAGTCACTCAATTGACGTTTGAGCAGTTGTCACTTTGACAGAAAGAAGATTTTTTAAGCATATTGCAGCTGGTCAAAGTTACTGCAGAATTCTTAAATTTTCTGCAGCAGGGGAAGTTGTGACGTAGGCAAAATCTTCTTGGAGAAGTGAATACGGGAACACTTTTCTGCAGTTTTCTGCGAAGCGCTTATAATCTCTGCAGGTACGTGAACAGACCTAAAGTTTGAAGTAAAATGAATGCAATTAAAAAAAAGGGGTCAAAACTGTTTTCTTAGTGAGTCATCCAAAAGGACCGAATTGAAAGGAAAGTAATTGAAAGTTTCGGTACATTTTGTCAAAATGTGGGTGACGCGTCTTAAAAAACTGGAGACATAAATGATCTATATGGATCTATACGGGTTTTACCGTTGATCTTTTCAACAGTCTCTCTAGCTCCCGTAGCCCATTGTGAGGCATGGCTCGGGAGAAGAACTTCACCCGATTCGAGACAGCGCATGTAATTGGGCGTATAATTTTAAGTGGATTCCGAACCACTGGCATTTCCCCTGCAACTCCCGTGGACTTTCTATCGTACTCTGTTATCAGCAGAAAACAATCATGGGTTGCCGACGATGCGATTCGAACCTGGGACATCCAGATTGGTAGGCCGACCTCCACCGACGACTCAACAGTGGGCTATGAAAAACATCGACCGTGATTGGGACTATGTGCTTATTACGGATAAGTCGACTTTTCCAATAAAGCTGTTAAGTAAAGTCGAAAGAATGATCAGCATATAAAAAAGAATCATTGGAGTCTGCTAAGATGCCTTATGGTAACGGAAATAGGGATTGGATCCTTCACTAGAATAACAATCGCAAACATAGAAGCCTGAAAAGATGACAGTAATATCCAGACAAGGGATTGGCAATGAAAATAGCAGAAATGTATATGAATATTGGAATCAGATACTTATAGGAAATCAAATATAAGGAATGGCGCATTTGAAATGAACACTACAAAATATTTCACAAAAATTATCGACAGACGCTTTCTTGTTACTTTACCCCCTTGTGGGGCTTGTGGCGTCGGGTCGGGTCTCGACCTGATTCGGTTTTACGGCATCGCCTTCACCATGATTTATTGATCTGAATACCTTCCCTCTACGGATTTCTCTATGTGTTGCATGGTCGTCCAATTCAGCGTATGTGTATGTCTATATAGGTCTTCATTGGTAATGACCTCCGAGCAATGGATGTTAAGAATGAGCCGAAGACAGTAATTGGCAAAGGCTTGTAGCCGTACAACAGAACACTCTCTACGGATCTTCTACATGCCTTTTCTTACTTTATTCCCGTGCAGCTTCCAATCTAGAGCCTGTTGTTCGATGTTGCGAGGCTCTTTTCTTAGTGTTTGGCATACCCGTTACCAATTTTGCCTGCGAATACTACTGTCTATCCCGTCTTCACGTGTATGTCTGTGTAGGTCATCGTTGGTAATGACAAGGGCTTGTAGTTTAGATGATATTTGACAGGTCACTTTCCATGTTTAACAGCCGTATAACAGAAACATAGTCGAACATAGGCAGTTTTGTGCGTCTGAAGATGTTGTTATTTGGCCAGATCTTAGCAGGAGTATTAAGTTCAACTCGAGCCTTATTGACGCGAGTCTTTACATCAGCTCAAGCTACGCCATCTGCTGTAACTGTACTTCCGAGAAAAAAATATTCCCTATTCTGTTTCCTGCTCTTCTAGATAAATTTCATATTATCTTCTGATATCCAAGCTCATAAGTTTGGTTGAAGCAGCAGTGATCTTAAGAATTGCTCTTTGACCATCTCTGCTGAAGGCTTCGCATATTAGTGCTACTTGACTCTGTTTGTTGGATAGGAGACAGTATGCCGCCCTGTCTTACTACGTTAAACACCTGGAAGAGCTCTGCCAGGTTGGCCTTGGGTAGGGTGTGGCATAGAGCTCCTGAGTAGGACTCCTTTAGGATGGTGAAAAGTTTTGCTGGGATGCCTTTCCTACGGAAAGTCGCCCATATATAATCGCCATCAACGTTCTCAAACGCCTTCCCAACATTGACGAACACTAGATGTAAAAGGGATCTCTATTCGGCGGACTGCTCGATGATAATACGGGGGATTTTGATGCAATCACTGAAGGAGAAAACGTCTCGAAAGCCTGCCTGTTAGTCGTTAGTAGTGCGCTCAATAGTTTAGCATTAAGAGGATTTTTGGAATCAATTTGGAGACTGCAGTTAAAAGATTCTACGCCAATTGCTTAATTTCCTCAAGTCGCCAAATCTTCAAAATTGCGCCTGTTTTTGGGAATCTATATACAGGGAGCAGTGGGATCCACCTTGAGCAATGCGACTAGTATTTTATCAATCTCTGGGGCTTTACCTTACTCTAATCTTGTCGGGGTATTCAGACTCCTGTGCAGAGATATTTGACAGTTCAAATGTGGTGTTTAGGACTTCAACAAAATATTATCTTTACCTCCGCAGTTGATGTTCATCGATGACAGGAAAGAATCTGTTGGTATATCCTACAGGATGTTCAGTCTTTTCAGCCAGTTTTTGCCAATCGCGTATAGATACCAACTTTCACCGCTGTAAGTTAACGTGTACACATACACATATTACATGATAGTTAGGGTTTTCCTTACCCATGTTCAAAGAACATGCTACAGATCAAAGCACAAATGTACAAATGCACTCGCATAGCGCCAAATTTTCGGAAATCAGCTCATCTCATGAGCTTGTGATATTTCTAGCTTCTTTGTAAACTTCTGCGTATTTTTAATGTTAATCTACAGAACGTCGACCTACAGTACCTATTTAATGCAAATTTTCAGCAGGCGCCGATTAGAATATCCTAGCTTAAAGTTTCACAATTAACAATTTAAATGAGACGTTTTCGGCAAACACTTTCATAGACTACCAGGGTTCTTAAATAAACTGAAGTTTTGCCAGTGGGTTATTGCAACACTTTGCTACATCTCTAAGGAATGTAACCAGCTCGAACATAATATAACCCCTTGAAATAATTTTACAACTTCATAAAAAAATTTACAGACGGAACTTTCTGTTTGATCCAATAGTTAACAGATATTAAATTTGCTGTAGTTGGTTTTCTCATACTTTCTTTTTAACTTCTACAGTAATTATTATAATTTTTATTTTCGTAATAATAAAATTAAATTGTAATTTTTTTAATAAACTCCTTGACAGCAATTTCCCAAGCATTTTATAGATGCCGAGAAATCTCATCAAAGCAATTTGTGTAATTCGCAGGCTCCTTTTACACTTCCGGAGAAGATAATCGTTAAGGCAAAAGGTACCATAATTTAGGCCGTATCCTTAACAAGAGCCTTGATGGACCATTACTGCGAAATGTCAAGATGTGGACATAATGGCGATGGATAATTACTTTCAGCAAATACAGGGTGAGTGTAAAGCACGTATAATGAGGGTTTGAAAGTACTTAAGATCCAAAATCTCTGAGGAAATATAATAATCTTTATTAAAAGGAAAATATCCTGCTTTGGCATGTTATTTCGTCCTTGATATTTTGCCTTTTACTTGTTTTTCTGTTCGGAAAATACTATTGGCTTGTTATGGGAACAATTTATTATTTTTAAATAGCACCACTTAGCATTCCATTTGAAATACATATTTATATTGATTTTGAAAAACATTTTGAAACAATTAAAAACGCAACAGAATTATAATTTTTTTTTTTTTGCTGTAAGTCCAACGAAATTCGGGCAATTATATGAGTAGGTATTCATAGCGTTATTAGATTATGTTATGAATTTTTAAACTTTCCTTCGTATAGGAAGAGAGTAGGGCTACCTCTAGCAATTGGTGTTCAGTAAGGTTTTCAGTTAAATGTATTTAAAATTATTTAGATCAAAAAAATACGCTAAATAGCAATGCAACTAATACTTCTTCTTGCTTGATTTATATGCGTAATTGTGTTACTTAAAGGACACATTACAATAAATTCTATTTAATAGCTCATGCAGAGCTAAATCAACTTTGGTTCAGTTGAATTTGTGGCCTAACACGTAAATTATCCACGGTCTTCGGTGGAGTAAGCGATAACGTGTGGCCCTACCAATCCGGAGGCCCCACGTTCGATTCCCAGTTGTAGATAAAATATCAGTGGTTCGTAAACTACTTCATTAAATTGTAGGTCCGCTAGCAATCGTTATCTCGAATCGGGTGAAGTTCTTCTCCCGCCCCATGCCACACAAGGGGTTACAAAATTTTGTAAAACGAAAAAAAACTAGTAGATTTATGAGAGATGAAAAAAAAATAGTGCTACCATCCGCTTTTTACTCTATCGTCCTTTTGTGTATTCCAGAGTTCATTTAACTCAAATTCAGGAACCGACTTTGTCAATTGCAATGCATATACGAAAGATCCAAAAGCGTAACCTGTTGAAAATTTAAGCGGAATCAAAAATAATTACAATTTCTTAACACGACCGGCGTTTGCGATAAAGACGAACTCCTTTGAATCTTCTTTGGAACTTCTTTAAATTCTTCTTCACCATCTTTTGCTGTTGGAAGTTTTCACAAGAAAACGAAAACTTGATGTTAATGCGACAAAAATTAAACACTGATCTAGACAGCTGTATCAGCATTCTGATCAGTGAAAAGAAGTTGATTGCCTTAAATATGTAGAGACTCCTACTAGGAAAACATGAGAAACGGAAAGAAGAAAAATGGCTTACAAGCGCTTAGAAAAGTGGTTTTACTTGGTACAAGCAATAAAAAAATGTGGCTTTTGATTCTTCATTAATTCATTTACTTTTATTATTACTACTCCATCCAAGATTTTCCTTATAGTCGAGTGACTTTTTCTTAAGTTTACGGCAGGTGATCTCTTACCTGTAAGCAATGCACCCTCCATTTCAATGTGAAGAGATTAGAGATTTAGCAAGATCTCAAGTGTTACTTACGGAGGCAATCTGATGCATACTGCTCAGTTTGACTCAATTGAACTCCTTGTGTTACCATGGGCCTTATCGTGGTTGTGTAAATCCATTGCATTGTTTGTAAACCCAGGCAGCACCGCAGTGAACTTTCTCAATTTCTGACCTATTGTACGTAGGCTTAGAATGCAGTTGACACGAAATGCAAAGTTAGTCATATAAGCTAGGTTTATCTAATCACTCTTTGGATTTCAATTATTGAATCATCACTCCAAACTCCTCTTTGACATTAGGAGCAATCGTTCGGCGTCAATTTTGAACCTCAGAGGTTTGGTAACACTATTAGCGGCCTCTAAATATGTCACGATCATA
The DNA here is from genome assembly GCA_964036015.1 of Leptarthrus brevirostris. NCBI lineage: Eukaryota > Metazoa > Arthropoda > Insecta > Diptera > Asilidae > Leptarthrus > Leptarthrus brevirostris. The sequence goes on along the minus strand of OZ038371.1, from coordinate 6,664,885 downwards.
ATAACGGCAGCACAGCAAGAGCATATTATGTTTAGTCTGCTTTTGGGATAAAGACTAACTTGGCATATCTTCAAGCAGTAAATAACCTTGTGCTAAGGTGGTTTTGAAAAGCTTGCGCACAGAGCACAGGGCTGATAACACCTCCCCATCCTGCAAGAGTGCAGGAAGAATCCTATCTATACCCGAGGATTTAATTAATTCAAAAATATCTTGTCTTGTCTTTAAATTTCAGACGAGGCGGCCATATGTATTTTTTTCTTTGGTAGCTCTGCGTGGATCACTAGGGCCGCGCACGATCATAACCGAATCTTCCTCAATCATAGTACCTGGGGCGTGTATTTGCAGCATGTCTAGCTTTTTTCTCTCGAGTAGTACACATAACCATCCATCTACCATCTTGAAGAAGTTCAGATTTGCTAAGGACTTAATATGAACCCCAAGATGCATATAGATGCCAGTGTTGAATAGTATTTTAGCAGTTGTCCTTAGCCTTTACAGCCCATGATTCCACTGATGAACGTCTTATGATGGAACAACATAACAACGTAATAGGACCAGAATGTCATTTACACGGATTCGTTGGATACGTGTACATCAAGTCCAATGGCTTGAGGAAACTAATCGTGTCCGTTATATTGTTAAGTCTGCTCACTCCTCAATAACTCATAACACGATTACCCAGTAAGTATCCTTATGGTTCATGTGCTTCTTCATTTTTGTGACATTTTCCGATGTTCCAGTACTTGGGAAAATTGGCGACCGGGCAGAAATGTCTTTTCTGCGGCTTGCTGCGAACGAAACTTCCATAACGTCACCGTACAATATAATATTTTGAAAAAAAAATCGTAAAAGTAAGTACAAATATAGATTTTCAACTGAACAAAGTACCGTTATTTCATTGCTAGTATCAGAAAAAAAAAGATCGTTACCGTTAACAGTTAGTAAGTTACTGCGATAACTAACTAACTGTTCTGGTGGAGCCTTAGAATTAATATCCTCATAACTTTAGTGAGACTGCTGTTATTGGTCTTGCTATTTTAAAAAAATTAATCTTTCCAAACTTCATGCAGTTGGTCTACATTCTTAATCCTCTAAAATAGATTACAATTTTCTTTTCTGGCCAATCAAGCCATATATTATGAAAATACATCTGGTCCGCAAGAAGTCAACTTCGGTGTACCTCAGGGCGCAGTTCTTTCCCCATCCTTCTGCGTTGTTTTTTAACGACTTTCAATTCCTCGTCTTCAGTGCTCTCGGGGGTGTTTTTTTTGTTTGTTTTTTTTTTTGATTCTGCATTGAATACGCATCGAAACTCTATAGAAATCAACCAAGTATATAAGTTTGGATTGTTAAATAACGACTGAGGAAATGGTAAGACATTTAGCTCACACTTAAACTTAACATTGCAAAAAATATAGTTTTAAGCCACTTTAATTGATATAATGAATAAATACAACGTATGTATTCGAAATAAGTATGCTTTAACAGGTACAAAGATAAACATATTAATTTATATGGAGTGGGTAAGAAAATAAGTAAAATATAATGCTGCTGCTTGGAGAAAAAGTTTCAGGACGACCTAGGTTTCACTCACCGCAATCGTGTTGCATGGAAAACATTAGTATAAGTCGCACTATAAAATTAACGATCCCTTCAGTAACTTTTAATGTGTTTATAGGTAATTTATACGGAACGTTAATGCAAAATTTACCCAACAATTTTTATTCAGAAAAACCTGTAAATTTTACCGCTATCCACAATTTTAAACAAACTTATTTTAGTTGTGTGGAACTAAGTTCTTTGTGTTTTTGAATTTTGATGTGATTATTTATAGTTAATTAACTTTCAATCAATTCGTTAACTATTGCAACTTTATCTGTTGATCTTTTTGGAGGAAAATTATTTAAAGTGAAGATTGGCTAAGTTGTGAAAACGTTGGAGTATGCTGCTGACGACTAGAGTTCGAATCTCAGATTTAATTTTTTGTTGTTGCTAAAAGTGAATTACTCTGATTACTTTAAAACCTTCTATGCTCGGAATATCCTTTGAAACTGAACAAATACTCGGGGCTGATGGTTCAGTAAATTTTACGGTGCTGCTCCTTAAAAATTAATAAGCTGATGAATGTCGATAGTTCGGCCTACACCTTAAATTGATTAACCTCTTACATTCGTTTTTTCACCGCACGTACCTAAAGGGATTATAGGAACTTGAAAAAGAAATCGTTGTAGAAGAAACCGCTGTAGAGAAATATCACTAGCGGCACTGTGATAGGTTTACACTTTACTTTCAAATGAAGTCACTTTTGATAGAATTTTAGAATTTGTTATTGGCTGGAGAAGATCATTATTTTATGAGGTAGTTAGAACTGTCATGTCATTAAGAAGCATTACGGTAGATTCAGATATGACTTTAAATGGAACCAGATTTTGTTTGGTTGAAAAGTTTTGTTTGGTTAAAAAAATGAACATAAAACAGCTAAATGTTTTCAACATTATATCAAGAAGAATAACAAATTACTCCTCTCATCCTCTTCAATTTGCACACGACTTTACAACACCTGGAATTAGAATTATAATTCAGTTTAAAAATATTTTTGGAATTGTTTTTGTTTCACATCCTACTTGATTGGATTAAAAATGGTTTAGATCAAAAAGGGGCTCCAAAATAAACTTTTTAACAGTAAAGTCTGAACTATTTGCAAGAAATCAATCGACATGATAAATCTTAACTTCTTTCGGCAATAAAGCGCAGTAACAAGCAGACGGACGAACGGGCAAATTATTATAAAAAAATAAAAAAAGCTAAAAGCACTTCAATAGAAATTATACAAGTCGGAAAATTGACTTGCACAGTCTTTGATGCTTTAATAGGTTGTAAGAAAGTGGTTTAAGAATGACAGAAACTTGATGTTTGAGAAATTGGTGCATTATATAAAAAAGTTATCTTTTCATCCCGCATCATCATTTTTCAACTTTTTTTTTTATTTTGCTGTCTTATACATATGTTGATATGAATGTTAGAAATATAATAGAATTTTTTCCAGTCACATATTTTGCATATTTTGTTGTAAAATTAATTCATTCGAGTCTAAGTCTAAAATGAGCACATTTGAATAAGTCCTTTGGTTAAACCACCGATTCTCCAGATCTCTTACTGAACATAGACATTTTATAAAGAGCTTTGATTCAAAAACAAAGCATCTCATTTATTCATCACAGCCCACAAAATATTCCTTTCATGGCTTTATGTAATATAAAAGTTCTGGAGCATTGCTGCCATTTTAAAGGATTTTTACAAAATTGTATATTTTTTTTTATATTTATCTTCTACTTCCAAACTTCTACTTCTGACTGCTAAGAAATCCACTCAACTTTCCTTTTATTTAAAATTAAATATACACACTTTTTATAGAAAAATATCATGACTCCTCGAATTGTAGACATTCTAAAGGAGTACACTTTAACCCTTCAGCACCTGCATATCTTACCTGAAAATTTTCCAAAGCAAAAGTAAAAGCACACCAAAACGAAGAAGAAACTTTAACGTTCGTATATTCTTGCTGTCCAAGTACGGTCTTGAGAAAGAAATGAAATTTACCTGTTCAATCCAAATGTGATGTACATTTATACCTATTAAGGTATAGTAGAGTAATACAAATAAGAACGAATAGCAAATGCAGCACTTACAGAATTTATGGATTCCACTTGCATGCGGAGCAATATATTTATGCCAAGATTCACATCAGAAATGAATTGAGTTTCAGCTATTCCAGCTTATTTCAGAACTCACTCAGAGAGTGCAATTCCGGTACATGGAATTAAATGAAAATAGCGCACATTGTGAAACTTTTAAGATTTTAATTAAAGGAATTATCGATTAATTATTTTTTTTAACTGCAATATGGGTAAGGCACACACTATCGGGATACTAATATTATTGCATTCAATTTATTTACAATTATTATAGCTAAAACTAGAATTGAACATTTTCAATTAAGCTCTTTAACTGCTGCCTGGAACAACCTAGCTCGATGCAGGCAGCGTTTTCGTTGTAAAGGTGGGATATTGAAGCCACATGCTCCTGCATATCGTAAAGCGTTCAGTGTTTCGACGTTCCTCAAGGATAGGACCGGGAAGGAAATACTCAAATCCTTCAGTAATCCGGAGCAGTTGATCGTCCCCTGCAGCAATTCATACATAAAAAAATATTCTAAATCCTGCGTCTCTTTTCAAGGGAGTCGACAGAGATCAGACCAACCCCATCAGGATAAGATGGAAGGAAGAAGGGATCGCGCCGGGGAAGGCAGCGAAGAGCTAAACTAAGGAACCTGCGCTGAATAGCCCTGAACCGCTTGATATGGACAGCAAAGTAGGTATCGCATACCGGACAACCGTATTTCAGAATAGATTCAACGAATATGCAGAAGGGGATGGGCGAACTGGTGCCAACATCGTTTTTCAATTATCTTGGCTTTTATTGAAGCTAAAGCAAAAGCGAGGATACCAGCACAGAGAGCAGAGTAACTTTGTTTTTAATAAAATCGCTCATTCGCAAAGTGTTTTACTATATGCATTCCTGGCACAGAGGGGGGGGGGGGGGGGGGGCTTAAGCCGCATGCAAAATAGATCGTAGTTGAGTAATGTTGTCATAATAATTTACCTGTATATATTAGCTGGAAATGTCAATGTTATGACAAGTCAGTGGGGTAACCTCAGTGATGTTTGTAGTCATGACTTGAGCTTTGCGATTTTAACCTCTTGATGTCAGATACTACTGAGCCAATAAAGTCACAATTACTTTTAACTCCTAAAGAGCACAATTCGAGGTCCTCGTTGACCCGAATATCATCGATGATAACAGCTCTTCTGATTGCTACCAGTGACGTTCGCTGTTCCTCAGATATTCATAGATCATCTGTGTGTTCTTACATTGCTAGACTTCTCCAAAGCATTTGATGTGGTCAATCACTCCAATTTGCTCGAGAAGCTGGCTACTAAATTTTCGTTCCACGACAGCGCTAAAATAAAATTGTTATCGGTCAAAGACAGGTTTTCCCTTCCTCTGTCCTTAAGGATTGCAGTATGCTGATGATGTACAGTTATATCTTAGTCGACCTATTGAGCTTATGGATGACTGCATTGACAAGCTGAACTCTGACCTGAATAATATTACGACATGGGCAGCTAATAAACACTTGCTTCTAAATCCGCGTAAATCTCACTGCATTGCATTCTATTTCCGGGACATTGACGTGTCTCATATCCCTCCTGTTTTTATGAATAACACAATGTTCCCATTTAATAGTCGGTTAAAAAGTCTTGGTGTATTCCTCAACGCTAGCATGACATGTTACTGAAGTGATGGGTAAGATTTATGGTAGGCTTCGACGACTATGGTTGTCATCTGCTCCCTTGTTGTCGGACATGCGCTCGTTGCTTGTGAAATCGTTGCTTTTAATGGTTGTATGAGATTCATATTTCGTTTGGACAGGTTTGATCATGTATGTAGGAAATATTAATTAGAAGAGATATAAAAAATATCTAGGAATTCGTCAGCAGAAAAACAACCATGGCCTGCCGCCAAAGGGTTCGAACCTGCTATTCCCACGCCGAGAGCTTTTATAAAGGATATCCCAGAATGTTTTTCGTTTTCGCTCAAATCAAAGAACAGAGCAGTTATTGAATTTTTATTTATGAAAAACAATCATTCGTAAATGCGTACCATCCGCGTCTTCAAAATCATTTAGCCTGCAACTGAAATTGTCAATCACTCGCTGAAGCATCTCTCTTGGAATAGCGTTGATTTCGTCTGTGATTGCTCGTTCTTGTTTATCCTTATCCAGCGTTATGTTTCTAGCCCGCGAGCACTCGCGCTATGAGCATTTTGCTCACAGTAAATTTAAAACACGCGCCATTTTGTCAAAATTATTCATACGTACATCGTTCATTTGGTAGCTGAGTTTTGTTCCGTCCCCCACCCCTGTATACAGTTCACTTCTCGCCAGTGTGCGCCAGTCACTCGGACGAGGTGGTTTGTTGCTCCGTGTACCATCAGTCGGGGTTTTGCTCATCGCGCGGGTATCGACGTAAGTACTTTTTTTTCCTCATGACTTTATTTTTTTTCATCTTAGCGACAGTTTTCCTGCTACTTTTACGCAAAATTATGATTTTACATTACTGAAATAGGAATCTATTATGTATTTCTATTATAGATGGATCGTGATCAAAGGGATGAACGCGTTTTAGCATGGTTGATGGAGGATGATTTGGAAGACATTGAGGACCCGTCTTTTAGAGCCGATGATACACAGTCATCATTCCACTAACACCGAACAATCGTCATCGGAAGTAGAAGGTGAGGTTTCTTCAATTTCACCGGGCAATCAGCTGTGTTACGTAGGCAAAGATGGGTGTACAAAATGGAACTATAATCCACTTCGTTCTAATGTGAGGACAAGACCTCACAACATTGTCGAAAAACAACCAGGGGTAAAACCAGTGGCTAAAAATGCTAACACTATAATGGATTGTTTTCTCCTCTTTGTGAGTGAAGAAATGCTGAATGATATAGTTCGCTTTACAAATATCCACATCAGGAAAATCAAGGACCAATTCTCAAGAGAGAGAGATTGCAAAGAGATGGATATTGTAGAACTAAAAGCCTTTATTGGTATTTTGTACATGGGTGGTATAAAAAACATGAATCACTTAAATTTGAAAGAGATGTGGGACAAAGATGGCACGGCACCTGATATTTTTAGAGCTGCTATGAGTCGTAATAGGGTCCTTTTGCTGATGAGAGCTGTAAGGTTCGATGACATAAACTCCCGCTCCGAAAGGTCAAAGTATGACAATATTGCTCCAATTCGTGAATTATTCGAAGCTTTTATCGCAAAGTGTCGAGCCAATTACCAAGTAGGAGAGAACGTGACTATAGATGAAATGCTGGAATCGTTCCGAGGACGATGCAAATTCCGCATGTATATAGCAAACAAACCAGCTAAGTATGGTATAAAAGTATATGCTTTGTGTGATTCAAAGAATTTTTATACAAGTAACTTAGAAATTTACCCGGGAAAGCAACCGAACGGTCCACACAAATATGATAATACTGCATCTGCAGTTGTAAAACGTTTATTACAAGATATTCTGAATACAGGCTGCAATATTACGGCTGACAATTATTTTACATCAATTCCATTAGCCGATGAATTACTAGCTGCACGGACTACTATCGTTGGTACACTTAGGAAGAATAAAAGGGAAATTCCACCTTTTTTGCTTGACATCAAACAAAGACCAAAACCTAGTAGTATCTTTGGTTTTCACAAGAGCAAGGTTCTGGTGTCTTACGTACCAAAAAAAAAAAAAAAAAAAAATTTTCTTATGATAAGTACACTTCATAACGACGACCTAATCGATCCAACTAGTGGAACTACCGCGAAACCAGAAATTATCACCTTTTATAATAAAACGAAAGCAGGTGTTGATGTTGTGGATCGACTAAAAGAAGAGTATTTTGTGGCAAGAGTAGCATGTAGATGGCCGCTGAGATTATTTTTCACGATCCTAAACATAGCCGGAATCAACAGTCAAATCATTTACAAAGAAAATACGGGTATTATCATCACGCGCAGAGACTACTTGAAACAACTAGCTCTTCAACTAACGCAGCCACATATCCAAAGAAGAAGCACCTTCCAAAATATTTCATATCCTCTTCAGCAAGTGATGAAATGTTTTGTACCAGAATCTGAGTTACCAGAAGAAGAAAAAACAAATGGAATCTGCGCGGTTTGCCCAAGACGCAAAAATCACAAGACGAAAAAGAGCTGCATTTACTGCCAAAAATTTTTATGAACCGAGCATAGTCGTACACTATGTGATATGTGTAAAGCTCGCGTACAAGACGAAGATTAGTTATTCATACTTCGTTAAGTTTTTTTATGAAAAGTATTTTTTTTTTTATTTTTTCCGTAAGACTGCCTTAGAAGACTGGCAAATTAGTTCCTATGATTATTAATTAAAATAAAAAAGATTAATATTGTTAACTTTTTGAATATATATTTTCTACAATAAATAATGTGTATTTTATTTAATAAAATATTTTTTTAATAATATTTTTTGGTAAAACTTGCACTTATTGACATTCATAAACGTGAGCAAAATGCTCTACACGCGAGTGCCCGTGTAATTTCTTGAGGCGCGAGTGCTGGCGGGCTAGACTCTTAAAACTTGCGCACCGAATGCTTTATTAAATTCGAACTTTGCGTATGTCTCACGGCCGTTAAATTAAATATGTCCGGTAAAGACGTGAAACAACAGTGTATGATTCTTCGGCTTTATAAAACACAAAATGTGTCTTGCGGTACTACTAAACGACCCATCAATACAACACCTCCCTCCACTACCTGTTTTAAGCGAGTAACGGTAAAAACTAAAACGAAAAATATTCTGAGTTACCCTTTACTATAAATCGAAATTAATCAACAGAATTGCCTGTTGAAAAAGTTATAAAAAGTGAAATATTTTACTTTAAAACAATTTCTTCCAATTTTTTCGACATCTGTTTCGAATACGCTTTTGGATTTCAAATCTCGTCTTTTGACTGTTTTCCGTAAATAAAGAATTTATAAAAGGAATGCATAAAACCACGTGCCATATGGTGTGATGATTTTATGTGACTGGCATAAATTTTCTACAAATGTCCTATATTATATGAAAGATTGAAAAAAAAATTATTATTTTGAAGAAATCATTTCCGTGTTGTCCTTGACAAGGGCTATTGTTGATATAAGTAAACTGTGGCGGAAAGGAGCTTTAAAATTATTTAAATCTTAAATGTGCTTAATTACTTTAAAGCAAAATGTCTACTTTCAAAGAACAAGTTAAAGGTGCAACATATGTGCTTAAATCTTATAAAACCATTTCAGAAATTATGTCCTTCAACTCTCTTTAATATCTATTAATTATCCCAGTTTGAGTGCCCACTGCTTGGATGGACATAATTAACATACTCCGTAGAGTCCGGTATATTGTATGACTTAATTACAGGGCTAATATGTGAATGGGGAGCTATTGTATTGACCCTATGGGCTTAATGATTTCAATTTCAATTAATAATGAAAAAGCTCAAAACTATTCATTTGTAATTAAAAGATTAAATTTATTGTAATGGCTTTAACGAGGTTTTACATTACTTTTGAACTATTGTTAGAGAGTGTTCCGAAGTATGTGTGTACAATTGTTTTCCTAAAGAAAAGTGATTAGAGTTTGATTTAAAGCCATCCCTATACGCTGGGCTCTACATCACCATCAAAAGCAACTGCCATCCTGTAAGAATGGGCACAGTATGCTCTAGATATATGCCTGGAAACATATACGAACAGCTGGTGGTGGAAACAGCCCGCATTGGTTTCTCATTCACATAATGAATCAGGGAAATAGATTAAAAAATTTTACTTTCTCGCAGAATTTTTCTTGATATTATTTAAGCCTTTAACTGAAATATATTTGAAAAGAATGTTCTGCACGGGTGAGGGCACGAAATACTTTCTTCTGTACAATTTTTATTTAAGCTGCGCCTTTAAACAAATATTTTTTGTGTGTGTTCATTTTGTAAAATATCGAGCTTGTAACGCATCAATAACATAAGTAATTTTCTTCTCTTTTGCTTAACTGCGTGTGAAGTTATTACTGTGTTGCAATAAATGTTAAATCTATGGCACAACAAATTACAAACAAATGTGCTTAAAAATAAAATGGCCACTATTGTGGAACAGAATACAATGGCATAGCTCGGCAGCCACTGCACAATGCTTGTCATACTACGGGCATACTGCAAGATATCCATGAGCTGTTATTGCTGTACCATTCTTGACTATCTGCAAACAGATGCTAGAATACCTACCGCCCAGCGTGTGACCTAACGTGCAGAGGACTTCAAGGTTGAACAAAGAATTTCCTTTCGAACTCAGAAGGCTCACTTCTCAGCAGGAGCTAAGAAACAATTGACTTATTGCCCAGAATGTAAGAATATAATGAGGTGAATACATACTCAACAACTAGGGGTGCACAGAGAACAGAGATCGTTTCATCGAATCATTTAGTCGAAAATAGGGCGCATATTCACAGGTCTACACATGCGATTTATACGCTCAGGTACACCTTAGTTAGACCAAAAATTAACTTCGATCTCCTTAAATTATTCGGGGTTTTTATAAAAAAAATCTTACCTGCAAGAACACGAGAGTCTATGTTTGAGTTCAAAGGCTGGCGAATAAAAACCAGGTTGGCAACTCAGCGTCGGTCTTCCGAAGAGTGCATATTAAACAACGGGAAGCGATCCGCATAAAGGGGAAACCTGAGTGAATAATTTCACTGGAGGTCTCTTAGTGCGAAGATTACAAAGTTCCGCTGTACCGACTCAATGCATCTAGAATGAACAGCATATCAAGGTGACCAAACTTAAAATGCATACTCGAGAATTGGCTTAACCTAAGAGAATTGAATTATTCTTAGAAACAATATAGTTTAAGTGAAGAGTGTAATCGTGTATTTTGTCAAGATTCAGCTCACAGTCAGTAACGGACTGCACGCGAAAGATATTAGTTTCCGCAAAGGTAGGTACAATCAAAGACGAGCTGATTGAGGTTCCTCAAGAATGATACAACTTTCTACTTATCCAAGTTAAGTTGCAAAATAGTAGATCCACTTCAGTCCATGAATGCATTTAAATTATCTTGGATGCAGGAAGAATCATAACTGTTTCTAACAAAAATCGTCATATCGTCTAAATACATTAAGACTTTGGAGCGCATAATCAGGCAAGAATAAACAGTAGTGGACCCAGACAACTACCCTGCGGTACACCTAATGAAGCTCTAACGACTCTAAAAAAAGTTTTACGGAAATATACCCGAAATGTCCTCTTTTTTAAGAAAGACCAGTCAAACAATAAAGGCGGGAAACTCAATTGTCTAAGTTTGAGAATAATCGCAGAGTGAGATAGATTATCAAATAACTTTCTGCCTTTGGTGTAGCCGCAGTCGGTCTAGAGACCTAGTTGGAAGGCAGACCTTGTGTGGGAGGCAAATTCAAGCAGGTTAGTTGTTGTCGATCTACCAGGCAGAAAGCCATGCTGATTAGACGTGATTAACCCTTTACGCTGGACTACATATAATTTGTTACCAAGATTTAATGACTCTTTTCTTAAACAAGAATTAACAAGCAGCTCTTCATAGCGGAAATTACCGCACTGAAGAGACTTGTTGAAAATGAGTTCTAGTGGAGTTAGTAAGGCGTCAGAGCAGGACCTCACGAAAGCAGGAGGAGCACCATTAGGACTAAATGATCAGGAATGGAAGCAGCTGGACGATCCTGGATTTGACAAAACTCTTTCAGTGCAGGCACAACATAACAAGAAGAAAAGGCGCTCTCAAAAAACAATACAAAGTTGTCGGCTATATCGGGCGCGCTGGAACTAGAGGACCCGTTGTACCACATTCTGGACGGATAATTATCAGTTTTCTTCTTCATATTTACAAATTTGAAAAATGTACGAGGATCACAATGCAAGTTATCGAGAACACTATCAAGGTATTCCGTGTACAACGGTAAAGACAACGCTAACAAGGAATAATAACCGGCAAAACCCCATTAAGCTGTCGTGTCACAGTGTAAGTGAGTTTTAAATAGTATATTTTTTTTATTCCTAAGCCTCCGAAGATCTCTAATATTCCACAGTGGAGAATACAGGATTATCTCGACAATTTATCACACTATCATCATAAAACACGGAGACGCACTCGTTGATAACGTTATTATAAAACAGGGAGGGAAAATCAATTGAGAATATCCTTTCTGTATGATCAAAGAAGTCCGCGCTTTAAAATCAAGAACGTACTAATCTTAGTTGGCATCGCCAATATTAGAACTATCGTAGCAGAAAGAAATGTAAGTGGGTGGATGTAAGCTGTCGATAGCGGATAAGCTACAAGAAGCCGATTCGACTATAGTGTTACTCGAATCAGAAAAAAAGATAAAATCTAACTGTCTTCACATCACTCGTTTGGTGTAAACCAATGAAGAATATGACGTAAAGAAAATGGAAGTCTTTAGCAGTTAGATAACTTAAAGGAAGGCAGCCATCGCCATCAGTCTTGAATACCCATTGAAGAAGGATGATTTTATCCTCTGAGTTCGTCATATTATTAATAAAATATAAGTTAAGAATTAAAATGTTGAAAAGGCTTCGACCGTCTGCATCAACATAGTTTGCCAAATTTTGAGTTATATAACAAAACAACAGAAAAATGTTGATCTTCACAAAAGAGAGCTTAAGAGCCAAGAGCTTAATTGTGAGTGCAATTTGCATGCAACTAACACACCGCCACCACGAGCCATGGAGTCAGAGTGTCTATTCTTACGAAAAATCTGATAGTACGCGTCAAGAGTTTCGGCATCCTTAAAACAGTGGTAAAGCCAGGTTTCGGCAGAACGATGACATTATAACTCCAGTTTCCTCTCTTCCCTTACTCTAATTCCCTTCTGGCCAAAACCATGCTAACGCATTAAGGGGTTGTCCCCCTAGGCTTTGGTCACATGGTATATAAAAAAAAATTAGATTCGTGGTTAGTTTTAATTTACGATTGAGATAATTCTGAACTTATGGCAGTACAATAAAAAATATTTATTAAGTAGAAAGCAATTAAGCTAATTGGCGATCTTAAATATTTTTTTTTACGATGTGGCCAAATCCTAGGGGACATCCAGCAGTAGCATGGCTTTGGCGGGAGGGAATTAGGGTAAGGGAAATGAGGAAACTTGAGTCTTGTTTTTGCATTGCTGCGAGCCAGACAACGGAGACGGAGTTGGATCAATGCGTTGAGCGGCAAGACCAACATGCCATGGGTCCCGGGTTCGAGACCAGATGACCGTGAGCTTTTATTAAGAAATAAAAATAATCCACTCCGTCTCTGGGCTGTTGTCTAGCTCGCAGCAATGCAAACAAGACTCAAGTTTCCTCACTTCCCTTACCACAAATTCCCTTCCGGACAAAACCATGCTAACGCATCAAAGGGTTGTCCCCTAGGATTTGGCCACATCGTATAAAAAAAAATTTAAAAACAGCCCCCCAGAGACGGAGTGCATTATTTTAATTTCTTAATAAAAGCTCAAGGGGTCATCTGGTCTCGAACCCGGGACCCATGACATGTTGGTCTTGCCGCTCAACGTATTGATCCAACTCCGTCTCCAAATTGCCAGATTCCTTGTAGACATGCCAATATGCACAATACAAGAGCTGAAGTAGTTCTTACTTCCATAAGCTTGAGGTTTAATCTTTCTCTGGTTCCTTTAACACCTTTATTTGTTGATCTGGGAACCTTCCCTCTCGACGGACCTACTCCAGGTGTTGCGCAGTCGTCTAACTTGTCGTCTTCCTTGGATTCCGTGGGGATTCAAATCTAGAACTTGCTGTGCGATGTTTAATTATTTAATTTTATTATTTTTATTTATTAATTATTAATTGTGTACCGTAAAATTTTTAGAATCCTTCTTAAGCAGAATAATCCGAATGTGGAACAGTTAACCATATTCTGTTGTTTCCTCGCATTAGTACCCTTATCGCCCCAGACCCTTAACCTATTTACTTTTGATCCAACGCAATAGCATCATAGAGCATCTCATGAGCTTTGACATTATTATTGTTCCAACGTCGGTATTTTCCCAAATTGTGGCCTTTCATAAAGATGCGAGTCTGTTTGAAGGCAAATATTTCTATTATCTAATCTACGAAAGATTCAGTATTAAATAAATAAATACAGGAACTGTAAAGTTCATATTTAATTTGCATTATATATATAAAAAAAATAACACTCCGCCCAATAACTATGTATTGTGGGTTCGCATATTTAGTATTAATTTGTTTTTCGCGACATATCACCACAACTCATTTTAATGGGAATACCATACATATCAAAAATTTTATTACAGTCTTACCGTAATTCTCTAAGCTTCTCTTGTCTGGTTGCTCAAACCCTAAACAGAGCGAACCTAAGTGACTTTTAAATATGCTATTAAATTCAAAAACAAGCCTCAGAAAATGGAAGTAGAGTATTAAAGAAGTCTTTATGTTTTCCAAGACGTACTCCACCACACCTATTTCAGTCGCTTAAATTTAAATTCATGGCTCGTTCCGTATGCTTACCAAAAAGACTTAATAAAATGCATAAGTACGCTAAGAAAATAAGAGAGCATAATAAGCTCAGCCGTAATTTGTCCTTTTAGCAAAGTAAAAGCCATTCGTACAAACGGGACCCCATTCTGACTAGAAACGTAGCATATGTACGCTTGAGAACTTTAGTTATGTACGTAAGAATGTTGCCATACAGGGACACTGGATATATTTTACTTATGAATTCTCAAGGAAAAAGAGATAAAATTGCTCGGAATTATAGTAATGTTCCATTCCGATTGAATCGTGAAGGGTTTCCTGTTTTCGATGATAAAATTATCATAAAAAAGCCATTCGGTTCAATACTTTAGACAATATTCGGATCTTTTGCACAATATTTTCAATTTATATGTGACACACTTAACTCAGAAAATTCCGGAGACAATTATTAATAAGGTATTATAGTATTTTACTGTACCGAAATCCAAACACATGCTTTTAAATTTCAGATAAAAATGTCTACAGTAAATATTTATTTTTATTTGCATTTAAAACCATAGTGCCTTGTTAAGTAGGGAACTCCTTCATAAGTGAAACACACTTTTTAGAAGACAACATTCGGTTGACTAATAACTATTAACTTCGTCCAGCAGGGATCTCTTTAATTTATCATTGCAATGGAAACTGCTAAATATAAACATGATTGTACGTTAAAAACGCACTTCGATAAACGTCTCCTTCACCCGAAAAATGTTGATTTACAGTCGCCAAAATTATGAAGACCGGTACGAAACCTTCCTGAAACTCATGCAGTTGCAACTAATCAAACTTCAATCTATATTTATGAAAAAATAATGTTGATGCTCTTTTTCATGGCGACATAAATGCCAAACAGCCATCAATTTGTGAACTCTTTTTTTAAACTAATTTATTTTTTACCTTTTAGTGTCTTAAAATATGCGACTTGAAAAATGCTGCTCGTACGAACTAGTAATTTCAACAGTTGCAGAGGTAGTGAGAAATAAAACGGAAAAACCATGGTCCTATGGTATACCTATACTCCATATATTAAATCCATATATCAAAATCCATAAAAATTTTTTTTAATAGTAACCATGGAGGATCATATATACTCCATATATTAAATCCATATATCAAAATCCATCAAATTTTTTTTTAATAGTAACCATGGAGGATCATATTCTACACAACAAAAATCATTCAAATCGATCTACGCGTTCCTAAATAGTTTCCCCCTCATCCCCTCTCCAATACCTATTTTAATTTTGTTAACATGAGAATTCTATATATCAAAAGCATAACCATCTTAATCGGCCCACGAGTTACAAAGTTAGACTAGCCCTCACCATACCCCCCCCCCCCCCCCCACCAAGTTCCAATGTTGGATTTTACATCTGCCCCACCTCAACTCTGCCCTAAAAATTGTTGAGTAGTATTAATGAGGAACGTTCTTTATACACCAAAAAAAGAATTTTCTAAATCGTTCAACATATTAGGAAGTTAGATGATGCGTTGACGCATCCCCCCCCCCCCCCTTCCGGGAGATCACGAAGACCAAAATTTTTCCATTTTGTCCAATAGGGAGGGGGTCATACGCTATGCAACAAAAGAGAATCATTCAAATCGGTTCATTCATTACGAAGTCAGGTCCCCACCTTCATCCCACTCCCACCATCCCACCAATAAAACTTTTGGCATTGTACCGATCGGGGAACATACTCTACCTAACAAGAACAGAATGAGCAAAATTAGTCCATCTGTTACGAAATATTCCTGGTGATACATTAAGAAAAATTAAGAAAACAGGTGGCGAATTTAGAATCCGGTGTTTTTTGGAAGTCAGTTAGAAATAGAATACGTGAGACTTGCCAAGACAAAATAAATAAACCCCATAGGGAAATAAAGAGGTTTCACCTGCTTTTAGCATTCTTTAAAAATGCACCAAGTAATTATATTGCTAACGCAGTTAGCACTCCACGAAATGATAATTGATATCAGGAAACTGTTTGAAAGAGGCAGTCATAGTACTTGAGGTGGGGGGGAGGGGGTAGTAATAATAAATTAGAATGCAAGTAAAAAAGTACCACTCGAAAAGCGACTAAATCTCAACTAAAAAGTAAAACTGGATCTGAACCTCATGAAAAATAGAAAGAAGAAATTAAAAAACCTTTGATACACAAGATAGGCCGAATAGTATTATTACTCCGGTAAGCTGTTGTATCTTTTAACTCTATGATGGCATTGTGTTGGTCTTAGCTCATAATTCTCATAATTCATAAACTGTCACTTGCTTAAATATCTGTAAAACAATCATTTTTTCAGCGATGTACAATTTTCGGACGGGCGGCCCCACCTCAGACTCGCTAAGTTTTTTCACAAAATGTTTCACGATCGAAAAAGTGTAATATACTAGACAGATTTTTAGTTGAAAGTCACTCATTCGATTGTATATGGGCCCGTAAACGCTTAGTCCCGGGCCCGAAATTCTTTTCGCGGGGGCCCGTATATGGTTACCCCCGTGCCTGAATTTTGTCTCTACGAGCCTGTAGAAAGTTATTCGTCAGGCTGTTCAATCTGAGATGGAGTTGGATCAATGCGTTGAGCGGCAAGACCAACATGCCATGGGTCCCGGGTTCGAGACCAGATGACCGTGAGCTTTTATTAAGAAATAAAAATAATCCACTCCGTCTCTGGGCTGTTGTCTAGCTCGCAGCAATGCAAACAAAACTCAAGTTTCCTCACTTCCCTTACATCGTATAAAAAAAAAAAATTGATGGAGTTACATCTCTCTCTCTCTCTCTCCCTAAATAGTTCCCGAAATCTCTTAAGGGAGATGGGGCGGCAGAGGAATTTCACCCAACCTGAAACAACGTTTGCAAGTGGACCTACAATTTAAGGCGAATTTCGATCCACCGAAATCCGCTCTGAAAGCAAAGGTTTTTTTTTTATAATCCACACCGGTAGGTTACGAACCCGGGAAAGCAGGGGGGGGGGGGGGGGAAGAATGTAGTGAACGGTCCTGACTCAAAGGCAAGATTGGAAAGAGAGAAATTGTGTCCCGATCAGATCAACTTAAAAAGTTGGACAAACGCCAAAGATAATGTTAGTTTTAACGAAATTAATTTCTACTTGATAACTCATAGCCTACTCTCGCCCATGAGGTCTGCTTCCAGAAGCATCACTGTTGCACCGCACCCTTATTAAAAATATTCGAAGACATTCGCAGTTCCATTGATACTAACTATCCTTACTTTACTGGATTTTAATTAGTTATTCGATACTATCATTATCATCTCTTACATACATTGAGTTTTAGTTTTATTTTAACTTGTCTGCTGTAGATCTTATTACCTATTGCAATGTTATTTTAGCGATGGGATAATGTTGGATGTCTTAGATGTTAGGTGCGGAGTTCCACAAGGGTATATGATATTTTCTCAGTTATAACTAGCTAACAATTATGCCTCTATTCAGACGATATTGTATCTCTCAGCATATCTTGGTTCAATTTAAGATGCCATAGAACCTAAGATTTGCTTCAAATCAGCTCTGGAAGGCATCTAATGATCTCAAGTTAAATCCCATCGAAATCAAAGAGTATGTCTTTATTATAAAACCAAGATTGACACTACATATTTCCCTCCAGTAAAGACGAACGTTACTATAATTACTTTTGTTAACATTGTCCGCAAGCTGTGGATAATTGTATAATGGTTGTCAAGGTAGTGATTTCGTGTTTATGGAGATTGGTGAGTATGTTTTCCCGAGTTCTGTTTTGAATATCAGGTTGGAGAGGTATTCCAACTCAGCTTAGTGTTTCCACGACTTGTTTATCTACGTTTTCTCGACGACTGCCATGTTTAATTCTTTATCCAGTAGTAGTTTGGATCTGAATCTTAGTTCTACTGTAATCACTTCCTAAGTGGGCAACCATGGATTTGTATGCGAAACTTTTTTCGATATAGTCTAGTCTATTTGGAATCAAGAATAAAGTAAAATCGAGCTGCGGAAGGTAAAACTTATGTTCTGATTTGAACCGCAATATACAGGGCGAAAAGTTACTTTCTCAGTATTTATTTCTAATTTTAATTCCATTTTTGTCGAGTGACTAGATCTGTGAGGGCAGTTTCGGCTGCTTGGTCAGCTAAGTTGAAGGCGATGATAAGAAAGTCTTCCGCGTATTCAGAAAGCTTGATGTTTTCGCTTGAACTCGAAGTGCAAAGGTTAAAAAGGTAGGACCGAGTATGCTTCCTTGCGGCAGCTCACCGGTGACTGTTAGGCTGCATTCATTGAGAATTGAGATCATTTTAGATAGAAAAATCTGAGCTCAAAATAGGTGTTGTGTTTCACTTGTCACTGTCTCCTGTAAGACAGATTGTACAGGCTTGCAAGGCTTTCGTTCTTTTAGAAAGGACTATGTAATTCTGTACTTTGAATCGGAATCCTTCGCAATAATTTATCTACCACGTTAGGATGCAATATGACAATCGCAAAGTGTGAAAATAGGTGCTATCGCGCGACACGTCTCAGTTGGTCAACTGAGACGAAACTTTGAGCAACCGTCTCAGTTCATGAAATGTCAATTTGTACAGCTGTTAATGTAGCGAACTTTTCTAGTTAATATTTTTTAACTGAGACAACTGAGATGTGAAAAACCAGTCTCACTTGCTCGTTGTTCAATATGTGTATGCAATTTTTTTGTGGCTCAAAATGAACTGAGACAGTTTCGCGAAAGCACATTTCAACTGAAACAACTGAGATTTCTCAGTTATCTCACTTGTCTCAGGTAGCGCGAAAGCACCTAATGTTTACTTTAAAATCTAAACACATCTGTCAATTATCAACCAATTTCATATGAAAAGATCTATTACTACTTTTGTGAAAGATTCTGATGTGACGGAAACAAGCCGAGTCCAAATTCATAATTAGGAGTCCCCAAAACTCCACAGTTACTATAAAATCCGAGAAGCAAAACAAGGTTTTAATTTGCAGGACTGTGTTATCAAAGAAAATTACCAAAAGGTTTCTTTTCTTACCAAGGTAAGCTAAATTTTGTACAAATACTTGAAACGGGAAAAAAATTTCAATTTTCTTAACTGATAATGATTTCCTGTTTTAACAGTTTTCTGGCTTTAGAGTATATTTACCGCGTCCTAGATTACTACCTTAGTTTCCAATTTAAATTTTTTTAAATAAAGAAAAACTACTTAGTTCCTGAGATTAATTTCTTCCCCTCGAAAAATTAGTTCTAAACGAAACTATTAATGAAGACAGCTCCGGGTACAAGCAATAGTTAAAATAGGCTCCAAACAGGATGTATGTGAATTAAATTAAATTACGTAAAACTGAACCTTCAGAAGTTTCCGGCCATTTTCAGGCTACAGAGTTACAATTAAACTGGAGCCTATTAGGTAAATTTCCTCTTGCAATTTATTACCCAGAAACTGATTGACCCACGGTGGCAGGTTTATTGATTGCTTCCCATTTCTCATTATATACCACCCCAGGTGCGGTGCGTAATTCCAATTCCATCGCATCAATTCATTTAAGGATTTTAATTGATTAATTTTTCAAATAAGGATGTACGCACAAAGGCAAAATTTCCATTAGGACATTGTACAAAAAAGGCCTTCAACAAACATGGTAAACTGCTTATTAAGTATTGTTGTTTTTTCATTAACGTAATTTTTTGAAAAGTGTAATTTTTTAATTATCGTGATACAAAGGAATTGGAGAGCCTTTTTAACAACACTTGTGAGCCCATAATGACGTCATTTTTACAAAATATTGAAGCTAGTATAATTTGGTATATAATTTTTTTTTTTGGTTAATTTTGGACTAACTGCAACTGAGAAATAATCGCTTAACTGGAAATTACATGCTATCTCCTGGAAGACAGTGAACAAACACGGAGTCCATTTTAAAATTGGAAAAATTACGCAAACGAGAAATTAGAAATCAGAACATATCTGGTTTCACCTCAGGAAAATTTTATACTATTAAGACTTTAATAATACATAAAAAAATATTTTGAGAAAGTAGACCTTTCCAATCTATTTCTAAGATTTAGGGAAGAGTGGTTTGTTTACAACACCATTCGCCGTTGCCGGTCATAATACACAATGTCAGCCAGAACATATCGACTTAGAGAGAATCTATATGTGTTGTACAAATTCAATCTCGGTGATTCTGAGGATGCCTCAGGAAGCAGCCCTTACCCTGCAATAGGATAGATGAATTTTAGCTCGCTTATCTGAAAACGAAGCCATATACCTACATTATCCTGCAAAGTTCACCTATGTATTGATCGATATGTCGATATTCAATGTTCTCTCTTGTAATCTTTTGGGTTATTTTCCATCAAGGCATGCTCAATGTTATCATCAATGCTAGAAGGCCGTCCAGAACGGGATTGATTTTCAAACTTGAAATCCACATTACAAAATCTACCAAATGACTTTTTAATTTCCCGGAGAGCAGGAGTACGACCTTTATAGACGCTCTGTATGTTTTTTGTGCAGTCCCTTTCCGAAACTCGGAGCGAATATAATAACTACCTTTCACCAACCGTCTTCTTTGTCAATTATGACGTATTATGTATCGGAAAGGGTTAGATGAACAGTTTTTAAGCACGTTACGGACGTGGACAGTCCCAACGATGTATCGCTTCTTTCAAATAAACAGGATGACTAGCCAAAATTTCTGAAGCCCTTAGTACAAAAGGTCGCAGAGTAGGGCTTAAAATCAATGTTGGTAAAACCGAATTTCTGAACTTGGAATATAGGAGACAAAAGACATTTCTTTTGAAGAACAGCGAGTATTTGGAAAGGATAGAAACATCAGATGGCAATGCTGAAGCGAATTTGCAGGCTAACATCAACATGCTGAGAAACATGCTAGAAATACAAAAATTCCGAAGTTTTGAATCGAACGTAAAACCGGTTCTGTTGTTACGGCTGTTTAACATAGAGAGAAATCTCTCAAATAGTTCTTAACTACAAGCCAATATCTCTGCCAATGCTTCTTTTAATCCTTCAATGAAATATCTGCCTACTAGCTCCTGTCTTATCCTTGCGAGCGCAGGATAGCGGCATAACAGGTTTCTTTTCTATTGGGTTCCCGACAATGTCTGCACAGTGCTCAAGGTAGTGTCGAAAACATCAATTCTGTGAGAATGTACCTCGGTAAGATAATGGCCGGTGCAGATCCCGACTATAATTCTACATTGAGTCCGAGTTAGATTGACTAGGTAGTCTTTTTCCGCTTCCTGAGCTTCCATCTCAGCTTCTCTCTTAGCTAGAATATCTGCCACTGCGTTTTCGGTGATGTCCCTGTGCATAGTTATATAGCAGAACTGAACCCTCCTGTTCGAGCTTACAGTCTGCGGAGCTCTGCAGCAATCAACGAGTGATTTAGATTTGAATCGTTGCGCCCAAGAACCTCTAGCACCGATTGGCAGACCACATAGATACTAATTGTATAGGCCTGAAAAACGCTGCAGTCACTAGGAAATCTATACTATGAGTAGATGTTTAGCTCCTGGCAGAACACTGATGCTCCTCCTCCGGAGCTCATTTTAGAGCCATCTGCGTAGATAGTTACATTATGTGCAGGTTCTTGCTTCCCAAAAATGCTTTGCCGGTATTAGGTACTACATCGAACTTCCTTAATCGGTAGCATGTAGTCAATGGCCGTACTGACATTCTCTCCTATGGTCCTACTTCCGCCGATTGAGGAACTCTGACTCTTTGAGGCGTAACATTGCCCTCCGCGCGGCGTTCTTTGCGTACGGTTCGAAGGGTTGGGAGGTATAGCTGTAAATGACTAAATGCCCCGAGACCCTGCGCAGACATCCGCAACTGACAGACAATAAACTGGCTACCTTCTAAATCAAAATTATGTCATAAGTGGCACTTTCCAACGCGTACTTTTACTTTTCCGATGGGCGCCTCGGGTGACAGTCAGCATTATAGCCGGTGCGATTGCAGAGTTTGTTGGAGTAACCTGGACCAGGTAACTGGTAACAAGTAGTTATTTATTGTAAAATTTGTGCTTGTTGTAGCGCTGCCCCTCTTTACAATACTTAAGTATTTTTAACGGTGTGGTCAAAAGCCTAGGGGACAACCCTTTGATGCTTTAGCATGGCTTTGGCCGGAAGGGAATTAGGGTAAGGATAGTAAGGGAGCTTGAATGTGTTGTTTTTGCATTACTGCGAGCTAAACAACATCCCAGAGATTCAATTAATTCAATTTTTACAACCCACGAGGAGATCTGGTCTTGAACCCGGGAACCCCGGCATGGTGGTCGTGCTGCTCAACGAATTGGTCCAACTCCGTCTCGTTATATATTTTATTTGTATAACATTATGTATATATATATTCTGGTTTCTTGTCTGAGCTGAATATTCTTTCCATTAGCGTTGAATTTCTGCGAGTGGGGACCAGATCCCTAATACCTGCAATAGATACTGCGGTTTCTCATAGAACAAAAAAATTAATTTTGGTTTTCGCCCAGGAACTTAGCTTCTTTAAAACTCCTTCCATGGTTACGTTAATCGTTTTTAGAAACTTTACTGATATTAAGTAAAGAGTATAGCGTTTATAAGCAGCAACTATATGAGCAGAGAGAGGACCACTACCCCTCTAGTGTTCTCCGACCCAAAGGATTGCTGATAGTACCGCCGCCTCACTCCGGGGTTGCCATTTTGCTTCTAAGCAGCATAGAGATTCATCTGCCGATTACTTTATCCCACTTTGCTGTTTCTCGTTCACCTACAATTGGCTTAGTGGTTACGTTATTGACAGCCACTTCCATATCAGTAAAGGTTCCCAAGCTGTATTTTTCCTTCGATTTCTAAGAACTCCTCAAGTAGGGCAGTGGCTATTGTCGAGATATAAAAAATATTTTCTGTAATTTCACAAATTCAACTTCTTTATGTTCACTTCCTTGTATATTATGTTTTGGCAAAAGTAAACTAAGAGTCTATTATTTGGTTCTAATTTTATTTACATTTTTTACATTGCTTTAAAATGTTTATTTAATTCAATCCGATTTGATTTTAGAAATGTTCAAGCGGACGTGCTGTTTTGCATCAGAGTAGCTTATCTGTATTCAGCAAGTATCCTATTTTATATTCCATTTTGCGTACTTATTTACAAAAGTAACGTAAGTCACGCGAATAACGTAATATCAACGAATAACACTCCATAAATCTCTTGCACTCTACAAAAGAAAATTTTACAAAAATGTTTCTGTCGGAAAAATTGCATTGTATTAACTTTTCCCACTGCAATAAATTGACGTCGAAATATAACTTTTTCAACAATGCTATATATGCCCCAGCAATAATCCGTTTAAATGATTGTACGATAGAATGAAGGATATTGTGTAGGTTTATTATCAAACTATACTAGTGAACGTTATTTACGGAATTTTAATCCTAGCAAAACAATTGAGAGCGAAAAAGTATTTGCAATAAATTGATTTCGCGTACAACTAGGGTTCATTTCTACTGCAAAATTTATGGTTCGATATTTGAGGTATGAAGGATAGCTAGGCACTTAAAAATGCGACGAGAAATTTGTCATTAAAATTACACTAACCCAACAATACCAAACTCAATACGAGCACAATATCAAAATCATATAGAGTATTATTATGGTTCGATTAACAAACACGTAAGCAAAGTTGTAAATAACATTCCGGCATTGATTTTTTTTACTAGAACTATATGTAGAAAGGACCATATTGCTGTAAGAAATGATAAGTTTTCTTACTAAGTAAGTATATGTATATACATATAAGCTATAGTAAGTTCTTTTTTAAATAAATCGAATTATTATTTTGATTTAAATTCCAATTCTACCTTTATAAGTGCCCTTGTACTAAACATATATCTGGAAGAATGCAACTTTGTTTTTCAAACTCTCGAAAATGCGATAAAAGAAAATTTTGAAAAAATCCCCAAAATCTTTTTGCCATTACAATATGTTATATCAGTGATGAGCAGGATAACGATTTCGATATGATTTTTATGACAATCAATCTAATGTATGTTTGCAATGTGTTCCCATCTCTAGAGTTCCCATCATCTTCCAGACTGGCCTGGCTGAATAGGTCAACAACAGTCAGTGAGACCCCCCCCCACCTCCCCCGCAAACGAAGATCGTAACTGATTTTCGTTAACGAATGTTCAAAAAGATGTCTTTGGTGAAAGTATTTTATTCAAAATATGGAGCGCATAAATTGTTCATCAACAACAACATTCGAACTTCTCGCTAAAGATGTGCTTTTCCATGCTTATTTTTAGGAAAGAAAAAAGTAACAGGAGCCCTGCTGACCGCACCCAGATATTTTTACTCTGGAAAGCGAAGAAAAAGTAACAGAACAGGTAAACAGTTGGCTTAATAATAAGTTTCGATGTTAAAACGATGTAAACTTACTAATGGGGTAACATACTCTACGCATCACAAAAGTAAGCATCAAAATCGGTCCAAGTGTTACAAAGTTAGGAAGCTCTTGCCCCTCCACCTTTCTAAGTCTAAAGTTTTTCTTGTATTCGCTATTGGGAATCATACCCTATTCGACAAAAGAAGAACCATTCAAAAAATCGATCCTCTCGTTACACAGTTATGTTCAACCCCTGACCAACCAAATAATTGTTGACGTGGTACAAATCGGCTAACATACTCATACTTGGTTTACGCGTTACGAAGTATTAAGTATTACTACTCCCCCCCCCCCCCTTCGGCTTTCCTACACTCTAGGTACAACATCGTTCTCAAATTAGCATTTGGGAATCATAATCTATACAACAGAAATACTAAATCAGTCTACTCGTTACAAAGTTAGCTTGAACCCCCACCCCACACCGTCACAATTTTATTCTCGCGGTACCAATCGCGGAACATACTCTACACAATACAAAAAGCATCATGCAAATCGGTCTACGTGTTACGAATTTAAACTAACCCCCACCTCCCCCCCTCCGTTCCACAAACACAACTCTCCCTAGGTTTTTCTCCTTACAATAATGAGGGATAATACTCAATACAATAAAAAGTAACCATCTAAATCAGTCCACGCGTTACACAATTAGTTTCAACTCTCAACCACACCCCCACCTACCCAGCAATTTTTTTCACATGGTAACAATCGGAAAACATACTTTCCTGAACAAAAGAAGAATCATCAAAATCGGTCTACGCGTTACGAAATTATGCGTTGGAAAGTCCATAAAAAAACGGGCGTTAAACTTAGAACCTTCTCGTTTTTTGGGAAGTTTGTTAAAAATATGATAAAATATCTGCATTTTATCCCTCAGGTCAACCCAAAGGTCGAACCCAAAAGGCGGCGACCCAGGATTTGTTTTCTGCTGGCAAAGGATTACAATAAAAAGTCACAGTTGGTTTCAAATTAATCTTTGTTGTTCGGAATCTATATTAAGGGGTTACGGGAACTAAAGAGACAACGAGTTTAGAGAAAATTAGTCGAAATCGATTGTAATTAGTTGTGCCAAAATAGTAGCTAAAGCGCAAAGGATTGTGGTAGTAATCGGAATTTTCTTGTTTTTCTTACAAAGAGAAAATCTTTAATTAGATTTTTAGAAATACCATAGATTGTAGCAAGGTTGTCGATTAGAAATATTAATAAGACATTAGCACCCGGGTTCGATCCTGGGATATCCGTAATGGAGGGCCAAAACGTTGTCAATTACTCCACCGATAAGTGGAGTAAGTGATACTTGGTAATCGTTGTACTAGACGGTGTCAGTTATACCAAATTCAAAAGTAGGAAGGGTAAGAATATAAATAAAATATAATAAAATAAAATAAAATAATAAAAAGGTAGAATTGTATTGACTTATAATATAAAAAAAGATAAAACCTGTACAGAATCTTGTGTAAGGGCGCGTCGTTGGAAAGTTTTTGGCATTATAAATAAATAAACAGAATATAAAAGCCAATCAAATTTTCAAATGGGATAATAACCCTATAACTCCTGCGATATTTGCCACGCCCACCCAACACGACCCCCCCCCCCCTCTAATTTTCAAATTATCGATGCAGCAACATACAAAAAATTTAATTTAAGTTAGTACTGAAAAAAAATTATAAAATCACTGCTTTTAGATAACGCATGAATTTGTCAAGGTGAACTAGCCCTTATTACATATAAAATATAATTCTGACAAAATAAAATTATATCAGCCAAAAGTAATTTTAGGAAACGCTTTCACCTAAAACTTCTCAAAATTAAATAAATTATCAATGTGATTTCAGATTGCTTCCACGGAAAGCTATCACGTGTGTACGCGGTTTTTTAATTTTTGTTTTTTTTATACGATGCCAAATCCTAGGGGACAACCCTTTGATACGTTAGCATGGTTTTCGCGGAAGGGAATTAGGGTAAGGGAAGTGAGGAAGCTTGAATGTCTTGCTTTTGCATTACTGCGAGCACGACAACAGCCCAGATACGGAGTGAATTATTTGAATTTCTTAATAAAAGCTCACTGGGAGACCTGGTCTCGAACTCGGGACCCATGGTATGGTGGTCGTGCCGCTCAACAAATTGATTCAAATCCGTCAATTTAATTATTTATTGTTGAGTACAAAGAATAAAGATAATAATGATTTTATGTAATCATAGTGTCTTCAAATGATCCAGCCATAATAATTCATTTTCATTTCCAAACTACGGAACACTTCCCTTTCATAATGCTCATAAACGCGTTCAGTTTTCTATCAGCGATTAAATAAATTAAAAATAAACGCACAAAATCGGAAAACCTCAGGGAGGTATTAAGTTTTCAAGATAATTAAATTAGGCCGTGAAAATATTATGCTTTCAAAACATAACCCCAAAAATTAACTTAATGGAAAATAAGCAATTTGTCGGGGTTCACTAGACTTGTAAATTGTATTTCAAGGAATCTCTGGGGAAAATACTCCCTTTTACCATTAGCCGCATTTTCACCCTAAGATTTTAGCAACTAATTCTATTTGTGTTTCTTCTGAAATTTTCTTGAATGAATCTTGGGGTACTTTGTAGCGTAAAACAATAGTGTCATAATTTCATTGTGCTTTTGGAATATTTAAATGAAAATTGAAATGAAAATTAACTTTTCATATAAATGGAGATTAGGTATAATTTAGTTGGCTTCAAACCAAATGAATGCGGCTAAGAGTGCTTACAAAATAATAAGACTTTTGAGATATTTATAAAAAACAGGACATGCAATTCAAAAGAATGTTATTTATTACTTCACGATAAATTTCAAAGTCCTTTACATGTACTTCTTCCGAAAGAGTTGTTTCACTTCAAAGAAGTCAACTCAGCCCATTATATATCCGTCCCACTAAATTTCACTAGGAGTGTTGTACCCGAATTAAAACAGAAAAAAATCATCCTTTTTGGGAAGAAATGCTAAGAAATTTATGAACGAATCTTTAATAAAGACATACAATATCCCCAAGAAGTACCATCCTAACAACATAAGCCTCTCTCATAAATGTAATAAAATTTCACGCATCGCTTCGTCTCCAAAAAATAAAATGGCCATGTAAATAGGCCAATTTGTCAATTTTTTTGGGTAAATGCCCTTAAGACCTTTTCGGGTCGTGTATAATTCACCCTTAAGCAGATAACCTCCAATTTGAGTGAGCATTTGAGTTCGTTTGTGAATCATATGATTAATGATAAAGGAGTTTCCGGGATATTAGTTGATCATAAATAGATAAAAAATAAGCCAGTTTTTTTTTAAATTTTTATTTTATAGAATTTTTCTGTGCTACTTGGTTCTCAGTCTAGTTGAGCAACTTCTGCCATAATTTGACCTGTAGGGGTTAATATGCAACAAAGGCAGTCTTTGGAGACTTTGTTGGGATTGCCTAAAGAAAAGTTTGCTAACAGAGTACTTGAGTCAATATTTGAATTCAAGAATTGATAAATAAAGACCAAGTCAGTGACCTTCCTTTTTTTCTCAAGTGAGGGCAAACGAAACAAATGGGGGCGGTTGGTATAGACGGGAGTCTAAGCGGAGCGTCCCAAGGGAGCCCTCTTAGCGCAAATCCAACAAAATTAAGCTGCACCGATACGATATGCTTAAAATGAACAGTGTAGTACACCGACCAGACCTGAGATGCATATTCTAGAATAGATCTAACTAAGGAGCAATACAAATGAATCGAAGTTGATAAATGTGAGAACTGTCTAGACCAACACTTTACAAGCACTAAGATTAAACTGACTTTAGATACAATTTAATTAATATGCAGAGCAAAATCAAGTATCCTATCTAGTTTTACCACAAGATCCGTTACGTAACGGAGGGCATTCTCCGCAAAGTTGTAATTAAAAACTTACGAATTGGGGCTCACATTTCTCAAAATTGAGATGTAGGCCATTGTGCCGGCACCAATCCAGGACAGTGTCCTGCGGCGTCACCCCTACCCTTAATAAAGGAGATGATCCTCACATCTTTAGCGAAGATCGGAACATTAGAGTGCGATATCCGATGGACAATATCATCAATGGCAAGAACGAATAGTAGGGGGCCGAGATTACTACCTTACGGCATACCAGATGAAGTCCTGAAAATTCCTCAGGTTGAGCCATTTAGCGACACTTGACATGTCCTGTTTATTAATTAAGAAAAATTCCAATCGAGAAGTAGAGGGTGGAAAGCAAGCCTGTTGAGTTTAATTGGAAATTGAGTTAATGAGGGAATTGCAATCAATTTATATACTGGATACCATCAGAATCGGAGGAAAAGTCCGATTTAGATTCTCTGATTTTGTCTATAACAAGATCCCGTGATATAAGGGGCAAAAAATCGTATGAAGTGGGAGGATCCAAATTATGACCAAAATCACTGCGTGCCATCACACAAGGCTAAAAGTTATCGGAGGAAAAGGCTCTCTCAAAAAATTTAAGAACAATTATTTGCTACGTCCCGACCCTTTTATACTACATCTTAGATAGATAGCTGCTCGATTTCTTTTTCATATTGAATTTAACAAGAATTTTAAAAAAGTGCGGGGCTCACTAAGCGTATTATCGCAAACAAGGTATTCCTTATAGAGCGAGGAGGATAATACCTTAAAGCTGTCAAAACACGTCCCAAAATCAGACTTCGCTATTGCGTTGCTACAATGCAAGTAATTTTTCTAAAGTTTGTTCTTCCTGTTCGTAAGGTTACCAAGGGGGAGAGAAGCAGGTAGACCTCATCGGTTTTAACGGAACGAAAGAATTAAACAAATCATAAATATTGTTATAAAATATGGATGTCCAACGATACCGATAAATCAATTGAATGTAGACTAGAAGTTATCTAAGAGAGTTTCGATCTCTCTGGTGCTCTATAGTGGTATCCGGAATACTAGTACCACCATAGCAAAAAAAGACGAAGATGGGCGGTTGAAAACTTTCAATAGCGGATAACTTACACATAAGTTTCTAATTCGACTGTAGGGTTGTTCGAATCAGAAGTAAAATCAAGACTCAACTGCATTGCCATAGAATTTTTTATATAACTCATTTGGTGCAAGCCAGAGAAAGCCATTCGTCAAGAAATTGAGAATTCCTAGCTGTGTGAAAAAAGAAAGTCGTCGTCATCATTGTTGGGTAGCCATAGAACATTAGGTAAATAAAAGTAACCAAGAAGAATAAATTCATATTCGTTCGTTCGTTATATTATAGATGAAATCTAAGCTAAGAGTTAGAATATCATACCGACTACGCCCTTCAGTATGAAGGCTTTTGTTCAGGTTAAGAGTAATATAGCAATAGATCAAAGCGATATTGAGCTTAACCAGCGATAGCTTAAGCACAAGTCCCTGCGAAAAATCTGATAGGAGTCATGAAAAATCTCTGCGTCGCTAGAGCCAAGTCTCAGTCAACATAATAATATCGTAACAGCTGGCAAAAAAAATAAATAAATGGCTTGTTTTAGTTCTTCGTTAGCATTACATTTTGATAGTAAAGGGACAATTTACCTAGTTTTCTTGAGCATTAGTTAATACTGTCATGGGTACCGCTGATAAAACTACCCCGAGGAACAAAGTCCCAAGAAGAAGTTACCTAAAAAAAACCGAGGAAATCGTCACTTTGATAGATCATACACGGCCCTAAGAAAGGCCGGTACAGAGTGGTCAACCTTGCTCCTTATTTTCATAAAATTTATGATTTTATGAAAAACTGTGCTAAGCTATTATGTCGTCGGTGGAGTAAGTGATAACGTGTCGGCCTACCAATACGGAGGTACCAGGTTTGAATCTCACCGGCGGCGACCATGGCTGTTTTCTGTTGACAACAGATTACGATAACAGGTCAGGGGGTTTATAGAGAAAATGTCAGTGGTTTGGAATCCACTTTAAACTGTAGGTCCACTTGCAATCATTGTCTCAAATCGGATGAAGTTGTTCTTCCGCCCCATGCCCCAAAGGGGGTTACGGCAACTAGAGAAAAGTTATTAAATATGTATTAGTGAATTCAGTCATCGTTAAGCTAAATATCAGACCGACGGCTATACATATATTTGAATCCAAACGTATCTACGTAAGTTTTCCAATTCAAATTTATTAAAATATTTTATCTCATCACATACCATCCAAATATATGTTTCACATGCTTCATTAAAACTTCATCTATCCTTTTCGCCAAGTTCCTCAAAAATATGAAATCTATCTGAGTACAACCAACTTTGATCGAAAAGAAACTTTTAATTGACATAATCAGGCTCCTTTTTATAGACAGAATGACTCTATACTTGCTATGCTGCTGTGCTGTTCTCTGTATTACGTTTCTCTGTTCTCTCAGATGCAAGTACAATGTCAACTTGAAAACAAAAACGATTCTCATTTATGGTAATTCTATTTCCGAAATTTGTTCCTATGTAAATAGATCGAGAGAAATGAGAAAAGTTTTCCTTACGTTTTCCCGGCCAACAGCTATCAAAGCTCATGAAATTTATAGGATGCGATTAGGATGATGAAATTGTTCTAGAATTTATCTTCATGTTGGCTTTAACTGAACTTTAAAAGTTATTACAGGATAGGATATTTGCCAAACATAAAGTCAGATTGGTTGTTAAGGGCTTCGTAAATTTTAGGAAATGTCTCTTACACCTTGGAAGAGTGTGAATTAATTATTTCCAAATATTTATTGAGAGTGAATTTTTGTACTTAAGATAAAATCGGTCACCATTAAAATAATTGTAAAATTAAATTACGTGAAGATATTTTATGAATTAAATTATATTAAAAGAACCAATCTGAACACCATTGTATTAAGTATTTCTATAATTTTGCTTGTAGATATTTTGTTGAAACTTTATGATAAAATATTTTTCCAGTAGGGTTGTACAAGTAAATAGTTAGTATACTGTAATCGAACGGAAGCTTGAATAAAGGTTTTATTTGAATAAAAGCAATGTAGGTACTCAAAAGTGCCAGGAGGAGTTAGTTGCAAAGATTTCGGGATCAAAAATAATGGCTAAATTTTGGTATTGTAACGTAATTGGGGATCTCTGAGTTCGGCGTATTAATTAAGAGACTTATTTTTAGTCGCAAATTTATTCACATCACTGATAACAGTTAAACCTGGATAAGGTGGAACCTGATTAAGGCGGAAATCTGGCTAAAGTGAACAAACCTACCATGAGTATCTCCAATGGATGGAAACAAGCCTCATATCCGACCCAAAGCGTTTTTATTGCTTTATTAATTCTAAGAAGAAATCCAATGTTTACCCCTCCACCCTAAAGCTCGAGAATACCTCTTCATCTGATCCTCAGGTTATCGCTAACCTCTTTGCACACTTCTTCAGTAAATCTTTCAGCAACAATTCCCTACAACCTGATCTTAGCTACTTTTCATTCTTGGACAAATGCACTCAAACGTCGTTTACATCTTTTGACCCTGACCCCGAACAAATTGCCGCCACTGTTAACGGGCTTGCGGATGACTTTCACCCCGGTCCTGACGGCATTCCGGACATAGTTCTGAAAAAGTGTGCCATGCATCTAGTTCAACCCCTTACTTTGCTTTTCCGCCTCTCGGTCACTCAAGGGGTTTTCCCTCAAATATGGAAAAACTCTTATATTATTTCCATATTCAAAAAAGGCTGCAAGAACGATGTATCCAACTACAGACCCATTGCTAAATTATCATCAATACCTAAACTATTCGAAAAATTGGTCTATGTATGATTCCATGTTCTTCCACTGTAAGTCTATTTTCTCCTTCTCCCAGCATGGCTTCCTCAAAGGTAGATCTACAACCACCAACCTTACCGAATTCGTCTCCAAAACACTATGTGCCCTGGAAAACGGTAAAGATGTTGATGTTATCGCCACCGATTTTAGTAAGGCCTTTGACAAGATCTCCCATAGCGTTATCCTGTTTAAACTTGATCGCCTAGGCTTCCCCCCCCCCCCCCCAGATGTATCTCCTGGATTCGATCCTACCTCAATAACCGTCAATACAATGTTCTTTTCAGCTCATCCATTTCCAACCCCATTGTCGCTCGTTCCAGCGTCCCTCAGGGCAGCCACCTCGGTCCATTAATTTTCATCCTTACAATTAATGATGTTGAATGTGTCATAAAATACTCAGAGCTGTCCATTTATGCTGATGACATGAAAATAATTAAACATATCTCCTCCACAACCGACTCTCTTCTTCTCCATCTTTCTTCTTTCTCCATCTTTTATTCCCGCAAGCGTCTTACCACCATCCCGAGAACATACATGTTAACCAACGTACCAGTCCCTATCGTTACCTCTTTGTGTGACCTAGGAATAATCTGTGCCGCGCTAGGGTTTGTGAAGCGCTGGTCTAGAGAGTTCTCCAATCCTTACGTTTCCAAATCTCTCCATATTTCCTTCGTTAGACCTCGCCAGGTTTGGTCACCCACGCAAACAACCCACATTAACAGAATTGAATCTGTCCAGCGTTGGTTCATTTGCTTTGCTCTACGTGATATTCCGTGGTTAGATAGATTCAACCTTCCACCTTATGAAAACCGTCTGAAACTGATCGACTTACAACCCCTAAGTAAACGTCGTGATTTTTCCGACGTTCTCTTCATTCATCAGCTACCAGCTGGTGCCATCGACTGCCCCTCAATCCTGCAGTCTTTACCCATATATACCAACCCTCGCAACCTTAGGTCCACTCCCCTTTTCCGACTCGACCGCCATCGCACGAACTACGGTCAACGCGAACCAATTACCAGGATGCTTCGAAAAGTCAACGACCTTCCCTTCTTTGACTTCCATCTCATAATCCCTTTATAAAGCCTTATATCTTTATCATAATCATAACTCATATTGTAGACTACATTATCTGTTATGAATTATTGTTTATTTTAGTTTGTAGTATTTATTTTGTTATTTTGTATTTTTTATGTAACAGCTTGCATTAAGCTTAAATAAATAAATCGGTCCACGCGTTACAAAGTTAGGTTCCACCGCCTCACCCCAACCCCATCAACATTTTTTTCTCGTGGTATCAACCAGGGAGCATACTCTACCCAACAGAAAAATAATTATCCAAATCGGTCCACGCGTTACGAAGTTAGACTACTCCCCCCTCCACCCCTCCTCTTACCATAGCACCAAATTAATCTCCTATTAGCAATGGGGGGATCACACTCTATACAACAGAAAAAGAACCATCGAAATCGGACGACGCGTAACAAAGTTTCACCCCCACCCCCACCCTACCAAAATTTTTTTGACATGGTACCAATCGGTGAACATACTCTACCCAACAAAAAAAGGTTCATCAAAATCGGTCGACGCGTTACGAAGTTATGCCCGGTCAGACATAAAAAAAAAAAACTACGCGTCGAACTTAGAACCTCTTTGTTTTTGGGAAGTCGATTAAAAATACTATCCACATCTCTGCAGCACAGCATACTTAAAGCCAGTGAAGAAGCCTTGGCTGACACCCAGGATTAAATCGGGTCGACTAAAATGTGCTAAAGATCACAAGACCTTTACAGTTGAGCCATGGAAGAACGAAGGCATTCCTTGTCCAATTTGGAAGATATTCGGGTAACTGGAGATCGATACATCTTCACGCAAGATTGTGCACTATGCTGCACATCAAAATTGGTCAAAGATTTCAGCACTTCCGAGAAGATTCCTCTTTTACCATGGCCTAGTAACTCACCAGACCTTAATGCCTCGAACACGTATGGCAGTTACTTAAATAATAGAATTAATAGAATTAACCCTTCTAACTCAGAAGGCGCACTTCACAAGCAAGAGCCTGGAATCCATTGACCTATTCACCAGAATATACATATATTGAGGCGAATGAGGCTCCCATAACCCATGCAATAAAATATTAGTAAAAATCCAAAACAGTCCCAAACACTACAATCAGGGGTGCAGAGATAACAGAGAACGTTCAAGCACATCCCCGGCAAGAGCCAGGTCAAAAACAGGATACATATCCACGGCCCTACACATGCGGTTAATAATAATAAGTTATCCGCAGTTATTGATTGATCATTAGTAAACAAAGATAAGATCATTAATAAACAAAAGCCAAAATACACCCAAACATAACAATCAGGGATGCACAGGCAGCTTAAGCCAAGTCAATACAAAACATACAAGGAAGGAAACTTTACACCACACAAAAAACAAAATCGAAAAGAACAAAGACAAGTGAGTCCAACAGTATGGTTACAAGTTATAAAGGTTCCTCTTGAATGTTAACTTGTCTACGTTAGTGCTGAATACATCACCAACACCATTAGCAAACCTACACATGCGATTAACAGGCTCGAACATACCGTAACTAGTGCGCGAGAAAGCTATCTGAAAGTTCGAACGGTTTCGAAAGGAATAGGACAGTTCTCTAGGTGATATTTTGGAAGAAAGTTCCGCACTGTTAATCTTTCCCTGTAGAAGCTGGTGTAGAAAAATTATATCGGCAACCCAGCGACGCTTCTCGAGAGTAGCAAGTTGTAACAGTCCCAATCGATCACCATATGGAGGTAGAATAAAAGGGTCACTCCACGGCAAAGCACGAAGGGCCGATCTCACAAATCTGCGCTGTACAGATTCAATACGTTTAGTGTGAGATCCATAAAACGGAGACCAAACCGGACTAGCATACTCCAGCAGTGGTCTAACAAGGGATGTATAAAGATGGAGTCTTATGTGAGGGCTAGGAAATTCCCTGGACCAACGAAGGATAAAACCCAGCATAGAGCTGGCCCTGGCAACGATATTATTAATGTGGGGGATGAAGTTAAGTTGCCTATCAAGATACACACCCAAATCCTTCACTCCTTCCACCCGTTGAATACAAGTATCTTCAAACTTGTACTGAAAAGTACAGCAGTTGATGGACCTCGAGAAGGTCATAACCTGACATTTACCGATGTTTAATTTAAGATTATAATTGACACACCAGCTATAAAATATTTGCAGGTCTGACTGCAATATCTCGCAATCCGCAAAAGATTTGATTGGGAGAAAAATCTTGATATCGTCCGCATAAATAAGAATTTTACTTCTTTGAAGCAAATAAGTACTGTCATCAATAGACAAGATGAACAACAGAGGCCCAAGATGACTACCCTGAGGAACGCCGGAAGGAGCCACAAAAGCATCAGAGAGCACGCCACGAAAACGCACTCTGTAAGTCATATTGTACAAATACGACTTAATCCATGCAATGAGTTGAGCCGGGAAACCCAACGTGGCCAATTTGAAAACGATAATAGAGTGAGACAGCTTATCTAAGGCCTTACTAAAGTCGGTATAAATGCAGTCAGTCTGGCAACCTTCCAGAAATCCACCCACACTGCCAGACACAAACTCTAACAAGTTGGAAACCGTTGACCTACCCTGAATGAATCCATGCTGCCTGCTAGAGATTAATCCCCTACACCCAATAGACAATTGGGACTGGATCATCAGTTCGAAGAGTTTTGGAATGCAAGATAGTTTAGCAATAGGTCTATAGTTAACAATCTCTCTCCTATTCCCACTCTTAAATATGGGGATTAAAAATGAAGCCTTCCAGAATGTAGGGAAGCGACCAACCAAGATAGATCGCCGGAAGAGCAAAAGTAAAGGACATAATAACACCGAAGAACACTTCTTTAAGACAACAGCAGGAACCCCGTCCGGGCCATAAGAAAAGTCATCCGGAAGATCCAAAATATGCTTGTATAAGCTCTCCTCAGTGATAGATGGAATAGGTACGGGGGATATATTACTATTATTAATGTGCGAAAAGTTGTTACTTTCTGGATAAAAATCGGATGATTCAAATGCGCCCCTGAAGTATTCAGCAAATAAATTACAAATAACCCTAGAATCGTTACTGGAACTTAACCCGAATTCCATAGTCGATGGATAGTTATCAACCCTTCTCTTCATATTGACGTAATCAAAAAATGCACGGGGGTTAGAGAATAAGTTGCCTCTAAGGTTCAGTAGGTATTCGTCATATAGAGAACGAGAAAGACTTATGAAATGTTCGTGACAAAGAATAAATTCACGCTTAGAGTCTACACTTCCCACTCGCAGGTACCTTTTCCAGAGTCTATTTTTCCTATTTCTGAGAGTTTTTAATTCTCTGTTAAACCAGGGGGGAGCGGATTCTCTACTTCTAACCCGGACATAGGGGACATACCTAGCGAAAGCTTCGTATAAAATTTCATAGAAACCAGATACATTCCTGTCAATATCGTCACTAGACAGGCAGGTATGGAAGTCCAAATCACCAAGATATATAAGT
Organism: Leptarthrus brevirostris; assembly: GCA_964036015.1. Lineage (NCBI taxonomy): Eukaryota > Metazoa > Arthropoda > Insecta > Diptera > Asilidae > Leptarthrus > Leptarthrus brevirostris. The sequence continues at coordinate 6,627,917 of OZ038371.1, read as the reverse complement.
TAAATATAAGGTATGTTCAAGGGGGAACACCAGCAGACGAACATTACTTAATAACATTAAAAGCCATCAAAGATTGCATTATTGCATGTATCGTAAGCATGCCGCGAAGAATAGAGGTAGTAATTAAAAATAAGGGTAGTATTACAAAATAAAATTATATTCCGGGAGAAAGTAAAACTTGCCATAAACGTTGGTATATGCTGTTTTGAACTTCCAGGTACACTAAATTCTACTCACCACCACCAAGAACTAGCACAAAATTTTTTATATAAAATATTTCTGCGAATCTGCTGAATTTTTTCAAAATATTTTTAATATTATCACAACAACGTAAATAATTTTTATCAAAATTATCCTTTGAATATTTATTCAATTTTAAAATACTTACCCTATTGGTTTATTAATTTACTTAGCTACTAAAATCTGCTAACAAAGTTTTACATGATAACAAATAGATCCCAATGCTAGTAATAACTTGTTTTTCTCACTTAGTTTAAATTAAATATTTTGTTTACAACATTACATTATTACGTAATTCTCTAAAAATAATTTAATTAATTTTGTTTTTATTTATTACTTTAAGTTATGTATGTTAAAAATGGATGTACAAAACATATGTTTATATTAACCGAACTAATTTAAGATGAGAATAATTCAACACAACAGTTCATAAAAGTTTGACCCCAAATAGGAACAAGGTTAATTTCTTGAAAAATGTTATCTGTTTTGGACTAATAGGCTATAAACACAGCAATAAAATAAAGAGTCTGTGCCATCCGGATCTGGCAATTATTTACTCTTCTTTTATTTGTTTGGAAGCTTTTTCATGATAATTTGGAATTAAAGAATTCTATCCTCGTACACGAATTCTTATAACTAAAACCAGAATGAAAGAAGGAGCTTTAAGTGTTTCAGTGTATCGTGCAGCTTACATAAGTAATATTCAATAAATACCACAATCCTGAACATAACAAAGCAGAATGTAAGGGATACATAGATAAACGTATTGCTTACAAGTAACAATTTATACTTTATATAACCGGAGATTAAGCATAGATCTGTCCGATAGATGTCTGAAACTTCAACTTATTTGTATTCAACTGGCAGAGAGATATAAAGTATTGATACCTGGAGCTAAGCTATCCTGTAATTAGATTATTGGAAATAGGATAAAAATATTAATAAGGTTTACATATTTGCTGTACGTTTAAATTACCTGAGCAAAAGCTTAGTACATTTCTTTCGTGGCATTAAATATTGAGTTACTACTAGATAAGAATTTTAGTTTCCCAAGAACACTATAAAATCTTGATTAAATGACTTAAAATATTACAGAACTAACTGCAATGATCTCAAAAAACTGAATGAAAATACAATATTGATTCTTAATTATTTCTAAGAATTTTTAGTTTGTACTTCTCTCTGGGAAACTTTTAACAAGTGTTCAAAATCTGCAGTTTTAGCCGTAAAATTTTAAATTAAATTCGAAAAATATACAGTTTATTGACTTAATTTTATTTTAATAGAATTTTTCCTCTCTAACACAGAAGACGCATTTCTTGGTAGGGGTCAAGACGAAATTAACCTATTCCATCAAATCGGTGAAATAAGGCTCTCACACCAACATGCCCAGGAACATCGGACATGCATTAAAAGCCCTACATAAACGGTTATTTAGTTCATGCCTGTCATAATTTGATCTGGAGGGGTAAACATGCAACCAAGGCAGTTTTCGTAGACTATGTTGAGAGTGCCTTGTTAACAACAGTACCTGAAACTGCATGAGCTGGTGAATAAAGACCAAGTCAGCAACTATGTGCTTTTTTTAAAGTGAGTGCAAGCCGAGCAAACTTAGGCGGTCGGCATAGGGTGGAAGTCTACGCGGATCGTTCCAAGTAAACCTCCTGAGCGAAAATCTACGCTGCACCGGTTCGATACGCTTGGAATCGATGACGTAGTAGGGCAACCAGACTTTAAATGCATATTTTAGAATAGAGTAGTACAAATGAATCAAAGTTGGTAAATCCGAGAACTGTCAAGTCTAACACTAAGCCTAAGATTAAACTATCTCTAAACACAATGCAGAATAAAATTAATTACCTACCAAATTTACCACAAGATCAGTTATGAACAGCACGCGAAGGAAGCCATTCTCCGCAAAGGTGCAATTAAAAACTTGAGGATTGAGGATTGAAAAGAACTGACATTTCTCAAAATTGAAATGTAAGTCAATGTTCCCGCACCAATCCAGGAATATGTCTTAGTCCTTTGGAATGAGGCAGCGTTACCACCATCCTTAACATAGCAGAAGATCTTCATATCATCCGCGTAGATAAGAACATTAGAGTGCAAGATCAGATTAAAAATACCATGAATGGCAAGAATAAATAGTAGAGGGCCGAGATGGCTATCTTGCGGCAAACCAGATGAAGACCTGAAAATTCCTGAGGTAGATCTGCGGAGGGAAAATCGGGGGAAACATATCTTGCTGAGTTTAAATATAATTTCGATGTGAGGAAATTCATCAAAGGCTTTACTGAAATACATTTATATACATTACGTTTGCATCCCCGTTGGAAGCTTGAAATAACAGGGGAAAATTTACGTCCCAATAAATTAATAGTCTTTGATCTACCGGGCAAGAACCCATGCTGATTTGGCGAGATTAAGCCCAGACAACGCGGCGAGATTAAGCCCAGGGCGCCTTTTCATCAGGCAACTTTGTGCCTTCTCTGGAAGTGTTTGGTCATATCCAAAATTGTCCTGCTACCTCCATTGCCTTGCCCATTATATCTCGGGATATTATCATGAATGGTATCAAGGAGCTTAAACTGGACTTTTCTTCTGGTCCTGATGGTGTTCCACCAGCATTCTTGAGCATCTCTTCAGGCTGGCAGATTTCCTACGTTATGGAAGAGCTCCCTTATAATTCCTGTTTATAAGAAAGGGCAAAAAAACTTCATAACAAATTATAGGCCAATCGCGAAGCTTTCCTGCATACCCAAGTTATTTGAGTCTGTTATTCATTCACAGCTTGTTGGGCAGTGTAAAAGGTTAATCTCATCTAATCAACATGGCTTTCTGCCCGGTCGATCGACGACAACCAACCTGCTTGAACTTACATCCCACATTATCTCTGCCTTCCAAGAGGGTATCCAGACCGACTGTGTTTACACTGATTTTAGCAAGGCATTTGATAAGCTCCCTCACTCTGTGATTTTGCTTAAGCTTGAAAGGTTGGGTTTTCCACCTTTACTGCTCGATTGGATCTGCTCTTACTTAAAAGATAGGACTTACCGAGTCTCTTTCCGTAATACTTTATCTAGAGTCGTTAGGGCTTCATCTGGTGTGCCGCAGGGTAGCCATCTGGGACCATTGCTGTTTATTCTTGCCATTGACGACATTGTCCCTCCAAACTTCTAATCTACGCAGACGATATGAAGATTTTCTCATGCGTTAGAAACAGTTATGATTCTTCCTGCATTCAGGATGATTTGAATACCTTCAGGGTTTGGTGTGCCTCAAATGGACTGCAGCTTAACCTGGATAAATGTGAAGTTATGTCTTTTTCTAGGAACATCAATCAACTCGTCTTTGATTATACATTTGCGGATACTACTATCCATCGTGTGGAGTCCGTTACTGACCTTGGTGTAAAGCTGGATAGAAAACTCGATTTCACTCTTCACATAAATCATATCGTATCTCGGAGTAATTCCGTCCTGGGTTTTGTTGAGCGGTTGTCTAAGGAGTTTTCTGATCGACAGACCCTAATTCACCTATTTTGTTCTGTAGTTAGACCAATTCTCGAGTACGCATCTCAGGTTTGGTCTCCTTGCTATACTGTTCACTCTAGACGCATTGAGTCGGTGCAGCGGAACTTTGTTAGGTTCGCACTATGGGACCTCCCGTGGATTGATCCATTAAGGCTTCCTCCTTATGAGGATCGCCTCCGTTTGCTTAATATGCATTCGCTGGGTGAACGTCGTAGAATTGCTGACCTAGTATTTATTCACCAGCTTTTGAACTCGAATATAGATTCTCGTATTCTCGCGAGTTTGGTTACTTATAGGCAGACCCCGTACAGCTTAAGGAGATTGGCTTTACTACATGTTACCCATTCTCGGTCTAACTATGGTATGCATGAGCCTATTAACCGCATGTGTAGAGCCGTGAATATGTGTCCTATTTTTGACCTGGCTCTTAGTAAGGATTTGCTTAAACGATCTTTGTTGTCTTTGCACCCCTCATTGTAGTGTTTGGGATTGTTGTGGATTTTTATTATTTTTTATTTTGTGTACTAATATTTTATTGCATGGGTTGTGGGAGCCTCATTCATCTGAATATATGTTATATTCTGGTGAATAGGTCAATTGATTCCGGGCCTCAGCCTGTGAAGTGCGCCTTCTGAGTTAGAAGGGTTAATTCTAATTTTAAACTGCAAATACACTATAGACTCAAATAACTTGGGTATGCAAGTTAACTTTTAACGATTAGATATAACATTCTGATGGCCCTTTTTATGAACAGAAAGAGCTCTACGACAATGCAGAAAATTTACTAGCTTGAAGGGAATCTCTAATGGATTGAAAAGGTATTGGAACAGGACTTAACGAACGCAAGAGAGATACCATTAGAAAAAAGTCCCATTTAAGTTCACTGATTCTGTCCATATTAAGATTCCGTGATATAAGGGGTAAAAAATTGACTGAAGCAGGATGATCCAGAATATGACCAAAGTTACTCACACAAGGTTCAAAGTTATCGGAAGAAAAGGCACTCTCAAAAAATGAAGCAAAATTATATGCTAAGTCGAACAGGCCATTACTAGAAGAAGAATCATACCATATCTCTTTTTAATACTGACGAATTTAAAGATAGTGCACAGGACGCTATGCTTATTATCGTGAACACTAACAAGATATCCTACATAGAGCGAGGAGGAGAATGCCCTAAAGCTGTCATAACTCAACAGAGAATATGTATGCAATTACGTTTTACTGGCGAAAGCTCACCAGTATCGACTGAAACTAGTCCTCTAAACTTAGCTCGTTAGTAACCGCCCAATTATATACCGAGAAGAGATTATCATTCATTGAAGCAAATGTAAGCATTGTTAACATACGAGATGTAGTTTACAGTGTTCCACAATATTATGAAGATCATTAATGAACATCGAGAATAAAAGTGGACCGAAAATCAAGCCTTCTGAAAAACCACCAGAAACCCGTATAAAACTAGATCATTTCCTATTCAAGGGTACCGCCCATGTAGAAGTTACCATACTTGACAACGACGCTAAGCTTTTCCGAATGCTGATGTGCTATGCGTTGAGTTTGGTAGTCTCTGGCCAAGCTTTGGCCATGCTTCAGCTGAGCCATGAATGCCAATACTGGCTTTTCTGGTCTACGGCCAAAATCAACGGCTGGGTCTTCAGTCCACCAACAAGCTCTAGCCAAGGTTTAATTGCAAATTTTTTTCATTTCAGGCTTTGAACGACAAAAAGTATTCTGAAATTAAGAAAACAAAGTTCTGGAAAACAGTGGTGTTATTGTGTACATATAGACACACCATAACCATTTTCCTTAGCGTCATCCTATATTTCTGGAACATATTAAATCTAAACATGCAATCAGGTCACTCTGTGGGTCTGTATTAAGGTACGATGAATATTTTCAATATAATAGTCAGTCCTTTAGTGTCCTTCTGTGTGAGTCAGTTAGCGTGAAATACTGTAATATGCTAAACTATATTATTACTTATAAATGAAGTTTATTGGTTCATTGTTTCTTACTAAAAATCTTGGTTTGCACCTAAGTACAAGTTTTTGATCAAGACCTGCTAAGGTCTTGGGTTAGAATTTAATATCAGACTTAGATCATATTTCCATACCATCATTGAGCCTAGTTTTAATACTACCATCAAGTTTCAAAGTCAGCGATTGACCAAGTTTTAGTACAGGCCTTTAGTTACTGTTGAATTCCGGACCTGGCACGTTGTCGTCATTCTAATATTTGCGGAGTCTTCGATGCCAAGATGAGGCCAGGATTAAGAAAGATTGGTACAAACTTGAGCCAATTATGGGCCTTTTGTTATATTCTACATGTGTGATTGATATCGATCAATAAGATAGATAGACATAATATTTGCAGCTGCGTGAAAAAATTGAAGCCGGTGATAAATTTTTGAAATAGCACAGTTGATGGATGATAGGAGAGGCCACTGCGACCCCAAAACTAATTTTTTTAAAGCCAAAACTGACCACGTCATTTTCAAAATTGCTTTCGTCAATTTAGGAAATAAAATTAGAACAGAAAATTTTACTTTTAATTAAATTTCTGCTTAAAATTATTAAACCTTAAGAAGAAAATAAGGGTCCGAAATTTTGCAACTGTAACTGATATTAAAAATATAAGATTTTATTTACTGAACTATTTAGAACAAGTGTGTAAGACAAATGTGAACAGTTTCTCTTTAATTATTTCACAAATAACTTTTCTCTATTAGCAAAGACGCATTATCGTGATAAAAAAAATTTGTTGTGCCATTTTCATAAATTCGGTTTTTTAAGTTTAGTTGCTTTTAATTTGAATATAAGATTATGCCACTAATTTTTTTAAGGCAGCAATCTAGTGTAGCAGCCAAAAAAAGCAAAATTTTTGGGAATTTTTTCCGGGACAATTAAAAGCCCGATCTACTTGGTTTTTTTGTTATAATCTCACAACCCTGAATGTAACAAAAATATTTTTTTAATATATTAAACATATCCCCATATAAATAAGTCTCTGCAGGATTTTAAAAAGGACGAACATGAAACTGATTAGCTTGAGGTGCTCAGGTTTACTTCACTTTTCTCCGTTTGGAATGGCAACCACATTGACCTATGTTCAAGAGACTGGTTTCGCATGGACCACTTTAAATGATTCTTCTTTTGATGTATAGAAGATATTCCCCCATTGGTACCACTTTTTTTCCGATTTGGCGTGGTGGGGAAGGGGACTTAACATCTTAACGCTTGGACTGATTTGGATGAGTCTTTTCTTATTGTACTTGAACAATTGTTAAAGGTTATTAGATAATTACCAGTCAATTGAACTATTCGTTTGTTACAATTCATCATCTATTTCTTCGACATTTTTAATATTATTATATACTAATTAAAATGTATTTCGGAAAACAATTTTGGCTAAGTTTTAAAGCTTTGAGACGTGCTTCCTTTGCAAAATGATATATTTTGTCATCAATTTCTACTATATATTCGTCGGGTTCATTGATCAGCGCTGGTGGGGTTCAAACCTTGAACCCTCATGATGAAAGACCAACACGTGATCCCTTACTCAATTGGCGAGCTTAATAAAATTTGAGGAAGGGGAAAGTTGATTGAACTTTAACATTCGATTCAACAACCCGTTGTTTTGTGCGTCTTGTGATGTTGTTATTTTTTATGATGTAGCTAAAGCTCGGGATAATCATATGATGTGCAATCATAGCCTTATCCGGAAGGGAATTAGAATAAGGGGAATGAGGGAAACTGAATGACTTGCTTTGTATTAATGCGATTTAATCAACAGCTCAAGAACGGAGTGGATTTTTAATTTATTGCAATTGAATATTAAAACTCACGGGAGACCGAGGCTCGGAGCTGCACCCTTGGCGTGGTGATCGTGCCGCTCAACCAATTGATACAAGTCCTTCTCAGTGTGATTATTAAACTTAATTCTACTTTACTGATACAAGACTGTAAATCAATATAAGCTCAGCCACCTGCCGTTAATGTGCTGCCTAGGTAACAACATCTATAAATAAGTACATGATAGGGGACATTGAAAGTAAGAAACTAAAGCTACATTCAGATATGCCCTCCAATAGGGTGAATCAATTTTAAGTACATTTTAATCCTATAGGAGGGGATTTATTATTATTTTTCAAAAAATCGTATTGTTTTTGTTGGGTCATCAATCAATGTTCTGCAATAGGTATGTAAATGAGATGATGCGTGAACTATGATATACAGACAGACAAACGGATTTGTTTTACTTAGTGTGCTCTTATCCTATTTTCATGAGTAAGAGAAAACTTCCTCAAATTTCTAGCAAAATTTACAATGTTTTCTCTTAGTGTATTTTGAATTTAAAGTTATTCTACCGCCACATATGAATATCTAAGAAGGTTCATATATTCCATATGTAAATAGAAAATGAAGAAAGTCAAAAGAAAATAGTTTCATCGTTGTATTTCATTTAAAATTCCAAGTTCTGAAATTGCAGTCATGTTCTACCTTTCCTTATTCAAACCTTTTATATTCCAAAAAGAAAATGCGGAAGAAAAAGGAATAAATTTCCAACTTCACTCAATCTGAATGTGCAAGTGGTACAATCAGCTAGAAACGTATTCGCTTCAGAAATGAGACAATCAAGAAGACAAATTAGATCTTAAATTAAGAAAATTCTTCTGAGGATTCAAACGAAATGAGATTTTAGAGGAACATATTTGCATTAATAGGTACAGAGAATGGGAAGATTTAAATTCTATTCATCTATGGATTATGTTACGTAGCTGGGGATATGAATTTATATTTGCTTTGATTTAAAACGTAGTCTTATTAGTACCAATGGGTGGATTCAATTTAAGTTGAAGAAAAATTCGTTTTTCTAAAAACTCTCTTGTAGTGATATTCAAACTACGTTGGAGTTTACAATCTCAGAGGTAATTAACTACGAACTATTATGAAGCATTTTTCAGGCTAAGCGTTGGTAGTCAGAACATTACAAACCATCATAATTCCTCAGGTTTTAATTATTTGCTCATTATTTAAACAGAAATAACGTTATAAGCTTTAACAATTATTAAAGACAAAATCTTAAAAATTGTCTTTGACATTCCAAGATACATCTCCACTTAAATTCAATTTCCTTAGTTGAAAGTCCACAAAATTCGCCGCCATAACCTTTTCTAGAAAATGTTGACACTCCTCTTATCCACTTATCAAGCAATTACTATACAGTCTTGTTTTTCTTAAAATATGATATGGTTCCACCCTTGGTCCTCATATTGGTGCTTTTCCGAAAGCTTGGAGATCTCCTTATTTATACCTCTTCATAAAAAATTTGATAAATGCGAAATTTCGAAGTACAGACCTATTGTAACTATTTTCTGTGTGTCTAAGATTGTTAAGGCTGTTATTTCTGATGTTCTTTACTTCAACTGTAAGTCGTTCTTGCAGCCGTTCCAACATGGCTTCATAAGAGATAATTCGACGACAACCGATTTATTAGACTTTTTTAATTTTTGTACCTCTGCAGTTCAAAGTGCTAAGCAAGTTGGCTGTATTTTTACTCATTTCAGCAAAGCAATCGATAAAATAAGTCATCGAATTCATGTTCTAAAACTCATCTTTTCGGGTTTCCGCGGGTTTCCGCGGGTTTCTGTAAAGTGGACTCAGTCGTACTTATCTGAGCACACTCAGCAGGTTTCTTTCCGTGGAGTTCTGTTTGATGTTATATTCTTCAATTCCGGGGTACCCCAGGGCTCCCCTCTGGGACCATTGTTAATCATGATTTACATCAGTGATGTAACTACGATGCTGTCTCACTTAAATATTCCTCTTTTACGCTGACGACACTGAAATATTCCGCACTGTGTCAGACAATGCCGATTGCCTACTTTTAAATTCTGAATTGGATGCTTTTCAAGATACATAGGTGTTCCATTAAGGACCTTACCCTAAATATCGTAAAGTGCACATCTTTGTCTCAAAAAAAATGTCCCTTTCAATTGAATTTTACAATAGATGGTCGTCCTTAAACTAGACTTACTATGACTAAGAGCCTGGGCGTCTGTCTTAATTCCTAATTTTCTTTCAAGGATCATTTTGATACCATAGTTACCACGGCTATTATGCCTCTGGGATTCGTGAAGAGATGGTCAAAGGAGTTTGTTGACCCCTACATTAAAAAATTTCTTTATTGTACTTATGCTAGGCCTATTCGGGAATATGCCTCTCCAGTATGGTCAGGTTTATTAGGTTCGGTCTTCTAGTCCTTCCTTGGAATAACTCCCTTATTTTACTCCCTTATGTCGGTAGACTTAGACCGTTGCATGTGGATACTCTTGAAAAAAGACGCGGTAACTCCAGGAGCCTTTCTGCTTTCGACTGCATTCGGGGATATATAGACTAATTATGGGTTAAATGAGCCGATCACATCGATGTCGCGATTTTTTAAATTCTCTTTCGATTGCGTTGATTTTCAGCTGTCACGAAATCATGTGAGGAGTGAGCTCTGTTGATATTACTTTCTATGCACATTTGTATATTATATTTGTATTTTATCAAATCTTCTTTGATTTCATATAGTTATTGTAGTAGTCAGCATATTGATGAAATTTGTTAAATAAATAAAAAAATAAAAAAGTAAATAAAGCTGTAAGGAAAGTTACTGCATTCCAATTCCTTTAAATTGTAAAATGTTAAAAACAATAAGCAAATATCATTTTATACTTTCAAGCGCTTTTTATGAAGTCTGTTTAATTTTTTAAACTATCTTATTATACAGGGTGAGACATTTTAATCTTTAATGTCAATTATTTTACTTGAGAAGCAAACTGGGGCAACCTCTCTTAGGCAGAAGTTATATAATTTGAGGGGGGGGGGGGCATCCAACGGTGATCCAGAATTCGATCAATGTCATTTGAACGTCTTCATCTGAATCTCAAATGGGACATTCCATTTTTTACTGAAGATTCGTATTCTTTGGTTAAATGGTTAAAAAATAATAAACAACCTTCGTTCCAAAATTTTTTTTTAGTTTTTCGAGGAAAAACTTTGAAAATTTTGGAACTTTGAGACTTTTTCACTGGAAAAAACAACAAAAACATTGCAAGGCACCAAAAAGGTTTTAGATTTTTGTTCAAATCCTTTCCCTCCAAAGTAAAACATGCTCAAAGTTCCAAAAATTTACGTTTTCAAAAGAAATTTTTGGGAAAAAGTTGTTTAGCTCAAACGGAGTATCATACGAATGAGCTTTATTTGCACATTATAATATATATTTTCATTTCCTTTTATACCACTAACTAATAATGAAGAAAAAAGTGGTCATCTCCCCTCCCCCTTCCTCATCCCACTTCGACCCGTTTATTACCTAGGAACCCCCGGTTACGCTGCTTAATTTTTTTGAGTTATAAAAAATAAAAACATAAAAAAATCTAAATAATGTGGTTTACCACTTACAATTTTTATATTCCCTATTTTTTTTATTTCTTAGTAATAAAATAGTTCCCTGAGGTAGTGTCTGTCGATTGCAGGGCTGTTCTTTTTACGAAATGGTTCAAGCCTAGGGGACAACCCTTTGATGCGTTAGCATGGCTTTTTCCGGAAGGAATTATGGTAAGGGGAGTAAGTGGAATGTCTTGTTTTTTTTGTATTGCTGCGAGCTAGACAGCATCCAAGGGAACTATGACATGGTGGTCGTGCCGATAAACCAATCGATCCAACTCCGTCGCTTTATTAAAGGATTATTTACGTAAAATACCCGAAAATGAAGAATACCAAAATTTCTTCCAACATACTTAACGTTTTATTTTACTGACTTGAAAACGCCTTCTAATTCAGAATGTATAATACCTGAGTGCAACGCAAATAGGCATATCCCTTGGCAGGGCCGTCCTATGGCCGTGGTCGTTCATTGGTAAGGTAACAATGAGGCTTTTTGAAATGGTAACCATTTATTGGGAGTTAGTAAGATTGCATCAGCATTTTGAACATTTGTTCGCAATAAATGTCATAGCATTTTACAATGTCGTCGCATATGAAAATAAAAAATAACGCAAAGCAACGAAAACGTATACTGGAAGAAAGGGCACTTCAAGACGAATCCAGCAAACCGAAAGAGTCGTCTCTAACAAGTACAAGTGGCTCGATTCCAGACACGAAATCGATAGGTCGAAATATATCGGCGTGGAAGTCGTCTTCCGCAGGGTGCATCACTAGCGCCACTCGCGAAAACTTCTACCAAATTCAGTTGAGACGATATTGATGAAGTCACATTTTCCAACGAAGAGGTAATCAGAGATCCTAAATATGTACAGCAGGAGAACATTTCAAAAGTATCTTCAATCGGTCTTACGCAAAATTCCACAACTAAATGTCGTGTCTCGACAGGCAAAAAAGCAATAAGTTTCGACACATGATGTCTCTCCAGTGGAAACATGGGCATGTCTATCGAAAAATGTCTACTAATATCTAATGTCTAATTGTGAGATTCAAAAGTCAGTGAAAAAAAGATCCGATGAGATCCAGCATGATGTAGAACAAAATGACAGCGAACTTAATAACACTTCAAGTAATAGCAATGAGAGTACAGTAGAGAATGAATGCGCATCTATTTAATAGAACCATATTACCATTTTATGTCGAAAGATGAAAAGAAAACTTCAACATGTAATCCTGCAGATACAACAATATGAAGACGAACTTTTATTTAGTCTATTTTCTCCAAATGGTACTTAAATTTCTCAATAATAAGTGTCTGTAGCGTCGACGGAAATACCAATGTTGGCGTTGTTGAATCTAATCGTAATGTAATCTTGAAGGACCATGCAAAGAGCTTTGCATACTCCGGGAATGATTGCACTTATTGTACTATTTCATGTTCTAAATAAAATGTTAAACTCCTGTAGGAATCCCCTGTAAAAAACATTAAAATAAATAATTTGATGCCAACAAATGCAGTGGAGCAATTTTATTAACTAAAATTGAAAAGGATGAAAGGGCCATTCCGAAAAATTTATCAGACTGCCCAGGGTCTTCTACTCTTCATTCTGATAGCAACTGATGGAACATTTCAAATTCTGCTCTCCTGGCTATTTTCTTTTATACGATGTGGAAAAAGCCTAGGGGACAACCCTATGATACTCTAGCATGGGAAGGGAATTAGGGTAAGAGAAGTGAGGAAACTTAAGTCTTGTTTTTGCATTGCTGCGAGCTAAACAACAGCCCAGAGACGGAGTGGATTATTCTAATTTTTTAATTAAAGCTCACGGGGAGATAGGTTCGAACCCGGAACCCATGGCATGGTTGTCGTGCTGCTAAACGAATTGATCCAACTCCATCTTCTATGCAATTCTTCACGTAAAAAGAACATTTTTGCTTTTCTTTTTTTGGTTTAATAAATTTATTACCAAAACTGAGACCTTTTTCTTTGGAAACCAAATTGGGCCTACCACAAAAATGAAATGAAATTTCTTGTATAACTCTCAAGACACTTTGTGTCAAATCGAAACACTTCTGACTCTCCAAACAATATTCTGGCTCTTCTGTAAATTAGTACCTGAAAAAAAAGTCTCGAGACCAAGTGAGTGGCCAAGTGAGAACTCTTCTCGGATATTTGTGTCAGACATCTCCAACACTTATATCTAAGAGTAGTGTCAAGTGTGAACTTACCTTAAGAAACGTAGACTAGTGAAAGTAGTATATTGTCATAACTGCATACTTTCTTTTCAAACATATTCACTTCGTTGCACTTATTAAGTTTTATTTAACTTTTCCACATAAGCAAATGACTTCACATGAATGTAGCAAAAGGCTCATATTGTAAAATCGATATTGACATTGAAAACGGGGTCACCCAAGTATTAATATGTGACTTGAAACAAATGTCCCTCACAATATTTCGAGGACAGCACAGGGATGCAGAGATGTATGGCATAGTTGTATATTTCTACCTCAACTCATTACTTTCAAAGTGTGCTGACATTGCGGAAAGTTTTCAAACACGTTTACTCTTTTGAATTGAAATCTATGTTTTTATGCTAATGACGGCATATACATATATTGTTTGCTAGCAGATTAAAATCGGTGTGCATGCAGAAAAAACAAATTGTTTTGAGCAGCAAAGGATGTTTGTTATAATTAGGAAGGTTAAATTAAATGTAAAACATTTTTGGGCATAATTGTGAAAAACTATCTTACAGCAGGTAAAACAGGTATGCCTAAGGATAGAATACAATTTTTCGTAAAATTAGGCTCTTATGGAACATATAACGCTTCTCTGCCCCTTAAAATCTCACTACATTCGGAAAATCCGTTGATGGAATCCCATTTAAAATACTGGTAACATTCTTCTTGATCGAAGAGCAAAGGAAACAAGATCAAGTGAGTTTGAAGAGCGTTTAAGGAATTTATATATTTTTTATTTTGCTAAGAAACTGACGAACAACAATTGATGAATACGCTGGTACATTCTCGTGCAACAAAAACCAATTTTCCTTACATTCACTATTACGATATTTGAAGTCGATGCCAAATCTTTAATTTAAAGAAAATAACTATATATGTGTAATGAAAGATACTTCACACAAACACGTAGGTAGCCGGGTATTTTGTTTTGTTTTAATAATTTGGCAACTAATTTAAATGTCATAATAGGCAAATGTCCGAAGGCCCCTACAAATCGTGGCCACAGATTAAGGCATTGGCGCAGAACCGGTCCAGGTGGAGAGTCGATGTAGTAGACGCCCTATGTCCCACGAGAGGTTGAACGAACCAGAGAGAGTATTTATTTTAATTAAAGATTAGTTTAAGAATTGTATTATGGTACAAATCGGGAAATAACCTATGTAGCTACAGGAAGAAAAAAATCATTCAAATCGGTAAACCAGCAACACTAACTTAGGTATCACATTTTTCTCATTGTACCAAGAGACAGAAGGCATTGGCGCAGAACCGGTCCAGGTGGAGAGTCGATGTAGTAGACGCCCTATGTCCCACGAGAGGTTGAACGAACCAGAGAGAGTATTTATTTTAATTAAAGATTAGTTTAAGAATTGTATTATGGTACAAATCGGGAAATAACCTATGTAGCTACAGGAAGAAAAAAATCATTCAAATCGGTAAACCAGCAACACTAACTTAGGTATCACATTTTTCTCATGGTACCAAGAGACAGAAATGTACATTAATACAAAAAAAAAGAAATAATGCGGGCCACGTGCGAGTCATACTTGGGCACCGAGGGTCAAGTGTAATATTATAAAATAATTAACAGATTTATTTATTTTCTTCGGAAGCTATAAATATCTTGAACATTCCCTGTAATATTAGTATCTCAGACTATCTGTTAGTACGAATTATTTTAGAATTTTAGGGTTGCAAGCTTTTATGATAGCAAACTTCTTCTTTCAAGTGAATTTTAAGTATAAAATGATCGGACTCGAATTCTTAGTCAATAGCTAAAAACTTCAAAATCGATAGCAAAATTCGGTGTTTTTTAGTTTTCTTTTTTTTACATTTCTTAACAAAAACAAAAAAATAGAATTAGAAATTTCGATCATTTAAGAAAATAAACAGTATGTTTAAACAAAATTTAATCGAATTTGCGAGAACAATTGAAAGTAAGCCTTCAATTTAGGGTGGATTCGGAATCACTTTGCAACCCTCAATAGCCATTTTATCGTAATTTGTTATGAACATAAAGCAACCAACGGCCGCCGACGTTCTTTACAATGTTAACGAGAGACCAGAAGCCATTGCATGGGCATTATTCGAATAAATTGTCACTCAAATTACGATTTTTTTTAAATCGAATAAAAAAATAAATTTTTATTTGATTTTCAATTTACTTTAAATTATTCGCAAATAATTATTTATTATTTGGTGCTGATTATTTAAGTTTCAAATAATTATTCGATCGTGGGTTATTTGATAATCAAATAATTATTCGTTAGTTGATGAATTATTCGAAATAATTATTTGTTATTTGGTGCTGTTTATTCGAATTTCAAATAATTATTTCTTATTCGATTATCAAATAATTATTCGATAGTTTATGTCTCTTTATGGAATAATTATTGGTTTTATTGTGTCCATTAGTTCAATTTTAAATAAGTATTTCTTGGTACTAGGGATGGGGGATTGAACTGATAAAACCGATTCAGTACGGATCGATCTGTAATTTTTTTCCGATTTCTAAGATCGATTAATCGCCCTAAAATGATCGATGTTTATAGATCCGTTCCATTTATTTTGACATTTCAATTTGGAAAAGCACAAATTTTGTGTCGCTCGATTAAGCTCAATTTGTCATAAGTAGTAAAAACTGGCGGACTTCACATGACAATGAATTATAATGACCAAGTGATTAATTTTGAAATTCTTAACAACTTAAAATGAGTAGTGATAGTTCAGAAGGATACCCTGATCCAGGCTGGACACCATATAGCAGAAGGACGGAGTGGGCGGACGTAACACCTATCGAACAGAACGATGGAGAGAACCCAGTAGTTGTAATAGCATATAGTAAAAGATGTACTCAAGGTTTTTTTATTATGAGCAATATATTAAGAATTAATTTTTAGTTAAAGAAGTTCACAACTATTTTCGAGCTATCTAGTTAGCAGCGAGAAATCTTCAAGTGCTTTTGAGTTAACCAGGGGTGAACTAAAATTGAATGCTGCTAACTACACTGTTATGCAGTATAGTTACTCATGGTGCTCACTGATCCAGATAACACTAACATATTATAGAGATCCGAAACGCATTTATCTAACATTAACTATTTTTTTGGTACGAAATTTTAAATTTGCAGGATTATTATACAAATTAATGATGATGCTGGAAAGCTTGCTCAGCTTTATTTCCTGTCTTGTCTTGTCTTATAGCCGTATCAGATTGCACATCAGCCGACAGCATCAGCAACAGCATGGACAACAACCAAAAATTTCGGTGCCGGCTGTATCAGATTGCACATATGTACACGACAGGATACTTTTACCGAACAAATGCCACTGCGAGAAACGTCAATTCGGAGTTAAAAGTAAAAATTTAATCGTGCTGCCCGCGAAATGGCACCACAAAAAGTTGGATTAGAGATGCCTAGGCAGCAAAAATTTTTCTGCTGACGGGTTGGGTCACGTGATTCTGATTAACCAATAAAAATACTGACGCTGCTGACGGCCTTTAAGTGGATGGGTATCGGAAAAAAAATCGATTTGGGCTGAATCGGTCCCGCGAAAACTCGATTCAAAAATCGGCAGATTGATGGTTAAAAGACCGATCCGTAGAGATCGAATCGAAGATCGCCCATCCCTACTTGATACACATATCACACAAGGTGTCTCGTACTTAGGAAATTAAAACTGTCTTGTTATGTCTCGATGTTTACAGTAAAGATTTTAGTAAATGAAACAATAAAAGAGATACAATATAAAGAGACATCAACTATCGAATAATTATTTCATAATCAAATAACAAATAATTATTTGAAATTCGAATAAAAAGCATCAAATAACAGATAATGATTTGCGAATTAGTCATCAAATAACAAATAATTATTTGATTATTGAATAACACATGATCGAATAACAAATAATTATTTGAAATAATCGACTCCAAATAACAAAAAATTATTTGCGAACAATTTTAAAAATAACAAATAATTTTTGTAATCAAATAAATTTTTATTCGATTTTTCAATTTGTTTGAGTTTTAAGCTTTTATCTTTATTCGAATAAAAAATGGCCATCACTGATTTAACCCATTTATGTATTTCGTGCTATATAAAGGTCTGAACTTCTTTGCGCCTTTGACGGGAACAATTTATATGTCTGGAAAGCCGCTTCTTTATTTGCAATGGCCCTCGAATACTCTGATTTTAACATGGTATAAAGACCGTTCCCCTTGGCGAGCTGAAATACACATTTATTTAATATTAGCAGAAACCGTCTAGAAATTTGGGGAGTAAGACCGAAAGCACATCTCTCCCCATCAATAGTTAAATCTTTGAATTGTAATATTCCTTTCGAAACATGTGTTCTACCGTTCTCAATAAGTAGCTTTCTAGTGCTTATCAGCTAGCTTTATTTGAGGCGCAATAATTAACACATTACCCTCAAACCTGTTCTTGTGCAGTAGATAGGGATCACAAAAAAACGCACAACACAAATATTCAAACATTTCATAAATAGCGATAACAAAATTTTAGGGAAAGGTCATAGAATAGGGTGTTTTTCAGTACAGGCGTAATCTAAATCAGATTCAAGGAGCGGCTAGAAAGTAAATTTAACATTTTAATTATTGGTAGTATTATAATTATACTTTAGTAACTCT
The DNA here is from genome assembly GCA_964036015.1 of Leptarthrus brevirostris. NCBI lineage: Eukaryota > Metazoa > Arthropoda > Insecta > Diptera > Asilidae > Leptarthrus > Leptarthrus brevirostris. Next base: position 6,609,817 of record OZ038371.1, on the reverse strand, counting down.
GAATAAAATATTTTTCTAGCACGTTTCATTTTGCTTAATAGCTCAGTTCATTTAGTTTTAATAATTTTATCTAATTTTACATTTTCTATGGATGTTCCTTTAATATTTTTTACGCTATCACAGATTCTGGCGACACCAAGTTTACTAAGTATATTTTCAAGGTGGTCAAGCAAGAAAAATCCTACGTAATTTAAAAACCAATTTTTCGAGGGTAAAGTCCGCACAACTTACTAAACAGTCCATTAAATAGTCAGCCAAATTCATTCTAATAAAAGAAAAAAAATATGCGGAATATGTCTTGTTGAATGTTCACCGGATGGACTAACACTTTTATTTTAAAACTGGCAATGAAAAAGCATCGTAATTTACAGCACCTTACTTAAAATATTCCTAAAATAGAAATGATATAATCCTTCCGTAACCGTTTCAATAGTAAAGAGTTACGTTTGCTGTTTTTCTCGTTTTTTCTTCTACTTTATATTCAAAAAATACACACAGGGCTACGTGTCAAGACTTTTCCATTTTATGTGTTTGCCCCTAGGTCTCATATTTCAAGGCATATCACTCTAGATACTTTAAACAAGAGTGCGCCCCATTAAGTAAATTTTCCCTGGTAAAAGATAACATCGTCAACCCAAAAGCATCCCTTGTACGCAAGCTGTCATATATCCAGAGACAAATTCTCATAGTAAAGCTTATAATACTTTTAGGACTACTACATTGCTTTGAGGCCAGAACATTTTTGATAAACAAATTTTCGTGATACTTCACTGATTTACTTTAAAAGCGTCCTGGTACTTCCGGGAAGCGTGACTCTCACGTGCTCACAAAACCCATACTAAATAATTGCCCATCAGACTTGGTAAACAAAGGTGTTTAGCCTTTGAAAAGGAAATTTTTACAGCAGTCCTTACATTTTATGTGTTTTTATGTGAAAAAATACAAAAAATTTGAAAAGGAGATTACGGTTGGTTACATTTGTTGTTCGCTATAAATTAAACCATTAGGATGCCAATTTTGTAGAACAGTATATGTCGAAAGAAGTATCTTATGTTAGTCTATAAGGAAAAAAAGGTTCGTGTGTTCGGCAAATGCGTGTAAGTAAACTTTAAGATTCGCAAGCTTCTCGGCCATTTAAAAAATATAAGACAAATTTATTGTTTTGTTTATTTGTAAGCCTAATGCCTACGAAAATTTAAGAAATAAATTTTGAAATAAAGCTTCTTATCCAAATCGGTCCACGCATGCCGTGAACCGCGTGAGATTCCATGCAAAAGTGAATCAGAGAAGAACTACGAGCAAAAACGACTTAACTATTTAAAACTAACTAACTTAAGTAATTAAGTCGTTTTTGCGCGGAGTTTTTTCTGGTTTTTTCTGTGTTGCCATATGAATCAAAAGTCATGTGGTATGCACATATGAATTGTGAAAGGTATACCATTTATTGTCATGGATTCGCTTACAACACAACAACGCATTTTGGTTATCCAAACTAATTACGAAAATGGTCGAAGTATAAAAAATACATTTCGCAAACTTCGCACTAGTTTTGGCCGACATGGACGTCCAACAGAATGATAATGAGGCTGATTTTCACCTCAATGGTTATGTGAATAAGCAAAATTTCAGATTCTGGGCGGCTGAAAATCCACACAAATTTCATGAACAGCCTCTCCATCCCCGAAAAGTACGGTGCGGCTTATGGGCTGGTGGCATCGTCGGAAGATGCAGAGGAAAAGGCCATTACCGTCAACGGGGAACGTTATCGCGGCATGATCACAGAATTTTTGTGGCCACAATTGGATCGTATCGACCTTTGGTTTCAGCAAGACGGAGCAACGGCTCACACATCTCGCCAAACAATCGCCTTATTACACGAAAAATTTCCGGACCGCGTAATTTCGCGCAATGCAGATGTGAATTGGCCCCCCCAAGATCGTGCGATTTAACGCCTCTCGACTTTTTTCTTTGGAGATTTTTGAAAGGGAAAGTGTATGCCAATGCTCCCCAGACTATACAAGACCTCAAGCGCAATATTCGGACGGAAATCGCGCCGATTGACCCGATGATTTTGCAAAAAGTCATTGAAAATTTTGATATTCGGATGTTGGCCTGTAAACGAAGCCTCGGTGGTCACATGATCGATGTTATTTTTCATAAATAAATGGCATAAACCCACCTTCTATTATCAATAAATAAATCCCGCTTATCAGAGAGAACAAGCGATGAGTACCGTTGGTAATACAAGCAATACTTCGCCACTGGATGAAGCTGAATTCTAGTCAGTGCAGAATCAGAATCCGGCAATGAAGCATCGTATTACGTCATATACATAATTTAAATAATGAAATTTTGTAATTAGTAATTCATGAAATATATTTATAATTCAGTGAACAAGTTGTGTCTCCATTCATCAAATATACTACAATGTGGTTGGAAAGAGCACCACGAAATATCACTCGCTGTGTACGACCAGACAGGTAAGAGGACAGCCAATTGACGAAGCAATGAGGAAACCCAAGAATAGACAGTTTATAGATTAAAATTCTATGGCCAATCCTATCGAAGGCCTTACTTAAATCCGTAAACACACAGTCAATTTGCTTACATGCTTTGATGGCCGGCAGAGAATAGTTAACGAATTCAAGAAGGTTTGTAGTCGTCGATTTTCCCTTAAGAAAGCCATGGTGGAAAGACCGCAAAAAAGTACTACAGTGAAATCGGATTACGTCGCTGATGAGGGACTCAAAAACCTTCACAGCATGGCACAGGCTGGCAATCGGTCGATAGTTGGAAACGTCAGACTTAATTCTAATCCACACAATATTTTTTACAGCAAAATCAGTCAATTATAGTGTATTGAACTCGCACAGCATGAAGCTGCAATCCATAAAATTCCGTAATGATAAGATTTATCTGAGCAATTCATCAAGCGGACCTCAATTAATGATACTTCACTCTTTTAAATCTGATAAGTGGTTCCATTAGAAATAAGAAAACGAAATCTATCCCCAACATAAATTATTCTTAAAAGCACCCTGGTTTTTGACAATAGCGAAGTTCATTATAACTTTTAAATGGTAGGTGGTTTTGAAAATTCGTGTTCATTTAAAAATTTAAAACTTTAAAGTACAGTTTAATCTCTCACAATGTTCTCATAAAATTTCTTTCGACCAAAGGTATCCCTAAATTTTGCTAAAAAGTTAATTTGTTTTGTTTGCATTACCGGAAACAAGGTAAAATTTTCTTCTTAAAGTAATACCTTTTTGGTCTATACATACTAAGGATAATGAAACCAGCAAATTTACACGGTGTCCTCAATTTTACGCAACTGTGCCCATAAAATCTAATGCAATCTTAAAATTATTCTAATAAAGTTTTGAACCTAGGAAAGTTCCAATCGCAACCACCTGCGGTTCAAGTTAATTTTTCAATAACGAACAGGAACAACTTCTGGTCTTGACATTTGGTTAAATTTAGAAGCCTTTAACGTTAATGCTGTCCAACTTTATTATTGGAAATAAACTTAGATTTTAAGGATGCTGTCATACGACACAAGTTGTTCTCGAATACCAAAACTTTTTGGACAATGTGGACAATGAAAAGAAAAGTAAACAATTAGTTCGCGCTTAGTCGAGTAAATTAAGAGTGATTTTTTAAAGGAATACAATTGTGAAAAAATGTACGGTTTTAATAAACTAGAAAATTTTATATATATTGGAAAAAAAAGGAGGTAAAAGAGGTCCTCAGATACTAGTTTCAATATTGAGGGCAAAGATTGTAATGTCGGACTTAAGTAACACCCAAATTGCCAAATTCGTGAGCAGAGGGACACTCCAGGGTGGTGTCATCTCTCGACTATCTTGGCTCATTGCAATGAATAAGATCCTCTTAACATTGGACAGACATGGGATTATTTTGTGAAAGTTTCCATCTGTAATAAAGTAAAGTAAGCGCAGCTATGAACTCAGAGTTAATCTAGGCAAAACTAAATTGATTCATTTTACCACAAAATCGAAGATATCAGTATATAATCAGACAGACACTTGGGTTAGACGTGGGGCCTCCTGCCAAAGATGATTATATGGAATTGTATGGAATTGTGGTATGTCCGATTCTCACCTACGAGTCGCTGTTTACAGTAAGTAAGGAATATAACATAAAGAGGCTGAGGAGTACTCAGAGATATTGCAGAAATAGACATCAGTGGTACGATGAGATCCTGAACATCGGCTGCTTTAAACGTGCTTTTGTACTTATTATCCCTAAATCTGTACATTAAAAATATTGTGTCTGTGGGCCAGTCAAACTGAGAGAATCAGGATGTTAGAGGCCCAAGCCTTCGAAAATTAGATATTCATCGAAGGCTCTAAGACGAACTGTGGCATTGATAAGGGTATTTTCTCGGAGACACTCTAGTGCCTTTCGGATCATGCGACAGACTTCCAGGCTGATATACTCGGCATCATAAAGAGCTGTCAGATCGCGAAGCAAAGACTAACCCCCGGTAGGCTTACGGCATCTTCTCCGACAATCAGGCCGCCATCAATGCTCTCGACTCGGCTACCATACCTACCATGCCAGTAGAATCATGTTCAGATCAACTTTCCCTTTCTCTGTCAGAGTATCTTAAAGTCACCCTGTTCTGGATGCCAGGTCACATAGAGATAGGGTGAAAGGAGCGGTCCGATGCACTGGCGGTGCTACGAGGCTCTCCTGTGGAAGTTGGTTATATTTCCATGGAGCTGCAAGGGGTGCCTTTCTATCGTACTACTAATCCATGACTAACTCCAGACGGAGCAAGCTATCAATGTGTGCCATATCCAGGACGACGTAGACTTCCTTCAACAAGAGTAGAAGGCGTGAACTTGTTCACAAATCCAGCCGTGTTATTGCTGAGGCGGTCTCGGAAATAACAGGGCACTGGCCGGTGCGAACCCTTTATCACACACTACCGCAGCTGCAGGCCAAGAGCGATAAAGGAAATCTTATTAACTTCCTTTGAAGATGTCCAGCTAATGCTTCACCCAGGCATAGTGCACTAGGCAGTTTCTCTTTTAATGACCTTAAGGCATTCACAAGGTTAAAAGTTGAACAGATCACCGATTTCCTAAACATTACCGGCTGAATCTAGCGTCAGCTATACCCAATCACTGATCTCTTAACCCATCCTGCATAAACATACACTTACTACCTGGTAACGTGACAAAACACTTTAGTGCTAATTGGGTCGCCACAGTGGAAAAAAGCTCCAGGAAACATAAATTCTCCATTTAATCGGTCCAAAAAGTCTTCGTACAGTCGGTCCTATGGAATAAGCAAAATAACCAAATTATATTAAAACAAATTTTGTAGGATACCCTTTCGCTTTAAGAATACCTTTTAATTTTCTCGACATTGATTTGACAAGGTTACTGATCAGCTGATATTAAATTATAAGTGCTGATTTCAGGGTTGGCTTACTTATAAGATTCCGTTTTCATACCCGCTTGTTTAGAATATCACAAAGATGCTCTATAGGATAAATATCCAAGGATTGTGGGGGAGTACATGTAGTACATGGGGTGTATTATACATAAGCCAAAGTCGAGTATTCGCTGCAGTATGCTTTGGGGCATTATCGTGCGTTATATTCGTACGTAGACTTTTTACACTCACTTTATATTAGAACCCTTTGTATATACATCAAAAATTATATTTTATGACTATAGTAATCGAAAACCTTAATATGAGACATTGTGTGCAAGAGTATTGTAAGTCAACCTTTAAAAATTTAACTTTACACCATTAGTCAAAAATTGTTATTTTACTCTGTCATAAGTAAAAGTATAAGTCTAGTCTCTTTATATAAGTCAACTCTCTTAGTTCACCATTTTATCGCAGTACAAGTGCAAAATTATCTGTTGAAACTATGGCATGATGACGACAACAAATCAAATGATAACAACTCCAACCTAAATGTTGTTGACTTACTACAATTTTGCATACAACATGTCTTATCTAAACTTTCCTCACTCTGCACATGAGTATTCAACATCCTTACATTCTTCAGTTATACGCAACACTATAAATCTATTTGATTTATGCAGAAGCCCAAACAGCATAATGTCGTTACTTGCAAACATTCTCCTTTCGATATTCGGGATTCGTTTTGTTTCATCATTGACATTATATTATGGCACTTGATCAAATAATACTCCAGGACTCGTAACCTATTTGCCTCTAATTTCAGAAACATCGTAGACCTGGGAATTTTGGCTGGAATTTGTCTGTGCTTAATGATATCCTATCAAAAGAGCGCTTTAATGTAGAAAAGGATAGGGCAGAGTTAATGAATACCGTCTTCAGAATGCACAGAATTTCTGCTTTATGACGGGGTTAATAGCCTATTAGATAAAAGTAGAAAACATTCTTCGGAAAATTAACCTTTTTATCACGGCAGGTTAATATTCAAGAATTCTTAAGCAAAATTCTTTATATTGAGGTTTATGACGGTATAAATCTTTTTATATTTTCAACCACTTATAATTAAAGAAGTTGAAAATTAAATAAAGTTAACAAAGAGCAATTATTTTTGGGATTTAGCTTTCTTAGCTGAGGCTTAATACTAAATTTCTGGAATTTTTGTAAATTGTAAACAATTTACATAAAATAATACCTGACAGTCCAGCCTGTGCGTCAAGAAAAAAAAAAGATGCTTAGGCTAGCAATTTAAATTTCTCCTTGTAAGGACTTTATCACAACGTAGAATTTTCTATGCAACAGTGCTTGGGTGAAAAAGATTATATATTAATTAAAATTATTTAAAAGGACATAGGAGTCACTGTTACAATTTTTTTTAACATACTGTGTCTCCAAAATGACTGTGTAATATCAAATACTTTTCCAAACAAGTAAATAGATAATGTTCAATTTCTAAGAAGTTTTCAAAAGATTTCCATTCAAAGTAACTAAATCTTTTACCAGATGCACATTGAAGCATTTAACTTTCGAAAAGTCTTTTCAAAGCTTTTACATGCAAAAAGTTCATTGAAAACAGGTCTGAAAAGGAAGTTAAACCTTTCAAACCACCAATGTGCAGCAAAATGATTAATAACCGTATACTTACTCGTAGATTGACATCACCTTTTATCAGGATACTTCTACTTTTTCTCTTTTATTATGTTTCGTAAATTTCGAGGTTCAATATAAGATACTTTGTGCACTTATGGCTTATGACAAATTTAAAATTCAAGCGCTTAAGAATTTAATCAATCAAGGACCGTATAAAACTGTACGAAAGCAACCATGAAGAAATGAAAAAATCTTTGAGTAAACCATGAATTATTAAGCATATCTTGTCTGACAAGAGCAAGTAATATTTTAGATGACACTAAGGCTAAAATCTTTTTAAAATCATATTATAGACTGGAAAATGTTTAATATAGATTTACTGACAATTTCAGTATTGCTTTGTTGCGTTTGTGGCGACTCATCTGAAGTTAGCAACAGTTCACTGCCATTAAACACCCAGCCTAAATTTTTTGTATTTAAAACATAGCATTCTCTTCCTATGAAAAAGGGTATAAAAAGGAAGTGCAATCAATGATACTTCAATTCATCTTCGAGTTGAAATCAATAATGTAATATTTAACTTCTGGATTAAAATTGTTAATTTTAATAAAGTCAACAAGTGTAAATATAAAAAGCGTTTCTTATAAATATTGCAGAGCACAAGGATTCTTCGCCTAAACAAAAGTTTTGCCACAAAACTAGTTCTAAAGTTTCGGTATCAACAAGAAGGATAAGCAACATCAACTCCAACAAGCAGGGCTTAGAGCGGACACCTGCGAAAACTCGGCAGACCTCCACCTCCAAGTCACAAGTGACATTTATAGCCACAACGTAGGTCGTAACACGTTCTTCACCATCTGCCAAAATGTCTAACTACCAGAATTCCAGAGTGGCTCTGGCTTCAATTCAGACGTCAGTGGGATATCGAAGCGCTTCAACTCAAGTGCTTATAATATAAAAAGTGAACACAACATTCAACGAAGAGGGGAATAACAACAAGAGCTCCCAAACAGTAGAGGTAGATCACAAAATACCACCACTACATCCAAACTTTTAAGCAGTTATTCTTCCAGCTATCTAGCGCTAAAAAGCATAACACAATTATTAATTTTATGCTATTCGACATTTTGAAGTCGGTGCAAATTAAACAAACAAAATAACTACAACAAAAGTATTTAATCATTCTTCCTGATGATTCCATGAGCTGAAACATTCAAGAACTTTTATATAGTCTCTTCGATTGTGATTGGGTGGTTATTTTTTTTTCTACAATGTGGCCAAAGCCTAGGGGACAACTTATTGATGCGTTTACATTGCTTTGCGCGGAGCGAAATTTAGGGTAAGGGAGTGAGGAAACTTGAATATCCTCTTTTTGCATTGCGAGCAGCAACAACAACAACAGTCCAGAGACAGTTTGGATATTTTTAATTCAATTTTAAAAACCTACGGGGAGACCTGTTATCGAACCCGGGAATGTGCTCAACTAATTGATCCAACTCCGCCTCCATTTTGTTTGTTTACCAAATTCGATCTATGCCTTAGTAAGCTGGGTGACGCTCGTCCTTCCACTCTCGCACTTAACCACAATTTCTGTCACCCTACAAATGGAGTAATAAACGAACATGCAACTAGGTCCACACGATACGAAGTTAGGCTCCACTCCTCCACCCCCCCCCCCCTCATCAAACCATACATTTTTGTCGTAATACTAATGGGGGAACATCACAAAAGGAATCATTCAAGTCGGTCCACGCAATTTAAAGTTAGGTTAACCCTGTCGATCCCCCCACTCTACGAACAAATGTTTTTTCCTGTTAGCAATTAGGAATTATATTATGTACGACAAAACAAGAACCATACAAACCATACACCTAACTAAAAAACATGTTTACATGATATAAATCGGCGAACATACTTTACTAAACAAAAAAAGAATTAACTGAATCGGTCCACGCGTTACGAAGTTAGTCCCCTCCTCCTTCCCTACTTCCTAGGCCTAATATTTTCTCTTATTAGCAATTTGGGAGCGCACTCTATACAACAGGCGAAGAACCATTTAAATCGGGCTACGCGTTACGAAGTTCCCCACTTCCAACCCCTTAGGAAGTTAGACTACCCGTTCCTCCACCTAGGTCCTAATTTTTTCTCCGTTTAGCAATGAAGGATCATAATCTATACAACAGAGAAGAACCATCTAAATCGGTCCAGGCGTTACCCCCTTGCAAACCGACACCAAAAAAAACCAACTCTACCCAACAAAAAAAGAATTATCCAAATCAATCAATGCGTTTCGAAATTATACTCAGTCATACATAAAAAAATTACGAGTCGAACATAGAACCTCTCGTTTTTTGGAAGTCTGTTTAAAATGGAAGAACATGTGAACCCTTTATCTACTGACGAATTGCCTCTTACTCAGCAACCATAGATATATCACCTGAAAAATCTGTTGTTTTCATAACTTTTATGAGTGCAAAATTGTCGCCAACCTTTCCTTACACTCCCTACATGCTCCCTCACTTCATAAAATAAATAGTAAGTTTTCTGTCAGGTCATTCAGTTCGTGTTACAATAGCCGGAGTTACATATAATCCCTATGACATAAATGCTGGTATGGGAAACATTTCTACGATCGTCGACTGAGGCGAAGCAAGTCGTATTATATCTAATGCGTACAAAACTCACTAAGACTTCCCACTGAGCAGATATCCATGTTTAAAACTGGAAAACTGTTGAACCATTTTCTATAAAGTCTGCTCTAACGTGCTTCTTGACATCTCAGGGTTCTACATGGTCCATTGAATACAAAACCTTCCTTCGGTAGTCGCCAGAATAAAAATAAGACTCGCCCGTTAATAGCCTGAAACAGGTTAGCAAAGCATCAAAACGCCTGAATGGCACTCAAATGAGGCACGGTTGAGGAAAAATTATACTCTTCCAAATGTAGCCCGCTACAGGAACTAATCAATAAAAGACGCACGAAATAGTCCAAACTAAGCATAGTACTCTCACACTTTTTCTAGACTAAAATTTGAAATTATTTTCGTATTTGGAGACCGACGTCTAAAATAACAAAACTATCTCTGCAGTAGCCAGTGTAGTGGACGTTTGTGCAAATGAGTCTTAGTTTTACTAGTGTTAATAAAGATTATAAGTGAAACGGGAAAATATATAAAAATAAAACAAAAAATTTCAAGTAATTATTATAATTATTGTTATCATGACTTACCTTGAGAGCCAACGGAAACAATTTAAATATCAGGTGGACGATGATCAACACGATGAACACGTTTATAGAGGTGAGATTTTGCATAGCCAAAGCCAATAATCTCGAATGTGTTAAAACCTGAACGCAGTAACAGAAGCGTGGTTTTACGGCGTATTTTTAGACTTTTATGCCTGTAGCAGGAGCGTGCATACCCGTGTAGCGGACGTATTTTTAAATTGTTGACCTGTAGCGGGAGCGTGCATAATACTACCGGAAACATCTGCTCGCTATACGTGCTCTCAACGGCCGCGTATATACTTTTAAAAATACTATATTAACGTATGTACTTGCATTGGGCGAGAATATTGTATTGGTATATTATTTTTACTCGGAGAAATCGGGAAATTTTCAAATTTACTTTATAAAAAACGCTACTTGTCCAGAAAAAACTTGATTCGAACAAAGTTAATACGCCTTTAATTCAAAATATTGAAATATACTTCTCGCTGGTCAAAAAGTGGTCAATTATGACAGCAATTTTCTCCAAATGGCGTTCATTCGAAATTATTACACATACCTTGGAAATGAGCAATAAGGCAAATCGTAAAGAAATGTATACAACATTATTGTCAGCTACATATATTTGAACGTTTTCAACTTAGAAACTGTTCGGTGCATTTTGATAAAAACTTCACCACCGAGTTTCTGAAACTTAAGGGAAGCTTTGTCATCTAGCTTTAAGCAACTTAGAGTTAAGAAATAAAGCGCAACGTAACGAATCATATTAGAAATCTATATAAACTCTTACAGGCTGGTATATTGATTTTTCCGTGAAAACGTAACAAACAATTAAAGTTAATGATAAAAATCCTTGATAATGAAATCAGTCACTACATGTATACAGTGGCCACGTATACTGCTCATTTAGCATAAAATAAATTTAGAGAGCTTGTTACTGATTCGAATTAGGTGAGCTAGTAATAATGCCCAAATTGAACCCAGCCATTTGAAATAAACCATTACATATTATGAGCAGCTGCAGTATCTGGTTAAATTTTTATCTAGTGAATTTATACTGGCATGCTATTGACCATGGCTGTGGCTACTGTTCCCAAATTTACAATAGAATTAGCGTTCATGAACGTAATCACAAATAAATTTCTACATAGCCAGAAAGTTTAAAACTACAAATTCAGAATTGTTCGCTTTTATTATGTTTAAATTCCCACCTGCAGCAGATTTTCCATGAATAACCAGTCCAAATTTTTGTTTAACGAACCGAATTTGCACATTTATTTGAAATTTAAATTTGCGAATGCCACAACAAGTTGAATACAAAAACACTGTGGAGACGACTTCTTGTCGAAATATTATCATACTCTATCATACTCTGCAAAAATTACGATTTTAATAGTGTTTTCGTAAAATGAAAATTCTATACACAAATTTCTTGTTGTTGAATCGAATGAAAGAAGATTAGGAGCAGAATTACTCCTTAAGGTGTTCCGGCATTCCACGAGTTGTGCTTTTAAATTAGCTGAAATGATCTGACTGACGTGTGTGCCTACCGGTAGGTAGATTATGTTTTTCTCTTTCGCCTCAATAAGGAAATAAGTTTAAACACGGTATAAAACGCCTCCTAATAAAATTTTTGTTTTGCATTCCAATTTAACTTTTTTATAAGTCAAATTCACACTTACGCAAGTCAAATTCATTATTTTGCACTACAAATTAATTCTATTGCAAATCAAATTTACACATATCACATCATTGGTAGGAATGAATAAGATCGGTGGATTCAAGGAAACCTAGTGAATAGACATTATTGTTATTCTGCTAGGTAACAGTCCTAGAAGGCTTAAAGCTCTTGTATGTTCTGATCTGTGTTCAATAAAGTAATGGCATTAGAAACAACGTCAGAAAACTGAGCGTCAACCAGAATTCCATTGGACATTATGGAATAGTCAATAAGTCGTATAGCCCTCTTTGAATTTTACTAAGGCGGACGGTCTTGTATATCTGGCTCCTGCCCAAATATGGCAAATATACTCGGTCTAGGCCTGTTGTTGGACTAGTAGATCAGTCCCATATCAGAATGAGTCAAGTATTACTTATATCTTTATACAAAATACTCACAATTTTATCGCATTTTTTATGACCGAAATTATAAGTTCGGTCGAGCTAAGAGTACAAGATATCTTAGTACCCAAGATGTTTAGAAGGGTGAATTGGACCTATTCACTCCATCGACCGAAATGAGAATGTGGTAAATGTAAAATGTAGTTTTGTATGCATTAAACATAATATGACTTGTTCCGCCTTAGCCAACGATCGTAGAAATGTCCTTGCTTAACGATCTAATTATGCGTTCTCAATCGATTTCGGTAAAATTCCTACAAGAATTTTCTACATTATCAAAAAAATACGCATTATTCAGAACGCTTAAACTATATGAATGCGATTAAAATATAGAAATGAAAGGTCATTAATAAAAAGAAGAAATAATGTAGGTGAAATAACTGAACCCTGATGTCCACCGGCATTTATGTAATAGAGTTCCGATGTATCTCAGTTTTTTACTACACGCACTGAGTGGCCTGACAGAAAAGATTCTATTTTAAGAAATGATGGAGTAATGCAATAGTATGGCAAGAAGAGTAGGATACGAGACTCCGCTAAAAGTTTTTAAAATATCCTAACCTAAACTAACTATTTTCTAGATTTTTTATAAACTGCCAGTCAAGGAATGATTCAAAGATTTTAGATAGAATCGAAGTAAGTGAAACTGGTCTGCAGTTAAAGGGTTCGCGCACGCCTGTCCGTTTTTTAGGTATCGGCTGAACGTGAGCAATTTTTCATGCAGATGAACACACTTCTACTTAGTATTACAGGTAGAAAAGCTTACTTAGAGGTTTAGTCAAAGAATAGTTGCAGCATTTTAGCACCGGGTGTGAGGAATAGTCACGTGGAGTAGAAGTAAAAACTGCATAGTTTGGAGAGTGCCTTTCAAACTTCAAGTTTTTTTTATATATATGATGTTGCCAAAGCTCAGGGGATGTCCTATGATGCTAAAGCACAGCCTTGACAGGAAAGGAATTAGGGATGAAGGAAATGGGTTAGGAGGTTGAGTGAAGGAGGTGTCGATGTACTCCCCGTTTAAAAGTTTCGGGATCATATGACGCGGGAAAAACAGAAGATGGTAAACTGTTCCACATTCGTGTTGTTCTGCTTAGAAAAGATTCCCGAAATTTTACGGTACGTCCAAATTTGACCTGGAGAGTATAGGGGTGGGAGCGACTTGTAGCTCATGTATCGCGCATTTTCATGTGTCTACAAGGAATCAGGCTAACAATCTCGTTAGAACAATGGTCATGGAAATAGCGATAGAAGAGTGAGAGATAACTGACATTCCGTCGATGCTCCAGAGAGTCAAGGCCCTCAGAGATTGAAGAATCGACAATAAGTTTAATATCCTTAGGCTGGACTTTGTCTAACGCGGACAATGCGGTGTGCCCGGCCCCTGCTCAAATATGGGAATTATATTCAAGTCTAGGCCTAACGTGGGACTTGTAGATCAGCGCTAAGTCAGGTGGGGTGAAATATTTCTTGCATCTCTGTAGAAAACCCAAGCATTTCATCGCACTTTTGGCGATTGCAAATATATGATCGGTTCAGCTAAGATTGCTGGATATCTGAATACCTAAGATGTTTAGGGAGGGCGAATTGGGTATATTCACTCCATCGACTGAAATGGGTTGGGGTGAACTGAGCATTTTTTTAGGGCCATTAAAAAGCATTGAGTTTTTTATGAATTAAACGAAGGACGATTGTTAATGATCTAAACATGCGTTCTCGATTGACTTCTGTAGAGTTGCCACGTGAATTCTATGAACTATGGATAGGATTGAGAGTAAGTGATAAAAGATCATTAATAAAAAGAAGAAATAAGGTTAGTGAAAGAACTGAGCCCTGAGGTACACCGGCATTTATTTTGTGGGAATCAGATGTAACTCCGTTAATTACTACACGAATTGAACGGTCTGACAAGAAACTCTCTATCCAGTTAACGAGGGAAGGGTGCAGACCAAATGATTGAAGTTTGCCTAAAAGGACAGCATGCCAGACTCGATCAAAAGCCTTTGAAAAATCAAGACCGACGATTTCAGGCTCACCAAAATTATAGATACAATGATTCAAACGCTTCGTAAGAGCCGTTAGTAAGTCTCCGGTTGAGCGGCCAGCGCGGAAACCGTACTGACAATCGTTGATAAGATGGTTATTTTCTAGATATTTCATCAGCTGAGAGCTGATGAGTGATTCAAAAACTTAAGATATGATCGACGTGTAGGAAAGTGTGGAACATTTAAACTGCTAGTGTACTGGGATAGAGAAGGATACAATGAATGTGACCAGTAGGAATTAGCAGCAAGCAGGTTAGCTTTGATTAATTTCCTAGTAGATACATTCCCATTATTCGTGACTGGTGGATTGAACTGGTACTGGAACTGGTTACATTCTACTCAACGTACTTTCCCAGAACTCTTCCATTCTATTTGCTTGCTTATCTATGAACACAATTTTGAACGGTACAACATCTAAATTTGAACTCCTTTACTTCAATGACTCTGATTTTGAAATTTACCTACCAAATCCGACGATGTATCTTTAAGTAACAATTAAGTATTTGAATTCATTTATTTTTCAAATTAATGCTGTAAATCTGATCTGATCTGCTACTAATCTTTCACCTCTTATTAATCAATGTTATTCTCGTCATATATTATATTATAAGTACATGCAAGTCCATATTCCGTTTAATAAAATTTTAACACAACTGAGGGAGAAATCAATAAAATTCACATATGAAAATACCGAGACTTTTTATGTGACGCAAAATGATCCGAACATAAATTGCGATATAAAATGAAGATATATCATGAAATTACTGCAGTAGCTTTATAGTTTTCATATACATACGTCGTTTATTCTTAACTATCGTACATGTTAAGCATTGTACATGGGGTTGTCAAAAGCATCCTTTAAGGTATTCAAAATCCTCCATAAAATTATATATTTTCGAGTTTACTACTTTCATCCTCGAAAGAGGAATCGAGGATAACTTCCGAGACCTACTTATTTAACAAAGTCATAAAAAGTTTGTAGGTAAATAAATGAAGCAAAAAGTAAGTTTTTATTTACCTTTTCAGGGACCTTTGTGAATTTGAAACTTTTACGTAAAGTGATATATACTTGGAATAGTAACATTTGTATTGATAGCAATACCATCTGTTGCAAGAACTATAGCAGTTTGTTAAACAAACTTTACATTGTAATTCGAAATAATTTAAGTCATATTTAATTAGAAAACTCAATTAGAATTTTTACTTTTCCGTCAAAATAAACTTTTACTTAAAAGTCTTTGGTTAAATAAAGAAAGAACATAAAATTTCGTAATATAAAAACAAAACTTTTAATATCTCATTCCCTTTGGGTTCATAGGGTTGATTCGATTCAGTAAAAATTAATTTCTAACCGCACAGGATAATTTATTGTTTCTGTGCTCGTTGATTATTAACCATTACAGATTAAATTCGAAATCCCTTTTATCTATAGGTTTATTTGCTTCTAAGCTGATTATGGTAGAAATTATCCCCCGAATACAGGTAAGGCTTGAGGTTATTCCAGAGTAATAAATTATTCATCTTTTGGGGCGGCACATGATTTATGAAGTTCACAAATCCGTTTACGAGAAACGTTAAATATATTTTAAAGTTATAAAGCCTTGCCATAAAAACTTTTTTCTATCAATTTCGGAATCACGAACTCAACCGTAAAAAGAGTCACTTTTTTCGTAATTTTTGAAATAACTTTTAAACTGTTGCTCGAACGGAGTGAAAGTGCCAATCGATAGGTAACAGAATATAGGTGAAAGGTCATATCCATATTTAGATTCAAAATGTACCGTTATGCTTATATCCCTGGGTCTATTTCATCGCATAATTGCTTGCGTTTCAGAATTTAAACTTTTCGAAGTTATTGTTAAATTTGTAAATATCAATTAATTTCTAAGGGGTTTTCAAAAGTCGCTTCAAAGTTCGGTTTTGAAAAAAGGGGGTTCAAATATTTCAGGTATTTTTGTGGCTTATGAAATTCCTATGGACAGTTATACGTGAAAAAAAAATATTATTTCAATACCCACAACGACTATATTTGCAAGCGACAAATGAGAGTGTTTGAGAAATACAAGGGGGGGGGGGGGTTGTTGTGAAACATTACGGTGCGTTACAGCAACGCGTTACGTAACATTAAGATTTTGTTAAAATTAAAAGTCCAAACTCTTAACTCGTGACTCACGGCTCAGTTTATATGGTATATCTACACAACACATATTTTTTTTTACATACGAAAAGAGTCGGGTCACTGAGTATACCGAAGTATATATATGGCAAATAACCACAATAAGCCGTGTACCGCGAGTCCATAGTTTGGACTCTAACAGTCCGACCGTTGCGGTGAAGCAAAACCACCTAAGCTACAAGCCATGAACTTACGAACTTACGCATTTCACGCACCCGCAATAGGGCTAAAGTGGTCCAAAATTTCGTTTAATTTATATTGCTTCTTATTCCGGTATTTTGCAGAACATAATTGACGTAAGTGATGACGTAACGTTTGAGGGGGGGGGGGGGGTAAACCCGACACGGTACGTCATGTATCAAGGGAGGGGGGGGTCAGAATTCTTCAAAAACTGCATTACGTAATACTTAAACGGCCCCTTAGTCTTTTCAGCCTTGGAATCGATGTTGATTATTCACTTGCAATACATTTACGCACAACACTAATATTATCACTTGAATGTGCACTTTATGTTCTATAACTTCTTCGTTTATCATGAATCGAACCAGTCTCATCAAATTTGTTCACTAAAATATAATAATATAGAATAAAAGGACTTAGGTGTGACAATGGTAGAGAATTTTTGAATAGTAATATGTATAAACTTGTGAAAGAAAAAGGAATTTATATTGAACCTTGCCCACCTTATGTGCATGAATTAAATGAAACAGCTGAGAGATATAATAGGTCAATAATGGATACGGCTAGATGTTTATTATGTGATTCAAAATTGAACAAACGATTTTGGCCCGAAGTAGTAAAAACAGCAGCATATTTGAAAAACAGAACTTTAGCTAACACTTTAGAGAAAAAGACACCTTATGAAATTTTTATTGGAAAAAAACCAAATATTAGTAACTTGAAATTATTTGGAAGTAGAGATTTTGTAAGAGTACCAGAAAGTAAAAGACAGGATAAATGGGATAGAAAAGCTGACGTAGTAGGTTATGAAGATGTAGGATACAGAGTCTTAGTAAACAACAGAGTTATCGTTGCTCATCATGTTGATATTGTTGAAGAAAAGGAAAATTTAGTAGGTTTCAATGGAGTTGACGGAATAGAAGAAAATTTTGAAAATGAAAGTGAAAACTCTGCTGATAATAATGAAAATTATGAAAGTTTAGATCAAGATAGTGACAATAAAACGTCAACAAATGAGATTGAATCTCCTAGTCCTAGGCGAAGTAATGAAAATACACTTGAACTAAGAAAGTCTGCAAGAAATAGAAAACAACCAGACAGATATATACCTCAAGCAAATATTAGTTATATATATGTAAGTTATGTTAGTGCAGAAAATCCAGAAAATTATAATGAAGCTATAAGGAGCAAGGATAGTGGAGAATGGCGAAAAGCAATGAGTTATGAGATTGATTGTTTAAAGAATAATGATAAGTGGGTGCATGTTGAAAGACCTAAAAACAAGAAAATTATTGATTTAAAATGGATTTTTACTAAAAAGGAAGATAATAGATTCAGAGCTAGACTGGTAGTAAGAGGTTTCCAACAAAGAGAAATGTCAACAGATATTTATGAATTAGAAAATCCTATGGAACAAAATTTAAAATGCAATCCTGCACATAGCTTATGTGAAAATGTAAAGTATAGAAACTTAATAGGAGCACTTTTGTATATTAGTACTGGAACAAGACCATATATAAGTTATAGTGTAAACTACTTAAGTAGATTCCAAAATTGCTAGATAATAGTCATTATAAATATGCTTCAAGAATTCTAAAATATTTGTATTTAACTAAGAATTTGAAATTACATTTAAAAAAATCTAAGTGCGGATATATTAGATTGTTTTGTTGATGCCGATTGGGCAGGGGACCCTATAGATAGGAAATCAACTACAGGATATGTAATTAGAATGTTTGGAAATATAATTGATTGAAAATCTAGCAAACAAGGTAGTGTCAAAAAGTCATCTACTGGTGCAGAATATGTAGCATTATCGGAGTCAGTGAGTTAAATTTTAGTATTAAGAAACTTGCTAAGTATAACTCTGTAACACAATGAAATATATATCTTTGTAACACATATAAATGCAGAGAGCCATCGTGCTCAATGAATTGTTTTGTTGTTAAGTTAGTCAGTTCGAGGTTGCCCAGCTACCAGCTCTGTTGTAAGAATAAATAGTAGAGTAAATTAAAGAATGTCTTTTATTGATTATAATAAAAATATCCACGAATCTTAACATGATCAATATTTTTCTTACCATGGATCCAGGTACACAATTCGAATCCTAATTATTCGAAGAATTTACAAAAGTTTTAGGATCACGTAGAATCCGTTCTACCCTTACCATCCGCAATCAAACGGAATGATAGAACGATTTCACCGACATCTAGGCCCCATTCAACCTAATACTCATATTCCTCAGTACATTGAACATATCATTGCTTTGTGCTATTAAACATATTTACATTCGCTTTTATTTGTGAAATCGTAGCCAATAAATATTTATGTTCGCATAGAAGAAATAATTTAAATCTTTGACCCAGTCTTTTTTTTTATGATGTTGCAAAAGCTCAGGGGATGCCCTATGATGCTAAAGCACAGCCTTGGCAGGAAAGGAATTAAGGTTGAGGGAAATGGGTTAGGAGGTTGAGTGAAGGAGGTGTCGATGTACGCTCCGTTTGAAAGTTTTAGGCTCATAAGACGAGGGAAAAACAGAAGATGGTAAACTGTTCCACATTCGTGTTGTTCTGCTAAGAAAAGGTTCCCGCAATTTGACGGTACGTCCAAATTTGACCAGGAGAGTATAGGGGTGCGAGCGACTTGTAGATCTTGTATCGCGCGTTGTAATGAGTCTACAAGGAATCAGGCTAGCGATTTCGTTAGAACAATGGCCATGGAAATAGCGATAAAAAAGTGAGAGACAACCGACATTCCGTCGATGCTCCAGAGAGTCAAGGCCCTCAGAGATTGAGGAATCGCCAATAAGTTTAACAGCCTTACGCTGAACTTTGTCTAACGCGGACAATGCGGTGTGCCCCTGCCCAAATATGGGAATTATATTCAAGTCTAGGCCTAATGTGGGACTTGTAGATCAACGCTAAGTTGGTAGGGGTGAAATTTTTCTTACATCTCTGTAGAAAACCCAAACATTTCATCGCACTTTCAGCGATTGCAAATATATGATCAGTCCAGCTAAGATTGCTGGATATCTCAATACCCAAGATCTTTAGGGAGGGTGAATTCACTCCGTCGACTGAAATGGGTTGGGGGTGAACTGGGCGTTTTTTAAGGGACATTAAACAGCATTGAGTTTTTGATGCATTAAACGAAATACGATTTGCTCTGCCCCAAGCGAGGACCATAGAAATTTCGTTGTTTAATGATCTTAACATGCGCTCCCGATTGACTTCTGTAGCATTTCCACGTGAATTCATTACAGAATCAAATGAGTACGCGAAATCAAGGGTGCTGTCGTCGGCAAAACTATGAATAGGATTGAGAGTAAGGGAAAAGAGATCATTAATAAAAAGAGGAAATGGTGAAAGAACTAAACCCTGAGGTACACCGGCATTTATTTCGTAGGATGCAGATGTAACGCCGTCAATTACTACACGGATTAAACGGCCTGACAAAAAGCTCTCTATCCATTTAACGAGGGTAGGTTGCAGACAAAATGTTTGCCTAGAAGAACAGCATGCCAGACTCGATCAAAAGCCTTTGAAAAATCAAGACCGACGATTTCAGGCTCACCAAAATTATAGATACAATGATTCAAACGCTCCGTTAGAGCCGTTAGTAAGTGTCCGGTTGAGCGGCCAGCGCGGAAACCGTACTGGCAATCGTTGATAAGATGGTTATTTTCTGGATATTTCAACAACTGAGAGTTGATGAGTGATTCAAAAACTTTGGATATGATCGAGGTTAGTGCAATTGGTCTGTAGTTAGTCTTTGCAAAACTACAACCAATATTTTCCTAATTACAAACTACTTAAAAGAATTGTTTTACTTACCGAAGATATTTATTTGATTAACTTCATTATGTTCTTATATTCTTATGACACAAAATTTATAACAAACCGAATGACAGAAAAAGGAAAACTCACACAAAGAGGAAATGTTTGTCAACAACTTTCCACGCCTTAGAAGTTTAATTTCTCGCAACAAGAATTTCACTTTAAAAACGACAAATTTCATTGAACACACTAAGTAAAATCAAATAAACTAAATACTTAAACAATTTTTATAAAATAAACCATTAAATAATTCACTCAAAATGCTAAAAACGTAATTTGTTACAAATGCATCGTTCACCCTAGAAC
The DNA here is from genome assembly GCA_964036015.1 of Leptarthrus brevirostris. NCBI lineage: Eukaryota > Metazoa > Arthropoda > Insecta > Diptera > Asilidae > Leptarthrus > Leptarthrus brevirostris. The sequence continues at coordinate 6,588,877 of OZ038371.1, read as the reverse complement.
AGCATAAACTTTCTTCAGTCACGACAAGTGTTCTCCTCTCACGTCGCGGACGGCTTAACGAGACTCGATATTGCCGGCCGTCGCTACGGCTACGGCTAATAAAATCAAAGGATGAAGGAATGTCGGGTCAGCTTGTCAGTCGGTCGCGTTAATGAAAGTTTTGTTTTGTTTTTCTTTTGTTAATAATTAATTATTTAGTGTGAAATTTCTTATAAATGTTTTTAGTTTTATTTGTTCTTTATTGTAAGTGATTAGTTATTAGAAAATTAGTGAAAGAATTAACAACATGCAGCTGAGTGTCCAGTGAGTATTTGCATGTTATGAATTTCAAATTTTCTATGGTTGAATCTTAATCAATTCTTGAAAAGAAGAGGATAAATATATAGTCATCGAGCTCTTGTAATTTAATGTACTTTTGAAGATTCCCTAAGAACTTATTTCTCTCCTTGAAGTGTAAAGCAATTCCTGGAAACACTTTAGATGAATAGAAGTAAGTTCTTGCTGCCATCTTTGAATTTACCATTCATACCTACAATGAGTAAAAAGCAAGAAACTTATTTCTTTGACAAGAAAGTTTTCAAGAAGAAAATGAATTTTTGTGGATGTAAAATTATTCCTTTCTCGCTTTTTCTACGTAAATTGTGAAGAACTTAAAAGTTTTTGAATGAAAGTATTAATCAAATCCCTGAAAATGGGAGCAAAGTTATTGAATGGAGGGATTTTCCGTTTGTAGTTTACAAGTGCATTCGTGGGGTGTCCTTTAGAAGTAGTTTTGTACAAAAAGGAAAGTTTTTTCAGATTCATATTCATCGCTGTTTAGTATGATTCTATGATTATAGTAGGGTAAGTGCACTTTTTTATCGTGTTTAAATAGCTACACCACTGTCATACAAAACGCTGGAGTACCTGTGTCTATATTTTTGTAATTGGTATGCATGTTGCCCGTGGAGCTAGGTGATGAATTTTTTTCATAAGTATTGAAACCATAGATATAAGTAAAAAAAATACAGTCACATTTCCCCAGTCTACGGCCACGCTAAACCAATGTCTGGCTACGCTTGCACCTCATTCCGGACATGCAAAACTTTACCCAAATTATTGCGAAATGATAAGAGTTTAGTTAAATTTTTTAACGTAATGGGGCCACTCGGGCTCGACGGATTAATTAAGACACTTACTTTCAATCACAAATTTTCACATTTTCTTCACAATACACTGATTCACTTTATTTATATTGATTTGATTAAATTGGAGGTGTGAGGTTCTCAAGCGCCGCGGCCTCTGGGGCCTATTGTGCTATTATTGCCTCACATTTTGGAATTTCACGAGATGTAATTAACTGTCGAAGAATTGACAAGTCACGCAACTGCCCTAGTTCCTTCTTCGCGTCTTTCAAGGTTGTCATCCCTGATGCTTTGCTCAATGCCGTCGTTTCCCCTGAGATTTGGCCCAAGGGAACCATCGTCCGGGAATTTGTTCCAAAAAACCGCTCAGGCTCCAGAGATGCTCCAAAAAACTCATCAGCGAGATCACGTTCTACTACGCTAACGTAACCGGCCTTCGATCAAAGACAACTACTTTTTCATGTTTCGACGTGGCCTGTCTGACTTAAACTTGGCTTTGTGGTATGATCGCCGATGCTGAGCTCTTCGGCCCGGAATACATCGTCTTTCGGCGTGACCGACATCTAGCTGCAGTGAACGCTCCTTTCGGGGGAGGAGTACTTTGTGCTGTTCGTCGCAACATCCCTCGCTCTGTTATTGAAATTTCGGACTGGAATATTTTGGAACTTTTATGTACTATATAGTTCTCAGATTGCCGGATAAGAACGTGTTTATTGCCACCTCTTACATTCCTCCGGGAGCGACCAGGGATACTTACGACTCACTTGCTTCCTGCATCGACACTCTTTCATCCACTTTTGTGTCCTGAGTTGTTG